>CM031964.1:9984784-10194784 GCA_018749465.1 Paracanthobrama guichenoti
AATATAAAACCATAAATGAAAAAATCAATAAGATTAAATACTAAAATAAAAATGTTTAATGATTAAGCAGCAAAATGCAATTGAATAAATGACTAATGATTATAAACTTAATCATCATATAAAAAAAAGCGGATATCAGCAATTCTTCTTACAATAGCTTCAAAAACCATTTCATCCGTGCTCCAAAATCAAACAAAGCTTTCCAGATCATACATCAGTCAATAATATATCAAACACTACAGTCATTATTTAGACACTACATCAAAATAAAAATGAAGACAGCATCCATAACGTCACTGAAAAAGAAGTCTGTTAGCATAGTAAACAAATTTTGCAATTACATAAAAGGGAATCACAGCTGGATGAAATGGTAGATGTATTGTACTGCAGGTATAAGCGTTGTAATGACTGTCACGCGTCACAGGCATGTCATCTCTTGCCAGGCGAAGGAAAAACACAGCGGATCCAGCCTCAACAGCCTCCAGACCTTTCCCCTTTCTCATCCCTCATCACCATCATACCGCGTATTCTTCCTCCTCTCCCTCTCCAGATTGTTTCCATCCATTGTTCGAATCAACATTCCAGTGCACAATTGCACTCTGATCAAACTTATATTACGCTGGTTATCACATCATCAGAAACAAGTGTATTACCAGACAAATCTAACGTCGTTGTGTGTGGAAGTCTTTTTGTAAACATATTTGTAACACATGTTTTAAATGGTGAGAGATGTTTAAAGTTTTATCAAAAACTGCATATGATTTGCAAATAGTGTCTACTTGACCTAAACTTGTTAGAAAGAGGATTTATTAATACAAAATTGGTTTGAGCCACTGAGAATTTGTTCAGTGATTGGGGTTTGGTGTCTCGGCAATTGTGAAAATTGTTTACTCAAGTTTATTAAAATGTTTAAGGTACAGGCTAATTATTAATCTCCAAACCACAAGTGTTATCAATGTTTTATGTATTTGTTAGATGAGTAAAACTCCATATTTAACTGCTGAATAATAAAAGCCCTAACTATTAATAAGCTGAATAATAAGAGAGACTAACGATTAAATCTGAAGTAATCAGCAGGCAGGAGATTAATCATTCTAATAGACTGATTAATCTGGGAATATCAAAACAACTTTCATTAATGCAGCATCAAGGCATCTCAAAATGCGGGATCAGAACTATTTACTATTATACTCAGGAATGCATTTTTTTATGACCGATTAGAGTAGATAAATGAGTGAAACTCTTTTCCACATGGCTGGCAGTGATAATGGCTATACTCCACTGTGGATTTTCTCGTATGATATAACGATATTGGTTACTGTTTAGAATCTCTTTGTCACAGTGCGAACACTTGCCAAGAGCGTTTCCTGTGGTGTGAACAGTCTGGTAGACTTTCAGTGCGCCTATCCAGAAAACCTCTTCCTACACACTCTGAACCAAACATGATCCTTCACTCCGGCAGTGTCTTTGCAATTGTATTTTACAGGCTGTGTGATTAAACCCTTTACACAAATAACAGGCGAAGGTTTCTCCTTTGTATATGAACTTTCCGGTGGTCCTCAGAAAATCTGGCCCAAAACTTTTTACCGCATTAATTCACAGTTATATACCCTTTCTCTAGAATGACTAAGCAGGTGTACTTTATAAACGCTGATTTTATAGGAAACTCTTTCCACACTGGTCACATGTGTGCAGATTCTCTCCAGTGTGGGTTTTCATGTGATCCCTTTAGGGCCTTTTCGCATGCGTAACTCATCCCACAGCGATCACATGCGTGCGGCTTCACTCCAGTGTGGATTGACATGTGTTCATTAAGAGGTTGCTTTATGTGCAAAACTCTTCCCACACTGATCACACGCGAACGGCTTCACTCCAGTGTGTGCTCTCTTCATGTGATCGTTTCGCGTTTCCTTTATGTCTGAAACTCTTCCCACACTGAACACACGTGTATGGCTTCTCTCCAGTGTGGATTTTCATGTGCAGTGCGTTAAGGTTTCCTTTATGTGTGAAACTCTTCCCACACTGATCACATATGAACGGCTTCTCTTTAGTATGGTTTTTCATGTGAACATTAAAGGTTTTCCTATTTGAGTGAAACTGTTAGTAGACTGATCATATGTGTACAGCATCACTCCAGTGTGGATTTTCATGTGTACATTAAGGTTTTTTATGTGAGAAACTCTTCCCACACTGATCACATTTGCAAAGCTTCTCCCCAGAGTGGGTTTTATGTGTAAGTTAAGGTTTTTCCTTTTTTTGCAAAACTCTTCCTACACTGATCGCATGAATACGGCTTCTCTCCAGTGTGGATCCTCATGTGATCATTAAGGTTTCTTTGATATGTGAAACTCCTCCCACATTGATCACATGAGTGGTTTCAGCTAAACTGTGTATTTTCTTGTGTTAAGTCAAGCATTCTTTGTTGTGCAAAAGTCTTCCCACACTGTTCACATGGTGTGCGGCTTCTCCGTGTGGATCTTCCGGTGTTAAGTCAAGGTTTGCTTTTATTGCGAAAAAATCTTATCGCACTGATCACATGTGTCGGCTTCCCCTCCACGATGAAAATTTAATGTGAAGATTAAGATTTTGCTCGCATGAGAAAGTCTTCCCACACTGAGGGCAAGTGAAAGACATTTGTCTCTACTGTCCATTGAGGACTTGAGGATATTTCTTCAGTTTTGACATGATTCTCCCCCCCTTCAATCGGTTCTTTCAGTCTCCTTGTTCTCTTCTATCAGGTCTGAAATGAGAAGTTAAAAAAAGTAAAAAAATAAAACTTTCCAAAGTTTCATTTTTCAGTAAACAAGAAAAAACAAAAACACAAAGAGAGAAATGTGAAAGGAAAAGGACAAGTGAACCCTAACATGAACCCATTTCAATGCATTAATTTGGGGCACATTTAATATAAATATAATATTATAGTTAAAACATGACAGGCACAAATTGCATGTTTTTTAAGTGATTCATTGCATTTTACAAGTCAAGGTTGTATTTTGTACCCAATTAATGGAAAGTTACCCAAATATTAATTGCTTTAAAGCTGCAGTACAGAAGAGTACTTGGTTTTGAAATTAGGATGCACACGATACCAATATCAGGCGCGATACTGCCCTCATGTACTCATACTCATTAAAATGCTCCAATGCCGAAAAATGATACCATGCAGCACTTGTACAGTGTGTGTGTCCAAACAAAAAAACACTGACAACAAAGCAAACTGAGAGCATAATGGAGATATCAGAGAAGGATGTCTATGAAGTAAATGTATCTAATTAACAGAATATTAACTCTTAAAGGCATTAGGGCTGTACCAGAATATTGAAATATCCGTTTGGTGGAGTTGGTATCACGATTTTCAAATTTGGGATTTGAATATTTGTTGTTTTTTTTCTCCCTTCCGCACACCTGGCATCCCCCTCGAAACGGTTCTCATTCACGCTTGAATACGTTTACACTATAAAATCTGGCGAAATACAATACTTTTTTTACAATCATCTTATAGCTCACCCAACAGTTGAATAGAATCCAACCTAGTTATACTTAATAAATATATTTGCTTCTTCTTAAATGTTCCCTGCAAGGCTGCAAATGAGTATTTTCTGTCTAGAGTGCACAACTGCATGAGCTTGTATGGAAGAAGGGCATGCCTGAGCTTGCATGTTGGGTTAAGGCAGCTAAGGTTTGACATTGGGGAATATAGTATAATAGAATCAAAATGTATTAGCCTTTTAATGGTGCGTTCACACCAGACGCATAAGCGATAAGTGCGAGTGATGTTAAGTCAATGCAAAGCTGGCGAATAGACATTCTGCGCGCATGATTACGCATGAATGAGGTGGCGTGAATGAAGCGAATTGAGCGTTTGATCGTAAATCGCTTCGAGTTGAAAAAAATCTGAACTTTGGCAGATATACGCATTCATGTTAACCAATCAGGAGCTTGCTCTAGTAGTGACAACAATGAGAGACAAAATCATATGTGGATACCCGGGCTGTACGATACATCTTCATAGTTTATAGAAACAGGAATAAAAGGATCTTGCTTGGAAGAAACTGAGTGAGGAGGTCATGTACAATCTTGTAAGTTGTAAAACACACTTTACTCAATTTGAGCTATATATAGGGTGATTGGGACACTTTTTGCCATTGAGATGACTTGGTAAAATTAATAATTTTTTACTACTTTAAAATATCAAAACGACGGTGGGCAAGTGATGTAAATGGTGTTATGCCTGAACACTGGTAACACTGACTAATCGTAGCAAGCCTATTGCCAGTTATCATCAATCTAAATGAATTTATTGTGAAATATAGGAGCTTGTTACTGGGACGTAACAGCCGTAGTGCAGTGTCCGTTCTCGGAGCATATAAGCCCTGACCGCGTGAGGCGCGCCGCTTCTCGAGATTCATGCCTTATAAAAAATATGAAAAATATGTTCAGCCCGGTTCACCATATTCGGTGTTGATTTACTACTGAAGGTCAAAGCTCAAAAATGGTATTCTGACCAGCCCTAAAAATGCATGAATGTTTAGTCAATCATTATTACATATTCGGTCTTTAGCCCCTGAATCTACATCTAAAACAGATGGATCTCTACCTGTCATGATGATATAAAACTCTCCTGATATTAGGGCTGACCTGAATATTCAAATATTGGTTCCGTGGGGTGGTTTTAGATTTTCAATTTTGGAATTCAATGTTTTTTTCCTCACACAACTGGCATCCTCTCTACGGTTCTCATTCATGCATGAATATGTATACACGATAAAATCTGCCAAAATACTCTTTTCTTACAATTATCTTATAGCCTAGCTGTTTTTAATTACCTCGTTATACTTAAATATGACGGTGATAATTTTCCTCACCTGTCTCATTACATCGAACGCCCATCGAAACGCAATCAAAGCTCATGTCTGAATCTTCTCGCCGCATTATTGCAGTGATCCGGTTCTCTAATACTAAACATGACATCCTTACCTCAGATTTTACCATTTCCTGACACAAAAAAAGTGATATGGCGGGATGAAGGTCCTTCTTTTTGAAATAATACGCTGGGGTATGTTTGTGTGTAGTAGGCCTATGCATTTCCAATCTGAGGATGTTTACATCTCATTAAACATCATCCTCCGGATGCTTATTTTAAGTAGCGTTTGTTCAGCTAAGTGTTAACAGCACACTGAAAACATGCATAACTCGAAGAATCGCCACAATACTGATGCGCACTTGCGGTATTCAATTCCTCTGGTATTCAGCGCTGTTTCATCTGGCTTTAAACTAATTTAAATCACTTTTTCATCACATTTACAGACGCTGGTAGACGCTTTTATCCAAAGCGACTTACGTTTGTATTCAAAGGTACACACTTTTTACATTTGTCAGTTTTGCTTTCCTGGGAATCGAACCCATGACCTTGGCGTTGCTAGCTCCATGCTCTTATTGTTTGAGCTAGAGAAAGCTGTGAACATTTATGTTCTTTGCTGAATTCAAGCGCTTCTCAGGCGCTGTTTAGTGCTTCTGCGTGATCGAGGGCCGATCAGCGAGTAAACGCATCAGCTCTAGTGAGCTTGCCGTTTGAACCGAGCAGATAAATGGTCCACGTTGCACGCGGTTCAATTGAGCATATAACTGAATTCATGCTACCTTTTTAATACCAATTTCATCATCTTTGGACAATAACTCAAGGTTAGTTTCACTTTAGCTTTTTAAATCGAATGGGCGTGCACTAAAAGCTGCATGCTGACTGGCTGCCGCTATGCTTTATTTCTGCAGTATGATTAGCTGTTAGATTAATCTATATCGAATAAAAATGTCCAAAGCTTATCAGCGTTATCAACATCAATCTTATCATAATTCGAATGAAATTGGGAAATATCTGTTTGCTAAAATTAAGCCAACTAATTTTATTATTTTTTGGCTTCTCTACTCAATACTTATCAACAGGTATCAACAAGTACCAAAAATGTAAGTATTGGTATCTGACTTGTTCTGGAAAATGTGTGGCACCAGTGCAGCCCTAGTTTAAAATAAACAAAAATCAATCAATTCAATCAATCAGTTATTGACAAAGTACATAAAGTGTTCAAAACCGTTAAATGGTAAGCTTACAATAATGATGTATAATTGAATGGTCAGGTTTGGAAATGTCAGTTTCATGACATTCATCTTTGCATAAATGTCACGTACATAAACAAGAAGAATGCTTTTCAGAGATGGCAACAACTTACATAATCATCATAATACAAACAAGCACAACGTGACAAACACCAAATAAAACATTTAACACATCATAGCACCCGTGTCTCTCTCTATTTTGGAAAGACAAGTTCTGGCTACGCTCACTACCAGAGAGAGCCCACCCCAAAACAAACAATGGTTTAGACAGGTAAGATCTAACATGTGATATAGTATGCAAAAGTACCCAATAAAGAAATGATTCAAAACCAAACTCTCTATTATCCTTACATAACTGCTATTGAACAATAATCGGCAACAAAACCTACATAAGTTAAGTTACAGATGTAAGGCTAATAACATGAGTAACTTGCACAAGTTGAACATTTTATGTTTATGTTGTCCATAAACACATGCCCCATCAACAAATAATACACGTTTCTGTACTGCCGCTTTAACCCTTTGATGCATACGATCACACGGTGTGTAATTCGAATGCTCAATAAGTCACGTGAGCTCTCATAGTTTTGCTGAGCCAGAGAGACGGACATGCTCTGTGCTTGTCATGCATCACAACTTTTCAGTGTTGTCAACTAGGGCTGCCACTAATGATTATTTTGGTAATCAAGCAATCAATAGATTATTTGGGACGATTGAGTAATCCGCTTTTTTTTTTTTAAATAAAAGGACCCAAGCAAATAATAGCCTTTAAAATGACTTAATACACATACAATAAAAATGAAATCATATGGTTTTATAGAATAACACTGTTAAAATACATATACAATCAACTTTTTGTACATTACATATTATAACAAATGCCTGGTGGTGTTGTTGTCCCACTTTGCAGCAGACCAAATGCTTGTTTAATATTGGCCAAACAGCATTTAATTCAAATGTTAATGTCTTTAATATTTGGCTGCTTCTTTACAGCCAACAAGAATATGCGGACATCAAAAGCGAGGGTTTAAACTTTTATTTGACAAACGGCGTTAAACAGTTTGCCATTTTAGAAACATATTGATATATTCTCCTACATTGGCGTAGGTTTATAAGCGCTTTATGTTACAAATCTGATGAAATGGTGCACATTGTGCTCCCAGTTTGACGATACAAATGATAACTGTTCATGTGGAGCAGCATTTACTGTCCAACAAATAAATCCTGTAGACGTATTGTTCATTCACTGTTGGTTAACTAATGTGAACAAAAATTAAACCTTATTGTAAAGGTTTAACCATTTTTACATAAAGTAAGTTGGCCATAGGAGTGTAAAATGTATTTGAAACATTAAGGAATCTTACACTGGGTCAAACTAGGCTACTGTACTGTTTGATTTATGTTGAAGTGTTTGGGACATGGCTTTTAATGGTTTGTTTTTGTAAACAAGGCTCTCAAAGTTGATTAAAAAAATTGTATTTGGATTTATCGGCCCATATATCGGTTATCGGCTTTCAAATATAAAGAATTATCGGTATCGGGCAAAATTTTCATATCGGTACATCCCTAAAGTTTTATTTCCTCACAGTTCATTGGCCACTTACTTTCACATATTCCAGGAAGTAAATTATGACAGCTGATATGACACATCACCATAGAAATAATAAAATTCTACAATAACGGTGACTTAAACTCACACTGGGGTCTCAGCTAGAATATTTAAAACCTGGGTGTGAACAGGGTTAATTATGTTATTTTCACAGCTCTTATGATTTTTGTAAAACTGCATTATCACTGAATATGATGAGATTTAAGCATTATAACCTTCTTGAAGAATCAAGAATAAACACCAACCTATTTGTTCTTCAGTATCTTCCTCCTTTATTCTGCAGGGTTCTGGATCATTCATGTTTTCAATGTTCGTCCTACGGGACGACGGGAATATTCCAGCGTTTACTGGTGAATCGCTGTGTGGTAGAAACCAAAACAAATCGGTTATCAAATTGATGCTTTGATTAATTCACACCCATGTCGTTTGCGTTTAGCTACAGAAAAGTAAAGTTATTCAATTAGTTTTAAAACAAATTCACATATTCTACATATCTATTGTTTACATGTTCAGCAGCTGTTAACTGTGACACTCCTTTTATTGAGTCTTATCAGGAGATTATTTCATATAACTTCCATATGTCCATATGAAGCTACATATAGTTCAATTTACGACAGTCATAAAAATCAGACAATTAACTTGCTGGTGTTTTTTTAAAGACAGAAATGGCTCTTTAAATAAACAGAGCATGACAAAGCAATATTTTATTGTTTGCAATGTAAAACTTTCTTCACATTTATCTGCATATTCATATTTACCTCATATATTGGATTTAACAGCTGCTGAAAAGCCTCTTAAATTTCAGAAATAGATATTAGTGGTAAAAACAGATTAACCTACAGACAAAAGAAAGGATCGATCCCTATTATTCACCCTCACAGATCATACTTTGACTTTTGATCAAGTGGCATTCAGTAACAATAGCATTATTGCTCCAAACATCGAAACAATCGCACAGACCAACACACAAAAACACAATAATCGCTCAGGTCTTAATGAATTTAACATTAGTTCCTCACATCGTTTCCTGCTAGGCTAACTTAAATGTTTATTCAGTTAGCAGACGCGGAAAAGACTCACAAAAAGCTCTGTATCTGATCAAAAACGTGCAGAAACGACCCTGTAAAATACTGCTTTAACAAGCTGTGTTTTTTTTATAATTGTATAAATATACGGAGCTCCGTGAACTGCTTACCTCACCTCAAAAGACTCAACGCTGTGATGGCGGTAGTGGTGACGTCTTGTTTTACGTCGGAACGCAGACACATAAGCGCATTACCGCCACCTATCGCCCGGATGGACCATGGACCCCTTTCACAGACTGGGATGACGCGTTTTAACGGTCATCCGCATTATAAATACTGCAACGTTTTTTATATACTGCACATATACACTCACCTAAAGGATTATTAGGAACACCATACTGTGTTTGACCTTCAGAACTGCCTTAATTCTATGTGGCACTCATTCAACAAGGTGCTGAAAGCATTCTTTAGAAATGTTGGCCCATATTGATAGGATACCATCTTGCAGTTGATGGAGATTTGTGGGATGCACATCCAGGGCACGAAGCTCCCGTTCCACCACATCCCAAAGATGCTTTATTGGGTTGAGATTTGGTGACTGTGGGGGCCATTTTAGTACAGTGAACTCATTGTCATGTTCAAGAAACCAATTTGAAATGATTCAAGCTTTCTGACATGGTGCATTGTCCTACTGGAAGTAGCCATCAGAGAATGGGTACATGGTGGTCATAAAGGGATGGACATGGTCAGAAACAATGCTCAGGTAGGCTGTGGCCTACCTGAGGGGCCTAAAGTGTGCCAAGAAAACATCCCCCACACCATTACACCACCACCACCACCAGCCTGCACAGTGGTAACAAGGCATGATGGATCCATGTTCTCATTCTGTTTACGCCAAATTCTGACTCTACCATCTGAATGTCTCAACAGAAATTGAGACTCATCAGACCGGGCAACATTTTTCCAGTCTTCAACTGTCCAATTTGGTGAGCTCATGCAAATTGTAGCCTCTTTTCCTATTTGTAGTGGAGATGAGTGGTACCGGTGGGGTCTTCTGCTGTTGTAGCCCATCCGCCTCAAGGTTGTGCGTGTTGTGGCTTCACAAATGCTTTGCTGCATACCTCGGTTGTAACGAGTGGTTATTTCAGTCAAAGTTGCTCTTCTATCAGCTTGAATCTGTCGGCCCATTCTCCTCTGAGGACTGCCGCATACTGGATGTTTTTCCCTTTTCACACCATTTTTTTGTAAACCCTAGAAATGGTTGTGCGTGAAAATCCCAGTAACTAAGCAGATTATGAAATATTCAGACCGGCCCGTCTGGCACCAACAACCATGCCACGCTCAAAATTGCTTAAATCACCTTTCTTTCCCATTCTGACATTTCAGTTTGGAGTTCAGGAGATTGTCTTGACCAGGACCACACCCCTAAATGCATTGAAGCAACTGCCATGTGATTGGTTGATTAGATAATTGCATTAATGAGAAATTGAACAGGTGTTCCTAATAATCCTTTAGGTGAGTGTACATATGTACATTTATAACACTATACTTTGTATTATATTGCCTTTGCATCAAATTACAACTAGTTAACGCTGCTGTTAGGGTCTTTCTACTTCAGCGGCTGTGGGAGTGATGGTAATATGTACATCTTTCTCTCTTCTGACTGCCGTTATTAATACCTCTCTATTTTTCCTCTTTTTTGAAAGTTGTGAAAACACTATTGTGGCGTCTTTTGCCATTTAAGCAAATAGGAACACAGAATATTTAAATGTAGTCTCTCATTCACCACTATACAAGTTTACCCAACTATGACGACTTGTGCTTGCGTCTTGAGAAACCTGGAAATGCGAAAAGGGACACTCCTATGTTTGCCTAAATTATAATTAATGGTGATTGGGGAATAGGTCAGGGACAGAATAATTATGCAGAGTTTATTTTCTCACCTAATGAGTGAATAAAAACTTTTTGCTGAGCCCTAGCGGTGAGATCACAAAATTGGATGTGACAACATCCCTCATTAGTGTGACAACAAACAGGTAGGCCGGGCATGAATCAAACAGGAAGATGACCCTGAAATACATGAACAGAGGAAAATGACAAGTGAAAAGGAGTAAAGGCCAAAGCATACTTCACTTTTTACGTGCATGCGAGGGTCAGAGTATAGTGTGCGTGACATGAATTTCGTCATCAGAAGAGTACACCTTGTACACGCAACACCGGATATTTGTAACCGCGTATGCACTTTTTTTAATTTTGGTTTGCAGTAGTATTTACATGGCTGTAACTCGTGGCGAGAGATTGCTCAAAACTGTGCATGTGTCGAACGCCTGTGTACGCGTATACGAGTCAAAAGAAGCATACTTTGCAAGGCTGTGCATTCGACTGTGCGCATACGCTCGCATAAAAAACAACAAAGTATACTTTCAGCTTAAGGGGGAATGTTTAGGTAGCTAGCTTGAAGCCAGTGGGGCTGTCAGTAAGAACAGGTCCAGTCTAGTCAATTCAAGTATAAGTCTTTATTACACACCCAAGCAAATATTTGAATTCACAGGCAATAAGGTAATCTAATCTAAATAATACATGAGGCTACTCATACAGCTCATCAAATACACATTTAAATAACTAAAGCACATGCCTAAACAGGAAACATAGCAAGCATGAAAATAAACACTTTTAGATCAATCTTAAGTCATACGATCAATCTTTAAATATCAAAACATAGGCACTTACATGGTCAATCACACACACACACACACACACACACACACACACACACACACACACACACACACACACAGACACAGACACAGACACAGGAAAACAGAATGAAAGGAGAAAAACTCAGTCATCTGCAAGGTACAGCCACATGCAACAAAAAGGAAGAAGCTATGGGCACAGGTGCAGCTAATAAAGTCTGTGAGAGAGTCCTGGTTGGCTTGAGATTGGATAGGTGGAGTTTGGGGCTAACTGGGAAATGAACCAGCTAAGAGGGGTGTGGCACTTGCTTTGAGGGTACAGCTAATGCGAGTTCAGACTGTACGATTTTCAAACTCGTTGGGTCACTGCTCTTTTCACACTGCATGACTATCTGGGGTAGCATTCAGTTGCTGCTGTGTTCACACTGCACGATGGATCGGCGACAGGAGGTTTCACACTGCATGACTTTACAATAGGAAGAATTACCATCAACTCTCTCTGGTGCGCAAACCAGAGAATCGGGGAGTCAGCTCATTGACTGATTCCCTAATCACTGCCTGACTACTGAACTAGGGAGCTGATTGAGACTATAGATTGAAACGCACCTGTAGTTTCACAACCAACCACACGTGAGATGTGACAAGGAAACAACGCAAGATCATGCGTGCGTCAGACCAGAGATCTCGCGTGAAATTAAAAAAAATATATATATATATAAAAAAATGTATAAAGAAAATATCTAGCTTCCTGCAGACTAAAATATGGATTTACTTTTTTATTGAAACACTAAAGAATAAAATGAATATTGCCTGTTCTTCTCTCTGAGGAGAAGAACGTTATCTGTATGTTTTGGAGAAGGTTGCTTTAGTTGACGCTCCGCCAACTCCAACCTTGGAGAAACTTATATCTGTGTATGTGCGCCAGTATTCTGTGTTAGCTTTCCTGTAGCTCAAACAATAAGAGCGTGGCGCTAGCAATGCCAAGGTCATGGGTTTGATTCCCAGGGAAAGCAAGAACTGACAAAATGTAAAAATGTGTACCTTGAATGCAATGTAAGTCGCTTTGGATAAAAGCCTCTGCCAAATGCATAAATGTAAATGTAAATGTGTTACAGATCAGTATTGGAGGTGTACAACAGGCATCCTAAGGAGACTGACATTATGTTGTTCCAGAAAAGCTGGTGCCTGCTCCAGACCTTGAAGGTCACTACATGCCTAATTGCAGAATGAAAGCATCAACAAGTGATGTCCTAAACAGTTGTCCCCTAACAGTTTGAAGTTATTTTGACTTTGTGTTACAATTGTAATTTTTTTCTGTGTTGTCTTGTTTTTATGTAGCTGTGTCGCAAAAGCCTTATTTCCACATTTTGTATCTCTTGTGCAGAATGACGTAGAGCTGTGTATCAGAAATGTCACGATACGATACGTATCCAGATACAGAGGCCACAATACAACATATATCACAATATGAGTCTGCACTAATATACCTCAGCAGAATTTAGTATAACTGCTGTTTATTAAACACTGCATACTATAGAGCCGTTGCTAACTATAGGCAGGGCAGGCAGTTGTCCTCTGTAGGGCCTCTGTAGCACTGTATAGGTAATGGTGTATGTCAGAGGTCTTCAACCCTGCTCCTGGGGACCCACAGTGTCCTGCAAAGTTTATTTCCAACCTGCCTGTGTATTTTCAACATGTGTTCCTGAAGATCTTGATTAGCTTCACCTGTCTTTGATTAGGGTTGGAGCTAAACTCTGCAGGACAGTGGGTCCCCAGGAGCAGGGTTGAAGACCTCTGGTGTAGGTTTCATGTTGACATTTGGCATTCCCCACCAAGTCCAATATTGTGATTGTTTTCTTGTTTTGTAAGCACATAAATAAGTGTACTCATTCTAATACATTTATTTTTAGAGGTCCAGCCGTGTTTGATATAGATCTGGGTCGCTAAAGACCCGAATATGTAAGAATGATTGGTGAAACGGTCATGCATTTAAGGGTTAATCTAGCTCCACTGAGCTCGGGTTTCATCATCATAACACTTCAAGGCATTATAAGAGAGTAAATGTTGTGAATTTAAAAAAAAAAAGTAAAAGTTTATCCAAATCTGATCACTTACCTTTATCGTTCTTTTTCAATATGATTACAAAAGGAGATGTTAGGCAGAATAATGCATAAGGCACGTTTGTAACTTAGCTACTTAAATGTCCTAATTGAACTAAGGCTTAATCCTGACTTAATCTAAGCCCCGTCTGTGAAACCAGGCCTATGTGTTCTGAAATAAATGCCCTTTTGTTTTTCTGGCAAAGTTGGCGTACGGATGACTTCTGAGGAGGACAGAAAACCTGAAGGAGATTGGTCAATTCAGTTGACTCAAAGTTTATTACAAAGACATTTTCAAAAACTGAAGTGATTTCCTTGTTTTATTTATTAGTTAGAATGGATGTAACTCAACATTTGAACTATTTGCAAAAGCTGAATAAGCAAAATAAGCAATCTATTAATCGTTCTAATAATCTTTGATGAATCGATTACCAAAATAATTTCAAACATGCATTTTTTTTAAATGAAAGATTAGAGAAGATAATTGAGTGAAACACTTCCCACATGAATGACAGTGATACAGCTTCTCTCCAGTGTACATCCTTTTCATAGATATTGACAGTTTGATTCTCTTGACACAGAGTGAACAATTATAAGGATTTTCTCTAGTGTGAACTGTCTGGTGCATTTTCAGTTTACCATCTGTAAAAAAAAAAAAAAAAATGAACAAAAATAAAAAGTCTTACTTCACTCCGAGCACATATGATCCTTCACACTCCTGTCTTTCTTGTGTAATGTTAATGCACCCATCTGACAAACTCTTTCCACACAAATAACAGATGTAAGGCTTCTCCTTTGTATGAACTTTCAGGTGGTCCTTCAGGAAACCTGCCCTAAAAATGTACTGCACTGGTCACTGTTATATAATCTTTCTCTAGAATGAGTATACAGATGTACTTTAAAAACACTTGATTTTCTGAAGCTCTTCCCACACTGATCACATGTGTACGGCTTCACTCCAGTGTGAATTTTAATGTGCATATTAAGGTTTCTTTATGTGTGAAACTCTTCCCACACTGATCACATTTGTGCATGGCTTCTCTCCAGTGTGGATTTGCATGTGTTTATTAAGGTTTCCTTTTTGTATGAAGCTCTTCCCACATTGATCACATTTGTACGGCTTCTCTCCAGTGTGGATCTGCATGTGTTCTTTAAGGGTTCCTTTTAGTCTGAAGCTCTTCCCGCACTGATCACACGCGTGTGCGGCTTCTCTCCAGTGTGGATCCTCTCATGTATTTTCATATATTCTGACCGTTTGAATCTCTTGTCACAGTGTGAACACTTGTAAGCATGCGTTTCTGTAGTGTGAACAGTCTGGTGAACTTTCAGTGCACCATCTGTAAAAAAGTCTTCCCACACTCTGAGCAAATATGATCCTTCACTCCGCTGTGTCTTTTCTGGTGTATTTTTAATACACCCATCTGACTAAAACTCTTTCCACACAAATAACAGACGTAAGGCTTCTCCTTTGTATGAACTTTCAGGTGGTCCTTCAGGAAATCTGCCCTAAAGAATGTTTTACTGCATTGGTCACAGTTGTATAGTCGTTCTCTAGAATGAGTAAGCAGATGTAGTTTAAAAACACTTGATTTTCTGAAGCTTTTCCCACACTGATCACATGTGTATGGCTTCTCTCCAGTGTGGATTCTCATGTGATACTTAAGGGTTTGTTTTTGTGTGAAACTCTTCCCACACTGATCACATGTGTGCGGCTTCTCTCAGTGTGGCTTTTCATGTGTTCATTAAGGTTTCCTTTATGTGTGAAACTCTTCCCACACTGATGACATGTGAATGGTTTCTCTCCAGTGTGGATTTTTATGTGTTTGTTAAGATTTCCTTTTTGTGCAAAACTCTTCCCACATTGATCACATGTGTGCGGCTTCTCTCAGTGTGTAACCTCATGTGTTTGTAAAGGGTTCCTTTTGTGTGAAACTCTTCCCACACTGATCGCATGTGTGTGGCTTCTCTCCAGTGTGGATTTTCATGTGTTCATTAAGGTTTACTTTTTGTTTGAAGCTCTTCCCGCACTGATCACATGTGTGCGGCTTCTCTCCAGTGTGGATCCTCTCATGTATTTTCAGATATTCTGACCGTTTGAATCTCTTGTCACAGAGTGAACACTTGTAAGGTGTTTCTGTAGTGTGAACAGTCTGGTGAACTTTCAGTGCACCATCTGTAAAAAAAGTCTTCCCACACTCTGAGCAAATATGATCCTTCACTCCATGTGTCTTTTCTGGTGTATTTTTAATACACCCATCTGACTAAAACTCTTTCCACACAAATAACAGACGTAAGGCTTCTCCTTTGTATGAACGTTCAGATGGTCCTTCAGGAAACCTGCCCTAAAAAAATTATCATCACACTGGTCACAGTCATATAGTCTTTCTCTAGAATGAGTACGCAGATGTACTTTAAAAACACCTGATTTTCTGAAACTCTTCCCACGTTGATCACATGTGTGTGGTTTCACTCCGGTGTGGCTTTTCATGTGATCCTTAAGGTTTCCTTTTTGTGCAAAACTCTTCCCACACTGATGACATGTGTACGGCTTCTCTCCAGTGTGGATTTTTATGTGTTCGTTAAGGTTTCCTTTTTGTGCAAAACTCTTCCCACACTGATCACATGTGTACGGCTTCTCTCCAGTGTGGATCCTCATGTGTTTGTAAAGGGTTCCTTTTTGTGTGAAACACTTCCCACACTGATCACATGTGTGTGGCTTCTCTCCTGTGTGGATTTTTACGTGTTCATTAAGGTGTTCTTTTCGTGTGAAGCTCTTTCCACATTGACCACATGTGTGCGGCTTCACTCTAGTGTGGATTTTCATGTGATTCTTAAGGTTTCCTTTCAGTGTGAAACTCTTCCCACACTGATCACATGTGTACGGCTTCACTTCAGTATGTATTCTCAAGTGATCCTTAAAGGTTCCTTTATGTGCAAAACTCTTCCCACACTGATCACATGTGTATGGCTTCTCCCCAGTGTGGCTTTTCATGTGTTTATTAAGGTTTCCTTTTTGTGCAAAACTCTTCCCACACTGATCACATGTGTACGGCTTCTCTCCAGTGTGGATCCGCATATGTTCGTCAAGGGTTCTTTTTTGTGTGAAACTCCTCCGCAATTATTACATGTGTGTGGTTTCTCTCCAGTGTGAATTTTCATGTGTTCATTAAGGTGCTCTTTTAGTGTGAATCTCTTCCCACACTGATCACATGTGTGCGGTTTCTCTCCAGTGTGGATTTTAATGTGTTCATTAAGGGTTGCTTTTTGAGCAAAACTCTTCCCACACTGATCACATGAGTATGGCTTCTCTCCAGTGTGGATCCTCGTGTGTTCGTTAAGAATCACTTTTTGTGTGAAACACTTCCCACACTGATCGCATGTGTGCGGCTTCTCTCCAGTGTGGGTTTTCATATGTTTGTTAAGGTTTCCTTTTAATGCAAAACTCTTCCCACACTGATCACATGTGTACGGCTTCTCTCCAGTGTGGATCCTTATGTGTCCATTAAGGATTACTTTTTGTGTGAATCTCTTCCCACACTGATCGCATCTGTGCAGCTTCTCTCCAGTGTGGATTTTCATATGTTTGTTAAGGTTTCCTTTTTGTGTGAAACTCTTCCCACACTTGTCACATGTGTACGGCTTCTCTCCAGTGTGGATCCTCATATGTTCATTAAGGATTACTTTTTGTCTGAAACTCTTTCCACACTGATTGCATGTGTACGGCTTCTCTCCAGTGTGGATCTTCATATGTTTGTTAAGGTTTCCTTTTAATGTGAAAATCTTCTCAAGAGTGATCACATGTGTACGCTTCCTCCACAATGACATTTCATATGAAGATCAAGATTTTGCTTGCATGAGTAACGCTTTCTACACTGAGGGCAAGTGAAGCATATTTTGTCTCCTTTTTTAATGATAGACTTGGGGCTTTTTCTTCAGTTTTGACATGATGTTTCTCCTCCCTTCAATCAGTTCTTCGAACTCCTTGTTCTCTTCTATCAGGTCTAAAATAAAAGTAAAAAAAGTTTCAAAATCATTTACAAAAATCAAATAGAGAACATGTAAAAGAAAGCAACGTGAACCCTGAGAAAACAGTAGAAAGTATAATGCATTATGATGCATTCATTTGAATTTGGTACATTTATTATCATCATCCAATTATTATTTTTAAAACATTACCTGCACATATTAAAGAGTAACCCATACTCAGAATTTGTCCTCTGCATTTAAACCATCCAAGTTAGTGCACACACATAAGGAGCAGAGAAGTGAGTAGTGAATACACACAAACAAAATACAGCACTGAATAAAGCATGTCTATGGACAAATTAAAATAGTGCAGTGGAAACGGAGTGAGCTGATGCAGAAAAGGTACATGATCTAAGTGCCCAAAACATGAGAACTGTTTATTTTAAGCTTCAAGCTTAATGTATTAGCGTTTAACATACTGTCATGCGCTTTGACAGATGTGTGTGCGTCCTCAGCGCCAAACGTTCATTTTACAGGTTATATCTACTGATCTATATAGAGAACAGTTATATCCTCATCTGTAAATGCTACTAATTCACACAAGTATTTCCATTTTGCATGAAATTGCATCCTGACAGTGCGCGTTCACACCAGATGCGAATGAAGTGAATAAATCGCGCTAATTGGACGCTTGAACATTTTGAGTTTACTCGCTTCATTCACGCGTGACATTCACTTCACAACAGACGCAAATTCGTGTCATGGGAGGGGCTTCTGCCAGGCGGCTTGTCTCGTTGTGAAATGGCTGACATGGATTGTTTTAAAATACGGCGAATAAGCTCAATTTGCAGGCTTTAACTAGCTTATCTCAATAGGGTGAATTCAGAGTGATTGGCACACTTTTACCAAGTCATCTCAATGGCAAAAAGTGTCCCAATCACCCTGAAATCACCCTATGTATAGCCCAAATTAAGTAAAGACCTCTTTGTCTCACTCACTCAGTTTCTTCCAAGCAAGATCCTTTTTATTCCTGTTTCTATAAACTATGAAGATGTATCGTACAGCTCCGGGTATCCACATATGATTTTGTCCTCATTGTTGTCACTACTAGAGCAAGCTCCTAATTGGTTAACGCGGCACGAATATCCGCCAAAGTTCAGATATTTCAACTTGCACGATTCGCGCGAATTACGCGTTTTGTGCGTCAAACGCTCAATGTGCATCATTCGCGCGATTCACGCCACAGAATGTCGCTTCATTCACGTCTGGTGTGAGCGCACCATTAAACTTCGAACTTCACTGAATGAGTGCCGGAGCAGTGTGCGGCCAGACAGAATGCAGTCGAGACTGAGGGATTCATTCAAAAACAAAAAGTGCAAAAACAGTGATTTAGCTGAAATATCTGCTGTTGGATGCTAAATTTAGTTTTAAAAGTCAACTTTTATTTTATGAGAGTAGTAACTGTAGAGGGACAACAGCACGTAATTTGAATATAAATTATAAGATGTTTCTACAGGATAAAGAAATGACGGTAACAGTTACTGTGTCCATAGTGTGTGTGTTCCTGCAGAACATTCCTCTTATCTTAATCATACACTGTTTGTTCGTCGGCCAGAGGAGAACTGGCACCCCGACTGAGCCTGGTTTCTCCCAAGGTTTTTTTCTCCATTCTGGCCCTGAGGGAGTTTTGGTTCCTTGCCACCGTCACCTTTGGCTTTTGGCTTGCTCAGTTGGGGACACCAAAATTTCAACTATATTACTGATCTGCCCGCATTGACACTATATGATAATTGAAATTAGCTGGATAACATCACCGTTTCACCAGAACAGCTGTACAGCCGAATCAAATTCTGTTGCATTATTTTCCTGTTAACAATGTGAAGCTGCTTTGAAACAATCGGCATTGACTTAACTGGTAACAGAGCTGGAGTTTGTGTTTTTGTTTTTCTTTAATATAATTTTAATGTAGGGCTTTAAACTCAATTTGCTTAGTAACTTTTTGTTGCACATAATGTATAGCACAAACATACCCTAAAATTAACCATGGTTCTATTAGATAGTAAAACCATGTTTTTATTATAATAAAACCATGCTTTTGCTGTATTGATTACCATTTGTATAACCACACAAATACCATATAGTTAAACTATGGATTTGAAGCAAAACTATGGTTAATTTGTGGTTACCATTGAATTTATTTATTCATATCATTTTTGTTTTCAATGTAAAAACACGGATAATTTATGTAACAATAGATATATTCACCATGCGTGTATTCCTAGCACTCAGCTGACACAATTGTTTGATGGACAGCATTGGGCAGGATGTGGAATAGTGTCTTTTGTCAATAAAAAAAGAAGAAAAAGGACATTTTATCCGATTAATCGAAAAATATAATCGACCAACTAATCGATTACCAAAATAATCGTTAGTTGCAGCACTAATTAGGTACACACGACCTGAGATGAACAAAACAATCATTACTTCAAGTTATTGCTGCTAAAGTTGGTTCTACAAGCTATTGAATCATAGGGTGTTATTGTGAATTCTCCTCGTTTAAAGGCCCCTGAAATCAAAATAGAAGTTTTTAGCTTTTAGTACGAATATGTTAGCCTTAAGGTTATGAATAAGCTGGTGTGTTCCAAAACAACGACAAAATTCGCATTTAGGATATAAGCATTAAAATCTTACAGTCTCTCACTTCTGTTAAAATGGATCACAGATTTTGATGACATCATCGCAGACTTCAGCTTCTCATCACATCTTACTCACTGCACAGTCTACTTCAATTATTTTATTCCACTTTATTCTTATTTTTTACTTTTTTCCTCTTGACTTGATTATTTATAATTCTACAGATTATATATATATATATATATATATATATATATATATATATATATATATATATATATATATATATATATATATATATATATATATATATATATAGTACTTTTTTATCCTATTTCTATTATAATCTCCTCGTGTTTTTAACTGTGAATTTGCACCGTCCATGGAGCGGACCCGTTTACATTTCACTGCCGGTTGTATATTCTGTATATAACTGTGTATGTGACAAATAAAACTCTTGAATCTTGAATGAGTCTCGATTTCTGTTGAGACATTCAGATGGTAGATTCAGAATTTGGCGTAAACAGAATGAGAACATGGATCCATCATGCCTTGTTACCACTGTGCAGGCTGGTGGTGGTGGTGTAATGGTGTGGGGGATGTTTTCCTGGCACACTTTAGGCCCCTTAGTGCCAATTGGGCATCGTTTAAATGCCACGGCCTACATGAGCATTGTTTCTGACCATGTCCATCCCTTTATGACCACCATGTACCCATTCTCTGATGGCTACTTCCAGCAGGATAATGCACCATGTCACAAAGCTCGAATCATTTCAAACTGGTTTCTTGAACATGACAATGAGTTCACTGTGCTAAAATGGCCCCACATTCACCAGATCTCAACCCAATAGAGCATCTTTGGGATGTGGTGGAACGGGAGCTTCGTGCCCTGGATGTGCATCCCACAAATCTCCATCAACTGCAAGATGCTATCCTATCAATATGGGCCAATATTTCTAAAGAATGCTTTCAGCACCTTGTTGAATCAATGCCATGTACAATTTAAGGCAGTTCTGAAGGCGAAAGGGGGTCAAACACAGTATTAGTATGGTGTCCCTAATAATCCTTTAGGTGAGTGTATATGTGATGGGAAACGATTCAGACAGTGTAAATATGCTTTCAGTTGAGGTGAATGAAGTCTGGTTTCACATTAGTTTCACGCACACCGCCGCAGCACACACACAGTCGAGACAAGAAAGCACAGCGCGAATCATATGCGTGAGTCGGCGCAGACAACAAAACGTATCAGACCCATTTAAATTCTGCACAGAATGCTGTATTTCAAAGCGATTTACGTGCCGTTTATGTGCAAGATAAAGTTTGTGACACAGTAAGTGTACATTTTTGTTTGTTATTAATAAGAATAACGTGATGCTCTTGATGTTTAACGATCTATTGAGTGTGACTGCACCTGTTTACACAGTGGATTAGCCCCGCTAACATCCCTGCTTGTAATGACAATGTTTACAAAGTTTATTCCGCCTGAGTGTCACATTTCTGTGTGATAATACCTTGCAACGACTGTCATAACTACTGTCTGTATTGATACAATCTAGTTTCTCCATATCATTTTTATTTCATGGCATTATGCAGCTTGTTATTGCAGCCTGATGCTTGATATTTGAGATTGATATTTCTTGGTTCATATTTTATATATTTGTGCAATTTACATATACTATATTGCCAAAAGTATTGGGACACCCCTTCCAAATCATTGAATTTAGGTGTTCCAATCACTTCCATGGCCACAGGTGTATAAAATCAAGCACCTAGACATACAGACACTTCTACAAACATTTGTGAAAGAATGGGTCGCTCTCAGAAGCTCAGTCAATTCAAGCTTGGTACCGTATAGGTTGCCACCTGTGCAATAAGTCCATTCGTGAAATTTCCTCACTACTAAATATTTCACGGTCAACTGTTAGTGGTATTATAAGAAAGTGGAAGCAAAGGAAACAACAGCAACTCAGCCATGAAGTGGTAGGCAACGTAAAATGCACAGTACGCAGTAGTCGCCAACTTTCTGCAGTCAATAGCTACAGACCTCCAAACTTTGTGTGGCCTTCAGATTAGCTCAAGAACAGTGCATAGAGAGCTTCATGGAATGGGTTTCCATGGCCGAGCAGCTCATCCAAGCCTTACATCACCAAGTGCAATGCAAAGCGCCAGATGCAGTGGTGTAAAGCACGCCGCCACTGGACTCTAGAGCATGTTTTGTTAATGTGCTATGGAAACAAAACAAAATGCTGATGGACAATCTTTTTAAAAACTGTATAAGAATGATGTGTCTCTTTTATAACACTCTTGACAATCTGTGAATAGGTCACCTTGCAGTTCAATTTTGAAAACGTTTTCATTGCGGAGTCCTCAATCCTCATACGCACGTGTCGGTGAAGTGGTTATGTGGCAATGTCGTTATGAAATTAGGGAAGGCAAATTAATTGTAGGTCCTAATATTAATTTAATTATAATAGCTTTATAAAAATAATATGAATAATAATAATTTAATGGGAAAACAGGGCTGGACTGGTAATCTGGCATACCCGGCATTTTCCTGGTGGGCCGCCACTCTTTGGGGTTGCCATTTCCCCATCATGCAGGAACAGCAGCCCATTGGTTTGTCTTTTGAATTGACAGGCCAAAGCGAGAGAGACGTCTCCTCCTCCATATTCATAGACTGTGTCCATATTAGGCACTGTGTTGTTTTTCTGAGCACATGGCAAACTGCAAAAAGTGAATATCCGCACAGCGCTGCCGCTGACGAACGTGCACTGCGTTTCTGCTTCTCTATGAAGTGATGAACGGCACTTTGACTCCAAATTCTGTTTTATACAGTCGTGTGATATGGCAACATTACAGGCTCTGTGGTAGTGAAAACAGCCACGAGCATGTAAATACATGAACTGGAAGACGCCAATACACACAACTACAAACTTGTCAATCTAGCACAACCACACCTTTATAATAATTTACCTTGCAGCTACTAACAGTGAAGAAATGTGGTGTTTTGGAAGAAATGTATTTATTAAAAATGTTGCCATTATTACTTGCACTAAATATTGAGGAATATAAATCACTTTTATAGAGGCTGTTTTCGTATTTTCTATGTGTTTACAATTTATTAATTTTTATGACAAATTCAACAGTTTATTATTTATTTATTTTAGAAACCATATACCCATGGTAATGAGGAGCATGGTTTTACCTGTGACTACCATGATCTTACAGTTAAACTATAAATACAATTTCATTTGGGTAATTAAAGGATAATTCAACAAAACAGCTTTAAAGCCTGGATCCCATGAATTAAGGACAAATCTTTTTTCATGTGATCGCTTACTCACCCTAATGTCATTCAAAACCTGAATTCATTTCTTTCTGTGTAACATAAAAGAAAATCATTTGAGTCTGCTTTTTTTTTTTTACCATACAATTTTCAAATGGTAGCCAATGGTTTGGTTGCCAACATTCTTCAAATGATCTTCTTTTGTGTTTCACGGAAGAGAGAAAGTCATACAGGTTTGGAATGACATAAGAGTGAGTAAATGATGACAGAATTTAAAAGCAGTAAATTCACTTTAATGCATCCTAGCTTTACTGTCAAGTGCATTTCTGTGTGACAAAAGTGCAATATTAAGTTTGTTATCTACATTTGCAGTAAATTCGATAATATCCATCATTATTTGTCCCTGGTCTAGTTTTATTTATTTACTCCAATTTAACCCCAGCAAAAACATTCACAGGGAACTCATGGGCCGGATGGGCTGGGTTTGCCAGGGCCGAATTTTAGCCCCAGTCCAGCCCTGATACACGATATTATCTATCGGCATAACCCTAGAACAACAAGTAACACAAAAATGTGATCCATGCATTTCAAACAGATAGAAGAATAAGACAGCACACCTACATATGCAAGTCTGTTAAAGTCAAAGTCATCTGGAAAGCTACACACCTGCTAAACATATTTTCAAGCAGTTTTGTATACATTCTAAGGGTCCGTTCACACAGAATGTGCTTTTCCATTCCACTGTGAAAAAGAGAGGTGAAAAAGAGAGCCCAAGTCATATCTTAAGTGAACATAAACAGTCAAACTTTTTTAACTTTAATAAAGATTAAATTAGGGGTGTGTGATATATATTGTGATATATTGTGATATATATTGATAATTGTGATTGTTGTTTTAACAATGTACAATCTGACTTGTCTGGCTATCACCAGACCAAGCTCAATATTTTAAGATTGTACATTAGTATAGAGTACATTGTTAATTAGTAGCTAGTAAATAATTAAATAATAGGCTACTTTTTAAATAGGAAACTAAAACTGCCAGTAGGTGGCAGAAAGCACTGTATTGAGTGAGTTGAATCCTTCATTCAGCCGATTCCTTTAAATTGCAAATGACTGCATTTATGAATGGGCAGTGGTGGGCTGTCAGGGCCATCAGGGCCTTCTCTGAAAATTTTTTTTTCATAATTAAATGAATGTGTCTGAAGGTGTCTAAATTCAACTCCTGTCTATTTCAGTTCATTACAATTATATTTCCAGAAAGAATGTGGTTATTTTTTGTGAGGCTGAGCTGTATTTTCCATGTCATCATCTAACACATCACAACTCCATGGACCAGCACTAGTAGTATAGCTAGCCTTCTGTTGAAGCTGCCATTTTTAACTTTGACTGACGTGTGTCATCAGCCAATCAAATTTTTGTGTGTAGTGATAGAACGCCCTAGAGGCCCAGCGATGTGTCGGCTCTACCCCCGCTGATGTCAACAGACGTTTGAACTTTTGCCAGGTTGCGCGATCCAAGTGAAATAAGCTATGGGCGCTGCTTTCACACCTCCCATCAAGCTTCTGATTGAAAGAGGACAAAAAAAACAGAGGACTGACTAGTGTGAAGGCAGGTAAATAATGACGGAATTTATGTTTGGGTGAACTAACCATTTAAGCCCCCAAATAGAAATTGTATGACATGTATGTATGCATTTATAGTATAGTAGTACCTTAAAGAAATAAACTTTAAGAAATAAGCAGCTTTATTGAGCGTTTGTGCCTGAGATCTACATAAATCACATTTACATTTATTTACACATTTGGCAGATGCTTTTATCCAAAGCAACTTACAGTGCACTTATTACAAGGACAATCCCCTTGGATCAACCTGGAGTTAAGTGCCTTGCTCAAGGACACACTGGGGGTAATGGTTGCGGAGATCGAGCAGAAACCTTCTGCTTGCCGGTTCAGTTGTTTAGCCTACTACAACACAAAAGTAATAAAGCTACAACAAAAGTTTGCATGTAATTGTAAACATATGAAATTTGGCAAAAAATGGAATGCTGACATGAATTGTAAAAGTTTTACCCTGTTTAAATGTTTTACAGGTAGTCATGCTCATGGAGAGCAAGCACGTGAATGTTTGGAGCAGACATGGCAGAATGATTGTCAGGGGGGCCATCATCATGGTCTTCCTCATGGCTCAACGATGTCCCCATTGAGAAGAGCGAGATTATGAAGCACAGTGCAGCACGCAACAACCTCAGGCACAAAGGCATGGCTCACCTCTAGCCGTGAAGGAATAGAGCACCAGTGTGTTTTCAGCATGCCAAAGGCTTGCTCTACTATGCTTCATGCATGGGAGCCTACACATGGTTCTGTTTAGGCTCTCTGTATGATATGATGAGGATGATGGGTGCACTCAGGCAAGGATAGCCTCGATGTCCCTTTCCCATCCATGATCATATTGCAGCAATGATACAATGATACACATGGTGGTCAGCTGCTTCATCAAAATAAAGCTGCAGAATTGGCACAGCTGTGTGGAGATGGCAGTAGAATGTGGGTTTCAACGCCTGTAAATACACGATTGTTAGAACAAGTTTGAATAAAGCTTTGTTTCATGTGTAAGGATTGGTCAGCATCTATCATTATTATTGTGCGCAAGTGTGGGCTAGCAATGTTAAGTAGAGATACTTACATTTAACAGTTGAGTATAAAATCAAGTCTTCCACAAAGGAACCTGCCCGACGTCTTTGCGCAGACTTTACAGACATTGACGCTGAGGAAAACCGTAGTAGGTAGGGTTGTCGAGTTACTGATGTTATGTGTAAGTGCACCTGTCACTCATATCTAGTATGAGATTATATACACAGTGAAAAAAGCACAATGACGGGTTAAATATCTTTGAATAAGATCCTCATAATGCACATCACTTTTTTTGTGCCATTTATAAGCCTGAGGGATGAAACGAGAGTTCAATTCAACAAGAAAAAGAGGAAAACGAAGGAGATTTAAGCCACGTTTGCTTGTGGATGAAAGATTTTGGATACAAAATAAAGAAATGAACAACATATTCAAAAGATAACGTTTTTTGGGTTTTCGTAATAAAAAAGACATTTCTAAAACGGTGGGTCACATTAGTAGGGTTAAAAATCTAAGAACTTCAAATCAACCCAACATGTATTGGTTATACTGCAATCACAAAATAAACGGGCAGCTGTTTCTTCAACAAGACCACAAAATGAGCAGGTTTAATCAATGTCACTATATTTTTAGATTTTTAAACCTTAACCTTAACTCAATTAAACCTATCACTCATATCTTTTAAGTTGTTGCACTTGTGATAACATCATATGGTCACATGACCATGGCAGATGATGTCTGGATTGCATTCATACTTCACACTTTCAGGCTATATAGTACTACACTTTTAGCGCTCATTAAGTTAGTACTTACAGAGATTAAGTACCTACTAAAGCCCCATTTTCACCAAAATTACCTGGAACAATTTGTCCCAGGAACTTTTTTCCCAGCAACTCCTTACCCCCCAGACCTGCTGCTGTGTGCGTTTCCATCGCGATCTAAAGTACCGTGAACATTAGTCCGGTGACGTAGGACTGCGCACGACTTTCCAGTTCCCGCTGGATTTCATTCCCCGTGAATAAACTTAATAAAGCCTGAACCTTGTCGTAGGTCCATTGGTCATATTTTTTTAAACTCCATTGTTGATCGAATAGCTAACAACTCTTACTGCACGCACCGCAACAGACTTTTAGGTTGAAATAAAATGCTGCGTGAGCGCAACCAATCACCATGTTGAGCGCCCAAATCCCACCCCCGAAAGTTCCTGAACTTTGAAAAAGTACTACCTCGCAAGCAGAGCCGTGTTGAGGGGGAAATCTTTACCCGGAACTTTATTTAGACCCCGGTTCCTGCGGTCGAAACACACTTCCCAAAGTCCCTAGTTCCTGGGGAAAGTTCCCGTGGCGGAAACACGGCTTTAGAGAGTTTGCGGTTTTGGACGAAGCCAATGACTCATTAACAGTGATGCCACCTACTGGCTGTTTTAATGTCACATTTAAAGTACCTTTTAATTTTTTTAATAAATAAAATGCCTTTACAAAAGGTAAAAATCTATTCAAACCTATTGGAAAAGATAATTTCTGTCACCGCTGCGAATTGACCACCATACAGCATATGAAGAATATCAAAAACTTTAAGAGTCAGCTGTCCATGGCAGTCCTAAACCTGCCAAGGTACCAACAATAAATGCTCAGCAAAATATAGTCTATTTATCTAATTTTCGCTATTGATAAAATACCAGAAAATCTTGAGAAGTCCCCTTTTTGGCAATATCACACACCACTAGGATAATTTTTTTTTTTTTGTATACAGTGATATTTACATTTAATTACTTTATTCAAATTCTGTTAACTACTGTTAGATCTACTTGAAAACCACTGTTTATTTAATATGTATATTTGTTCTATTATGTTTATTTGCTTGTTCTTATTTTACATTATTATATCGATTTTTTCATTTGTATTGTTCTTGCATTCCATGTAAAAAGTCTAAAATTACTAGCCAATGGTGACTCAAGCTTCAGTGGTCTGTAGAGGGTTGATAGCTGAGGCTCAACTCAATGTAATCATAGAAACAATGGTGCTGTAACTTGCAAATTCACACCTTTTCTGTACTGCAGCTTTAACTATGTATATTTTAACTACAATCACTGAATCTGATGAGCTGCTTTAAGTTTTATAACCTTACTGAAGAGTCAAGAATATGCACCAACCTTCTTCAGTATCTTCCCGCTTTATTCTGAAGGGTTCTGGACCACCTATTTGCTCTTCAGTCTCTTCCCGCTTTATTCTGAAGGATTCTGGATCACCTATTTGTTCTTCAGTCTCTTCCTCCTTTATTTTGCAGGGTTCTGGATCATTCATGTTTTCAAAGTTCTTTCACAAACTTCTTCACTACGGGATGATGGGAATATTCCAGCGTTTACTGGTGAATCGCTGTGTGGTAGAAGCAGAAACAAATCAGTTATCAAATTGATGTTTGTGGGTTAATCTACTTTTAACATTATTATCTATTTTTGACATGAAGAAGCTTTTGAGCAGCTGTTAATTGTGAAACTCTGACTTAAGTATATTATCATGGACAGGGAGATAGTTTCATTAAACACAACTAGCATTGCAAACAATCATAAATAAACTTGTTGCCGCTTTTTTTTTTTTTTTTTATAGGGACAGAAACTGTTTTACTTTTTCAATGATATAAAACAGCACGACAAAGCAATATTTAATGTTTCCAATGTCAAACCTTTTTGCAAATGTATCTACATATCCACTTACCTATTGTGATGGATTTAAAGAAACTGAAAAGCCTACTCATGTCAGAAATAGACATTAATGGCAAAAATAGATTAACCCACAAACAAGAGATAAATATTGATCGATTCCTATTAATAACCATACTTTGACTTTTGATCAAGTGCTATTCACAATAGCATTATTGCTTCAAACATCGAAACAATCACACACACAAAACAGATAATCGCTCAGGTCTTAATGAATTTAACATTAGTTCCTCACATCGTTTCCTGCTAGGCTAAATGTTTATTTCAGTGAAGACGTCAGAAAAGACTCACAAATAGCTCTGTGCCAGACGAAAACCATACATACATGAACCTGTAAAATACTCCTTTAACAAGCTGTTTTTAATAACTGTATAAATACAGGAAGCACCGTGAACTGATTACCTCACCTCAGAAGTCTCAACGCTGTATGGTGTAGTGATGGGTCGGTCGTAAACGATTCATTTATTTTGAACAAATCTTTAATAATGACTCGAGTTGTCTCAGTGAGTGATTCGTTCGTTTTGTGTTTACCGCGCATGCGCAAAGTCCTATGGGTTCTACAGGAAACAGACGGCAAGAACAGATACAAATAAAATGGCAAAAACCGTACATCATTGCAATACAACAATGAGATCAGGTGAAAAACAACAACAAACAACAACAACAACAACAAAAAGTAGGTCTTCATAATAAAAAAATAAAACCAAAAAGCTAGGGTATCATATTCTCATATCATATTCTGATATATATATATATCTCAATCAAAAATCAAATATTTAGATGTGTGTATAAAACTTCCCAAGAATAAAGATGTTATTAACCAGAAAAAGGTCAGAAAAAGTGCATAATATTGTCAATATTCAATATTATCACAATTACTAGTTCCAATACTAGTTTCACTGGATGGATATGCTTCATTTAAAATCTTGAAATGGATTTCCTTAGCTTTGGGAGTTAATGAGATTTTAAGATTTTTTTTTTTTTAAACTAATTCTTCAAGAAAATCAAGTTTCTTTAGAGTAGGGAATAAAATTCTATCAGACATACTTCTGATAGTTTCTTTGAAATCGCAACCTCCAATTAAAAGTGATGGGAGACCGTAGGCTGTATAAAACGATAGATGTAGTGTTCGTGATGTCACCCGTAGGTTTCTGAGGAGCATTTTTGAAGCCCAAAGTGGGCAGAGCCAGATGTCACCATCTTGGTAGCGTGTCACTCCCAGATAATAGAAAATGGGCAAAGAGGAGGGATGTGGGTGAAACTGAGGTGCCTGGTTGACAGCAGAAAAACCGCTAGTGACAGCAGCGGCAATCCATCTGTCACTCAAGTAGCCATGCCCTTAATTATGAAGAACTTTAATTTAATATAATTTAAACCGATGAGCTATAAACACCTCACAGTCAGGGGTGGAGCTAGGGGGTGACCATGTTTTTTTCGATGCCACTTTTATTTTGAAAGACGTGTGTGAAAGTTGGTGACACTTCTGTCAGATGCTGACAGAAAAGCGCTGTCCTTATTCAGTATCTGGGGACAGATGAGATGTTGTCCGGCTATATTATGTCAGTAAAACAAACTTTCCTCAGTGTCCGCCCTTTACTGTGCTCATAGCGCGCACTCTTCAATATCATGCACAAATGTGGCGCGCTGTATATCACTTCAAATAAAGCGCAAAAGAAACTACGAGCATGCAAATTCGTAGTTCTGCCGTCAATTAAGTCATGAAATAACCAAAAAGGCTATTAAAGGTGCGTGAAAGCTGCACATGCATATATGTATTTGTTAAATATGCATCACGTCTCTGGAATAAATTCTTCTGCAATGTGAGATCACAATACAAGGCACAAGCTGATATGTATTTTTTTAATGCACAAATAAATGTGAGCACTGTGCATTGTACTAAAAGGTAGGCCCTAAGTTTGCTTTAATTTGTAAAGTATACAAACAGCAATGGAATGCATAAATATACATATTTAAATGCATAAAATACAATGTTGACTTCCGCCCTTATTCACATTCTTGCACATGGGGATTCAAAAGAGAACACACTTTTTTCCTTTGTACTGAGTTTAATTTATGATAGAACTGTTGCAACACTGTATTTATTTTGACAACTGATTAGCCTATATAAAATTCAGTGAAGATTGAATAAATTAAGCTGTGGTTATCTGCATGTCTCATCCATGTAACTGTAACAATGGATAACAAGCTATTGGGTTTTTGAGAACCAGAACCAAGCTGACTGAACTTTAGCTATAATGTGAGCCCCTTTATTAATATGCCTGGAGGTGAGGAATAATGCAAAATGCAAAAAAATTCAAATTCACTCAATATTCCATGATCTAATTCACTACTATCTCAATTACTCAATTACTTAATTAAGTACAAATGAACTGTATTCAGTTGTGTTGTACATAGACACTAAAATAATCCAGTACATTATAGTCACTCATTTTTATGTTTGTAATAATGAAGATTTCAGTGCCACCCCACACTGGTTTCTGGCTCCTGCCCGGCCACCCCTATGCAAAAATCCTTGCTCCGCCACTGCTCAAAGTTGTCATGAAGGGCAAAATTAGCTATATACACCAAAACCACTTTTTGTACCAGACTGTAAACTTTTTTAGAATTAGAATTTGAAACCAATCCCTTGATTAGACACACTATATTGCCAAAAGTTTTGGGACGTCTGCCTTAACATGCACATGAACTTTAATGACATCCCATTCTCAATCCGTAGGATTTAATATGGAGTTGGCCCAGCCTTTGCAGCTATAACAGCTTCAACTCTTCTGGGAAGGCTTTCCTCAAGGTTTAGGAGTGTGTTTACGGGATTGTTTGAGCATTCTTCTAGAAGTGCATTTGTGAGGTCACGCTCTAACTCATCCCAAAGGAGTTCTGTCAGGTTGAGGTCAGGACTCTGTGCAGGCCAGTCAAGTTCCTCCACACCAAACTCGATCAAGCATGTCTTTAAGGACCTTGCTTTGTGCACTGGTGCACAGTCATGTTGGACAGGAAGGGGCCATCCCCAAACTGTTCCCACAAAGTTGGTAGCATGAAATTGTCCAAAAATGTCTTGGATGCTGAAGCATTAAGAGTTCCTTTCACTGGAACTAAGGGGCCAAGTCCAACCCCTGAAAAACAACCCCACACCATAATTCCCCCTCCACCAAACTTTACACTTGTCTATCGGACAGAGAAGCGTGATTCGTCACTCCAGAGAACATGTCTCCACCGCTCTAAAGTCCAGTGGCGGCGTGCTTTACACCACTGCATCCAACGCTTTTGCAGTGATGTAAGGCTTGAATTTTACTTTCAGTGTAGAACACAGCATCTTCTTCACACAAAAAAACTAGTGTTTGAGGGTGGGTCAAGTTGTTCACAGGCAGACAACAAAAAACATAGGAGGGCATTATGCAAATGTATTACCTGATGACGTGTAGCTGCAACTCTAAGCAAAGTTGGCATACTGATGACTTCTGAGGAGGACAGAAAACTGAAGGAGATTGGTCAATTCAGTTGATTCAAAGTTTATTACAAAGATGGTTTCAAGCAATTTGCTTGTTTTATTTATTAGTTAGAATATAGGGTATGACTCAACATTTTAACTAATTGCAAAATAAGCAATCAAAGCCTGATAAATCTGTGAAATAATAAGCAGTCGATTAATCATTTTAATAATCTTTGATTAATCGATGATCAAAATAATCTCTGATGCAGCACTACACGGATTCACACCTGGAAGCACAGAATCAGAACTCAAACTACTTACTGTATTCTCAGACATGCATTTTTTCTTATGAAAGATTAGAGAAGATAATTGAGTGAAACGCTTTCCACATGAATGGCAGTGATACGGCTTCTCTCCAGTGTGGATCCTCTCATGTATTTTCAGATATATGGACCGTTTGAATCTTTTGTCACATTCTGAACACTTAAAAGGTTTTTCTCTAGTATGAACTGTCTGGTGCACTTTCAGTTCACTATCTGTAAAAAAACTCTTCCCACACTCTGAGCAAATATGATCCTTCACACCGCTGTGTCTTTTCTGGTGTAATTTTAAAGCACTCAGCTCACTAAAACTCTTTCCACACAAAGAACACATATGAGGCTTCTCCTTTGTATGAACTTTCAGGTGGTTCTTCAGGAAATCTGCCCTAAAAAAGTTTTTACTGCACTGGTCACTATTATATAGACTTTCGCTAGAACAAGTACACTGATGTACTTTAAAAACACTTGATTTTCTGAAGCTCTTCCCACACTGATGACATGTGTACGGCTTCACTCCAGCGTGCCTTTTAATGTGTACATTAAGGTTTCCTTTATGTGTGAAACTCTTTCCACACTGATCACATTTGTGTGGCTTCACTCCAGTGTGGATTTTCACGTGTTCATTAAGGTTTCCTTTTTGTGTGAAACTCTTCCCACATTGATCACATTTGTGCGGCTTCTCTCCAGTGTGGATTTTCATATGTTCATTAAGGTGCTCTTTTCGTGTGAAACTCTTCCCGCACTGATAGCACGTGTGCGGCTTCTCACCAGTGTGGAATAGCATGTGTTTGTAAAGAGTAACTTTATGCGCAAAACTCTTCCCACACTGATCACATGAGTACGGCTTCTCCCCAGTGTGGCTTTTCATGTGTACGTTAAGGTTTCCTTTATGTGTGAAACTCTTCCCACACTGATGACATTTGAATGGCTTCTCTCCAGTGTGGATTTTCATGTGTTCATTAAGGTTTCCTTTTAGTGTGAAGCTCTTCCCACACTTATCACACGTGTGTGGCTTCTCTCCAGTGTGGATCCTCTCATGTATTTTCAGATATACTGACTGTTTGAATCTCTTGTCACAGTGTGAACACTTATATGGTTTTTCTCTAGTGAACTGTCTGGTGAACTTTCAGTGCACCATCTGTATAAAAAGTCTTCCCACACTCTGAGCAAATATGATCCTTCACTCCGCTGTGTCTTTTCTGGTGTATTTTTAATACACCCATCTGACTAAAACTCTTTCCACACAAATAACAGACGTAAGGCTTCTCCTTTGTATGAACTTTCAGGTGGTCCTTCAGGAAATCTGCCCTAAAGAATGTTTTACTGCATTGGTCACAGTTGTATAGTCGTTCTCTAGAATGAGTAAGCAGATGTACTTTAAAAACACTTGATTTTCTGAAGCTCTTCCCACACTGATCACATGTGTATGGCTTCTCTCCAGTGTGAATTCTCATGTGTTCATTAAGGTGTCTTTTTTGTGTGAAACTCTTCCCACACTGATCACATGTGTGCGGCTTCTCTCCAGTGTGGATTCTCATGTGATCATTTAGGTTTTCTTTTCGTTTGAAACTCTTCCCACACTGATCACATATGTGTGGCTTTTCCCCAGTGTGAATTTTCATGTGCTCATTAAGGGTTGCCTTATGCGCAAAACTCTTCCCACACTGATCACATGAGTACGGCTTCTCCCCAGTGTGGCTTTTCATGTGTACGTTAAGGTTTCCTTTATGCGTGAAACTCTTCCAACACTGATTACATGTGAATGGCTTCTCCCCCGTGTGGATTTTCGTGTGTACGTTAAGGTTTCCTTTTTGCGTGAAACTCTTCCCACACTGATCACATGTGAATGGCTTCTCCCCCATGTGGATTTTCATGTGATAGTTAAGGTTTCCTTTTTGAGTGTAACTCTTCCCGGACTGATCGCATGTGTGTGGCTTCTCTCTAGTGTGGCTTTTCATGTGTTTGTTAAGATTTCCTTTTTGTGTGAAACTCTTCCCGCACTGATCACATTTGTATGGCTTCTCTCCAGTGTGGATTCTCATGTGATCTTTAAGGGTTCCTTTTTGTGTGAAACTCTTCCCACACTGATCACATGTGTGTGGTTTTTCTCCAGTGTGGATTTTCATGTGTTCATTAAGATGCTCTTTTCGTGTGAAACTCCTCTCACATTGATCACATGAGTACGGCTTCTCCCCAGTGTGGATTCTGATGTGATCATTAAGGTTTCCTTTCTGTGCAAAACTTTTCCCACACTGATCACATACGAATGGCTTCACTCCAGTGTGGATTCTTATGTGATCCTTAAGGGTTCCTTTTTGTGTGAAACTCTTCCCACACTGATCACATGTGTGTGGCTTCTCTCCAGTGTGGATTTTCATGTGCTCATTAAGGGATGCTTTATGCGCAAAACTCTTACCGCACTGATCACATGTGTGTGGCTTCTCCCCAGTGTGGCTTTTCATGTGTTCAGTAAGGGTTTCTTTTTGTGCAAAACTCTTCCTAGACTGATCACATGTGTGAGGCTTCTCTTCAGTGTGGATTTTCATATGTTTGTTAAGGTTTCCTTTTTGTGAGAAATTTTTCCCACACTTGTCACATGTGTACGGCTTCTCTCCAGTGTGGATCCTCATATGTTCATTAAGGATTACTTTTTGTCTGAAACTCTTTCCACACTGATCGCATGTGTGCGGCTTCTCTCCAGTGTGGATTGTCATATGTTTGTTAAGGTTTCCTTTTTGTGTGAAACTCTTCCCACATCTAGCGCAAGTGTATGGCTTCTCTCCAGTGTGGATCCTCATGTGTTCGTTAAAAGTTCCTTTTTGTGTGAAACTCTTATCACATTGATCACATGCGTACGGCTTCTCTCCAGTGTGGATTTTTAGGTGTTCATTAAGATTTCTTTTTATTGTGAAAATCTTCCCACACTGATCACATGTGTACGGCTTCTCTCCAGTGTGGATCCTCATGTGTTCGTTAAGCATTACTCTTTGTCTGAAACTCTTCCCACATTGATCGCATGTGTGTGGCTTCTCTCCAGTGTGGATTTTAATGTGTTTGTTAAGATGTCCTTTTTGTGCAAAACTCTTCCCACACTGATCACATGTGTACGGCTTCTCTCCAGTGTGGACCCTAATGTGTTCATTAAGCATTACTTTTTGTCTGAATCTCTTCCCACATTGATTGCATCCATGCGGCTTCTCTCCAGTGTGGATTTTCATATGCTTGTTGAGGTTTCCTTTTTGTGTGAAACTCTTCCCACATCTAGCGCAGGTGTACGGCTTCTCTCCAGTGTGGATCCTCATGTGTTCACTAAGAGTTCCTTTTTGTGTGAAACTCTTCCCACATTGATTACATGTGAAAGGCTTCTCTCCAGTGTGAATTCTCATGTGAAGTTCAAGACTTTGTTTGTATGGGAAACTTTTTCCACACTGAGGGCAAGTGAAAGATATTTTGTCTCTTCTTTTCAATGAGGAACTCAAGGATTTTTCTTCAGTTTTGACATGATGTTTCTGCCCCACTTCAATCTCCTTGTTCTCTTCTATCAGGTCTAAAATAAAAGTAAAAAAAGGTAAAAGTAGAAAGTATTAACAATTTGATGCATTCATTTGAATTTCGTACATTTTTCATCCAATTATTATTTTTAAAATATTACCGGCACAGTGTATTGATTAACTGCATTTCACAAGTCAGGGTTGTAACATGTTCAACATTTTAGCAGTATGGATGCAAAAATATTAAACCAGATATAAATAAATATTAGTCTGACCTCCTGATATTTGCCATCAGTATGAATGTTTCTCAAACCACCTTTCATTTGTTAAAAAGTAGTAAAACATAGTTTTAGGCTCCATTTTGTGCCCAGTTCATGGAAAGTTACCGGATATTATTTGCTGTAAAGCAGCAGCACAGAAGAGTTTTTGGTTAAAAATGAACAAAAATTAAATCAATCAATCAATCAATCAATCATTGTCCAAGTATATGCAGTCATGTGAAAAAGAAAGTACATCCTTTTGAATTCTATGGTTTTATGTATTAGGGCATAAAAAAATATTCTGGTCTTTAGCAGGTCTTAAAATTGACTCAAAACAACACATGACCCATTCCGCTGTGTCATTATTTATTTAACAAGTATAAATCCAAAATGGAGAAACTAATGTGACAAACTAAGTGCACCCTAAGATTCAATAGCTTGTAGAACCACTTTTAACAGTAATAAGTTTAAGTAATCATTTTATATATGACTTTATCAGTCTCTCACATCGTTGTGGAGGAATTATGGCCCATTTTTCTTTCCAGCGTTGCTTCAGTTGAGTTTTGTGGGGATCTGTTCATGCACAGCTCTCTTAAGGTCCTGCCACAGCATTTGAGGTCTGGTCCATTGCAACACCTTAAATATTTCCTTTTTCAGCCATTCTGCTGTAGATTTGCTGGTGTGCTTGAGATCATTGTCCTGTTGCATGACCCAATTACGGCCAAGCTTTAGCTGTCGGACAGATGGCCTCACATTTGACTCTAGAATACAATGGTATACAGAGTTCATGGTCGACTCAATGACTGTAAGGCGTCCAGATCATGTGGCTGCAAAACAAGCCCAGATCATCACCCCTCCACCACAGTGCTTGACAGTTGGTATAACTGTCACATATAACGGTTTGGTTTTCACCAACGTCAGCCGACGGTGCGGAACACACTGAGTAAACTTCCGTTGGCTTGGTGTGTTCCAGGCTTTATGCTACTCGAAGCAATGTCTGAAACTTTGTATTTTTAGCACTTTTGCCTCTTCACAGTGAATCGCTTGCTGTATTCCTCATTTGGACAAAAATGTCTGCAAAATGAATAAAATGTAAACGTTGTAGAGGCTTTGTCCTGGCAACCCTTCCAAAGTAGCTATACTTGTTAAGTCTTTTTCTAATTGTACTATCATGAACTTTAAAATGTAACATGCTAACTGAGGCCTGTAGAGTCTAATATGTAGCTCTGCTGTGAATTTGCTGTGACGATCACTCCTGGGAAGATTGGCAACTGTCTTGAATGTTTTCCACTTGTGAATAATCTTCCTCACTATAGAATGATGGACTTCAAAATGTTTGGAAATGGCCTAGTAACCTTTCCTAGATTGATGGGCTGCAACAATTGCTTGTCTAAGGTCATTACTGATGTCTTTCCTCCTTGGCATTGTTAACACACACCTAAATGCTCTAGAACAGCAAACTGCCATGTTTGCTGATGATCAATTAACCAGAGGCATATGGTTTCAAGTAATCCATGACACAGTGTAATATGTCATGTGCTGCTGTTCATCTGAGGTTGTATTTACCTAATTTTAAGACCTGCAAAGGACCAGATGATTTTTATTATGCCCTGATACATAAAACCATAGAATTCAAAAGGGTGTACTTTCTTTTTCACATGACAGTTCAAAAAAGCGAAATGGTAAGCTTATAATAATGATTTTGAATGGTCGGGTTGGATTTCGTGAGAAAATCATCTTTGCGTGATGATGTGACTAGGGCTGTGTTTGGTACACCATTAGGACGATGTATCGTCACACACTACTTGAGTGGATGGGGTACCGAGAACTGGTACTTTTTGGACCAATACCAGAATACCGATAAGCTTCAGCACAAACGATACTGTTATTGATACTTGTGTTGTTTTATCTCCGAATGTTTGTCCTGCCAAAGCCTTATTTGATCAGTTATTGTGATTTATGAGTGATGTAGATGACTGCTGCACTTGTAACAGGGTGCATGTTAAACTGAGGGAGAGAACGAGCAGAGAGACCCTTCCTCGCTCACACGCTCTCTCACTCTCTAGCACTGAGAGTGGTACAGTGGACTAAACCATTGTTTTAAATGTGAAAATATAGCAAAAGTAACACAAATTCAAAAACAATGGACTTGTGACAAGGCCCCTGAAATAATCAGGCCTTAATTTTAAGCTTTCATTTAGTGATGAGTCATATTTTGCTAGACACAGGGCAGGAGAAATACTAGGCGAGTGTCTCAGAGCCAGCAAAAACTATGAAAAGAGTGAGTGTTTATCTCACAGAGTAAGATACAGCCTGCAGAAGTGACATGCATGGTTCTTGTCCACACTGGAACCACTTACTGTAGCCAAAGCAAAATAAAGTCAATTAGCCTTTTCCAAGGCCTGTATCTACAAATATAGATTCTGGGAATCCATCATTTAGTGCCTAACAGCATCCAAAATGTTATGGTGTTGCTAGAGGAAGAGTACAGTGAGAAGTGCCTGGTTCCTACAGTGAAGTTCAGTGGTAGTAAAGCTTTTATATAGGGATGTATGAGTGCTGAAGGTGTGAGGGAGTTGCTTTATCAATGTGTCATGAATTCACACACCAGTGTAATACAAAAACTTGAAACTGAAGATGCTATTCCCTGCGTTGTTGGTCATTTTTCAACATGACAATGATAATATGTATTCTCCCAGGGTGAAAAACCATCTGTGGACAAGTATTTCACCCAGTCTTAACACTCTTGAGCACCTGTGGGGTATTCTGTAGAAACGAGATGAGCAACACTCCCCATTAAAGATCAGGACATTTAAGTTAAACAGGACAGATGTGACAATTTGTCATGAACTTGTACACTCTGTGACAAGAAGGGTCAGAGCAGTATACTTAAAATTATGGAGGACATACTAAGTACTAGAATATTATACAGTTATTGAATTAAATCTAGGGTGAACTCATTTCTGCAATCTTTAACTTAAACAAAATTGGCTAGTTTACTTATTTTATGGATATTAATGACATACATTCCTCTGTTTTTAACAAGTATATGTTTAATACATACATTTTTTGAAAATATTTTTTTGTATTTGTTCAGAGGGGGAGTACTCATATATGCTGTGCACTGTATATCTGTCATATGTATGTTGTTTTCATTGTGTTGAGTTTCATTGTTAATCTCCCAGTTTGTTGATTAGTTCAGCTTTCCTCCATCCCCTGCCTGTTTGTCTCCTTGGTTACAGAAGATTAGAGTCCTTAGTTCAGGTGCGTCTCGTTAATTAGTCTCATTAGTTCCTCTTGTTTGCTGTGTTTAAGCCCTTTGTTTAGTCCTGTTCAGTTGCCATGTACTGGTTGTTCTGTTCTTTTTGAAGTTATGAAGATTCCAGAGAATTTCTGTTAGTTTGATTTTATTTGCAATAAAGCTGCACATAGATTGATTTTCTACTCTGCTGCTACCAGCCCCTCACAATATCATATCAATATCGAGATACATATCGTATTGTGACTTTGTTGCTGATACACAGCCCTAGATGTCACATACATAAACAAGAAAGCTTTTCAGAGATCGCAGCAACTCAGAGACTTAAACTAGCATAAACAATAGAGAGGAATATCTTGGGAATGGTAGTGAATAACAAAAACCCATTCAGTCATTTCTATGCGGCTCGGTCCAAAGATCATCTTGGCCAAGTTTGGACAACATTAGGCAAATTTGTATGGAGTAGCAGCTAAAAAACTAATTTGCTTCAATATGACGGACAGGCAAACTGATGGGTAATGATAAGTGAGATATCGTTGGAATTGGCATAAACCAAGGAACATTGACGAGAGAAAACATATTTTGGACAATGTTTTTTTTTGCAAAATACCAAATATCTCTGAACACTATGTGGCGCTGTGTTCAAACTGATTGGGTACCTTCAGGACATGCTGTAGATTAAATTTTGTCAATTTGAATATCTCAAATTGTTAAAAAGATATTGCAATTTATGACAAGATTCAAAATGTCAGACACTTGGTACATCCAGTGCCGTCGCACCGGGTAGTTCTAGGAACTAACCTCCAGGGTGGTTCCCAGGTGCATTCGCACCGCCAGTAGGAACTCTGAAGTGACAAAAGCCATACTTTTTGTTGTGACTTATTTTGAAAGCGTGGCACTTTTGATTTTATGGTGCTGAGAACGCCAGAGCCTGAGCAGTCTCACATTCTCCATCTTCATTAGTTTATGATCTGTTTAACAGTCCTGTCAAATACATTGTTAGATAGAACTGTTATACAACAAAGTAGTCGCTATATTAAAAAGTACTGGCGTTTGCCATGTGGTTGATGTCCAGTGTCGCTAGCTGAGCAGAAATACATAATCATGTTTCGCTTGATCCACTCAAAGTTGTGTTGGATTTCCTCTTTAGCATAAAGGTTGAGAGGTCCATCTTTCACTGTTTTCCATGTTCGTAGAGTTAGTTTGTATAGGCTATAATCTGTGTGTTACACTGCTTTTTTTAAAAATGCGCTCAAAAAGATAAAAAAAATTTACGTCAAGCGGCAACCTCCCCCAGTTTCTGTTGAAGCCAATACGGAAGTGAAATACTTAAACTGCAATTCATCGACTGGCCACTAGGGACAGGCTCCAGGAGGGAGCAGAATCTCACTGAGCCCCATGTTAAAATGCCCAACTTTACAGCAGAAAAAAACATGTTTACAGCCTGGTACAAATTGTGCTTTTGGTCTATACAGCTAATTTTGCCCTTCAGGACAACTGTGAGGGGGGTGAATTTTTTTATAACTCATTCGTTTACATTATATAAAGCCTTAAAGTTCTGTATAATTAAGGGCGTGGCCACTTTGAGTGACAGGTGGATAGCCATTTATCCGCTGTCTGCTCGTCATTGCGTCACCTCAGCTCCGCCCACGTCCCATCTCTTTGCCCATTTTCTGTTATCCGGGCAATGTTGCACTGCCAAGATGGCAACGGCCAGCTCGTCTCTACTTTAATCTTCAAAACTGCTCTTCAGAATCCTATGGGTGACGTCACGGACACTACGTCCAAATTTTTTTTACACTCTATGGTTTATGTATATATATTCTGTTTATGTATATACTGTATTCTATATACAGTACCAGTCAAAAGTTTGGACACACCAATGTGAAAGTTTGGAAAGTGTGTCCAAACCTTTTACTGGTACTGTACTATAATATACACATAAAGAACATCGTTGGATATATCAATATCAGACTTTTTGTACTCCCCAATATCGGCTTTGGCATCTGCCATCAAAAAAAAAAAAATGGTCAGGATCTACCAGAGACACGATAGCACAGAGCCAATCAGTCGGCGCAGACCACAAAACATATCCAATCTATTTGAATTCTGCACAGAATGCTGTATTTTAAAGGAACACGCCGACTTTTTGGGACTTTAGCTTATTCACCGTATCCCCCAGTTAGATAAGTCCATACATAACATTCTCATCTCCGTGCATCCCATAACTCTGTCTGACGCACCCACCACAAAGACTGGAGGTAAATGGCTCCATCCAGCCTTCAGACGCAATGTGGTAGGCGCAATGATATTACGCAGCACCTGAAAGTAGTCTAACTTCCGTCAACATAACCAACGTGACAACCTCCTTGCACAGGGAGCGTGCTGGGGACTATTTTCAGGCGCTGTGTGATATCATTGCGCCGCTGCACCCATGCAGCAAAGCTCCTGGATTATTACTTATTACGCAGGAATGAGAGTATAGTTTCTAGCCATATCGGTCTAGAAAATCACAACTTTTCATTTTCCGTCGGTCTTAGTACACGATGTAACTATACACATCACAAAATCTAAAAAGGAAAATGTTGGGGTTATTTTGTCACTTATTGAGCAGTAGGCTAACTGGAGCCGTTTACCTGCAGTCTTTGTGCTAAGCTAGGCTAGCGGTTGGTGCATCAGACAGAGTTATGGGATGCACAGAGATGAAAATGGTATGTATGGACTTATCTAACTCTGGGGGATACGGTGAATAAGCCAAAGTCACAAAAAGTTGGCGTGTTCCTTTAAAGTGATATAGAGGAGATTAGGAGAAACGGTTAGACTCCGCATTACAAACGAGTAGAAGAGATAACACTGCCATACACCAACATAAATTACACAATTCTCCGCACAATTATGTTCACTGTTTTGCTTTAGTAGCAGCTTCATATTAAATCTAAAAGGTGAATCTATTAGACAGTGGCTGTCATAAGCTGGCAAATGCGGCTTTGTCGAGCTGTGATATATAAACAAAACGCTATTGGCTATTTTTTAATTGTTTTTAAAGGGGAGGAACTGTTCAATATGTCCCACCCTTTCTGTTTCAGTGGAAATTACGTCAACACACTGATTAAAGCTGCACATATCACAGCACCTCAGTGGGCATTTAAGTTTTATAACTTATTGAAGAATCAAGAATAAACACCAACCTCTTTGTTCTTCAGTATCTTCCTGCTTTATTCTGAAGGGTTCTGGATCAGATCTTTGCTCTTCAGTATCTTCCTGTTTTATTCTGTAAGGTCCTGGATGACCTATTTGTTCTTCAGTAGCCTCCTGCTTTATTCTGAAGGATTCTGGATCACCTCTTTGTTCTTCAGTATCTTCCTGCTTTATTCTGCAGAGTTCTGGATCATTCACCTTCTCCATGTTCTTTCACAAACTCTGTCTTCTTCACTTGTAGGCTGATGGGAATCTTCCAGCATTTATTGGCGAACTGCTGTGGGAGGAGCCTCACTGAAGGTGACCTGCTGTGGGAGGAGCTTCCCCGAAGGTGAACTGCTGTGGGAGGAGCTTCACTGACGGTGGATTGCTGTGGGAGGAGCTTCACTGACGGTGGATTGCTGTGGTAGGTCTGCAAAAATAAAAAATACATAAAATTGATGCACTTTTTGTGTTTGTCTATCCATCTATCAAAATATAAAGTGATTTCACAAGTACATTCACAAATCTACATATTAACATTATTACTTATTTTTGACATGAAGAGGCTTTTGAGCAGCTGTCCATTGTGACACTCCCTCTTATTAAGTCTTATCAGGGAGATAGTTTCATTAAACACAGCTAAATAACTACCACGCAGGAGTATATTTCCATATGAACCTAAATAGGCCACCTAAACTACAGTTATTGCATACAGGCATAAAATAATGTTGTTTTTTTAAATACATTTTTCCCCTATGGACAGAAACGGCTCTTTAAATAAAATGAAAGCACGGCAAAGCAATATTTTAATGTCAAGCTTCATTCACATTTATCTACATATTCAGATTTACCTCTTGTGATGGATTTAATGTCTCTTCGTGTCATAAATAGATATCAGCCCAATGTTAAAAATAGATTAACCCACAGACAAAAGATAAATCGAGGTCGATTAATTCCCCTCACAAGATCATACTTTGACTTTTGATCATTCAGTAACAACAGCATCATGGCTCCAAACATCGAAACAATCACACTGACGAACATACAACAACAGAGAATCGCTCAGGTCTTAATGAATGTAACATTAGCTCCGACATCGGTGCCTGCTAGGCTAAATGTTTATTTCAGTCAGCGGACGCCAGAAAACACGTGCAATTACTGTACCAGATGGATACAATACATAAATGAACCTGTAAAATATTGCGTGAAGAAGTTGTGTTTGATATTTGTATACAAAGCACCGTGAGCTGCTTACCTCACCTCACCTCACCGTCCCGCTGACTGTTGACACCAGTGGTGACGTCATCAAGGCGAGGCGAAAATCAAAATTATATTTTTCACATTGAAAACAACACAACGAGCGAAATGAACAGCAATGACTGCAATCTAAACCGAGGGCTGCACTCTTCCTGTTGCTTGTGGATGTCATGCGATGGAGAACGAAGTCATTTCAGTTTAGAAGTGTGTTAGAACAAACTATATACAATTCATTTTGGGTCATTACACTGTACATCAAAACAGTGATGTAGACAAGACATCTCATTCTAAGTCATGGGCCCAAAATCATTTATACTTCTTGACTTTGTGACTCCACCACAATTGCGTAAACAAAAACTTGATGTAATAATGATGTAATAAGAATCTCATTATTTTGAGAAACCTTCCCATAATAATGTCATATCTCTATATGGTCTTGTATTACCTTGTAGCTCTTACTTTAACACAGAATGCTGATCCATGGATTTCAAACAGAAGAATAGAACGCACATGTTCAAGATGTCTGTTAAAAAGCGCATCATGTTGTGTACAAACCTCATTGTATAAAACATATATTCTAAATCATATATATAATTATAAGCGGTCATGTTCATGCAACACAAAATTGCAGCAGACGTCACTCGTTCCCACCCGTAACCACTTTGGCTTCCACGTTCCAACTGCTTCTTATGCGTGTGACCTGTACAGATGAATGTGGGAAAGATCAAAGATCTGCCTCATCCTGTTGAAAAATTCAAATAAAAAAAGCAACTTGTGGTTGCAGTGTGCCGTGTAAAATGTGGACTGAAAGATATTAAAAGGATAGTTTACCCAAAAATGAAAATTCTGAACTCTCACGTCGTTCCAAACCCATAAGACTTTCGTTCATCTTCAGAACACAAATTAAGATATTTTTAATAAAATCTGTGTCAGTTCTGTACTCTCCATTGACACACAACTACCACTTTGGCGTTTCAAAATGTTCATAAAGAGATCTTAAAACTAATCCAAATGAATTAAATAGTTTAGTCCAAATTTTCTTCAGATTTAATTCAGGCTTTTATTCACATATAAACATTCATCAAATCACACATCAAGTGTGGTAAACAGAAGCTCAAGCATGTTCGGTTGATGTGCGAGAACCAATGAGGCTCATTCTGGTGTTCTCTGCAACCAATGAGGTTAATTCTCGTGTTACGTGGCACATTTGAACTTCAGCAAGAACCAATGAGGTTCATTATTGTGTTACGCAGCACGTTTGAGCTTAAGCAAGAACCAATGAGGTTCATTATTGTGTTACGCAGCACGTTTGAGCTTCCTCAAGAACCAATGAGGTTCATTATTGTGTTATGCAGCACATTTGAGCTTCCTCTAGAACCAATGAGGTTCATTATTGTGTTACGCAGCACGTTGGAGCTTCCTCAAGAACCAATGAGGTTCATTATTGTGTTACGCAGCACGTTTGAGCTTCAGCAAGAACCATTGAGGTTCATTATTGTGTTACGCAGTATGTTTGAGCTTCCTCAAGAACCAATGAGGTTCATTATTGTGTTACGCAGCACGTTTGAGCTTCCTCAAGAACCAATGAGGTTCATTATTGTGTTACGCAGCACGTTTGAGCTTCCTCTAGAACCAATGAGTTTCATTCTCATGTGTTACACAGCACGTTTGAGCTTCTGCAAGAACCAATGAGGTTCATTATTGTGTTATGCAGCACGTTTGAGCTTCAGCAAGAACCAATGAGGTTCATTATTGTGTTACGCAGCACGTTTGAGCTTCCTCTAGAACCATTGAGGTTCATTATTGTGTTACGCAGCACGTTTGAGCTTCCTCTAGAACCAATGAGTTTCATTCTCATGTGTTACACAGCACGTTTGAGCTTCAGCAAGGACCATTGAGGTTTGACCTTGCGAGTCAGTTTTGGTTGAGCTTCTGTTTATCTTCGCTGATCAGTGTTTAGTCAAAATTTTCTTAAGAGACACAGTCACTTTAAAAGATGAACAGATTTAAGTCTTTTATTCATATATAAACTACTTAATTCATATGGATTTTTTTTTCTTTATAAACTATTTGAAGCGCCAGAGTGATAGCTGTGTCTATGGAGGGACATAACTGGCTCACATTTTATTAAAAATATCTTCCTTTGTGTTTTGAAGATAAAACGAAAGTCTTACGGGTTTGGAGCGAAATGAGGGTGAGTAACTAATGATAGAATTTTCATTTTTGGGTGAACTATCCCTTTAAAGTTATTTATAGCATCTTTCTTCAAGGCACACACATGCACACCAACTTATTACCATAAAGTTTCTCATTATTACGGAAAAGTGTTATTATTATGAGAACATTCCGCATTATTATTATTATTATTAGAAAGTTCTTAATTACTTTGAGAAAGTTTCTGGAGCTAAAATTTCAGAGAAACAATCTGAGGACACATAGATCCTGTTAAAAGTCCCATTTAAAAGCTTCCTGAACTACACATACAAGCAAAATGAACATTTTGTAAATGTAAAAAAAAAAAAAAAGTCTACATTCCTTCATAAAAAAGTTTTAAAAAAACTAAAAGTGATACATATTGCATTACAGGAAAATAAACACACAAATGTAATAAAGCAAAATGTATTACAATTTATATGACAAAACAAAATGATTTGTGAATAAAACTTCAGGTATTGTTCTTTTGGAAGAAACTCCATCTTTGAGTTGATCTCAGTATCACACTTGAAACTGCTTGAAGATGAACTCTGATCACTGTAACAACTTTGGATGTTTCTTTTTCCTGATTCATGTGGAAGAGACCTTTTATTGCTCGACACATTGTTGTGTCACGTTTCAGTCAAGTTCACATAAAACTATCCGGTGACACTTATTAGGTTGTTTTTTTTTGCTAGCAGCTATAGCAATTTCCTGTGTGATTTTAATTTTCAACCCATTTTGGAGTTAGAGCTAGAGCTGTGTTTGCCAAAATTACTCAAATTGGGCAGTTTTTAACTCACTGTTTTTTAGTGTATTGTAAATTGAAATAATCATAAAAGTACTGCATGTATTTTTTACAGTTAATGGCTGTAAAATGAATACCACAGAATTACAGTATACTGCTGGCAAATGCTGCCAGTATTTTACTGTAAAAATACTGTAAAATACTGTATTTTATTTTTACTGTAATAAGCTATAAAGCAATTTCACAGTATTCATACCTTAGAATTACAGTATATTCCTGGTGACTCTGCTGCCAGTACTTTAAAAATTAAAGAAATACTGTTCCTAATGAAAAACAATCTTCTACAAAACAACATAATAATGACCTGTTCATGCTAGGAAAGATAACTATAATGATAACTAAGATTAGTGTCCACACCAAAGAACGATAACGTTACGTTTATTCGAAACACGTACTGCAGTTATATCGTCTTCCACTCTCGCAGCAGCTGCTTAAGGCAGAGGTCTCCAAACTCAGTCGTGGAGGGCCACTGTCCTGCAGAGTTTAGCTCAACCCAAATTAAACACACCTGAACCAGCTAATCAGTGTCTAACACGGTTCTAATAAGACACTGATTAGCTGATTCAGGTGTGTTTAATTGGGGGTGATCTAAACTCTGCAGGACAGTGGCCCTCCAGGACTGAGTTTGGAGAACCCTGCAATAGATTGTTTGATGCATTGTGTAGTGAGGATGCAGTGTTGCACTTCAAAGTGCAGAATCTGAAGATTAACTGCTTACTGTGATTTTAGACATTTGTTTTTTGTATGTTTGAGTAGAGAAGACGAAGAAGCAAAACTTTTCCCACACGGAGTGCAGTGATACGGCTTCTTGCTGTGGACTTTCATGTGACCCTTAAGGTGTCCTTTCCGCGCAAAACTCTTCCCGCACTGATCACATGTGAAAGGCTTCTCTCCGGTGTGGACCCTCTCATGTGTTTTCAGATGTTCTGACTGACTGAATCCCTTGTCGCAGTGTGAACACTTGTAAGGTTTTTCTCCAGTGTGAGTTCTCTGGTGACGTTTCAGTTGAGCACCATCAAAAAAGATATTCCCACAATCAAAGCACATATGATTCTTCACACCGCTGTGTCTTTTCTGGTGTTTTTTTAAACCACCCAGCTCCATAAAACTCTTTCCACACAAAGAACACACATGTGGCTTCTCCTTTAAATGAACTTTCATGTGGTTCTTCAGGGCATCTCCCCTAAAAAATGTTTTACCGCATTGGTCACAACTGAATGGTCTTTTTCCCGAATGATAACGCAGATGTAATTTAAAAGTGTCTGCCTTTCTGAAACTCTTCCCACACTCATCACATGTGTACGGCTTCTCTCCAGTGTGGATTTTCATGTGTTCCTTAAGGCCTGCTTTTTGTGCGAAACTCTTCCCACACTGATCACATGTGTGCGGCTTCTCTCCAGTGTGGATATTCATGTGAAGCTTAAAACTTTTTTTGTATGGGAAACTCTTTCCACACTGAAGGCAGGTTAAAGATATTTTGGCTCTTCTTTTCAATAATGAATTACTTTCAGCCTGTGAGCGATTTAAAGATTTTTCACCAGTTTTAACATCCGCTTCACTCAGTTCTTCATTCTCCTCTTTTCCTTCCATCAGGTCTAAAACAAAAGTGAGAAAGGTTTAATTTTCAGTAAATCATAAATCAAAGAGAGGAAATGTGAAGGGAAAGGACATACATGAACCCTGATGTAATAGCATAAAGAAGAGAATTGATTATTTTGATGCATTAGAGCTTGACGTTAACGTTAACTGGATTTACCAATATATTTTCTTTAAGCAGTTTTCTTTAATCAGATATCCAACCTGATTGTAGGGTCACAGGGATACTGGGGCCTATCCTAGTGTTTCAGGTGGCAGACCGGGAAACACCTTTGAGGGATTCACAAATATTGTTTGCCCCCTCCTCCTCAGACTTGACACGCACGCTGGTTTCCAGTTTAAGGACACGCAGCAGGAACGAGCGCAATTGACAATGGAAGGCGAGGAGACTTACGCAATTTGATTTTTCCGCGTTTTAATATGCTCCCGTTCATAGAGATTTTTAGATGGATGCCGAGGCCTTTTAGGTCGGGTAGAATCGGCAATATCTGACCCAGTTTGTTTGCTGGCTTCCATGGCAGCAATACGCTGTGTTGTCCACCAACTGGCAACCTGGCGTGTCGAAATACTACTGGGTAAGTTGGCAACGTGCGGGATTACACAGACCAATACAAGACATTCCGACATGACACATTTCAGTAAAATAACTGGCTGTAGCATTGTTTTTCAGAGAAACGAGTATGTGAACTTAGCATGTTTCCTAAATATATTGATATTTTTTATGTTTTAGTACAGTCAAAAACTTACATACAGCACCTTTAATTACTACAAATAGTGTATTTCTTTGACAAAATTATAGAAATAAAAAACATTATTAATAATTATTATATAATAGCTGTATTCCAATCCAGGACACTGCAAGTCAACTAGTTAGATCTAGTTTTTTAATTGCTTGCACAAGCATATTTTGTTGAAAGAAGACTTCCACTCTTTACTCGATGATTCATACATGTACTAATCTTGACCTCTGTTTTATTGCAAACTGTTGAAAGCACCATTCTTTTCTAAACAAAATAAACAGAATGGCAGGATGCCACCATTAAAAACAAATCAGCAGAGTAATGAAACAATGATGGTGGAAGTATTATGGAAATTCCAAAAAGAACAGGAAAGCGTGATAATGAGATCACGGCTCAAAACTGTATAAAAGTGTTAGTTACAAGCGTGATTGTTCTGCAGGCATCACAGCTTTGTTGTCTCAAACAATAATGTCTGATTTTGACATCTGGAATTTCCTGACTCAAGGGATTCTTTTTTTTAAAAAATGGAAAAGAATTTCTATGGCATTCTGACAACATGCCATTGCGAGATGGACACTAGTGCAATTTTGTATTTTTACAGAAAAGAGACTATGGGTGTACATCAGAAAAACTGGGTGTGCCACTTTTATTGTCAGATTAATGTGCAAAAAACCCTGACTCTGCGCATCACTAACTTTAAAGAATAGACTGGGCTGATGTGCAAATCTATACTCAGGCTCGCCACCTATGTGACCCGTGCTGGCAAAATGAGTCTAGTGATACCAATGCTCCAGATAGCAATTAAACATCTAAAAGTATCTTTATTTGTACGTTTTCTGAGAGGTGTACCTTTTCTTTGTCCATGGAAAATGCAGTTTTTCTCTGCTCGCTTCTTTACGGTTGGCGCTGCGCTTCCACGACGCACAAGTATGGAATCAAAATCAAATCAGGAATCAAAATGGCGCCGCTGTGTTTGGTCGCCGTTCAGGTCGCTCCGCGAAGACTGTGCTTTTATTTACTATTTTACTTTCTTTTACTCTCAGTTTTTACAAACTTATCATCTGCATTGATCTACTATGACAGCAAAACTCTTTTGGACATTGGTTACCTCTACACTGGACTGCTTCAGGACACTTTCACCGATCCCCTGTGGCCATCTGAGATTCTTCGCAACGCCGAGTTGAACAATGGACAGACGAGTCAACGGCGAAGAATCAAGAAACACCGTGGGAAACGCGCTGGTATCCGTAACAGACTGAGGAAAAGGGCATTCAGACCTCCTCTCCCGAGCATTCTTCTAGCAAATGTTCAATCCTTGGATAATAAGATGGACGATCTTAGAGCCAGGATAAGTTTTCAACGGGACATGAGAGACTGTAATATCTACTGTTTGTCCGAAACATGGCTCACGCCCGCGGTCCCGGACACAGCTGTGACGCCGTCGGAGAACTTCTCTGTTTTTCGATGGACAGAACAGCCGAGGCCGTAAATCCAAAGGCGGTGGAGTATGCTTCATGATCAACAAGAAATGGTGCGATCCCAGGAACATCACCATTCTCTCGCGTCCTGCTCGCCTCATCTGGAACATTTAACAATCATCTGCCGCCCATTCTATCTGCCGAGGGAGTTTTCTGCGGTTGTCGCGACCGCCGTTTACATCCCACCACAGGCAGACACAGCGCTGGCTTTATCTGGCCTTCATGATGTTGCCAGCGGCATCATAAACCAACATCCCGATGCGGCATTCATTGTCGCGGGCGATTTTAACAAAGCTAACCTAAAGAAAGTCCTGCCAAACTTTCATCAGCACGTCTCCTGTCCTACACGAGGAGCAAACACACTGGATCATTGCTACTCTCCGTTTAAGAACGCCTATAAAGCGCGGTCACTTCCAGCGTTTGGCAAATCGGATCATGCCGCCATTTTCCTCACTCCCGAATACAAACAAAAGCTCCTCCAGGAACCCCCGGTGAGGCGGGAAGTTAAGCGCTGGTCCCCCGATTCAGAGACCGCGCTACAGGCAGCTCTTGATGATGTCGACTGGGACATGTTCCGAGCGAGTTCAGCTGACGTCAGTGAGTTCACAGATGTGGCGCTTTGCTTCATCGACACGCTTACAGAGCAAGCCACGCAAAACAATAACAATAACGTCCTTCTCAAATCAGAAACCGTGGGTGGACAATTCAATCCACAGCGGCAGTGAACGCACCACTGCTGCTTACAACGCCGGTCTCCATTCAGGGAATATGACTGAATACAGATCGTCCTGCTATGCTCTGCGGCGTGCAGTTAAAGCCGCAAAGCTCCGATATAAAGACCGAGTGGAGTCTCATTTCCAACTCAACGACTCGCGGCGCATGTGGCAAGGTCTGAGGTCCATCTGCTCTTTTGGATCTAAATCCTCTGCAGAGGCGAACGCTGATCCGTTGCTTGTGAACGAGTTAAACTCTTTCTACGCTCGCTTGGACTGTAACCGCGGCAACGCGACTCCGCCAAGTGGCGCGTCAGAGGAAATTACTCAGAGCAGCAACAACCACATGATCTCTGTCTCAGAGGATGAAGTTCGGAGAGCACTCAAGCGTGTGGACGTCAGGAAAGCTGCCGGGCCGGATGGTATTTCAGGCCGTGTTCTGCGGTCCTGTGCTGATCAGCTCACCGGGTTGTTTACATCTATCTTTAATGAGTCCCTCGCTACATCTGTGGTCCCCACCTCCTTCAAAAAATCCACCATCATCCCTGTCCCTAAGAACAGTAAACCCTCTTGCCTAAATGACTATCGTCCAGTGGCTCTCATGTCTATAGTCATGAAGGTCTTTGAAGAGACTCATTAAAAACACCATTTGCGCCTTTATTCCTGGCACTTTGGACCCTCTTCAGTTTGCCTATCGTCCCAATAGATCGACTGAAGATGCCATCTCTCATGTCCTCCACTCCTCCCTCACTCACATCGACAGCAAAAGTGGGAACTACGTAAGACTGCTATTTATTGACTATAGCTCAGCCTTTAACACCATAGTTCCCACCAAGCTAACCTCCAAACTCCTGGATCTCGGCCTGAATCCTTCTCTCTGCCACTGGATTGAGGACTTCCTCACTGGCAGGCCTCAGGTGGTGAGAATAGGCCAGTCCACCTCCTCCTCCATCACCCTGAGTGTGGGAGCTCCACAGGGCTGTGTCCTGAGCCCCCTGCTCTACTCTCTCTACACGCATGACTGTTTGTCCACACACAGCTCCACCTCTATCATCAAATTTGCTGATGATACTGTTGTCCTGGGCCTCATTTCCAACAACAATGAGACGGCATACTTGGACGAGGTGGAGCATCTAACATCATGGTGCCAGGACAACTGTCTCTCTCTGAATGTTGGCAAGACCAAAGAAATGATTGTGGACTTCAGGAAGAGACAGCAACGGACATACTCCCCGCTCATGATCAGCGGGTCACCAGTAGAGAGAGTGAGCAGCTTCAAGTACCTGGGAGTAAACATCTCCGAGGACCTGACCTGGACTGCTCACATTCAGACACAGGTGAAAAAAGCCAGGCAAAGACTGTACCACCTGCGCCAGCTGAGGAAATTCAGGGTTTCACCAGCTATCCTGAAAACTTTCTATTTAGGGGCGATAGAAAGTGTTTTAACTCAGTGCATCACAGCGTGGTTTGGGAACAGCACCAGTCATGACCGCAAAGCCCTGCAAAGAGTCGTGCGCTTATCCGAGCGTATCTCAGGGTCAGTTCTTCCGTCTCTGCAGGACGTCTACACCAAACGCTGCAAAGGTAGAGCTACCAAGATCATCAAGGACTCTAATCACCCTGCAAACCCTCATTTCACGCTGCTGCCATCTGGTAAGCGCTTCCGAAGCCTGATGGCCAAAACTGAGAGACTCAGGAGGAGCTTCTTCCCCCAGGCCATCAGACTCCTGAACTTAACGTCACGTGACTTCACTTCAGGATAAACATCGATACACTGTCATTGCACTGCACTTTCTGTTCTCGTTGTTACTGTGTAACAACCTGTTATAAACCTGTTTGCACATTATACTCTTTATACATTTGTTAACCACATATTTATAAGTCTACAGTTTACTCACTGCACAGTCTACTTCAATTATTTTATTCCAATTTATCCTTATTTTTTACCTTTTTTTCTCTTGACTTGATTATTTATAATTCTACAGATATAGACACACATATATATATATATATATATATAGATAGATAGTACTTTTTTTAATTTTTTTTTTTTTTATCCTATTTCTATATAATTTCCTCCTTGTGTTTTTAACTGTGAATTTGCACCGTCCATGGAGCGGACCCGTTTACATTTCACTGCCGGTTGTATATTCTGTATATAACTGTGTATGTGACAAATAAAACTCTTGAATCTTGAATCTTGAATCTGTATGGTATCGTTTTAAAGCACAGCATTACAACTTTTTAAATATTCATAGCGAATTCTCAATGGCATGAGTCTGAACCAATGAAATACTCGCGCTGACTGACAGAGCCGCCTCTCAAATAGAGCACGATTCCGATATACACCGAATTTCAGTAGGCTATTTTAAATATCGGCCTTGGCGAGTATTCATGCAAACATGATCTGTTATGTCTTAAATGAACATTTGGTTAAGTGTTGGGCAGCAAGGTTCAGTCAAAGATTCTCTATCTATGTTTAGAATGCGCGGCAAACGTCTCCCAAGATGCTGGGGTCACAGTCAGATTTGTTTGCAGTTGGCAGATTGTTTTTTTTTCCAACTAAAATAATCGAAAATTTTAATTACATTTTAAATGAACAAATATTGTAAGTAAACAACAATAGCCCAATATATTTTTTTTATTAAGACTATATAAAATAACATTTTTAAATATGCCAGCTGCCACTGTGTGCTATGCCACTGGAATATAGGTGGGAGATATACCAGTATACAGATGTATACCAGTTGCAGTGTTGCATCATCACAAATTTGATTTGTTTCATGCATTTTTCAACCTTGCCATAGAGCTGCACGATTAATCGTTAAAAGATCTCATTTCTAAAGGACAATGATTCTGCTATGTCTGCTACGCCTGTTTCACATCGCAAGCATCACGGAGCCTCTACAGCGCATATTTTATTGCTGCCCATGTTAATTAATGACGATGCATTAGGGGTGGGAATCTCTAGGCACCTCACGATTCGATTACGATTCAGAGGGCTGCCATGCGATTATGAAACGATTATCGATGCATCTTTTTTCTATACAGATTTTCTTTTTTCTCCTTTGGTACTTTAAAAGCAAAGTATTTGCAATGACCCACAATGAATTTACTTCCAATATCTTTTATTAATAAAGCAAATAAAAGTGATTTTGCAAGTCAACAGGAAGGTTACATTTGCCAGAATATGTCCCAACATTGCAAAGCACCAACAGGAAATGTGTCTGAAGCAGCATACTTAATACATGCATGTAGTAAATTAATACAGACTTCAGCATATTCTGAATCACTAACATAAAGTAATAACCAACACCCTCTTGTTATGTGCAATGAGTAATATAATAAAAATAAACATTTTGCTGTCCCAAAATCACAGCTTTATACCAAAATATAGAATTCTGTACCAGCAGCTCTCATACAAAAGTAATGCTTGTGGTCTTCAGCATATTCTGAATAACTAACATACAGCTGCTCTTATACACAGATAAATAATAGAATTATGACTTAAAACTAAATCCTGAGCACAGACCTTCTGTATACCACAATCAAAAACAGCTTTTATGAAATTTAACATCGGAACACTAAATTAACATTTGCACACAATACGGACGCAAATCCTTGACCATTAAATTTGTGGTCCTCTGGTTGGCAGCAACTAGCGGTGCAACCGAGCGTTGGAAACGTGTAATATGGTTTCTCATGTTTGTCGTGTTTCGAAAATATTTTAGTTTAGTTTGACACAACTTGCATATAGTGTGGCTCTTGTGCAGGCTATTTTCTCCTTAAACTTCAGAGAAGCTGAAGTGCTTCCATACGCTAGCTTTTAATGCAGAGTGTGCCGGTGGGATTTCTCACTCAGCCGCCATGCGTCTCTGTCACGTGCTCGCCACAAACGGTCCGGGTGCTGCACTTCCCGCGCTTCTGAGTTGCGCCTTGACATTTGTGAATTGATTCAGAATCATCCACGTCCGCATCGCGATGCATCTAAGAATCTAATTTTTCCCCCACCCCTACGATGCATACCCACTGGTGTGAAGCGAGCGGAGCAGAGCGACCATTTTCAGTTAATTCCTATGGCATGAGCGTGAAGCTCAACTTCACTCTGCACCGCTCGCTCCGCGCCAGTGTGCACGCACCGTGACAGGATCAGCCGCCACGCTTCTGATGTGAACACTCTTATTCACTAATATGGGCAGCGACAAAACACATGCTGCTCACGCTCCGCTGACGCTTGTGAAACTGTTTAAGCACGATAATCACACTGCATCATTCAAATCTGCGTTTGCGCTGCTGCTGATCTGGAGAGAGCAGCGGTCATGTAAATGTACAGTATGTAACAGCTTCACAAACAGTCTTTTCGACCACAAATTATCCTTATGTGTTACACACATTTAAATAACAGGGATACAATTCCAATGGGTTAAAGTTTATAGTTTGGATATAAACACTGATGACTGACCAAAATAAAAATCTTTTGAAAGAATTTTGACACTTGTATGTATTGCTTATCGTTATGTCAGGAGGTGGCGACAAGTTAGTTTGTCATTGAATCATTCATTTTAAAGATTTATGAAAGTCATTATGAATGAGACACTGACTTTTTTTTTTTAATTCAAATTAAGATCTTTTTTAAATATACTGAAGTAATGAACATTTTGTCAGAACCTCTAGTTTGCATGTTATTTTGTTTAGTTGTTTTTTTTTTTTCTGTAGAATTGTGGGAGAATTGCGAATAACAGAGAACCAAATAAATCGTGATTGTCAATTTATCCAGAATCGTGCAGCTCTCTCTACCTTGCCGAACTAAACTTTTCAAGCACAATAAGTCATAAAAGAGAACTCAATTTGTTTCTTGCATGCTGTCCTGACAGATGGATTTCTATGCGCGCACACCTGAAGCGCATGCATAGAAAGCCACCTGTCGCACAGTGTGTGAGTACTGAACCCAGTTCACTTTCCTGTAGCTCAAACAATAAGAGCGTGGCGCTAGCAATGCCAAGGTCATGGGTTCGATTCCCAGGGAAAGCAAGAACTGACAAAAATGTAAAAATGTGTACCTTGAATGCAATGTAAGTCTCTTTGGATAAAAGCGTCTGCCAAATGCATGTTATTCCACTTAAATGGTCAAATGACACGAAAAACAAGCGGTTGCTTCCCGTGTAAACACTGTATAAAAGCACTCTCTCTAGATAGTGAAATGCATCAGATCATTCCAAACGGACGCTAGGAGGACAAATGTCATTCCATTGCATAATTCTGTATCATGTCCGTAACCCACACATTTATGCTTAAATCATTATCCATGCCATTATGTCTAATTATTGAATAGTTTCAAGAAAGTATGCAATGTCTGGTATGTATGTGATTAGCAATTAATTTCTGATATGCTGATGTTAATCAATTCTATGGAAAACGCCCTGAACTAAACACAATGTCTAATTGGTCAGAACCCGTTTATGGGTTGGTCAACCAAAAAGAGTTTAAAACTTGGTGACACAAACAAATCATCAGTCTGGGTTTGTCTGATCTACCAGCAAGAAGAAACCGTCTTTAACCGTTTTTTTAACCGTCTAGTTTCACTTCTTTTTTGTAGCACGCCACACCTCCAGAGAATCCCCATTTAAGGACGGTAAAAAGTTATATTTAAAAAATCTGCTTTGAAGCTATCTGCATTGTATAAAGTGCTATAGAAATAAAGGCAACTTGAAAATTGAGTTTAAGGTTCCATTTTGTACTAAGTTCATGGAAAGTGTCCCGTATATTAATTATTCCACAGCTCTTATGACTTTTCTAACGACAACCAAAACATGCATTCACCATTACCACTGATGAACTGCCTTACGTTTTATAACCCTTAATGTCCTTCAGCATCATTAATGACGAATCATGAATAAACACCAACCTCTCTGTTCTTCAGTATCTTCCTGTTTCATTCTGAAGGGTTCTGGATCATTCATCTTAATGTTTACTGAAGGTGATTGCTGTGTGGTAGGAGCAGATCTGCGAAAATTAAAAATACATTTGAATTGATGTTTTCCTTAATTTACATATTTTAAGCATGTATGTGTTATGTTTGGAAGAGTGTCCAAGCGGTCATGCTTGCGATTGCCAGATTTCAATCATTTAAATCCCCCAATCAGAGCTTTTCTCTTAAAAGACGCACGTATTATATTCAATGTTTTACTTTTGATACGATATCGATACTTTCAAGGCTAGTATCACCGATATCGATACCGATATGATACTTCTAAACTGAACTTTTAAATTAAATTATTAAAATTACTAAGAGTAAAATAGGTAAAGATGCCCATTTAACCTTATATTTGAAAGGCATTTTAACATTCAATCCACCTTAATTGCAATTTATTAGACCATATTTTTCTTTACACATGGTTAAAATAGGTTTACTTGTAGTGGCAACCATGGAAATTCTAGTTGAACTAGTAAAAATAAACCATGGTTCATTTTCATAAGGGACTGCCAATGACAGGAAGTTGCACCAATGCAACCTTTTTATTCTGATAGTGTATGATTTATATTAATATTAGTTACAGAAAAGAACATGATCAATATCAACTTTGAAGATTAAATTTAAAGTGTATCTGCACTATGTAGGCTACAATTTCTGTCTTCTGATGAGCATTATTCTGGGCTGCGTTTTCAAAAGCATAAATGGTTTCTTATTATATTTTTTTGGAAGAGCAGCTCTGTTTGAATACAGTGTCATCAGTGATCGACTGGTTCTGTCTTGCAGCATTTGCATGTGTTCAGATCATGGTTCAGATGAGAAGGAAACTAGTTCTGTACTACACAACTATTTGGTAACATAGGTTATTAGTATTGTATGGATTAAATAATCTTGTTTAATAAAATAAAAAATAAAAAAACACCTTAATATCGATATTTTTACACCCAAGTACCTGGGTGTAAACATCTCCGAGGACCTGACCTGGATTGCTCACATTCAGACACAGGTGAAAAAAGCCAGGCAAAGACTGTACCACCTGCGCCAGCTGAGGAAATTCAGGGTTTCACCAGCTATCCTGAAAACTTTCTATTTAGGGGCGATAGAAAGTGCATCACAGCGTGGTATGGGAACAGCACCAGTCATGACCGCAAAGCCCTGCAAAGAGTTGTGCGCTTATCCGAGCGTATCTCAGGGTCAGCTCTGCAGGACGTCTACACCAAACGCTGCAAAGGTAGAGCTACTAAAATCATCAAGGACTCTAATCACCCTGCAAACCCTCATTTCACGCTGCTGCCATCTGGTAAGCGCTTCCGAAGCCTGATGGCCAAAACTGAGAGACTCAGGAGGAGCTTCTTCCCCCAGGCCATCAGACTCCTGAACTTAACGTCACGTGACTTCACTTCAGGATAAACATCGATACACTGTCATTGCACTGCACTTTCTGCTCTCGTTGTTACTGTGTAACAACTTGTTATAAACCTGTTTGCACATTATACTAAGTCTACAGTTTACTCACTGCACAGTTTATTTCACTTATTTTATTCAACTTCTTTCTTTTTTTTCTACTTGATTATTTATAATTCTACAGATATATATATAGTACTTTTTTATTCTATTTCTATATAATTTCCTCCTTGTGTTTTTAACTGTGAATTTGCACTGTCAATGGAGCGGACCTGTTTACATTTCACTGCCGGTTGTATATTCTGTATATAACTGTGTATGTGACAAATAAAACTCTTGAATCTTGAGTCTTTTATTTGAGTATCGATACGGCCATCCCTACGTTTTTTTTTAATCTGGCAACCTTGTGCACGGAAGTTCTGTCTCGTGTGGATGATGTGAAAACACCGATAAACAAGTAGGCTGCGTTTCAGCATCTCCATTTGAGATTTTCTGCTTACATTAAAGTGTCATTCAGTCGGTCTGTGTTCTGTCACAACTTATTTATGTCACCAAACTTACTTCACACACCGATTCAGATTTACCTTTGATAACGGATTTAAAAGGTCCCGCGTGGCTACTCACAGGCTGAATATGAAGCATTTGGCAGTAACCCTCCAACTATATATTTTAAATATAACAACGTAAAGTAACTAACGCGTACGAAGCGCCGCTAATTCATCGATGACGTCTCGTCTTCTTCCGGTGTTTTATGGCGGTTGGCACACCGATTCAAAAGGCGCATTCCCGCCACCTAATGGATTGGAGTGTGGACCGCATACTGCTTAGAAAGGAGATGTACTTAACTCTTAAAAAAAGTAATATTATTAAAACTGTACCCTACATTTTTTTTTTTTTAAGCAATAGAATAATTCATGGTAAATAATTTCCTAGCAGGCCTTTGGAGAGGCAAATTATTTAATGACAATGATCTTAAAGATCGATTTAGACAAAATCTTTCATAACAAATGCATCTCATTTAATGTTCGTGTAATGGTCTTAAATTCAAAACATTTCCATCTTTTTTCTAATGAAGGGAAATCCCCTTCTCTTCTGTTACTTATATAATCTGCAGTGTTTGTTTAACATCTGTACCTTTCCCATGTGATTAAACGTACAGCTTTTCCGTACCATAGTTACCTCGACCTGTGGACTCCTGTGGCCTGTTGCACAAAGCTGGTTTCAGTCGCTACCCAGGTAAGTTCGAGATTAGTTTGAGCAAACTCTGGTTTTTCGGGCTCAAGAAAATGGATTGGTTTCATCAGTGGTGTTCATCACCATGGTAACTTACACTACAGGGCTAACCTGCTCTGGAGTTATTCTGGGTTAGAGATTGCAAACCCAAACTGGACCAATCAGCTGCAAGCAAAGATGCAATAAAGCCACACCCCTTGTATCTCACGTTCCAAATTAAAGCAGCTTATAGTGAGACAACTTTAGAGACAAAATTGCTCGTCTTTTGGTGCTAATTATTCTTTTAAACAACGTGTATTCATTTGGGCTCTTTGTGAACCTATAATTAGGCATATTTCTTTGATTCACATCATGCATTGACATAGTCATCTTTCAGCCGCCTTCTCAAACTGTCGCTGCAGCAGCAGCGTTTATTCCTGCTTTGTAAATTATCATGAAATTAATTTTAAAACAATAAGTGAATTGCGCTGTCTCTCTTGCGAGAAGTGAATCAATCAGACACTGTGATTGGCTGTTTGCCGCACGTGTCACACTTTCAGGTGCACGCGCCTCAGAGATTAAACCCGAGTTGACAGAGAACGTTTATACCCAGCTTTGCGGGACCGTTGAACTTGATCTAAACCAGGTTGGATTTATCAACTCTAAACCTACTCTGAAACTCAGAGAGTTTGCTCAGCTAGCTTCATGCAACAGGCCTCTGGAGCACATTCAAGCTCAAACCAGTGCGCAACATTTAGGCTTCCGGATTGAACGACATGTTTCCTGGAATTGGTGTGCAACGGGGATTGGGATACGTTTTCTCTTGTTTGGTGGGTGTGTGTAAAAAAAAAATGTCATTAATTTAATATAAATTAATATAATCACAGTTATCATGAAGGGCAAAATTAGCTATACAGACCAAAACCACGTTTTGTACCAGGCTGTAAACATCTTTTTTCTTTTTCTTTTTCCTGCTGTAAAGTTGGGCATTTTAACATCGGGGAGATACAGATTTGACTCCCTTTTGGAGCCTGTCTCTCTCTAGTGGCCAGTCGATGAATTGCAGTTTGAGCCGTGTTGGTTTCAAGAGGTTGCCGCTTGGTTCAGCCCCGACACAAAACGTTGCGAAACGTTTTTCAAACGGAAACGGTGTTGCGTTGAACACCCTGTTCTGATGACGCAAGAGTTGCAACTATGGCAGCTGAGAAGGCCATGCTTTGTGTTCTTTTTGAAGAATTTTCGGAGCCTGATGAAATCGATATAAATACGTGTTTAATACTGCAAAACACGCTCGATGTTACAGTCACTGCCCTTGCCGTCCAGAATAAAAGAGAACATCCCAACCGAGTGAAGGGATTTGTGGAAACTGTGGCTCCTAATCATTGTGATCCAACATTTGCCTCGCACTTCAGGATGAAAAGACAAACATTTCAGGTGAAGGATAATCCACTTCTTACATCTGAGACTGTGTTAGATATGACCTTATTATTTTTTATTGTGAGTACTATTAGGCTTATCATTATTGCTGATCACTGTTGTTGTGCTGTTGTTACCATTAGCCTACATAATCAGAGTATAGAAAAAATAATTGTTAAATTAAACGGTGTCTAGCACACCTTCCTAAGGAAAGGATATGGACTAGAATACATTGCAATTACTAAATTATATGTAGACCATACAGATCTATACGTGTGCTCTTACGATTTAAGTTATTTTGCCTTTAATGTAAATAAACATGTGCAAACAATATATTTGCTCTTGTGAATTTATTTTTATGTTATTTACATTTACTTACAAAGTCCCACTATATAGCAGTAGTGTGCATCAGTGTGTATACAAAAGCCATAGCAAGATTTGTGTCACCTTATTTACAGCATCATAGGGATGTACTAGAAACTAATACTTTTAATACTTTTCTACAGGCTCTCTGTGAGAAAGTTGGTCCTTTCCTGGTAAGCGTAACCTTGGACACCCCGAAAAAGCTGCTGTGCTCTATCTGGTTGTTGGCAAACCAAGAGAGCTTCGGGGGTGTTGCAGACCGGTTTGATATGTCAAAAGGAACCCTTCATTATATCTTTTCGGACATTTGCAAGGTCCTTTGTACACTGAGAAATGAATACATTCGATGGCCCAGAGAGGATGAGTTTGCAAACCTGGCAAATGGCTTTCAGGACAAAACTGGCTTCCCTGGAGTCATTGGAGTAATCGATGGCACACACATTCCCATCCCAGCACCCACACTCCATAGAAACAGTTACATAAACAGGAAAGGACATGCAAGTATTCAACTCCAAGCAGTGTGTACGTCACAGATGATGTTCCTGGATGTGTACACTGGTTGGCCAGGGTCTGTGCATGACGCTAGGGTGTTTCAGAACTGCCCATTATATGGCCATCTCCAGGATGTAATGCGAAGTGACTACCACCTGCTTGGAGACTCTGCATACCCACTCAGCACATCTCTCATTACACCATACACAGATAATGGGCACTTATCCCGAAGGCAAAAAAAATTTAACACACTCCACAGCTCAACCAGAGATGTGATTGAAAGGGCATTCGGCCTTCTAAAGGGGAAATGGAGACGACTGAAGTACTTGCCCATGGAAGATGTAAAAAAAGTACCAGTGGTTATCACCGCCGCATGTGTTCTACACAATTTCCTCTTGAGGGAGGAAGGCCACCAAATTGAGGATTGTGAAGAGGTGGATGGCAACCGTGACCAAGATTGTCAACCAGGACATCCTGAAAATACTTCAGGTCAAAGAAAAAGGGATGAACTTGCTTTAGTTTTGGTATAGGGTGATTTAAAGTTTTCAGATGCTTTTGTTTCTTAAAAAATGGAAATAAAATATTTAATAGAACGCCACAAAGGTGAGGTGATCAAGATGCATTTCCTTCGGCGTATATACTGTACATCATGCCATTAAACAAACAAAATAGAACCTAACGGTCAGCAGAATGTGGCAAAAGGAGAAAACACAAGTTGCTATTTCTTCATCAAAGCAGAAACAAATTCTTTTAAGATGTTGTTACGTTCCCTTGCCACTTCCACTGCTTGCTTTTGCAGGGCCATGAGTTCTGACATCTGCCTCCTCTGCTCAGTGACATACTGCTCAAACCACTCGGGTGCTTCAGACTTGTGTCTTCTCTTTTTGCCATGTTCTGCTGATGGCTTTGGTTGTGAAGATGAAGGTTGTGAAGTTGATGGTTGTGAAATTGATGGTCCTGGACCAACTGGATCTGATGAAGATCCTAAGTGGAAAGAAAGATTAAACTTGGTGGCGTCAAAAAGGTAATGATCAAGGCAGCAAACATCACTTTCCCCGACAAATATATTTTGCGGTTCTCACATGGAACACATCTGCATCTCCTGTAAATTAGAGTCATGTGCCAACAAAGCTACTTTAAACATCCAGTTAACCCAGCACTACAACACTACCAAGTTACACAGTAAAAGTAGATGACAACATAGGAGCTACTTTGGATGCTAATGTGAGGCCATTTTATGACATTACTGAGTGACTGAATTAAAACTGTCAAATAAGATCCTATAATGTATAAGATTCTTATAAAAGCATGAATTTATAATTTTCTTTGATTAAACTACTCTCAACTCATCTCATATGCTAATCCATGTTGATGTGGCACAAACAAAAATGTATATGGGAAAGATTATCACCAGCAAAAGATGACACGATCAGGACCGGCTCCACACTGGAATCATCAGCCAGGAGGTCCTCCATTGATGAGAAAAAGACCCAGCTGCTGGCACCACTCCCAGTCTTCTTCTTACTGTCCACTATTGTTTTGTATCTAATAATAGAAACCCAGAAATAGCAAATGTCTTCAAGTGGACCTACTCCCAAAATAATGCTAATGCCAGTATCAAAACAAACCTGTGTTTTAACTGCCTGAATTTATTGTCACATGCCTCTGCTCCAAAGTCATATCCTTTTGCCAGCATTTGTGCAGCTACCTTTTTCCACACTTCAACTTTCTTTAATACAGGAGATTGAAAGTCTTCAGCCATTTGCTTTATCAGAGAAATTAGAAGCAATGTTGCATTGTGCGTCCATGGCTTTGTATCTATAGCACACATTTAAATGGATAAGTCACAGCAAATATATCAATGGAAAAATTGTGCTAGGAATGAATTGAATGTACTTTTATGCATTTGTTGGGGGTTTGAGACTGGTGCCCACTTTGGAGCACAGGCAGGCGATGGTCCAGCAACAGACAAATTCAGTGGTGCAGGAGCCAACTTCTGTGGTGCAGGAGCTGGAGGCAAATGCAGTGGTGCAGCGGATATGTGTAGGTCTAGTGGAAGTTGACTAGGCACATTAGATGCACAAGCCTTTTCCAAAAGTATTGCTGAAACAGAAATAGAAGCACACAACTTATCTATTTAGCCTCACATACTACCAAGGGCGGCGTTTACGTATGGCAGAGTGTGGCAGTTGCCATACCCTGGCATTCAGACAAGCAAGGGAAATAAACAGCTCATGATGTTGCAGCTTTAAAAAGCCTAACGCCGTGTCCTAAACAGATGCGAGTTTTAGCGGTAAACCATACTCGAGATCAATCAATCAAAAAAAAATCACAGCCAATCAGAAGAGCGTGTGGGCGGGCTCTCTCTGCAAGTGTACTGGCTGCATTCTTAGATTCCTTACACCATTTTAGCATGATTAAAAATACATACTGAGTGACTGAAACCATTTTTTTAAATCATAAAATACACTTGTTCACCTTGAGTTGACAGTTTGAACATAGTTTTTTCTATTATTTTCAAGATCTGAGGTGAATTATCCATTGTTGCTTTCAGTTAGGTCTATAAAGGTCACAAAAAAATGATACTTCAAACTCACTTTAAATTATTTTTACATGAAATAAAGCACATAATCTGCACTTGTCATACTTTGTATGTTACTCCAGCCACAACACAGCAGAAATAAAAACTTTGTAAAATAGAATCGCTGTGAATCGTATACAAAAAAAACTCAGATTAACATGAAAAAGATCTCTCTTTTTTTGTTTCCACTGTCGGACCAATGCGAGCCAGGGCTTTCATCGGGCCGGGCTGGGCTAATAGACTTGGACCTGTAGCACCGAGCCCAAAACCATGCTGCGTTTCCACTGTTGGGCTAGAAGCTCTGCATCGCTTCACTAAAACCCAACCGTAACACGCCTCTCTGGAACATCAACCCTAACCCATCATTTCACCAACAAATGGAAGTTTACCAGAAAACTAATGAGAAAGAAATCACTGGAGCGAGATCGTAAAACCAACATAAATGTGGCCATTTGTTGGCATTTTTTTTTTGTTGTTTCCTTAAAGATTAAACCCAAACATCGATGTTTTACCACAGTTTTACAATAATAAGTGATAAATTGATCATAATAAATTAATTTGTTGAAATTACATATTAGTCCCACAGAAATAAAGTGGTATTTACCGTTATTTCACAAAAGAAAGAGGACACGCATACTTATTCAGTCACGTCTGTTTCTGTTTATGTGTAGTCACGGTATTTGTAGTTCTAAATGTATGTTTACATCACATTTAGAAAGAACATGCAATCACTTCTACATATTTTCCAACAAAAATACGACCTGAGCAGCTTTAAAACTCTTTCCAGTGACAGTCCTAATACAGTTATTTTAGTCAGAGAAACAGAGGATTTTATTTTATGACATAACCAGAGCTAAATATGGATATCAGACAGTCCGATATAAAGAGACGAGACACACTGACAGATAAAATAAATACACGATTGTGATAGCCTATATGATTTGTCTGATTTCTTCAAGCAGTCATATTTACCATGTTTACAAATAGTCTTTTGCATGGCATATAACTATTTCTGCCTTATACGGTGATCAGAATCCACATCGGATCACAAACAGTTATTCAAACACTCGCTGCTGTCTGAAAGTGAGTTTTGAGCTAAAAAGATTTTAAAAGTCTTTAAAGCTGATGTTAGCTGGGATATGAAATCATCCACGGCACCGGCGCTGCCGTCTCCAAACTCAGATAAAGTCCACCTTTGGACCAAGGTATTCGGCGGGCCAAAAAACCTTGACCATTGGCCCTGAGGAAGCCCCGGAAGTGACAGTAGAAACGCGCCCTGGCACGGACTAGCACACCCGCTTTTGGCCCGACAGCGGAAGCGTGGCTAGTGAAGTCTTATAGGACTGTTTCAGTATTTGCATTGTTAAGTTTAAGTTCCTTTAGTGGATTTTTGTTCACATTTAGTTGAGATATAATGAGATTATTTGGGAATGTCATTGTTGTGTGGCCAGAAGGGATCACTTCTGGTAAGTGAGGTCAATGTACACGATCTAGCATAGAGATACGTGCAAGAGATCACTTCCGGCACTTGCGTAAACTACACCAGATCGTGTACATTGACCTCACTTACCGGAAGTGATTGCGCGCTGAAGGCTGTTGGACATAGTGGTGTATTAGAGGTAAAAAATGATATAAATACGGATCGGTTTCTCGCACAAACCAATCGTTTAGTGTCTTAAGACATCAATGTGTCGTCATGAGCTGCAGTGTTTAATATGGATTTGTCCGTGCATTGTTTTTTTTCACTCATAGATTTTGTTACCATTCACATGCATTATACGACTGACAGACTGCAACGGTTGGAGTTAAATAATTTGTGTTCTACTGAAAAAACAAAGTCATCTATATCTTGGATGCCCTGTGGGTATGGAGATCAAATTTTAATTTTTGGGTGAACTATCCCTTTAACAAAAACAGCTTTACTTGAGATCAGCAGTGACAATGATGGGGATGATTATTAATGTGCTTTAAACCGCATAAAGAGACCAATCTGCTCAATGAAGACCAGGAGTCAAAGTTGAAGTTAAAGTGTTTACTGAAGACAAAGTTCTTTACACTTCCAAAGACCATAGGAAATGAGTAAAAGGATCCTGCCTCGAACTCACTTAAGACACAGAAACACTAGTACTAATCAAGTGGGTAATCAGTTGACTCCATGCCTACAGGTTCTTATTAATTAAATTAACTGCAAAAGATGAATAATTGGTCAAAGCCTGATTAATCTGTGAAATAACCAACAATCAGTCGATTAATCATTCTAATAATCTTTGATTAATCGATTATCAAAGTAATCTCTGATGCAGCACTACACGGATTCACACCTGGAAGCACAGAATCAGAACTCAAACTACTTACTGTATTCTCAGACATGCATTTTTTCTTATGAAAGATTAGAGAAGATAATTGAGTGAAACGCTTTCCACATGAATGGCAGTGATACGGCTTCTCTCCAGTGTGGATCCTCTCATGTATTTTCAGATATATGGACCGTTTGAATCTTTTGTCACATTCTGAACACTTAAAAGGTTTTTCTCTAGTATGAACTGTCTGGTGCACTTTCAGTTCACTATCTGTAAAAAAACTCTTCCCACACTCTGAGCAAACATGATCCTTCACACCGCTGTGTCTTTTCTGGTGTAATTTTAAAGCACTCAGCTCACTAAAACGCTTTCCACACAAAGAACACATATGAGGCTTCTCTTTTGTATGAACTTTCAGGTGGTTCTTCAGGGAATCTGCCCTAAAAAAATGTTTACCACACTGGTCACAGTCATATAGTCTTTCTCTAGAATGAGTACGCAGATGTACTTTAAAAACACTTGATTTTATGAAACTCTTCCCACACTGACCACATGTGTGTGGCTTCTCTTCAGTGTGGATTCTCATGTGTTCATTAAGGAGTGCTTTTTGTGCGAAACTCTTCCCACACTGATCACATGTGTACAGCTTCACTCCAGTGTGGCTTTTCATGTGTACGTTAAGGTTTCCTTTATGTGTAAAACACTTCCCACACTGATCACATGTGAATGGCTTCTCTCCAGTGTGGATTTTCATGTGTACGTTAAGGTTTCCTTTTTGTATGAAACTCTTCCCACATTGATCACATTTGTATGGCTTCTCTCCAGTGTGGATTTGCATGTGTTCTTTAAGGGTTCCTTTTAGTCTGAAACTCTTCCCGCACTGATCACACGTGTGCGGCTTCTCTCCAGTGTGGATCCTCTCATGTATTTTCAGATATAATGACCGTTTGAATCTGTTGTCGCAGTGTGAACACTTATATGGTTTTTCTCTAATGTGAACTGTCTGGTGAACTTTCAGTGCACCATCTGTATAAAAAGTCTTCCCACACTCTGAGCAAATATGATCCTTCACTCCGCTGTGTCTTTTCTGGTGTATTTTTAATGCACCCATCTGACTAAAACTCTTTCCACACAAATAACAGACGTAAGGCTTCTCCTTTGTATGAACTTTCAGGTGGTCCTTCAGGAAATCTGCCCTAAAGAATGTTTTACTGCATTGGTCACAGTTGTATAGTCGTTCTCTAGAATGAGTAAGCAGATGTACTTTAAAAACACCTGATTTTATGAAGCTCTTCCCACACTGATCACATGTGTACGGCCTTTCTCCAGTGTGGATTCTCATGTGATCATTAAGATTTCCTTTTCGTGTGAAGCTCTTCCCACACTGATCACATGTGTGTGGCTTCTCTCCGTTGTGGATTTTCATGTGTTCATTAAGGGTTGCTTTATGTGCAAAACTCTTCCAACAATGATCACATGGATACGGCTTCTTTCCAGTGTGGGTCCTCATGTGATCGGTAAGGTTTCCTTGATATGGGAAACTCTTCCCACACCGATCACATGTGTAAGGCCTCGCTACAGTGTGCATTTTCCTGTGTTCGTCAAGGTTTCCTTTTTGTGCAAAATTCTTCCCACATTCACCACATGCGTACATCTCCCCAGTGTGGATTTTCATGTGTTCATTAAGGTTTCCTTTTATTGTGAAAATCTTATCACACTGATCACATGTGTATGGCTTCCCTCCACGATGAAGTTTTATGTGAAGATTAAGATTTTGCTTGCATGAGAAACTCTTTCCACACTGAGGGCAAGTGAAAGATATTTTGTCTCTTCTTTTCAATGAGGGACTCAAGGATTTTTCTTCAGTTTTGACATGATGTGTCTCCCTCCCTTCAATCAGTTCTTCGATCTCCTTGTTCGTTTCTATCAGGTCTAAAACGAAAGTAAAGGAAAGTTCAAAAAGTTTGATTTTCAGTAAATCAAAAAAAAAGAGAGTAATGTGAACGAAAAAGGACTTGTGAACTCTGGCATAATAGAATAAATTGTGAACATTTTGATGCATGATTTGAACTGGGTATATTAATCATCCAATTATTATCATTATCATAAATCACATGTTTTTGTGTGAGAACTATTGAATATGTTTGATAAAAGGGATCGAGATTCAAGATTCAAGAGTTTTATAAGAGTTTTATTTGTCACATACACAGTTATATACAGAATATACAACCGGCAGTGAAATGTAAAAGATAAAGATAAAAATTCATGCAAAGATAAAAAATACCCCATTATTTACTCAACCTCAAGTCATCCAAGGTGTATATGACATTCTTCTTTCAGATGAATACAGTCGGAGTTATATATAAAAATGTCCTGGCTAATTCAAGCTTTATAATGGCAGCCCAAAATTTGAAGCCCAAAAAAGTGCATCTATCCATTATAAAAGTACTCCACACGGCTCAAGGGGGTTAATAAAGGCCTTCTGAAGTGAAGCGATGCATTTGTGTAAGAAAAATATCCATTGAACTTACGAAGAAAGTGTAACTAACGTGTATGATGTCGGACGTAGCGTAAGCATTTTGAACTGTGAGAGGCGTTACACTTTCTTTGTAAATTGAATACGGAAGGCGGTCCGCCGGAAGCTAGATATTTTACTTTATAACGTGTTAAATGTGGATATTTTTCTTACACAAACGCATCGCATCGCTTCACTTCAGAAGGCCTTTATTAACCCCCGGAGCTGTGTGGATTACTTTTATAATGGATGGATGCACTTTTTTGGGCTTCAAAGTTTGGGCTGCCATTCACTGCCATTATAATACTTTGATTAGCCTGGAATTTTTTTTAAATATAACTCTGAAAGAAGTGAATGAAGACATGGGGAATGAAGAATGCCATATATACCTAGGATGACTTGAGGGTGAATAAATCATTTTTGGGTGAACTATCCCTTTAACTACATTTTACATGTCAGGGTTGTAAAATGTTCACAATGTGCAAAATGTATGAGCCAGATATAAATAAATGTAAAATAAATAAGTTCAGACTATGTTTAGTCTGACTTCCTGATGTTTGTCATCAGTATGAATGTTTCTCAAACCTCTGATTTGTTGAAAACCAAAAGTAAAAGAACATTTTAAAAGAGTTGTAGGCTCCATTTTGTACCCAGTTCATGGAAAGTTACTCAAAAGCTGCAATACAGAAAAGATTTTTGGTTTTCAAAAAACAATGAATCAATCAGCATTTCCCATGAAACCGATAATATTATAAATGTCTCTAACATTGTTTTGCAAAATTGCTTTGGCAAAGTATGTCAAAAGAACTAAAATTGAAAGTGCAATGTTCCCCCTAATAGTCAACTAAACGTTTATCGACGAGAAGAGGCTTAGTTGACCAAAATTTTATTAGTCAGTTATTCGCCAAAACAAAACAAAAAAACCCTCGACAGTCCGTCAGGGACAGATCGTTAATGGCGATTTCTTATGGTAATTACAGTATGTCGGGCAGGAAATCCAAACATTCGCCTATCATCCATCAGCATTATATATGGCTTATCATTTGAAACATGCAAGTAGTAGCAACTTTACCACTTGCTCCACCGTTAACCTAGACAAAGTTATGCATCATGTGAAGGCATTTTCAAACTGGCAGTTTAGTTCAAAACGGGACACAATTCACATGAACATACACAAAATTGGTAATGTGAAAGCTGTCATGTGGACCCGGGTGAGCTGAGCTCAGGGGTACCGAATTCGAGACTGCCTGAAGGAGGTGGTCTGTGTTCGGTTGCGCAAGTAGAAAAGTAACCTGGGCATGCGTTTTATCAGATCACGACGCATTTAGTTCAATAAAACATGGGATGATAGTGATGATGATTTATCTTGGATACGAGCGAGAGTGAGTCTGCAAGTGTATTTGCGCTTAGCACCGACGGGAACAATTGTGCTCTGACGTGGACCACAACAAACGTGCGCAGTGTAAAAACACCCTGAGACTAAAACGGGCATCTTGAATTTTAGGGACATTCTACCTGCATTCTATAGGCTTCATCACACAGTGAGTTGTTGCCCTGCATCATATTGTTCAATCAATCAACTGTATGAAATGTAAGACAACCTAAGTAGGTCCGGGACGGGGCAAATGCATTAAATGTGTTAATTTTAACATGTTATTTTTTACCGTAACTAATTAAATCGTGTTAATCCACAGACCTAATAATTAATGTTTGTTAAAGCTACAAAAGAAAGTGATTTTCTCTTTGTATTTTGTTGTTTGAACACAGACAGGAGCAAGAATATTAGCCTGCTGTCACTTTAAGACCGAATGCACAGATACAAAATAATGATACGCATCCATTTTCTTTCTCAATTATGTTCATGTAAGCCATAATAGATTGTGTTTATGAGGATACTCACAGAGACGGGCTTTTTGACATCATTTTGTGTGTATGTGTCTGTTCAAGCACAAATAGATGCGGAAGAGAACAGAGTTCGGTCTTTGCGTGCAGTCTGTGCTGCTCTGTTTGTGCGCATCTTCTTTTGCCTCTTCTTGCATCTTCGAATAGTTGAAAATCGATTGAATGTTTAAACTGACAGGACATGGTGACTATTGCAGATTCGCACTTCGCGATACTGATGCCAAAACAGCCCTACTCACCTGTGACCCTTACTAAAGTTGCTTGCAAACACCGATCAGACATAACATTATGACCACCTTCCTAATATGGTGTTGGTCTTTTGTTTTTCGCTTTTGCTGCCAAAACAGTCCTGACCCGTCGAGGCATGGACTCCACTAGACCCCTGAAGGTGTGCTGTGGTATCTGGCACCAAGATGTTAGCAGCAGATCCTTTAAGTCTTGTAAGTTGTGAGGTAGGGCCTCCATGGATCGGACTTGTTTGTTCAGTATATCCCACAGATGCTCGATTGGATTGAGAGCTGGGGGATTTGGAGGCCAAGTCAACACCTCAAACTCGTTGATATTCCTGAACCATTTTTGCTTTGTGGCAGGGCGCATTATCCTGCTGAAAGAGGCCACAGCCACCACAGAATACCGTTTCCATGAAAGGGTGTACATGGCTAGGTAGGTGGTACGTGTCAAAGTAACATCCACATGGATGGCAGGACCCAAGGTTTCCCAGCAGAACATTGCCCAAAGCTTCACACTGCTTCCGCCGGCTTGCCTTCTTCCCATAGTGCATCCTGGTGCCATGTGTTCCCCAGGTAAGCGACACACACACAGCCATCCACGTGATGTAAAAGAAAACGTGATTCATCAGACCAGGCCACATTCTTCCATTGCTCCGTGGTCCAGATGCTCACGTGCCACTGTTGGCGCTTTCGGCAGTGGACAGGGGTCAGCATGGGCTGCGGCTATGCAGCCCCATACGCAACAAACTGTGATGCACTGTGTATTCTGACACCCTTCAATCAGAAACAGCATTAACTTCTTGAGCAATCTGAGCAACAGTAGCTCGTCTGCTTGATCGGACCACACAGGCCAGCCTTCGCTCACCTGAATCAATGAGCCTTGGCCGCCAGTTCACCACTGTTCGTTCCTTGGAGCACTTTTGATAGATACTGACCACTGCAGACCGGGAACACCCCACAAGAGCTGCAGTTTTTGAGATGCTCTGACCCAGTCATCTAGCCATCACAATTTGGCCCTTGTCAAACCCTCAAATCCTTACGCTTGCCCATTTTTCCTGCTTCTAACACATCAACTTTGAGGACAAAATGTTCACTTGCTGCCTAATATAGGCACCCACTAACAGGTGCTGAAGAGATAATCAGTGTTATTCACTTCAACTGTCGGTGGTCATAATGTTATACCTGTAATCTAATTTGCATAAAGAATAATATACCATGTTCAGATGTTGCTAGAATTATCTGTTAACCTAGCAGAACCTATAGAATTTATGTCAACAGATTACCCATTGACCTATAAGTACTGGTGACTGGCTAGCTCCTTTTACTCATTTTCTACAGGCTATGAAGGTGTGGTCTTAATTGAGCAGATTGGTCTCTTTATGGGGTATGACTCTAAATTCCCTACACTAAGTTCTTATAAATATGCAGTCACGAAAGCCCCTTTAAGCTATGATTATTTCACATCTCTTATGATTTTTCTAACTGCAACCACTAAATCTGATGAACTGCTTGAAGTTGTATAACCTTATTAAAGAATCAAGAATAAACACCAACCTATTTGTTCTTCAGTATCTTCCTCCTTTATTCTGAAGGGCTCTGGATCACCTCTTTGTTCTTCAGTATCTTCCTGTTTTATTCTGCAGGGTTCTGAATCATTCATGGCTTCAATGTTCATTTGCAAACTATCTTCACTTGTAGGCTGATGGGAAGATTCCAGCATTCACATTCACTGAATCACAGTGGGGGGAGGCTTTGGTGAATTGCTGTGGTAGGAGCAGATCTGCCAAAAAATAAACATGATCAGTTATCAAAATGATGCTTTCATTAATTCACACACTTAAAGCATGTTGTCGCATCATTCTCAAGTTTGATTCTCATTAATTCCTAAGACAGATGATACTTTTTTATCAAGTGTGTTATGGTCCAGTTAGTGCTGGGCCTCTGTTTTTTCTTCTGTGTGGTTTTGTTTTGCAGGTGTGCTGTTTAGTGGGGGGTATGGTTTTCCATCTGAGGCTCGTTCTCTGGGCTAAAAGAACTGCATCACTAATGATTGCGAGGGAGAGGCTACGATGTGACCGCACTTGACTGAGCGGCTGACATTCTGTTGGTTTTTCGTTTGTTATATTCATCTGTTTGCATCCATTCAGAGCTTGAGCTTACAGTCCTCTTTCATGCATGCTCTCACTACCGACTTTCACTAATACTGATTACATTTGATGATTATGTTATTTTGTTAAACTATATATTTCACTACTTGCCGGTCCGTGTTGCCTCTTGTTCATGTTACAATTGTGAGCCAGTTGTAACGAACAAGTGACATTCAATAACAATACCATTATTGCTCCAAACATAGAAACAGGTGAAAAAAAAAAAAAAAAAAAAACAAGCAATTACATTTGAAGAACATTCTAATTTTCTGTGCTAAATAAAATTGTAAAAGTTATAAATACACTAATTACAAGTATATTTCTACTCCAGTAGTACTTCGGTGCACTTGAAAAAGTATACTAAATACCACTAATACTTAAGCTGATTTTTAGTTCATTTAAATAAAGTATGCTCTTATTTCTTAAAAAGTGTGCTAATGCTAAAAGTTTGAATGCTTTAAATTTGTTCAATCTTAGTAGACTTTTATATTGTAATCTCAATTTAAATTAAATTGATTTTATTAAAAATATATTACTAATGCACTAGTTGTAAGAACATTTTCCCAACTGAGGTACACTTAATATAAATGCATAAATTAACACTAAAGGCCTGTTCACACACCAAAGACGATAACTATAAAGATAACGATAAAGATATAGTTCTAAAATCCTTCTCAATATTGAAGAATAGCAGTGATAACGATAAAGGCACTGAGAAACAATATCGTTGGACTCACTTTCAGAACGAGTTTATATAGCTGATGCACGATAAAAACATTGACAGCCAATCAGAATCCACCCAACAAGCTCGAGCATTTAAAGTGGCAGACAAGCACATGCTTAGAATAAACAGAACGATATCATCCGTTGGTGTGGATGCTAATATACACTCACCTAAAGGATTATTAGGAACACCATACTAATACTGTTTGACCCCCTTTCGCCTTCAGGACTGCCTTAATTCTACGTGGCATTGATTCAACAAAGTGCTGAAAGCATTCTTTAGAAATGTTGGCCCATATTGATAGGATAGCATCTTGCAGTTGATGGAGATTTGTGGGATGCACATCCAGGGCACGAAGCTCCTGTTCCACCACATCCCAAAGATGGTCTATTGGGTTGAGATCTGGTGACTGTGGGGGCCATTTTAGTACAGTGAACTCATTGTCATGTTCAAGAAACCAATTTGAAATGAATCGAGCTTTGTGACATGGTGCATTATCCTGCTGGAAGTAGCCATCAGAGAATGGGTACATGGTAGTCATAAATGGATGGACATGGTAAGAAACAATGCTCAGGTAGTTATGCCCTTTAGGCATTTAGGCCTAAAGGGGCCTAAAGTGTGCCAAGAAAACATCCCCCACACCATTACACCACCACCACCAGCCTGCACAGTGGTAACAAGGCATGATGGATCCATGTTCTTATTCTGTTTATGCCAAATTCTGACTCTACCATCTGAATGTCGCAACAGAAATTGAGACTCATCAGACAACATTTTTTCCAGTCTTCAACTGTCCAATTTTGGTGAGCTTGTGCAAATTGTAGCCTCTTTTTCCTATGTGTAGTGGAGATGAGTGGTACCCGGTGGGGTATTTCAGTCAAAGTTGCTCTTCTATCAGTCGGCCCATTCTCCTCTGACCTCAGCATCAACAAGGCATTTTCGCCCACAGGACTGCCGCATACTGGATGTTTTTCCCTTTTCACACCATTCTTTGTAAACCCTAGAAATGGTTGTGCGTGAAAATCCCAGTAACTGAGCAGATTGTGAAATACTCAGACTGACCCGTCTGGCACCAACAACCATGCCACGCTCAAAATTGCTTAAATCACCTTTCTTTCCCATTCTGACATTCAATTTGGAGTTCAGGAGATTGTCTTGACCAGGACCACACCCCTAAATGCATTGAAGAAACTGCCATGTGATTGGTTGATTAGATAATTGCATTAATGAGAAATTGAACAGGTGTTCCTAATAATCCTTTAGGTGAGTGTAGTTGTCTTTATAGTTATCGTTCTTGGTGTGAACAAGCCTTAACACTTAAAATGATTTTAAGTGTAGTCAGATAAATTAAACCAAATATACATAAGTGCATTACGTAAAAGTGTGCTATGAACACTTTACATAAAATTTTAGTGGATTTTTATATATACTGTCACAGTCACGCTTGGTTTGTCTTAGTTTTCATGGACTTCTAGTTTGTTTTCATTCATTACGCTCCTCTGTTTAGATTCCCGCCACACATCTGTTACCACAAACAATAATCATCACAGCTGTGTCTTTTATTTCATCACCATCGTATACTTAAGCCCCTCCTGTTCACTCAGTGTTTGCCCGGTCACAGTTATGTTCATTGCTCATCATGTTTGCTGCCTGTCTGTGTGGAAAGTATTATTAAACCTTTTGTTGTTTGGAACTTTATTAATCTGCCTCGTCTGTCTCCCTGGAAACCCCATGACATATATTATCACTAAGTTCTATTTAAATGGATTTTCTCTCTCTCACACACACACACACACACACACACACACACACACACACACACACACAAAAAAATAGAGTAGAAATGTATTAATTACAAGTAAAACACCATTAACATATACTTAACTACATATCTAGATCATATAAAAGGAATATTAACAGTTACAATACATTTGAAATTGATTAATGTATAAAACAATTACATTACAAATACTGTGTTATACGTTTATTATATATTACTCTTATATTTTAAATAACCGAGTCTATGTTCTATGTCTGATGAGTAAATTTAAAGGTGTATGAAAGATGGTTTCAAGTGGTAACTAAATACAGAGATAGTACGTTAAAAGCACATTTTAGTTCTTATGGTGTCTCAAAATACCACAGCTGAGTGCACATAGATGTACTAAAGATTATGAATATATATATATATATATATATATATATATATATATATATATATATATATATATATATATATATATATATATAGTATATTAAGTACAAATTAGTGCGTGAAAACAGAGCACTTTAAGTATGGAAATGTACTGAAATAAAGTGTTTTAGTGCACTTTTTTTCACCAGGGCAATTGTTTGCTAGCTCTTACAAACAAAAGAGCTCAGGTCTTTAACATTAATTCCTCACATCGTTCTGCCTGCTAGGCTAAATGCTTATTTCAGTCAGCAAACGCCAGAAACGACGCGTAAATAGCTCCGTGCCAGATGAAAACGATATAGAAATGACCCTATAAAATGTTGCTTTAACAAGCTGCGTTTTAATAATTGTATAAACATACGAAGCACCGAACCGCTTACCTCACATCAGAAGAGACGCAACGCTGTGATGGCGCTAGCGTGACGTCATCAACGCGAGGCGAAAATCAACAGGAATGGCACAGTAAACTTACTGCATACTAGGTAGCCTACACAGTGCACACTGCCTAATATTTGTAAGAATAGTGTGTGAAATAGTATATACAATAGTCAACAAATGCTACAGTGTCACATGACAAACACTGAACATTGGTTCAGCACAGCTGTCCAGGTTGTTACCTTACAAATACTAACCGTTCTTTCTTTTTTTTATGTGCAAACCTGAGTGAAAATGTGATCTAACCCATAAAACTTCTGCTGGTGTAAAGTCAAGCTGATTCGGTGAATGCTTTTCACTTAAAATCAATCAAATGTGTCATTTTTTGACAAAAAAAGAAAAAATACATAAAAATGTGCTTAATGTGATACCGTAAATTAACTGGCTAGACTTAAGTCAAAAATATAATTATGTTTGAATCAAATTAAGCTGGTTAATTTGAAGGATTCAGGTAACGATATAGCTCCTTAAAGGAACACCTATAATAACTTCTTACTGTGTGGAATACTTAAATTATAATGTAGGTAAAAATAACTCACTATAGCTGGGTTTTACAAAACATCACAATAATTTTCTTAGGATTTATGGTAGATTATGCTCTAGGCATTAGGTAAATAGGCTATTTTTTGTAAGCATAAAATGTTATTGATATATGAATTGAACTCATTTCCTAATTGATTAACTTTACACAGTTGTTGAAAGGATTTGAACAAACACTAAACGGACTTCAGCTGAAAAAAACAAACCTATTTTCTTGTTAGAGCGCTATTGAAGCATTTAACTCATCATTTGAAAATCTGAAAATTATCTTTTTCCTGTTTATCACTGTAAAGCTGCTTTGAAATTTACAAAATGCTATAAAAATAAAGGTGACTTGATCGGAAACGTGCTGTAGAGATTAGAGCACAATTTATCTAACGATAGTGTTGTCGGAAACGCAGCTAGTTTGTACTGTACTTATAAAATTGTTAGGCTACATTTATAATTTCCTCCTCCAGTTCACTCACGCTGCACTCTTCACAAAGATGAAATGTCACATGGAGCGTGTTGCATTGTGGGAAATGGTATCCCATGCAGTGTCTTAAGATGCAAACATCAGATTTCAGCAATTGTAGTAGGTAATTTGGGAATTCCATGCATACAGAAAAAAATCACATACTATTCACAATATACACATTGCAAAATATTAGTAGTTGTATGGTAGTACGCCATTCCAAACACCGATTTTAGTGTTCTTGAGTGGTATTTAGCAGATGCTGGCAAATTAGTTGGTCATCCGGGAATTCCATGCATACAGAAAATTTGCATACCACACATAGTAAGAGTAGTATACACTCACCTAAAGGATTATTAGGAACACCTGTTCAATTTCTCATGAATGCAATTATCTAATCAACCAATCTCACATGGCAGTTGCTTCAATGCATTTAGGGGTGTGGTCCTGGTCAAGACAATCTCCTGAACTCCAAACTGAATGTCAGAATGGGAAAGAAAGGTGATTTAAGCAATTTTGAGCGTGGCATGGTTGTTGGTGCCAGACGGGCCGGTCTGAGTATTTCACAATCTGCTCAGTTACTGGGATTTTCACGCGCAAAAGGGAAAAACATCCAGTATGCGGCAGTCCTGTGGGCGAAAATGCCTTGTTGATGCCAGAGGTCAGAGGAGAATAGGCCAACTGATTCAAGCTGATAGAAGAGCAACTTTGACTGAAATAACCACTTGTTACAACCGAGGTATGCAGCAAAGCATTTGTGAAGCCACAACATGCACAACCTTGAGGCGGATGGGCTACAACAGCAGAAGACCCCACTGGGTACCACTCATCTCCACTACAAATAGAAAAAAGAGGCTACAATTTGCACGAGCTCACCAAAATTGGACAGTTGAAGACTGGAAAAATGTTGCCTGATTCAAGATTCAAGAGTTTTATTTGTCACATACACAGTTATATACAGAATATACAACCGGCAGTGAAATGTAAACAGGTCCGCTCCATGGACAGTGCAAATTCACAGTTAAAAACACAAGGAGGAAATTATATAGAAATAGGATTTTAAAAAAGTACTATCTATATATATATATATATATATATATATATATATATATATATATATATATATATATATATATATATATATATATATATATGTCTATATCTGTAGAATTATAAATAATCAAGTCAAGAGAAAAAAAAGGTAAAAATAAGGATAAAGTGGAATAAAATAATTGAAGTAGACTGTGCAGTGAGTAAACTGTAGACTTATAAATATGTGGTTAACAAATGTATAAAGAGTATAATGTGCAAACAGGTTTATAACAGGTTGTTACACAGTAACAACGAGAACAGAAAGTGCAGTGCAATGACAGTGTATCGATGTTTATCCTGAAGTGAAGTCACGTGACGTTAAGTTCAGGAGTCTGATGGCCTGGGGGAAGAAGCTCCTCCTGAGTCTCTCAGTTTTGGCCATCAGGCTTCGAGAAGCGCTACCAGATGGCAGCAGCGTGAAATGAGGGTTTGCAGGGTGATTAGAGTCCTTGATGATCTTGGTAGCTCTACCTTTGCAGCGTTTGGTGTAGACGTCCTGCAGAGACGGGAGAGCTGACCCTGAGATACGCTCGGATAAGCGCACGACTCTTTGCAGGGCTTTGCGGTCATGACTGGTGCTGTTCCCATACCACACTGTGATGCACTGAGTTAAAACACTTTCTATCGCCCCTAAATAGAAAGTTTTCAGGATAGCTGGTGAAACCCTGAATTTCCTCAGCTGGCGCAGGTGGTACAGTCTTTGCCTGGCTTTTTTCACCTGTGTCTGAATGTGAGCAGTCCAGGTCAGGTCCTCGGAGATGTTTACCTCGGAGATGGTCTGATGAGTCTCGATTTCTGTTGAGACATTCAGATGGTAGAGTCAGAATTTGGCGTAAACAGAATGAGAACATGGATCCATCATGCCTTGTTACCACTGTGCAGGCTGGTGATGGTGGTGTAATGGTGTGGGGGATGTTTTCTTGGCACACTTTAGGCCCCTTAGTGACAATTGGGCATTGTTTAAATGCCACGGCCTACCTGAGCATTGTTTCTGACCATGTCCATCCCTTTATGACCACCATGTACCCATTCTCTGATGGCTACTTCCAGCAGGATAATGCACCATGTCACAAAGCTCGAATCATTTCAAATTGGTTTCTTGAACATGACAATGAGTTCACTGTACCAAAATGGCCCCCACAGTCACCAGATCTCAACCCAATAGAGCATCTTTGGGATGTAGTGGAATGGGAGCTTCGTGCCCTGGATGTGCATCCCACAAATCTCCATCAACTGCAAGATGCTATCCTATCAATATGGGCCAACATTTCTAAAGAATGCTTTCAGCACCTTGTTGAATCAATGCCACATAGAATTAAGGCAGTTCTGAAGGCGAAAGGGGGTCAAACACAGTATTAGTATGGTGTTCCTAACAATCCTTTAGGTGAGTGTAGTATGCCATTTCTAACACAGCCCTCATCTCACTGATCTATATAAATGGCTGGCTTTTTTCATAAAAAGTCATGTCACTGCGCCGCCATATTGGTATTCCCTAACATTCCATTGAATTAATTGGAAATTGGCTGATTTTAATGAGAAAACATTACTTAACAAGTCAGTGTTTTTATATCTTCAGTCTGTACGTTCCTACAACGGAAATGTCCTAAACATTTAAATCATTATTTGTTTAAAGTCAGGAATTTCCAGTTCTTATTAAAAGTTACGTTCATCTTCATTACAGTAGCAAATATCAGATCAGCTGATGGACAAGAGACTGGGGTCGGAATCACAGGATACCTGGCAATACGATACATGGCTCACAATACCTGTAATATTACAATACAGCAATTCTGCAGTAATCAATATATTGCCAGTGTAGATCAAAATTTTACTGTTTAATATAATTTTGTATTATTATTCTTTACTAATATTCATAATCATTTGTATTATCATTATTATTTAGTCAGAGTGAGTCTGAGCACAGGAGTATGAGAGACATGGAGAGGAGATCATTTTGAACACAGGAATATGTAGCATATGTTTTCCAATTATGCACATGTGACTGGAATTCTCTGTAAGGAAGAATTGTTTAGCATGATGTTGTTTTTCTACTAATGCAAGTCACAAGTTCTCTTTAAGACATTCTAGGGTATATTGTGCCATGTGAAAGCACACGGTATAGCATAAACAACCTGTTTTCCTGGTAATGTAATTAATTCAACCTATAAAATCTAAACTGGGTGTCCAGAAGACAGAGAAAAGCTGGAATGAAGATCATCTCTCCAGAAAGTTGTCTTTCTCTCCTTTGCTGACATATAAAATAATAAAAGAAAATCTCTTGGCAAAATAACTGGTGTCCGGTTCTGTGAATTAAACTACCACACGGGGAAAAACTTAATTTTTTAAGTCTACACCAGACAATCCTATGATGCATCACGATATCTGTCTATCTATGAAAACAAAATGTCTGTGAAAAGGTTAAGTGCAGGTTTTCCAGACTCTGGACTTAAACGTGGCTGGGGCATCTATTGATTTACTCACACTGCTGTCCGCCATTCCCTTAAAACCCCCTTTTTCTTAGGCCAGTTAACGTTTCCTTCATTCATGTGTTGTGCGCCACCTTGAAGAGCCATGAAGTAGCGATGCTGGGAGCAGGGAAATCTATTTAGAGCGCCTTATTTTATTAATTAAAATATCAATATTTGCCGCCAGAGTATCGATTCTTATATCGCAGAGGATATTCTGTCCCACCGCAGCATTTGTACTACAATATTAAATTAATAATTAATTCAACAATATATATACAAATAACAGTAACACTTTACAATAATGTTGTATTAGTTAACATTAGTTAATGCATTAGTTGAACAACACCTCTGTTCAGCATTAGTTAATCTTTGTTAATAAAATACAGCTGTTCATGGTTTGTTCATGTTAGCTCACAGTGCATTAACTAATGTTAACAAGATTTGAATAATGCATTAGTAAATGTTGAAATTAACAAAGATAAATAAATGCTTTATAAGCCATTCAATCTCAGTCAATAAGGTAATTTTTTTTAGGCGCTTAGAAGCCCTAATGGGAAATTTAAAACATGGAAATGCCAAAAGTATTCATAATACTTCATCTAAGAGTAGTGTAACAGCATTCAGTCAATTAAATCAGATCACAGTCAAAATTGATCTGATAAATCCAACTTTATTGCTAAAAAAATTAAACCAGGGTTAATCATGTGGAGAAAAAAATACAGATTTCATAACTTTTTTGATTTGTTTCTATCTTCATTTACTGCGTCTCTAATATCTGAACATGCTTTCCCTGTCTTAGAAAGCCACACACACTAAAAAGAACTCACAAAAACACACATTTAAAACTGACAGACATGTCAATAGACATCTCCTTTACACGCAGGAGCAGAACACGTGCTATTGACAGTCGGCTATAGTCCTTATACTATAGTATAGTACTATATAGTACTATGTAGTACTTTTTTTATTCTATTCCTATTATAATTTCCTCCTTGTGTTTTTAACTGTGAATTTGCACTGTCCATGGAGCGGACCTGTTTACATTTCACTGCCGGTTGTATATTCTGTATATAACTGTGTATGTGACAAATAAAACTCTTGAATCTTGATCTTTTAGTGTGTTCTGGTGCAGATTTTTGGCCCCAAAGCAGGCGACAACACAGTTTGTTTTCATCAGCGCTAGTTCCTTGGTGTCGTTTTGTTGTGTCCCTACCCTTAAAGATGAACTTGGTTCACTTGCTGGATCTGAAGATGAACTGCTTACTTTAGACATTTGTTTTTTGTATGATTGAGTAGAGAATTCAACCGAGCAAAACATTTCCCACACGGAGGGCAGTGATAATCTCCAGTGTGGGTATTCATGTGACTCTTAAGGGTACCTATTTGTGCAAAACTCTTCCCACACTGATCACAGGTGTGCGGTTTCTCTCCAGTGTGGATTTTCATGTGACTCTTAAGGTGTCCTTTTTGTGCAAAACTCTTCCCACACTGGTCACATGTGTGCGGTTTCTCTCCAGTGTGGACTTTCATGTGACCCTTAAGGTGTCCTTTCCGCGCAAAACTCTTCCCGCACTGATCACATGTGAAAGGCTTCTCTCCGGTGTGGACCCTCTCATGTGTTTTCAGATGTTCTGACTGACTGAATCCCTTGTCGCAGTGTGAACACTTGTAAGGTTTTTCTCCAGTGTGAGTTCTCTGGTGGCGTTTCAGTTGAGCACCATCAAAAAAGATATTCCCACAATCAAAGCACATATGATTCTTCACACCGCTGTGTCTTTCCAGATGTTTTTTTAAGGCACTCCGCTCACTAAAACACTTTCCACACAAAGAACACACATGTGGCTTCTCCTTTAAATGAATTTTCAGGTGGTCCTTCAGCGCATCTGCCCTAAAAAAATGTTTACCACACTGATCACAGATAAATGGTCTTTCTCCAGAATGAGAACGCAGATGTGATTTAAAAGTGCCTGCCTGTCTAAAACTCTTCCCACACTGATCACATGTGTGCAGCTTCTCTCCAGTGTGGATTTTCATGTGACATTTAAGACTTTGTTTGTATGGAAAACTCATAACACACTGAGGGCAGGTAAAAGATTTTTTGGCTCTTCTTTTCAATAAAACATTACTTTCACTTCGTGAGCTACTCAGAGATTTTTTTCCAGTTCTGACATGATGTTTCTTCTCCACTTCACTCAGTTGTTCACTCTCTTCATTCTTGTCCATCTGGTCTAAAATGAAATATAGAAAGATTACATTTTCTGTAAATCATTAAAAAAATTAACCCTGATGTAATAGCAGAAAGAATACAAATGCTACACAACGATTATTGAGACAGACTGTTGAATGGATTTACAAATATATATATTTTTCCCATATTTAAGCATTATTCTTTAATAATTCTTTAATAAATACACAGTATTCACAGGAATTACTAAAAAATAATTAAAAACCTTGCCAGTTTAAACATTCTAGCAATTTAAAACATTCAACTTACTATTATTCATGCCATTGTGACTAACTTTTGAATAGTTCATAGAAAGTATGCGATGTCTGGTATGTGTGTGATTGGTAATTAATTTCCGAAATGCTAATATTAATCAATTCTAGGTAAAAATGAATCCTCAAAATACATTTGGGAGCATTTGTGCGAGTAGGGCTGGTCCGAATGCCATTTTATGAGCTTTGAAGCTTCAGCAGTAAATCAACACCGAATATTCGGACGGGGGCTGAACACATTCTTCTCTCTAATAAAGGCATGAATCTCGAGAAGTGGCGCGGCTCACGCGGTCAGGGCTTATATGCTCCGAGAACGGACACTGCACTGGTGATACAAAACACACAGCTCTGTTACGTCCCAGTAACAAGCTCCTATATTTCGCAATAGATTCATTTAGATTGATAATAATTATCAATAGTAATAGGCTTGCTTCAGTACGGTTGTTTGGTCCGCACCCAAGTGCGATTGCTGTATTCACACCTGCCCAAAAGATCCGCACCAAGGGGGAAAACGAACTTGAGTTCGATTCAATTGAACTAAACAAGACGGGTGTGAATACACCACACATCCAGACTGCAAACACATCTCTTTAACTTGTCTGTATTGTATAGAGACAAAATAAATGTGACTTGCAACGTAACTTGACAATTTGTTTAAAACAAAAGAAAATTGAGTTTCAGGCTCCATTTTCCACCCAGTTCATGGAAAGTGTCCTGTATATTATTTGCTTCTTTAACTGTTTCACAGTTCTTATGACTGTTCTAATTACATCCATTATATTTGACGGATTGCTTTAAGTTTTATAACCTTAATGTTCTTTTGCATCATTAATGAAGAATTGTAAATAAACACCAACCTCTTTGTGCTTCAGTAGCTTCTTGTTTTATTCTGAAGGGTTCTGGATCACCTCTTTGTTCTTCAGTATCTTCCGGTTTTATTCTGAAGGGTTCTGGACCACCTCTTTGTGCTTCAGTAGCTTCTTGTTTTATTCTGAAGGGTTCTGGACCACCTCTTTGTTCTTCAGTATCTTCTTGTTTTATTCTGAAGGGTTCTGGATCACCTCTTTGTGCTTCAGTAGCTTCTTGTTTTATTCTGAAGGGTTCTGGATCACCTCTTTGTGCTTCAGTAGCTTCTTGTTTTATTCTGAAGGGTTCTGGATCACCTCTTTGTTCTTCAGTATCTTCCGGTTTTATTCTGAAGGGTTCTGGACCACCTCTTTGTGCTTCAGTAGCTTCTTGTTTTATTCTGAAGGGTTCTGGACCACCTCTTTGTTCTTCAGTATCTTCCTGCTTTATTCTGAAGGGTTCTGGACCACCTCTTTGTTCTTCAGTATCTTCCTGCTTTATTCTGAAGGGTTCTGGATCACCTCTTTGTTCTTGAGTAGCTTCTTGCTTTATTCTGAAGGGTTCTGGATCACCTCTTTGTTCTTCAGTATCTTCCTGTTTTATTCTGAAGGGTTCTGGACCACCTCTTTGTTCTTCAGTATCTTCCCTGCTTTATTCTGAAGAGTTCTGGACCACCTCTTTGTTCTTCAGTATCTTCCTTTGTGCTTCAGTAGCTTCTTGTTTTATTCTGAAGGGTTCTGGACCTTTATTCTGAAGGAAGGGTTCTGGATCACCTCTTTGTCTTCCTGTTTATTCTGAAGGGTTCTGACCACCTCTTTGTTCTTCGTATCTTCCTGCTTTATTCTGAAGGGTTCTGGACCACCTCTTTGTTCTTCAGTATCTTCTTCTGCTTTATTCTGAAGGGTTCTGGACCACCTCTTTGTTCTTCAGTATCTTCCTGCTTTATTCTGCATGGTTCTGGACCACCTCTTTGTTCTTCAGTATCTTCCTGCTTTATTCTGAAGGGTTCTGGACCACCTCTTTGTTCTTCAGTATCTTCCTGCTTTATTCTGAAGGGTTCTGGACCACCTCTTTGTTCTTCAGTATCTTCCTGCTTTATTCTGAAGGGTTCTGGACCACCTCTTTGTTCTTCAGTATCTTCCTGCTTTATTCTGAAGGGTTCTGAATCATTCATGTTTTCAATGTTCTTTCATAAACTCTGCCTTCTTCGCCTGTAGCAATATGGTAATATTCCAGCATTTATTGGTTAATTACTGTGGGAGGAGCTTCACTGAAGATGAATGGCTGTGTGACAGAAGCAGATCTGCAAAAATAAAAAAATAAATCAGTTATTGAATTGATTCCTTAATTCTCATTTCATTCATTAAACGTGTATGTGTTATGTTTAACTATCCATCCATCAAAGTTATTGAATTGGTTTTTATTTCCTACCATAACAAAAAATAATCAAAATTAGAATTAAATGTACAGATTTGTAAGAAACAAATAACCGTCTGATTGATTTTTTAACTTCATCTAGCTTGCCATGTACCTGTGCTTTGTTAGCTGGTTTTTATTTTCGCTGTTTATATGAAAAGAACAGCACCAGTCATGACTGCAAAGCCCTGCAAAGAGTCGTGCGCTTATCCGAGCGTATCTCAGGGTCAGTTCTTCCGTCTCTGCAGGACGTCTACACCAAACGCTGCAAAGGTAGAGCTACTAAAATCATCAAGGACTCTAATCACCCTGCAAACCCTCATTTCACGCTGCTGCCATCTGGTAAGCGCTTCCGAAGCCTGATGGCCAAAACTGAGAGACTCAGGAGGAGCTTCTTCCCCCAGGCCATCAGACTCCTGAACTCAGTCACTTAACATCACGTGACCATCGATACACTCACATTGCACTGCACTTTCTGTTTTTTTTTGTTACTGTGTAACAACCTGTTATAAACCTGTTTGCACATTATACTTCTTTGTACATTTGTTAACCACATATTTATAAGTCTACAGTTTACTCACTGCACAGTCTACTTCAATTATTTTATTCCACTACAATTTTATTTTATTCTACAGATGTGTGTTTTTAAGTTTCAAGTTCAAGTTTCAAGAGTTTTATTTGTCACATACACAGTTATATACAGAATATACAACCGGCAGTGAAATGTAAACAGGTCCGCTCCATGGACAGTGCAAATTCACAGTTAAAAACACAAGGAAGAAATTATAATAGAAATAGGATATAAAAAAGTACTATCTATATATATATATATATATATATATGTCTATATCTGTAGAATTATAAATAATCAAGTTTATAAATTATAAACTTATATATAAACTTATATATATAAATTATAAACTTATATATAAATTTATATAATTATAAACAAAATTATAAATAATCAAGTTAACTGTGAATTTGCACTGTCCATGGAGCGGACCTGTTTACATTTCACTGCCGGTTGTATATTCTGTATATAACTGTGTATGTGACAAATAAAACTCTTGAATCTCTTGAAAATGAGGAATCAGTCTCAGACTATAACAAAATTAATTCTCTTAAGGGATGTGTATCTTACAGAAAAATTGGTGATCATGTAGTTTGAATCAGTATGTTGACACCAGTGTTGGGTAAGTTGCTCTAAAAATGTCATTAATTACATCTTCAACAGTGTAATTAGATTACTGTACCAATTACTCTTTCTGCATTACTTGTTACTTTCTAAATCCTATATCAACCTCAACTAGTTGAACGATACAAGTATAAACATGAAACTGTGCTTTTAATTCTTTCAAATAAATGCATTATTCCTAAACTTACCAAAATATTTTTAAAAGGTTATATCAAAAGCATACATTTTAACATTAGATGTTAATTCCACTATAATTCCTACTATAATTCCTACTTCTTATATATAGAATTGTTCTATTCAGTATTTAATGCAATTACATCATAATTGACTGTAATTAAATAATAGAAAATTTTACATTTTCAAATATAAAGTTATTAAATTACTTAGTAATTTTATTTACACCCAACACTGGTTGCCAACAATGAAATGAGCTTTTAGTGGCAGTTTACAGGTGATCTGAACATATCTGCATAATGAATGAGGTGGGAAAAAACAGGCTTTTCGGGCTGGCTATTATGGCTATGGGAATTATCCTAGTTTCCTAGAAAAATACATTGGACATGAACGCCCTCAAGTCAAAACTGAATGCAGTGAGCTCGTAATCACGACTTCAGAAGTGGGAAATACGAAATTCCCGACAGCACGTGAAGACAGAGTTAGTGACACTCCTGAAACAAGCCTCAACTTTGTCATCAGCAGAGATCTCACTTTGTGCTTGAGGTATTATTTGAGAGATTATTTGAGTCAGGATGATGCTAAGAGTATAAAACTGCTATATAATGGTATTACTACTCACAATATGAGACATAACATTTCCCTAGCTCTCAGAAGACTTTGGCCAGCGATATCATCATCATCTTCTTACTGGCGGGTCGCATACTAGTTTTTTAGGCGCGTACCGCCACCTCCTGTGCTGGAGTGTTTACTGAGGTCAGTCTAGGTTTCTGGAACATAGAATGCTCTTCTGTTCAGTAACACTTAATGTAGGCTACTTTAATTCAGCAAAGTAACTTAGATTTGCAAAGGTAAATGTCAAAAGAGAAATAAAGGAAGAAAATAGAATCATATAAAACATAAAAGTAAGGACCGCATGCTGAGTTGACCTGCTCGTCTTTTGTCACAGCTGTGACTGTAAAGAGCGCACGATGAAGGGGTGGAGAAACAAAAACTTTATTCATTTTACAACAGAAAAAGACTTGAAAGCTGATGACACAGAACTGAATGAACCGAGGGCTTAAATAAAGCAAACTGAGACAGCTGTGTGAATGAAATCGGTAACCATGGAAATAAACTAAAGGTGGGAAAATGAGAACACAGGAAACAGAACTAAACCAAAACAGTGCATTCGTGATACAATACGTCCTCGTGCCATAAAAAGTCCAAGGGAGGATGCAGAGCAGGCGAAGGGTGAGCAAAAATCTGTATCATGGTATATTACGATTTTGGTGGTTTCAAGGTTTATCACAGTATACATGTTTTTTCTATTAGTTAGAAAGAAACTAATTACAAGCAATAGGACAAGTAAAAACAATAGCACAAAAATACAAATTGAATAAAGAGTGCTTTCATTTTCAGGTAGCCGAGAAAGAATACTACAGAAATTGAATAAAGCAATCAAATGTAACACTCTATGAATGCAATTTACATGAATGATTAAATCTACTAAAGTAATTCAGTCAAGAACAGAGAGTGAGGTACACTGTCAGAAAAAAGGGTACATTGCTGTCACTGGGGCGGTACCCTAAGGTACAAAACCGAAAAGGTACTAATATGCACCTTTAAGGTATTAATATGTACCGAAAAGGTACTAATACGCACTCTTAAAGTACTGATATGTACATTGTAAGGTACTAATATGTACCATTTAGGGGTGAGTAAGGTACAAAGATGTACCTTTTCACTGTTGTACCTTAGGGTACCGCCCCAGTGACAGCACTGTACCTTTTTTTCTGAGAGTGTAATTGACATTAAAGTTGCGATGAAACAGAAGTAACATAATGAAATGGGTTATCAAACAGTAGGACTAGCACTCAGTTCTCTCCATCGGTAGTTGGTTGTATTGTTTAGATGAAAATACCTATTTTCCATAATCACCAACATGCAACTGACGTTCTGTTCAAGGGATTTCATCAGCCGACGAGCCAGTTATGATATTTTGAGTAAACATAACTTGGTAAAAAAAAAAAGAAAAGGGAAATGTCATTTAACGCCAACTTAAAGGACACATGGAGCAGCATTTAATTGGGCTGCTGTTACTCAATACAAAATTCCCATAAGCCATGCAGTGAAGACTGACACAGTTTGATACCTTCCATTTTTATCTGTAACTGCAGAATACTTATTCCTATCGCAGCAGATTCCTGGAGCCATCGGCCGCCACCGTGAGACGAAATCAACAGTAGATTATGAAAAATGCATCAAATTCTGTCCCCAACAACAAAAAAATATATACTTGCAACATATCAAAATAAAAACAAAGGCCTGTTCACATCAAAGATGCTAACTATAACGATAACTAAATTAGCGTCCACACCAACAGACGATAAACTGTTTATTGCTGTTAATGCTCAAGCTTTTTAAAGTTATGTAGATTTTGATTGTTAAGAGCTTTTATCATTCATCAGCTGAAAAAATTGATGAAAGTGATTCCAATGATACTGTCTTTCGGTGTCATTATTATTATAGTTGTGATGTGGACTTAGCTTAGCTTAGATTATTAAACCTGAGTTATAGTTATCATCCTTGTTATGAACAAGTTTCAGGCTAAATCGAGCTGCTTGTTCGTATTCCAGCTGTTCTTTCTGCTAATACACATGAGCAAAAGAACATTTTGTAAAATAAAAGTTCCACATTCTTTCATAAAAGAGAGTAAATTAACTAAGAGTGATACATATGCATTACAGGAAGATTAAATACATTGAACAAAATACAAAAAAAAAAAAAAAGAAGCATAATGATGAAATTTTTATCATAAAGCAAAATCATATATGCACTTTAAAAAATGCTGAGTTAAAAACAACCCAAGTTGGGTTGTAAATGGACTAACCAAGCGAATGGGTTAAATGTTTGCTTAAGACAACCCAATTGCTGGGTTAGTCCATTTTCAACCCAACTTGGGTTGTTTTTAACCCAGCATTTTTTAGAGTGTGACAATAAACATTTGATATTATTCTTTTGGGAGAATCCCAAATTTCCAATCTTTAAACTGAAACTGCTGGTCTTGAAGATGAACTTTGTTCACTGTGGCAACTTTGGATGATGTTTCTTTGTTGCGATTGACATGGAAGAGGGTTGTCATATGGAGCATTTGACTTGAAAGGGCTGGATCAGAACGTGAATGACTGTGATTTCTGACATTTGTTTTTTGTATGGCTGCGTAGAGAAGAGAAATGAGAGAAACTCCTTCCACAGGGAGGACAATGATACGGCTTCTCTCCAGTGTGGATTTTCATGTGTTCATTAAGGTGTACTTTTTGTGTGAAACAGGTCCCACACTGATCACATTTGTATGGCTTCTCTCCAGTGTGGATTCTCATGTGTTCCTTAAGGGTTCCTTTTCGTGTGAAACTCTTCCCGCACTGATCACACGTGTGCAGACTCTCTCCAGCATGGATATTTATGTGATTTTTAAGTGTTATGTTTCGTCTGTAACTCTTCCCACACTGATCACATGTGTACGGCTTCTCTCCAGTGTGGACTTTCATGTGTTCCTTAAGGGTTCCTTTTCGTGTGAAACTCTTCCCGCACTGATCACATGTGTGTGGCTTCTCTGCGGTGTGGATACTCATGTGACTATCAAGGACTGTTTTTAGTGTGAAACTCTTCCCACACTGATCACATGTGTGCGGCCTCTCTCCGGTGTGGATCCTCTCATGTGTTTTCTGTTTTCCTGACTGACTGAATCTCTTGTCACAGTGTGAACACTTGTAAGGTTTTGTGTGCATTCTCTTGTGCTGGTAAAGTTCACAAACAGTAATAAAGGTCTTCCCACAATCAAAGCACATATGATTCTTCACACCGCTGTGTCTTTTCTGGTGTACTTTCAAACCACTTAGCAGACTAAAACTTTTTCCACACAAAGAACACACATGAGGCTTCTCCTTTGAATGGACTTTCAGGTGGTTCTTCAGGGATGCTGGCCACATAAATATTTTACTGCATTGATCACAGTTAAATATAAATCTTTCTACAGAATGAGAACGCTGATGTGATTTAAGAGTGCTTGCCTGTGTGTAACTCTTCCCACACTGATCACATGTGTGTGGCTTCTCTCCAGTGTGGATCTTCATGTGAAGCTTAAGGTTTCCTTTTTGTGTGAAACTTTTACTGCACTGATCACATGTGTACAGCTTCACTCCACTGTGGATTTTCACGTGATTCTTAAGGTTTCCTTGTAGTGTGAAACTCTTCCTGCATTGATCACATGTGAAAAGCTTCTCTCGACTATGAACTCTCATGTGAGGCTTCAGACTTCTTTTGTATGGGAAACTGTTTCCACACTTAAGGCACTTGAAAGTTTTTTTGGTTCTTTTCAATAAATTACTTTCAGTCTGTGAGCAATTCAGAGATTTTTCTTGAGTTCTGACGTTCTTCTGCTTCACTCTCCTTGTTCTCTTCCATCAGGTCTAAAATGAAAGTAAAAAGCTTATGCATTAGCATTGTTCTCTCAACAAAACACCAGTCATGAATTAGAAGTCTAAAACGATAATTTTTAAAGAGAAATGGTGGAGGATTTCAATATAAGAGAAGAGGGGCTTGAGTTTGTAGCCCAGCCCTATCCACGAGAGGCGTCAAAGCTTGCGATGCTCCTGTACATCGCGTCAGGGGTTACTCTTTCAGCGCAAGTCGACTTGCGTACTGCTGACCATCGGAAGCTAGTTATTTTAGTCTATTAAGTTTTAAATATGGATATTTTTCTAACACAAATGTGCCACTTCGCTTCAGAAGGCCTTTATTAACCCCCCAGAGCCGTGTGGAGCAGTTATATGATGGATAGATGCACTTTTATGGACTTCAAAAATGACCCAACAAGTCACATTATAAAGCTTGGAAGAGCCAGGACATGTTTAATAGAAGTCAGATTTCAGTCATCTGAAAGAAGAATGTCATATACACCTCAAAGTCAGACACTGAGATGAAGGAGTTTGGAAAGATAGCATTTATTTAAATGAATTAGGGACAGAGAGAGGGAGAGAGATTATGCGTGTGCATTGGGGCTGCACGATTTGGGGAAATAATAGAAAAGGTCTAATAATATTTTCAATATATTTAAGAGACTGTAGTCTCTGAACAAACGACACACACCAACACAGAAAGAATAAAGGCATAGTTACTTTTCTGTCCATTGTTATTTGAATTGTCGGTCTACATCATTGTCTTCTGTGTATCAGAATAATTCCTTGTGTCATTGCGTTCATGATCAGAGGTATGGCTGTATCAGTGTGCTTACATGCACATATATTTCATTTGAAGAAGATGTGATTAAATACGTGCACATACCTGATGACGGTTCATGTTTAGAGCATATGAAATATGTCCATGAAAACTTGAAACGGGCTTGCTCTGGTCTGTATATGATAAATATAAGGGGTTTCATGACCCTTTAACGTTTCTGTGCATGCGTTCCTTCTGTAACATTATCGTTCGAAAATGGTTTTCTAGAACTAGAAAAAATACCGGTTAATGTTAATTTAAAAACACGGTAAAATACCGGTTAACAAACTATAGCGTTGACTCATCACTGTTACCAAAGTTATTGTATGAAAAAGATATTTAGTCTGACCTCCTGATGTTGACTAAATAAAATTGAGTTTCATGCTCTATTTCGTATCCAGTTCATAGAAAGTGTCCTTTGCTACTTTAACTGTTATTTCACAGCTCTTTTTCAACTACAACCACTAAATCAACTGAACTGCTTCAAGTTTTATAACCTTAACAGTATCATTAATGAAGAATCATGACTAAACACCAACCTCTTTGTTCTTCTGTATCTTCAGGCTCCATTCTGCAGGACTCTGGATCACTCATGTTCTCACAAAAAGCTCATGTTCGTTCATAAATCTTCTTCACTTGTAGACTGATGGCAATATTCCAGCATTTATTGGTGAATTCCTGTGGGAGGAGCTTCACTGAAGATGAATTGCTTTGTGACAGAAGCAGAAAATAAATCAGGTACTGAAATTTCACAAATTTTAAGCATTTATGTTGTTTAACTATCCATCTATTAAAATGTAAAGTTACTGAATTTGTTTTAATTTTTTTGACCACAATTAAAAGAATTGAAATGTATATTAAAAAATGAAGAATAAAAAAATAGAAATAAATGACAGTGATAAAATAAGTGACAAACAACAGTCAAATGATTTCAGAATAATTGGACTTATCATTTAGTTTTTATTCATTGGTTATAATCTTTTTTGCTGTGCCCATGGTAAGTCAATATTGTTTTTGCATTCTCTCATAAATGTTTTCTGTTCTGTCAGGAAAATTGCCAATGTCTCTCCAGTTCTGTATTCGAAGAAAAGTCGAAGTTCCAGGTCTCAAGAGATGTTAACTTTATTGTAGAAACAACAAAGTGAGATGCCAGTTGATCATCTGACTCCTCTATGGTAAAACTTCATTTCTTATACTGTTTTCTTATCGCTTTACATCCAATGAGCATCCTTCTATCTATCTTTTCTTTTGGCTCCATCTTAGTTTTGTCACCATTAGATTTATGGTGATTTATCTTGATTTATTGATGGAAAGCCCCAGATATACCTTTTTTTTTTTTTTTTTTTTACTTTTACTTTTTATGTAATATGAGTGTATCTCACAGCTGTTTCTAATATCCATAAATCAAATGCCCAACTTTCAGGTACTTTCCATGCTCTCATGGATGCTTTCCACCGTCTTTTAATGTAATGATACACAGGCTATTTCTACTTCATATGATACATACAAATCTTTAGTGGTTTAATTAACATTTCATTTCAAGGTTTATATATATATATATATATATATATATATATATATATATATATATATATATATATATAAACACATTTAGCCCTAACGAGTTCCCATTTTACATATTTAGAACATGAGCCAAAGATTGAGTGCTGTACAACTTTCATAGACACAACATGTTCTGTTTTTGAAGCAGAAATACATTTAAAACAAAAGAAGCATGTTTTTGGTTGTGAGGGAAAGATAACCTTGTTCAGCTTCCCAAAATAACCCAGCGTTAAGGAAATGGAGTAGCAACAGAGTTCTGCAAGTGTGTTTGTTACCGGTCAAACAACCGGTGTGTTTTTTTGGCAATCAGTGTGTAAGTGCATATAATGTAAACAACACGAACGTATAGTGAATCGAAAGTGATCCAGGGATAATGCCATGACATTGTGTGTGTGTGTGTGTGTGTGTGTGTGTGTCTCTTTAGCTCCGCCCACTGCATGACTGCATGAGCTCAGCTGTTTTCAGAAACAATATATATCTATATATATATATATATACGATAAAACCAAAGACTCTTCGGAGATATGAAGGATGCAGTACTACTCAATAGGTACTCGAGATTGGCATGAGACTGGCAGAAACCGTGTGTTATGTACCTTTTAATATTACCTCTACACTTTGACTAGGCATGTTGCATATTAATTGTTCTAGGAACCTCAAAGCATATTTAAATTTGTGTGATTTGTGCTACTCCATAATGATATTTGTAGCATAAGTAGGGCTCAAACATAAACTCAATCCCTGTAGACAAGACACTTTTAGATGTATATCCTCATGGCATTTATGGAGAGGCTTGTACCATTATGGAATGTTCAATGATTAGCCTAAATAAATGAGCTCACGTAATCAGTTTCTTAGTTCTGCTCATATTTCTCCACAACATAGCCTATACTGTAGTTGCCATGTTAAAGATATTAACTATAGGCTATTGTGTACGTGCAGTAACTGCCATCGGCCATACAACTTTTAAGAGCACGACAAAGTCACACTTTATGTTTTCTTATGTCAAACTTTACATTTCCCTAAAGAGCATATTTACTTACTTTTGATTATGTTCTTAAAATATCCGTGTGGCTCCTCTCAGGCTCAATTTGAAGTATTTAGAAGTAACACTTCAACTACATGGGGTCTTCTCAGTCACTAGGTTGCATATCTGGGCTGCCCCATTAACAAGAGCCGTTGACGGACGCTTCCGCCTCCCAATGTTGAAGAGAGTAAGCTAAAAGTCTCCGCGTGGAGAGCTTATCTCTAATAAATGATTTCATGTTGAACGAATCTTTAATATGACTGGAGCATTTGCAAAATCCCATGGGTTCTTGTTGTGGAAAAGTCCCAATGCCTTCAGTTCAACACTTAAAGAAAAGTCGAAGTTCCAGGTCTCAGAAAATGTTAACTTTATTGCATAGACAACAAAGTGAGATGCCAGTTGATCATCTGACTCCTCTATGGTAAAACTTCATTTCTTATACTGTTTTCTTATCGCTTTACAGCCAATGAGCATCCTTCTATCTATCTTTTCTTTTGGCTCCACTTTTCCCCACAATTATATGCAAACCATTGCATCTTTTAAATTTATTGGTGGAAAATCCCGCTTTTCCTTTTTTAAAAAACCTCTTACATAATGGTTTCTCAAGGCTGACCATCTGTGTCACATCAAGTGTCCAACTTTCTTGTACTTTCCAGGCCCAGTTTATTTATTATAATGATATACATTCTTAAACTTCAGCCTTACGATGGGGGAAATCACTTTTATATAGCAACGGTACTTGTTTACAGTGGATTCTAATCTTCAGAAAATATCATAGCGTATAGGCAATAATAATAATTAAAAAAAACATTATTGAGTTGTCTATTACTACTTTTGGATCAGTTGTAATTTATTTTTCTCTAATGATACATCGTTGTCTTATGATCCTTTGTGTTATTATTCAGATAGAAAATAGAAGTGTAGTGTTATGTATTTAGGATTCATGCATAATTGTATATTAGTCCATGACAAATCGCATATAAAGTTTACATGTTGTCTTTTTAACTGAAAAGTTACATGTAAACCCACACACAGCACATATCCCCAAGAAACATTTAACAATAAAGAGACTGACAGGAACTGGGCGAAAATGTTTATTCCACATTTTTGATAATTATAGTTATACAACTATAATACAACATACAGTCAATAATATTAATGTATTTGTTCTAAGACATTGAGCCGGGAAGCGGTCACGTGACAAAAGAACGAACGACTCGAAACCGAAGACTCTGTAATCATCTCTGTAATCGTTTTCGTAAGTAAAAGTAAAAATAAAACAAAACAAAAAACCTTTTTGCTATAATAGAAGATTATGATTTGAAAGCGAAACCCTAGATCTTTAGTTTAATTCATTATTCAGGTTTTTTCTTGCTTTCTCCTTACAATGCATTTTTGCACTAATATATATATATATATATATATATATATATAGACAGGGAATTTGGCTGTTAACATGTAACATTTAAAACGAAATGACTTGAAGATTTGTTCATTTTGCTGAACGAGATTCCCAGTCAGTAAACTGATCCGAATTTCTCATCACTAAAATGAACCAGAGAAGATTTTCACGTTAAAGAAGGCGGAGCCTCAGAGCACACCTACCTATTATGTTATTGCCACGGACCAATGGAAGTATGAAGTTGTTTACCAGCCGGAGCAAACTTTTTAGAAATTTCGCCTTTGCGGGCTGTTTTGAACTCCTGAAACAAACACAAAATTAGCCTTGTTTTGGCCTGATTTTATTTGAAATGACATCACATCAGTTTGTTCTTAGATTCCGCCTGAAGTATATCGGAGCATTAATACTCAATCCATATAGACATTTATAATACTGGGTTTATGTAAGACAGACAACACCAAAGGGAGCTACAGACAACATTTAAAATCCAGTAGAGCATTTTCAGGGGGAAAATCTTTATAAAAACCTGCAGATGGACAATATGGCCACTTTAATATTCACAGCGACAGTGATAAAATCAGGGCGACTGGGAGTCAACAAAATGGAATGAAATGTAATATATTTACTGCTAAAGTTCAGTTTGTGTTGCCTATTTGAAATTCTTTACTAACCAGTTATTTCCAAAGGCAAGAAACGGAAATTCTGTAAGTTCCTGAAAGTTCACACACACTGCACCTGCTCAGATTCTAAGTGAGACCCGCTGTGGGCTTTGGTCAATGAAACTAGTCTATTATTGAAAATACATGGTTGACGTTCAGCCAGAATGTGTTGTAGTTAGTCTTGCATCTTTCATGCATCTACTGACAACAGAATGAAATAAGAACAAAGTTCAAACTGACAACTCTTGAATCATTTCACTGTATAATGATCAATTTAATTAATTACAAAACAAGTACATATTCTCTGGAAGTTGGGTCATCACAGATCTGACAATCACACCCAAGTATGTCAGAATACACAAAGGTCCTCTACTGTTTTCAGAGGGGAAATCTGGCACAGGACAGTAAACACTTTGAAATTATTTATTTCACATTTATTAGGAATAGGTGAAGCCCTGTTCATCTATTCCAAACCGAGTCATCTCATATTCATGGAAGGCAAGAGAGATTTGAGTTGTGTCATTTGTCATCTAAAACAATAAAAAAAAATTAAATACACAGTATTTAGAAATACACAGTTGAGTCATGAAACTCTTCTGAGCATCTGATTGGTTCTGTTAAATCTGGCAGCAGAGCTAATCAATCTCTCTTGCCTATCTAGTCAACTCGATTCATTTATGCCCAGCCCTGGTTCAGCTCAGTACTAGTCTCAGCCTCAGACGTCACGCCCACGGACCTTTGGCTGAACGTCTCATGCATATGGCACACTTATCTGGAAACACTTCAGGAGTTTTGAGGTCGTCATCTGATTTTACAAATTCAAACAAATTATACAAAATCTCTTAAGACTTGTGTGTTGCGTTCTTTAATGGTCTGCCTGGAAACAAATGCTGTGACGCCAAACTCCCTCGTGGAAGAATGACGCTGTTGTGTTTGTGACAATGAGCGCTTACCAGGATCAACTAAACGCTGGATTTTCAAACATACGTGAAGTATGCGAAGCGGTAAACTTGCACAACATTCTTGAATGAATAATTTATAGACTCACACCGGTCTATTATTGAAGGGGCATCGACTTTACATTTTCACGCCCATAAACATGACCTGGGAACAAAACGAACTGTGATTGGTTGTGTTACATGTTACAGTCAAACAACCTCTTGGGCGGCCCTTGGCTAATGAAAGCTGAGATAGAGTCTAGACATTCTGCCGTCAGTCTGAAGGTCTGGCTTTGCAAGACTAGCGCAGTACTGCAAGCTATGGGAATCGTTTTTTGCCCTCCTCCTCCCCAGCACCACCTGTCTAAATCTGATACGAGGGTTCTCATTACTTTACCTTGCAGCATCATGTATCCTAATCCTTGTAATTCTGAACATGTTTCAGAGTGGTAAGCATTCCCTCATGCCAGCAGCATCAGCATAGAAGATCTAGTCCGCCAAGACCAATTCTACCCACACTATATTGCGACAAAATCTTCACTCTGGGCGACTAAATAATGTCTATCACTAGCCACTGGCTAATAAACTCTTAGATTTTACTTTCCAGTACGTGTTAGAGTATAAGTTTATTAATTTCAGCTCAAAGGATGCGCACTAGCGTACCTGTATTTGACATACTGCAAACTCTAGTGTGAAGGCACACGGCTCGCCGTCGCTTTGCTGAGAGCGTGTTTCTCACACACACACACGCAAAGAGAGAGAGACTATAACTTACATGTAAATTATATTCTTTGCTTTATTTTCCTGTAAAAATAATGGAACAAGCAGAAGATATGCCAGTTTCATTGCTGGTGCCAATGAAGTCAGCAAATAAGTTAGCGCGAATACTGACAACTTGATTAATATTCATGCACCCAGCAGCTCATCAATCCTTGTATATTGTTATTAGTAGTCTACTAATATTACTAATATTATTAATATAATAATAATCAGTCTGGCGAGTAAACTAAAAAAAATATATATATATTAACCGATGGAGATTCTATTGCCAAGGTGTGCATAGAGGGCTGCAATAAATGCTGTTCATTCTATTTTGAGAGTTGCCGTGGTTGAAAATGTGAAGCACTGTGAACTACTCACCTCCCCTTCAGAAGACTTGAAGCTGACTAAATCTTTAAACAAGGACTTGCCAAACTCACAGCACATATGATACTTTACACCACTGTCTCTTTTCAGGTGTATCCAGTCATGAAAATCTCTTTCCACACAAAGAACACACGTGAGACTTTTCCTTTGAATGAACTTTCAGGTGCTTCTTCAGGGAATCTGCCCAAAAAAGAAATTTACCACACTGATCACAGTTAAATGGTCTTTCTCCAGATGTAAATTAAAAGCACTTACATGTGTGCGGGATCTCTCTAGCGTGGATTTTCATGTGTATCTTTTAGGTTTCCTTTTATTGTCAAAGTCTTCCCACGCTGATCACATGTGAAAGGAATGTGAAGTGTAAGACTTTTTTTTTGAATGGGAAACTGTTTCCAAGATGAGCAGTTTTTTTTTTGTTTTTGTTTTTTTACTCTTTTAGTAAAAAATTACTTCCAGTCTGTGAGTAACTACGATTTTTCTCCAGTATTGATATGGATTTTCTCCTCCGCTTCACTCAGTTCTTCACTTTCCTTATTCTCTTCCATCAGGTCTAAAATGAAAGTTAAAATTCGTTAATTTTCAGTAAATCAAAAAATAGATCTGAGAGAAATGTGAAGGGAAAGGGATGTAATAATAGAAAGTAGAACTGCTTAACACAGCTGAAATTGCACGAAGTTTTGTTTTGTTCAACGCAAATCTTTTCATAATAACCAAGTATAAACACAATGTAAATAAAAGATTCATAAATAAAAGTTTAGGCCCCAATCAGACAGAACACGTTTTTTGCAGTGAGAGGCACCTTTTTTAAATCGCTTTCTATAGAGGGTTTGCACGTGACGTCACTGTCAGCTGGAGTGACTGCAGTTACGCCCCACTGAGTGACAAAAAGAATGAGAGGCAGCATTGGTTTACAGTATGAATGCTGCGAAAAACACACAAAACTCCAGTCACGCAGCAGCTCCTCTGCCACTCAGTCCTGGCTGAGGGGGCGTGTTCTGGCGGGAAAGTGGCGTCGATGCACACCCTCTATTGGCAGTGAGCGTTTTGAGCGCTGTTTATGAGGTGTCTTGTGTTTTAGCCGCCTGCTGTGCCTCACGTTTTTGTAGGAGCGCTCCAAGCGCCTGAAATTGAAAAAAAAAAATTAAATAAATCAACTCTGAGTAGAAAAGCACCCAATGTCATTTGTGTGTTTTTCCATTCGAATGAATGGAGAGGCGGGCCTTCTGTTGTGGTGACGGTTACCTTGATTAGACTGACAGAACAGCTGATTCTGGGGTTTCCTAGCAACATTTAAACAAAAACAAAACAAAAAACGCAGCGCACTGCATTAAAAAAACCATCAACCAAAAAAATCTTACGAAAAAACATGTTCTGTCTGATCGGGGGCCTTGGTGATTCTAAAGGGAGGCTCTTCTCTTTTTTTCTGTTTATTGCCCATTCACAATCTGAAAGTTTAGTTGTCAATGCTGCATACACTTCAGGTTCAGACTGAGCCAAATTCAGTGTGCTAATGCCACCAAATGATCTGGTCATTGTCTTGTAGCAGCTATAGACATGTTTTAACATGAAATGATTTGTAGAAGTTTAATTTTGATCAAGGTCACAGCCAAACATGCCCCTCACTCTTACAATGACCTTTAGCCACCAAATTTAGTAAGCCGCCTGGATCAATTCGTCACCATAATGTCCTTCAACACTATTAATAAGCAATCAAGAATAAACACCAACCTCTTTGCTCTTCAGTATCACGAAGAACAGTCCACTCCTCAACCTCATCTTCTTCCAGTGTAACTGTGATCTCTGTCATTGTTCTGCCAAAAACAGTATACAACAAAAAATGACGCGAGATAAATATTCAACATTTCAGATTCTGCACTCATTCTTATTGACTAATCACATGTATGTAAATGAGTGACATTGATCATGTGACTCAAGATTTTCTACTCAAGCTTGATAACATGGATCATACATGTTTGTCAAAGTTTGTCTTAAAGGGACAGTTCACCCAAAAAAGAAAATTCTGCTTAACACGAGAATGAACCTCAATGGTTCGCGCATGTCAAGCGAACATACTTGAGATTATGCTTACCACAACGGATGTGTGAGTTGATGAATGTTTATATGTGAATAAAAGCCTAAATTCCATGTGTTCATCATATAAAGTGATTATGTCTCTTCAGAAAATATGGACTAAAGTGCTCACTTATTATGGATTAGCTTTATGATCTCTTTATGAACTTTTTGAAGCGTTAAAGTGTTGCGTAGCTGTCAATGGAGGGAGAGAAAGCTCTCAGATTGCATCAAAAAGATCGTCATTTGTGTTCCGAAGATGAAAGTCTTATGGGTTTGGAACGACACGAGTGTGAGTACTTTGGGTGAACTATCCCTTTAAATTTGTCAAATCTTAAATGAGTTTCAGTTGAACTGAGTTTATCTGAATCTCACACCATGTCCCAACGACATGTGAATGACAAGATTCTATTGATTCCAGTCATAAGTCCAGTCATGATACAGCATGTCTGATGTTGAACACTATCATGTGGAGAGGGATTTATGACAAATACATTTTCATGGTAGACCAATAACAATGCAATAATAGAAACTAAGCAATCAAGAATATGTCCTGCCACAGATTACAGCAGTTAAGACAAACTCAGATTCTGAAAATGAAGTACATACCGTGAATTTGGACAACTGTTTTTTACATGAGTGAGTAGAGTAGCTAATTGAGTGAAACTCTTCCGACATGCATGGCAGTGATACGGCTTCTCTCCGGTGTGGATCCGCTCGTGCGCTTTCAGATGTTGTGACTGACTGAATCTCTTGTCGCAGTGTGAACACTTGTAAGGTTTCTCTCCAGTGTGAACTCTCTGGTGACGTTTCAGTTTGTTAGCCGTGGTAAACGTCCTCAAACACTCAACGCATGCATGAGCATCAAAACCGGTATGTATTTTCTGGTGTATTTTAAAAGCGCCCAGCCATTTAAAATTCTTTCCACATGAAGAACACATGTAAGGTTTCTCATTTGCATGAACTTTCTGGTGCTTCTTCAGGGTATCTGCCCCAAAAAAGTTTTTACCACACTGATAACAGAAATATTTTCTTTCTCCAGAATGAGAATACAGATGTGATTTAAAAGCGCTTACATGTTTGAAACGCATCCCACACTGATTGCATATGTAAGGCTTCTCTCCAGTGTGGATATTCATGTGATCATTAAGGGTTCCTTTGTGTGTGAAACTCTTCCCGCACTGATCACAAGTGTACGGCTTCTCTCCAGTGTGGGTCTTCTCATGTGTTTTCATGTTTCCTAACTGACTGAATCTCTTGTCACAGTGTGAACACTTGTAAGGTTTTTCTCCAGTGTGCGTTCTCTGGTGCTTTTTCAATTCAACATTTTTAAAAAAGGCCTTCCCACAATCAAAGCACATATAATTCTTTACACCGCTATGTCTTCTTTTCTGGTGTAATTTCAAAGCAGCCAGCTGACTGAAGTTTTTTCCACACAAAGGACACACATGAGGCTTCTCATTTGAATGAACGTTCAGGTGGTTCTTCAGTGCATCTGCACCAACAAAGCTTTTACCACACAGATCACAGGAATACGGCTTCTCTCCAGTGTGGATTTTCATGTGTTCTTTAAGGTTTCCTTTTCGCGTGAAACTCTTCCCGCACTGACCACATGTGTGTGGCCTCTCTCCAGTGTGGACTGCTGTGTGTTTCTTGAGGTTTCCTTTTAATGTGAAGCTCTTCCCGCACAGATCACATGCAAAAGGCTTCTCTCCGGTATGAATTCTTATGTGAAGTTTAAGACTTTTCTTATATGAGAAACTCTTTCCGCACTGAGAGCAGGTGAAAGATTTGTTGGCTTCTTTTTTCAGTTCAAAATTACTTTCAGTCTGTGAGCAACTTTCTTCAGTTTTGACACATTGTTCGTCTGCTTCACTAATTTCTTCACCCTCCTTGTTCTCTTCCATCACATCTAAAATGAAAGTAAAAAGCTTTTATTTTAAACATTCAAAACTCAGAAAGAAAGTGACATTTACACCCAGCTCATGGAAAAAGTTCATTTATATTATTTGCTACTTCAATGTAATTTCAAGTTATGATTTCTCTAACTAAAACCACTATCGCTACTGAACCGCTTAAAGTTTTATAATCTTAATGATCTACAGCATCATTAATAAAGAATCAAGAATAAACACCAACCTTCCTCTTCCTGCTTTATTCTGCAGGGTTCTGGATCACCTCTTTGTCCTTCAGGATCTTCATGTTTCATTCTGCAGGGTTCTGGATAACTCATGTTCTCACTGTTCTTTCATAATCCCTCATAAAATCTTCTTCATTTGATGGAAATATTCCAGTGTTTATTGGTAAATTGTGGTCATAGAAGATCATCTATAAAAATACAACAGAAAGGAAATCAGTTATTAAATCAATGGATTCACACATTTTAAAGTTTATATTTCAAGCGTTCATAAATGTGAAATTACTGAATGTTTTGAAAAATTCACTTTTATCCACATTTTTATTCTTACCTTTATCAGCAATATGGGCATTAAAAAATATAGATTATATATATATATAAAAAAAAAAAAAAAACTATGTTGTTAACTCCTCTGTTCTCTAATCCAGACCTGCCGCCCGCTCTTGGAAAATCCTTGTTTATAAAGTGGGAAGAATATACCAGTTTTAACATTTGTTTACCAATTTCTCCCATAAGTCCTTCTCAGATCAAAACTCAAGATTCCAAAACAGTTTTACAAATAATCGCCATTTGATACCTACTTTTGAAAAGGGCGACTATCTGGAGCGGTCCAGGATAGGGGAGATTCTGATGAATTCAACAACACTGAAAGGGAAAATCTCTGTGATATATTGTGCTCTTTTAGACCATAATAATTCTTCCCTGGCCTCACTTAAAAATGTTCCCTTAGGTTATCTTAGATGAAGAGCAGTGGGGACTACATGTAAGAATGTTTTCACCTCATTATCCTGTAACAAAATAACAGAACAAAACTACAGATTTAAGCACAGGATGTCCCACACCTCACTTTGAGTAAAACGTACCCTAATGCATCACCTAGATGTCGCAGATGTAAAACATATACAGGATTAATTATGCACATCTGGGAATGTAGAAAACGTAAACATTTTCGGAAAGAGGGTACACAATTTTTTTCTTCATTGATTTTTAGTGTTTTGTTTTTGCATGAAAAATGGTTTCATCTGATTAATTAAAAAATAACTATAAAATATTTTGTACATATCAAAAGTAGGCATGTGACGGCATCAAATTTTCATGTTGCGATTAATTGCTAAAGCTTTTATCACGGTATACGGTATTATCAAGACATTGAAATAAGTTGTTGTCATACTATAACAGGTTTAATAACTTTCTTATAACAAAAAGACCAGTATTTAAATACAATAAAGCAATACACAAAAATGTATAAAGTAAACAAATATTTCAAACAGATTAAAGTGCAAAAGAATTATAAAGAACAATAAGCAGTAACACTTTACAATAAGGTCTCACTAGTTAATGTATTAACTTACATTAACAAAGAGCAGAGCTAGTGCTGGGCGGTATACCGGTTCATACCGAATACCGGTATTTATTTTTGTTATGATATTCATTTTGATTAAACCGCAATACCGGTATGTGTCGCTTTAACAACGTTCGGGAACGTGGCACAGCGCGACACTGAGAGGGGTCCCTTTTCACTGTTGCACTGTTGTGAGAGCGCAAGGCTGAATCCGAAATCACATTCACTATTTCCTACGTTATCCACTTATATTGTTCACTTGAAGGAGTGAGTGAAGTCGGACAGCCGCTGTGTGAACATCGGCTGTACACTCGTTATTGCGGTGCAATGTGGGATTGAATGAGTGCACTTAATAACGTCCACTGTGGTTTCGGACACCACTACAAATGGCTGTCCCTTCAAATAATGTCCTATTTGAGGTTATAGGGGGAGATTTCAGATTCAGCCCTTGATTACAGCGGAGAATTCAAACTTCACGCGGCGCGCGCATGAGAACGGTTTCTGCATGGAGCACCGTGATGACATTAACAACGTTCTCCACATGGATCATATAGATCAGATTCAGAGCGGAGCGAGCGCGTTTGAAGTTATGGACCTGTTTCATATACTCCAATGCTCTAAATATGAAATAGCAGAGTGTATGCACACATATTTCATCACGTCTTCTTCAAAATAAATGTAAGCAAAGGACACCGTTACATCACGACCGCGATGACACCATAGATTACTCTGCTACACAGACGACAACGATATAAGTTAATAAATAGACTGACAATTCAAAGAAGAATGGGCAAAAAAGTAACTGCTTTATTCTTTCTGTGTTTAACTTACGTGTGTCATTTGTTCTGAGTAGTGCTTTAAATTATTTGAAAATATCCTTTAAAATTTTCTTCCGCGTTTCTCCCTCATTTTGGCAGTTTGATGTTAACGTTATATAGGGTTAGATTCTCAAAATGCTTAATGTGCCCTCAACTCTTTTTTCTCTCTGTCGTCATATTTTAATATTCATGTGTCTGTAATGAGTGTTGCAGGTCTTGTGTTTTATTGGTTGTTGTCTCCCCACAGCATCATTTCGTGGGGCTTTGCAAACCTGTATTAATAGTGTGGAATTTTTCTACAATATTCACTCATGACAGTAAAATCGTGCAGTCTAGTCAATCGACTGCAGTATTTCCTCTATCAATCAGTAGAAAATGTGGTTAACACCTGGTCATGCATAGAGGAAAAAAATACCATATACCGCAAAATCAATATAATTTAGAAAAATACTGTGATATAAATTTTTGGTCATACCGCCCAGAACTAAGCAGAGCTAATTTTTTTACAGAAGTTATTATTCTTTGATAACGTTAGTTAAAATGTTAGCTCAGGTCCATTAAATAATACAGTTACAACTGTTATTAAATGTTGAAATTTACATTGAACTAAGATTAATGAATGCTTTAGAAGTATTTTTCATTGTCAGTTTGTTAACTAACGAATTATCTAATGTTAAATAATAAAGGCTTATTGTAAAGTGTGCAACTAACGGCTGCCTTTCTGCTGTTCCATCAGCGCCATCTGCTTTCAGAGCTTGAATGTGCATTTTCATTCAGCCCGCGCTGCTCATGCGCGTTGAGTTTGTTTACATCAGTGCACGCTCCTCTTTGATGCAGCACACAGCGGTGTTGTTCATTTTAAACGGTAGATGGGTAAAGTATTCTTAAAATGCATTCTAAAAATCAGAATAATTCGTAATAAGTAATTATTCACAGTATTTTGATGTTCATTATCATAATATATCATATTACTGTATACCGGCACATGTCTACTTGGGTACGTGTATAGACTGTACGATTACGACACCTATTGAATTGTAGGCTACGATACAAGTCAGTATAGAAGAATGAAATATCATCAGCATGAACTAGTGGTAAACAAATAGAGAAAGATGAATAGCACTTTGGCAATTGTGGTTTTTATGTGCGCTGAAAAAAAGAGGAAGCGAAAGAGGAGAATATGAACACGGTCATGGGTAGGGAAAGGAGGCTAACTTGGCATGCCATTTTCGCAAATGGAGCTTGAGGTAAGTAGTTTTAGGGTGTATTCACACCTGTCTTGTTTTGTTTGACTGAATCAAACTGAAGTTCGTTTCGCCCCTTGGTGTTAGCCAGGTGTGAATACAGCAATCGTGGGACAGTACTTGTGTGTGTGTGTGTCAACAATTTCTGTGAAATAAACAAATAAACAAACACATTTACAAATACACACACACACACACACCTAAAGGATTATTAGGAACACCATACTAATACTGTGTTTGACCCCCTTTCGCCTTCAGAACTGCCTTAATTCTACATGGCATTGATTCAACAAGGTGCTGAAAGCATTCTTTAGAAATGTTGGCCCATATTGATAGGATAGCATCTTGCAGTTGATGGATATTTGTGGGATACACATCCAGGGCACGAAGGTCCTGTTCCACCACATCCCAAAGATGCACTATTGGGTTGAGATCTGGTGACTGTGGGGGCCATTTTAGTACAGTGAACTCATTGTCATGTTCAAGAAACCAATTTGAAATGATTCAAGCTTTCTGACATGGTGCATTGTCCTGCTGGAAGTAGCCATCAGAGAATGGGTACATGGTGGTCATAAAGGGATGGACATGGTCAGAAACAATGCTCAGGTAGGCCGTGGCATTTAAACAATGCCCAATTGGCACTAAGGGGCCTAAAGTGTGCCAAGAAAACATCCCCCACACCATTACACCACCACCACCAGCCTTGCACAGTGGTAACAAGGCATGCTGTTTACGCCAAATTCTGACTCTACCATGTGAATGTCTCAACAGAAATCGAGACTCATCAAACCAGGCAACATTTTTCCAGTCTTCAACTGTCCAATTTTGGTGAGCTTGTGCAAATTGTAGCCTCTTTTTCCTATTTGTAATGTAAATGAGTGATACCCGGTGGGGTCTTCTGCTGTTGTAGTCCATCCGTCTCAAGGTTGTGCGTGTTGTGGCTTCACAAATGCTTTGCTGCATACCTCGATTGTAACGAGTGGTTATTTCAGTCAAAGTTGCTCTTCTATCAGCTTGAATCAGTCGGCCCATTCTCCTCTGACCTCTAGCATCAACAAGGCATTTTCGCCCACAGGACTGCCGCGTACTGGATGTTTTTCCCTTTTCACATCATTCTTTGTAAACCCTAGAAATGGTTGTGCGTGAAAATCCCAGTAACTGAGCAGAAATACTCAGACTGACCCGTCTGGCACCAACAACCATGCCACAATCAAAATTGCTTTAAATCACCTTTCTTTCCCATTCTGACATTCAGTTTGGAGTTCAGGAGATTGTCTTGACCAGGACCACACCCCTAAATGCATTGAAGCAACTGCCAGGTGATTGGTTGATTAGATAATTGCATTAATGAGAAATTGAACAGGTGTTCCTAATAATCCTTTAGGTGATATACATTTAGTAATATATATTACTAGCTGCTAGTTTTGCATTACTAGCTGATAACATGTGGTTTTGTTTACAAATTTTGGTTCACTTGCAAGAAGGGCAGTGTGAAAGCGAACCACACCAAACCAACAAAAACGTATTTGGTCCGGACCAAAACAAGTGAACTAGCGGACTTTCCTGGTGTGAATACACCCTATCTTTGGTTGTAAGACTGGGACAATGAACTTTTTATTTTTTTAAACATTTATGTTTTATTTACTTTCATTCATTAAAATATCATTATTGGGCACGTGAGGCAGTCATAAATCATTACAATTCAAGTTTAATTTGTTGAAACATTGTAGCCATAGAGAGAACACTTTTTTTTTCAATATAAGACAATGTGAGACAGTATTTATAATTAAATTATTCATTTTATCTTTATTCATTAAAATGCATTACATCATAGGCACACATGGCAGTCATTTAGAGATAATATACAATATCATTCAATATTACACAACGCCTATTATTAAATAATTGTTCTATGCTATAGTTCCCAACACAAGTATTGTTTAGCGTAAAACATGTTAAAGATTAGACATGTCAGTCGACTGTTTATCCAGCGTTGTGAAACCCTTGACATCCATTAAACAAAAACGGCCTCTTGCCCTGTAGCGTTAGCCGTTACGCTTTTTTAGGCTAAGGATGCAAAGCAGGCTTGCTTGCTTGAAGTGGCTTTGCTGGATATCGATCCTCAAGAATTCCCCTCACAGACTAACTCACACTGACTGCGACCTTATCGCGTCAAAACATCGAAACGCTCATTCACACCAACATACAAAAACAAAAACAAAATCGCCGAGGTCTTAATGAATTTAACATTAGTCCCTTCCTCACATTTTCGTTAACTAAAGGCTTATTTCAGTCAACACGCCCCAGAAAAGACCACGAATAAAATGTTAAATTCTTGTATGAATCAGTAAATACACGGAGCACCGTGAACTCACCGCACTCAGAAGAGCCTGCTCGCCGTAGAGTGGGGGTGCCGCCGGCTGTGACGTCATCAGAGCGAGGCGAATGTGTACGTTAGGCTACGTTTAAAAAAAAACACACAAAATCTGATTACAACAAAATGGCATAAAAAGTCAATATACAGAACAGAAAATTGTAATGGAAGGCTCAACACAACCATACTGAATCCTAGACAAAATGAGATAAACATAATGCATACAATTATATAATAACCTAATTATACAGGGCTGGAAATGGTGGGGGGTAAAGCGGGGGACGGAGCGGGTAGTGAATTTTCGAGGAGGGATGGCGTTCCAGTTCAAATTGGCTAGATTTTTAGGGAAATGAAAGGGATTCCTATCTTTTATCTTTTGTCTGTAATGCAGGTTGCAGAACAAACATGAGTCTCCATCATCAGTGCACGTCCCCACAGAACTGATCATCAAAGCAGACCACTTCGGCTAATGAACCGAGACTTTTGGCCGGAAAACCTGAACAGAAACCATTACTTTAATAGATAACAGAAAATTTGACAGCCTATCTGAAAATTATCCAGGTTTAATGTGAACTCTGATGTATAGGGTGACCATATTTTGATTACCGAAAACCAGGACACTCGGCCTGGCAATCAGATTCTTGTAGATTGCCCTAGTGCCGGTCAGTTTAATGGCCCAATGGAAAATAATGAAAACCAGGACATTTTCATCACTTTATAAAAATAAAAAAAAACAGCTAGGACAGGACTTGAAAACAGGACATGTCCTGGGAAAACAGGACGTTTGGTCACCCTGATGTAGCTATACTGAAAAGAGACATGCAGATTGCCTATTTTGTAGAGCTGAGCATGTGTCATGTAATCAGTGTAATCAGTGTCAAAGACATCTACAGCTTGTAAACAATATGTCACGTAGCATTGCATTTAGCCTAAGTCATTCAGTTTGTTAATTCACTGATTAGGGAATTATACTCTAAAGAGGAGCATTTCACTGGGCTATATTAGCATATATAATCATTATATTTTACTCAACCTGCTAGTGATGTCTTGATTATTTTATGTATAAGTCATGAAAACAAGTTATGATAGCCACTGTGTAAATGATTAGACTATATTTCAACTGCTGTACCGAACCCATACCGAACTGTGACTTCAAAACAGAAGTACATACAGTAACTGGTACGCATCAGTTAAGCATCCCTAGACAGTAGTATAATGCCAGACACTGTGGTCAAATTCACCAATGGGCTGTAGAAAGTTGATAAAGACTCACATATCAAATAACCTGCACCTTTTCCTTCCTTCATGTTAATTGTTACACCACAGGTTAGAAGAAATCCACAGAAAAGCAGATCAGAAGTATACTGTATGAATTTAACCAAGCCCGGATCAAGCTGGTCTCCTCCAGACTTGCCGGAAAGTACTTTAGTAGACTACTTTAAAAGTAATTTATTACATTCAAAGTGCAGTTATTCTTCAATGTTCTGAAGCCTACAACTGTGTAGACACATCAAGCACAAGACTGCATGTGGTTTTGTTGTTGTTGTTTAATCAGTTTTGCTCAAATAAATATAGTTTTGTCATGGCAAGTAGGTTTCTTATGAAGTTTTCCTGTAGCTCAAACAATAAGAGCGTGGTGCTAGCAACGCCAAGGTCATGGGTTCGATTCCCAGGGAAAGCAAGAACTGACAAAATGTAAAAATGTGTACCTTGAATGCAATGTAAGCCACTTTGGATAAAAACGTCTGCCAAATGCATAAACGTAAATGAAGAATCTTTCATTGTTTACTGAATGCTTCAGTCCAAACAAGTATGTCGTGTTCTAAAGTTGAACTGAGCATTATTTTCACCTGTATTATTGTTTGTGAAATGCAAATTCAGAGTTTTAAAAAGAGTACATTTGCTCATGTGTAGGTTATTAAATTGAGTTGTGGTTGGTTCATTTCAGTGACACCAGAGGGAGCCACAAAGCAGCTGGACAACATTTGAAATCTTGGGCTGAAGATGTTGAGCACCTGTCAAGCGTGGACAGGGTTTAGTTTAGATTAATTTATAAATTCCAATCGATAGTTGGATAGCAATTGTTGATTTAGTGTTTGTTTTTTCATTGCAGGTTTATGGCTTATGTTCTTTGATGCAGTTTTATTTTGCATTATACAATCACCTAAAAGATTATTAGGAACACCATACTCAAGATTCAAGATTCAAGAGTTTTATTTGTCACATACACAGTTATATACAGAATATACAACCGGCAGTGAAACGTAAACAGGTCCGCTCCATGGACAGTGCAAATTCACAGTGAAAAACACAAGGGGGAAATTATAATAGAAATACAATAAAAAGTACTATATATATATATATATATATATATATATATATATATATATATATATATATATATATATATATATATATATATATATATGTAGAATTATAAATAAATCAAGTCAAGTAGAAAAAATAAAAATAAAGAAGTGGAATAAAATAAGTGAAGTAAACTGTAGACTTATAAATATGTGGTTAACAAATATATAAAGTATAATGTGCAAACAGGTTTATAACAGGTTGTTACACAGTAACAACGAGAACAGAAAGTGCAGTGCAATGACAGTGTATCGATGTTTATCCTGAAGTGAAGTCACGTGACGTTAAGTTCAGGAGTCTGATGGCCTGGGGGAAGAAGCTCCTCCTGAGTCTCTCAGTTTTGGCCATCAGGCTTCGGAAGCGCTTACCAGATGGCAGCAGCGTGAAATGAGGGTTTGCAGGGTGATTAGAGTCCTTGATGATTTTAGTAGCTCTACCTTTGCAGCGTTTGGTGTAGACGTCCTGCAGAGCTGACCCTGAGATACGCTCGGATAAGCGCACGACTCTTTGCAGGGCTTTGCAGTCATGACTGGTGCTGTTCCCATACCACGCTGTGATGCACTGAGTTAATACACTTTCTATCGCCCCTAAATAGAAAGTTTTCAGGATAGCTGGTGAAACCCTGAATTTCCTCAGCTGGCGCAGGTGGTACAGTCTTTGCCTGGCTTTTTTCACCTGTGTCTGAATGTGAGCAGTCCAGGTCAGGTCCTCGGAGATGTTTACACTCAGGTACTTGAAGCTGCTCACTCTCTCTACTGGTGACCCGCTGATCATGAGGGGGGAGTATGTCCGTTGCTGTCTCTTCCTGAAGTCCACAATAATTTCTTTGGTCTTGCCAACATTCAGAGAGAGACAGTTGTCCTGGCACCATGATGTTAGATGCTCCACCTCGTTCAAGTATGCCATCTCATTGTTGTTGATGAGATGAGGCCCAGGACAACAGTATCATCAGCAAATTTGATGATAGAGGTGGAGCTATGTGGACAAACAGTCATGTGTGTAGAGAGAGTAGAGCAGGGGACTCAGGACACAGCCCTGTGGAGCTCCCACATTCAGGGTGATGGAGGTGGAGGTGGACTGGCCTATTCTCACCACCTGAGGCCTGCCAGTGAGGAAGTCCTCAATCCAGTGGCAGAGAGAAGAATTCAGGCCGAGATCCAGGAGTTTGGGGGTTAGCTTAATGGGAGCTATGGTGTTAAAGGCTGAGCTATAGTCAATAAATAGCAGCCTTACGTAGTTCCCACTTTTGCTGTCGATGTGAGTGAGGGAGGAGTGGAGGACATGAGAGATGGCATCTTCAGTCGATCTATTGGGACGATAGGCAAACTGAAGAGGGTCCAAAGTGTCAGGAACTCAAATAAACTAATATTGTGTAGGAACTAATACTGTGTTTGAACCAGATGAATCAGAGTTATATTAAAAAATGTCCTGGCTAATCCAAGCTTTAAAATGGGAGTGAATGGAAATCCAAAATTTGAAGCCCAAAAAAGTGCATCCATCCATTATAAAAATACTCCATACAGCTTCGGGTTAATAAATCTTTACTGAAGCGAATCGATGGGTTTGTGTATGAAAAATATCTATATTTAAAACTATATAGTCAAATATATCTAACTCCCGCCAGACCACCTTCTGTATTCAATTTACGCAGAGTGAAAAGTGAAACGCCTCTCGCAATTCAAAATTATGCTATGTCTGTCGCCATATGAATATTTAGCAAAGTTACACTTAAAGAGACACAGACTGCTTACAGTATTTTTTGTTGTTGTAATTGTTATTAAAACAGGAGGTTTCCGGAATGAAATAAGAAAAGAACAAGAAGGGTCCCACTGAATTAAGGCCAGCTGTAATTATCAAAAGGCACAATAAGCAGTTTTGAAACTGGTTTAGCAGGATTGAGAGGATCACAATCTCACAACCATAAACAAACAGATCATGTCTGACTAGAACTGTTTGTGCTGTTGGCAAATGCTACCGATCCAAATCAAGTTCAAGTTCAAGAGTTTTATTTGTCACATACACAGTTATATACAGAATATACAACGACAGTGAAATGTAAACAGGTCCGCTCCATGGACAATGCAAATTCACAGGGAACACAAGGAGGAAATTATAATAGAAATAGAATAAAAAACTATATATATATATATATATATATATATATATATATATATATATATATATATACACTCACCTAAAGGATTGTTAGGAACACCATACTAATACTGTGTTTGACCCCCTTTCGCCTTCAGAACTGCCTTAATTCTATGTGGCATTGATTCAACAAGGTACTGAAAGCATTCTTTAGAAATATTGGCCCATATTGATAGGATAGCATCTTGCAGTTGATGGAGATTTGTGGGATGCACATCCAGGGCACGAAGCTCCTGTTCCACCACATCCCAAAGATGCTCTATTGCTCTAGGACTGCGATCTCTGCCTGGAGCACAGGGGCATTCTCCTTCGACACGGAGGTGAAGTGAATGCCCCTGAACTTGGGGGGATGCCGGGCGAACTGAATCGCATAGCCGAGTCTGATAGTACGGATGATCCAGCGAGACGGGCTGGGAAGCGCTAGCCAGGCTCCAAGGAACCGTGCAAGCGGGACCAACGGCACCACAGACGTACCCGCAGCGGGGCAGCGCGGGGGCATGCAGGGACCCGATACGGGCGGCATGGTAGCGGTCCAAGGTGGGGTCTGAGTGTGCTGTGCAACATATACCTGCTTCCGCCGAGGGGGCACACGAGTGTGGGGAGGCCGTTGGTGAGCGTCCCAAACACAGGCGGCACCCCCTGCTGGCGATAAGAGAGGCGCTTGAGGGTGACAAGGCATGGAAGCGCGGAACACCGCCGAGCGCGCTCTCTTGGCACCCAGAGATTACGGAAACTGCTCTTCTATTGACAATTTGGGTGCCGCTAGCACCGGGGCTAGTGGCGGAACAGGATGACACAATATCGTCCCCCGGCCCTCCTCCGGGGGGGGGGAGAGGTGCTGCGGCCGTCTCCCGAAGAGCAATTTCCTCCATCTCTGGGTGGCCCATCTCAAGGTCTCTTACGACGGCGCTTGCCACCTGGCTTGGCAGCGGCCTGAGCGGGCTGGACGTCCTTCCCACGGCCGGCTCCACGCCGACGCCCGGGTGGAGGCAGCAGCTGACCGCCGGGGCAGGATGTATTTTATGGCCTCAATCTGCTTCTGGGAGCGGCCGAGAACTGCTGGGCAAAGCTCTCGACCGCGTCGCCGAACAACTCGGCCGGGGAGATGGGAGAGTCCAGGAACCGATTCTTATCGGTCAAGGGTAGTGAGGATTGAGGAGCCACCGGGTCGGTTCCTGGCACTAAAGGGTGTCGATCACGACCTGGTGAGCTCCTCATGCACCTCCGGGAAGAAAGACACCGGGACGGGACACTGAGAACCAGCGCGACCGGCCCCGAGAAACCAATCGTCCAACCTAGAAGGTTCGGGACGTGGTGGAGGGTTCCACTCAAGCCCGACCTTTTCGGCAGCCCGGGAAAGCATAGCCGTCAACTCGGGGTCCGACTCGACCGCTGCCACTCTCCCAGAGGGAGGCAGTGTAGCCGAATCTTCATCCTCCGAGGACTGGAACTCCCCCTCCGATGCAGTGATTGACATCTGCTCATCCGCCGGAGCTCCGAAGGACACCGCCGGACTCCCGTGGGAGGGGCCAGCGGGTCCCCCTGGAAGCTCAACCGGTAGCGGCCCTTGTGAGGGATTAGGGGCCTGCGGAGGTATGCTCGGCGGGTTTGACCTAACCGTAATCCTCAGATCACCCCGGCCATTCGTCGAAGTAAATCTATTCTGGGGAATAGAGCTAGATCGAGGCATGGGTAGGGGGACTCCACCTTCACGAATGTAGGCGAGTCTCGACCTAAGCGCTGCGATAGTCATGTTCCCACAGTGAGAACACAAACTATCCACAAAGGCCGCCTCAGCGTGCTGTATGCCCAGGCACGTGATACAGCGATTGTGACTGTCAGCGGGTGACAGGGAACGACCGCATCCAGTAGCGCACGGGTGGAATGACATCTTGAAAAAGACGCAGTGTCACACCCGTGTAGCTCTTTTTGTGAGGAAAACGCTCTTTTTTGTGCTGAAGCACTCAGGGGAGGACCGCGGCAGCAACACACCGGGAAATAGTGCAGCCCGTGTGTGTGCACTCACAACTCTCTTTATTTGCTGTGAAAACAGCAGTTGTCTTTAATGCAGCAGTGGGCGCGGTCACGCTGGTTGTGCCGTCCCGCCAACACATGCGTCTTCCTCTCTCTCTCTGGTCTCGTTCTCTCTTCTCTCTCTCCCTCTTTCTCTCTCTTTCGCTCTTCATCAATGCCGTTCGGCTCCGAAGTGAATGACAAACGTGCGTGCATTTCACTTCCGCTCTATACCTGCGACGCGGGGTGGAGCGCGAGATGCAAATCTCGCACGCCAATTCTCATTGGCCTGTTCTCTATATCTCGAAGCTGTTAGGGGCTCCCTGAAGTGATCCCAATTCGTCGATGACGTCCGACGTACGTCGAACGTGACCGACTAAAAGGGAACAGAAAGATGCCAGGGAGAGTCAGCTTTATAAGCATGTTTAGCATGCTTAGCTTGATAAGCATAAGCATTTACTTTCCAAAAGTATCCTATTATACACTCTCAGAAAAAAAGGTACAGTACTGTCACTGGGGCGGTACCCTAAGGTACAACAGTGAAAAGGTACATCTTTGTACTTTACTCACCCCTAAATGGTACATATTAGTACCTTAAAAGGTACATATCAGTACTTTAAGAGTGCGTATTAGTACCTTAAAGGTACATATTAGTTTCACTTTTTGTACCTTAGGGTACCGCCCCAGTGACAGCAATGTACCTTTTTTTCTGACAGTGTAGGGTGACTATATTTTGATTACCGAAAACCAGGACACTCGGCCCAGCAATGAGACACTTGTAGATTGCCCTAGTGCCGGTCAATTTAATGGCCCAATGAAAAATAATGAAAACCAGGACATTTTCATCACTTTATAAAACATAGTAGCCTGAGAGTAGCCTATTATACAACTTTAAAACAGGCAACAAGGCTAAATAGAATTTTTTTTTATGCTGTATATTTGGATTAATCTGACAGTATTTGATAACTCTGAGATAAATTAGCCTTGTCAAGAGATAATAAACAACAATCTCATGGATAAGATCTCTCAAGGGCTGAATAGTTATGAACTTTAAATGTTCCCAGCATTAACTAATGTAACGAGTATGAAAATACCATTAAAATGTTTAGCGCAAACATTCTTTCGTCTTGATGCTTTTGCATTGAAGCAGTTGTGCACAAGGTTTTTTTCCAATGCAGAAGGAACATGAGATGCTTCGTGTTTTTACTAGCAGCTAGCAGTCAGAATGATACCTGTGGTCACTGAAGGTATATGAATGGCGTGTGCATGTGGTTTTGTTTTGTTGTTTGAATGCATCTGCAGGTGCATGCGAGTATTGGACACATGAGAAAGCATGGTTGTGTTGGTGTGTCTGTGTACCCACAGCAAGTGGCTGAACGGCTGCTTCTGCCCACGTGAAACCCCTACATGCTTCACTGGAAACAAATGTTGTGAGAAGAATGTGTCACAGAATTAAGTTGGTCATTACACAGGTATGAAATTAGTTCAATGAGATTAGTGTTCTTTGATGTTTATTAACTCGAAACCAGTTTTGCAGGTATCCTCATCCTTCATGCAACATTGATAGATGAACCTTCTCACGTTTTTGATGCGGCCATTTTGTTTTAGACTGTATAGAGTTTCAATGAATATGTAGATGTGTAACCCCAATAGAAATCCTTAAAACATTATTATGTTTAGTAGCCTACACAAACTTTTTTTTTTTCTTCAAAAGCAGCATTACTACTTGAAACATTTCCATGATATATTAGTGATCCTTCACATTACAGCAAAAGCTTGTTGATGATGAAATACCTGCTGGTAAATGATACCCAGGATGGTTTTGTTCCCAGGATGATGATGTTGTCTGATACTGTCCTTGAATTGTCATGACTGAAAACAAAGACTGTACTAAGACAGAATACAAAGAGCAAAAACATTGAATATGGTTCTCTCCATTCTCCAGTCACCAAATAAATGTTCATAAACTTGGCTTTGAATATCAATTTTGATCAGGTTTTGTGCAGCATGGTCCGATGGCCATGTGGATTTGCCAGAATTTGCTAAAGTTATTCATGAAAACCATCCTCTTCCTCTTAAATCTAAGCATGTTAGATATATCACTGTACAGCCTTATTCAGATGAGAACGTTGAAAAGGATGTTGAGCTGTAAAGGAAATGGTGGCCAGAAAAAAAAAAATCCTTCTAGATGTTAGAGGAACAAATAACTGTTCGAGTCAACATTTATGTACTGTATCTATATATAGATACTAAATATTATAGTCTTATAGTAGTGTTAGTGGTATGTCTGAACTCCCAAAAAAAGAACGAAGAACAGAAAAGTGACGTTACAGAAAAAAATATCTAATTAGCTTATATAACAAAATATATAGCATTCGTTCGATATATAAAAACTACAGAGGAGAGAGAGAGTGAGAGAGGCAGGGGATGGGGAGGGGAGAGAGGAAGATCTGTAGAAGATCTTCTCAAATTTCAAACCATCTTCACACCGTTGGAATATTCCTCGCTTGTAAACGCTTTTAATTCTTCTGGATATATTTTTTGATATGGAGCACGTGAACTACATCCGAGAATGAAAGTGATTCTGTTTATAAGCGGAGATAATGATTGTCGAATTGCACCATGTGTAAATTATATACAAGAGGACATCTGATAAATGGAAAATGATTCACAGCGTAACTTTATCCTGTCTTTGTTTATTGATCATGAATGGTACGTGTTAAACATTCTTTTATGAAATATGAGGAACATGTTTGTCTATTGGGGTTAGTCAAATAAAAACTGTTAAAAGATAAAAAATTAAAACTGACTCAAAAAAGATTATTAGCATTTTCCTCACTAACATCCTATTTGATCTGAAACAGGTTTTTATTTACTGACGGCGTCTTTCTGTTTGTGTTTCAGGTGTGTTTGCTGATCCAGATGAAGTGAAGTCAGTGTCAGTGACTGAGGGAGATTCTGTCACTCTAAACTCTGATGTTACTGAAGTACAGAGTAAAGATCAGATAGTGTGGATGTTTGGACCTCAAGAGACTCGTATAGCTGGAATCTATAAGCAGGACATTGATATGTTTGACAGTAGTGAGACATTCAGAGACAGACTCCAGATGGACAGTCAAACTGGATCTCTGACCATCAGAAACATCAGATCTGAACACACTGGACTTTATAAACTACAGATCTTCAGAAACAGAGGAACTTCATACAAGAGATTCAGTGTTACTGTCTATGGTGAGTAATTGATTCATGCTGATCTAGACAGAAATCATACTCAAAAATTTCCCCTGATTCTTTTGTGATTCATACATATTTAATAACTTAGAAAGACTGATAACTTATCTTCTACACCTGGTTTATAAAGAAATTGTTCTTGGTTGAATGTGCTATGTTTTTACACAGATTCTGAAGGAAATAATACAAGAATACAGATTCAATGATATTTAGAAAAGCTGTAAACCCGCATTTAGAGAGATATGCCATTTAGAGAGATACATTGGTATAAGAAAAACACCAACAATAATACATGTAATTAGAAGCAAGACCAATCGAAATTCAGTATGCAAAGTTAAAAATCGCTGTTTGTTACATTTTTAATGCACCATAGAAGTCTTATGGTACTGAAAGGAAGTCTTTTCCTTTCATCTACTGTTAATCCTAATTTTAATTTCTCAAAGAGTACAGTTGATAAAAACAAAAACAGATATCACACTAAAGGCAGAGGCTTTCTGTTGAGCAGTTTAGATGCCAATCAAAAATAGCTGCATTGAGTTGTTTTTGACAATATTTTATTAACATATGATGACCTGCATGTTTGAGAATCTTTAAAGATGTCTCACTTGCTCCTGGGATAATATTTTAGTTATTATTTGATATTTTTCAGCTCATCTGCCCATTCCTGTCATCACCAGAGACTCTTCACGATGTCCGTCACCATCAGGACCATCAAAGAGTAATTGTTCTCTGCTGTGTTCAGCTGTGAATGTGAGTCATGTGACTCTCTCCTGGTACAAAGGAAACAGTTCATTGTCCAGCATCAGTGTGTCTGATCTCAGCTTCAGTCTCTCTCTACCTCTGGAGGTGGAATATCAGGATAACAACACCTACAGCTGTGTGCTCAACAATCCCATCAGCAACCACACCACACATCTGGACAACATCAGTCAACTCTGTCACACATGTACAGGTATATCAACAGTAATCAGTGTTTATTTACTGAATTGCTCTGTTTCATCAAGTAAAATAAATGGCACTGTTGATGTATAAGGCCAACGTTAATTGTTTCCTTTCCATTTTAGGATCTCCTCCAGCAAATAAATTCCTTGCATCATTTATTCCTCCTTTAGTTCTGGTTGCTCTCGCGGGTGTGATTTACTTTCTCTACAGGAAGTACAAAAGAGCAGCACAAAAAGGTAAGACTTATCTTCAGCTTCTATACAGAAATGTATTGATACTTTTGCATTAAGTTCTTATAGTTGATGTCAATGATTGAGAAGTTAACACTATCTTAACTCTAACACTTTAGGAAAGGGTTTTGAGCCATGTGTGAATACAGAGCAAACATCCCAAGCAGAAGAGGTAGAATATGCTGAAACAGCATTCTTCAGACAAAATGAACAAAAAAAGGTAAAATTTTCATGAAATCAGCCATCTATCAGCATGTCCAACCTCATATCAGACCAAGAAAGCTTTAGAGGCTTAAAGGAGTAGTTGACTTTAAAATGAAAATTACCCCATGATTTACTCACCCTCAAGCCATCCTAGGTGTATATGGCATTCTTCTTTCCGATGAGCACAATCTGAGTTATATTAATAAATATACCAGGGCTCCAGACTAACTTTTTGCCTTGGTTGCACTGGTGCACCTAACTTGGCATCTTACCACTGACTGTGGAGACTGATGGCTGAAGTAGCTCCATGTAAATGGACTGCATTTATATAGCCCTTTCAACAGACCCATGGCCACCAAAGCACTTTACATATTGCTTCACAGTCACCCATTCATTCACTCATTCGTACATCGACAGCGGTGTCAGCCATGCAAGGCACCATCCAGCTCGTCAGGAGCAGCTCGGGTTAGGTGTCTTACTCATGGACACCTCAACACTTGGTCAGGTGGAACAGAGGATGGAACCACCAACCTTCCGCTTTGTACCCAGCCTACATAAACCACCGAGCCACTGTATGTCTGGGCTGTTGTCGGAGCATTGACCGGGGAGAGTGTTGGGGGGAACAGACAGAAAAAAAACACTCTATTTCTTTTCATTGTTCGTCGTCTGTTTTCTTGCATTTATTTTGCTGATGCTGATTGCCGTAACTGATTCTCTGGTGCTCAGGTCGCAATTTCAGTCACACAGCACGGGGCAGTGTAGGCCTACAGGAATCAGAGAATCAGCCAATCAGAGAAAAATACCCACCCCATCTCTGTCTCTGATTGGTTTAGACCATGATATGATCCAACCATGAGTGTGAGTTATAATCAAAGGAGAACAAAGGCTTTGTTCAGGACAGGCAGTGGACCTAGAAAATGTTATTCTGATTGTATTCTTCTGGAAGAAGAATGCCATATACACCTAGGTTTGAGGGTGACTAAATCATGGGGAAATTTTTGGGTGAACTATCCCTTTATGGTCTGTAATTAAACAAATATTTCATACTTTTGATCAGACTTTAATGGAGAATCATGGGCGCAGAGGCCTCTTCCTCTGTATAGTGTAAAAACATCACAATGACACACAATTTGCATTTATTCTCATAGTAAAATGAAAAATTAATGTCTTTAGCTTATTGAGATGTTTGTTGAGACTGCTAGAGCTTGGACAAGGGTAACTCTTTTTTTTAACCTACATTCAAGGATGATTCCACTACATGCTCTGATTGAATTTTGATGAGTGCTAGTCACAAACCTGAAGTGATTTCTGCTGAGATTAACACGATCCGTGTAGTTTCTCACCTTGGTTTCACGTTGTCTTGCAGAAAGCTAACAGGACAGAGGAAGTGATATACTCCAGTGTCGCCACGTGAGACTCTCAAACCAATATCACTTTTTTTGTTCGTTTGCTTATTTGTTTTTTTTTCTATATATAGAACCAGTCAATCTATACATGAGATGAGGACAGAAGAACTCAACTGATTGAATTTGATATTTGACTGACATTCAACTGATATTTGAAAGTAGCCATCTAAAGTAAAAATAAGTATTTTTGTCTGTATGTATTGGTGGATCATTCGGCATGTTCTTTTTGTAAACTGTATTAAAAAAAAATAAACAACTGTCTTTTTTTTAACCCTTGTGCATCCTTCAAATTCACTACCCTTTTGTTACCCTTGTGGATGAAAACATCCACTAAATTAAACTGCTGTAAAAAAACATTTTTTACCTCTTATCACAGTCTTGGACATGTCAAAGATTAGAACATTGGCTTTGATGCACTGTTAGTTTGAGCAGCATCAGATTTTAATTTTTAATTAAAGACTCAACCAAACTAAGACTCAAAAGCACCCTATAGTGGATGAAAACGTCCCCAGGGACACATAAGGGTTAAGTATTTGACAGAAAGCAGTATTTGGCTGTCAAGCTCCACAAATAAGCACTATAAAAGCATCATAGATGTTCCATAGAAGCATTCCTTATGATTTGTGTGCTATATTCAAGTCATCTGAAGCCATGTGATAGCTTTGTGTGAGGGATAGACTGCAATATGTCCCACCCATATCGAGACTAAGTGGACGATAATTGGTCAGTGCCAGGATTGTCATTTGACATTCTGCAACTCTTCCAGTGATTAACAACCAACAGTAAACCAAAAGTAAAAGCAGTGTTTTATGAAAGCTTTGAATGATCCAGGAAGCAAAAGCAATACCTTTGGTAACGGACGCCCCCTGGTGGTAGAAATATTACATTTTGTGTATTCTGAAAAAGGATCATCAACCCTGATGAATCAAGAATCAAAGAATCAAACTACAGTTCCAGAATTGCCTGTTGACATTCTGCATGTCTACTAGTCATTAATAATTAACACCAATAGAGTTTCCTTTTGGTCTTGATATAGCAATGTGCTTTCATTATCTTTGCATTAATATTATTTATTCATACTGAACCCTGAAACTCCAAGTATATGCAGTCTTTTGGATTTTAAGCCTCATCTGACTTGCATTATTTCTGTAGTTATTTTTCCCCTTTACCAGCTGACTAGCGATAGATTGATGTTCATTTCTGTGTCTTCCAAGAGGTTTTTAGATTTGCTTGGGTTAGCTGGTATATGTCATAACTGTTTGGTGCACTGAGGTCATCTTATGTTGTACTTTCTCTTTGTTTCCGACACTTATTAGAGCAGGACTGTTTGGTACTCAGTTTTGTAACCATCCTTTACAATCCGCTGTTACTTGTAGGCCTTTAGACTTGTCAGAATGGCCTGGAACCTTTTGACAATTATTAGTCATTTTAGCTGTGTGTTTGAACTCAGGCATGTGGTTTCTGTGCCTAACATCCATGAAATAATTACCATAAACATTTTAGTAATACTCAGTTTTTGTCTTGACATACTCATTCTGTACAGTAGTAGTAACGTGTAAACCGGCTTGCGGTCGATTCCCAAAAAGTTGGGACACTGTACAAATTGTGAATAAAAAAGGAATGCAATAATTTACAAATCTCATAAACATATTTTATTCACAATAGAATATAGATAACATATCAAATGTTGAAAGTGAGACATTTTGAAATGTCATGCCAAATATTGGCTCATTTTGGATTTCATGAGAGCTACACATTCCAAAAAAGTTGGGACAGGTAGCAATAAGAGGCCGGAAAAGTTAAATGTACATATAAGGAACAGCTGGAGGACCAATTTGCAACTTATTAGGTCAATTGGCAACATGATTGGGTATAAAAAGAGCCTCTCAGAGTGGCAGTGTCTCTCAGAAGATCTCAGACAATCTCTGTGCGTAAGGGTACTAGAATGCTATATGGCAGTCTACTTTCAGCCAAACACAATCAGATATATATTAAACCAAGCTTTATAATGGCAGTGATGGCAGTGAAGTCCATAAAAGTGCATATATATCCATCATATAACTGCTTCACACGGCTCCAGGGGTTAATAAAGGCCTTCTGAAGTGAATCTATACATTGGTGTAAGAAAAATATCCATATTTAACACGTTATAAAGTAAAATATCTAGCTTCCGCTGATCACCTTCCGTATTCAACTTACGGAAAAAGTGTAATGCCTCTCGCAGTTTAAAATGCTTACTCTACGTCTGACGACATTGCACACCAGTTACGCGTAGCGTAAGCATTTTGAACATCATAAATGTACTCCACACGGCTCCAGGGGGTTAATAAAGGCCTTCTGAAGCGAATCGATGTGGTTTTGTAAGAAAAATACCCATATTTAGTAGTCAGAAGCTAGGTATTATACTTTATAATGTGTTAAATATGGATATTTCTCTCATACTAATGCATCGATTCACTTTAGAAGGCCTTTATTAACCCCCCGGAGCAGTGTGGAGTACGTTTATGATGGAAGGATACACTTTTTGCGTTTCAAACTTGTGAGCATCATTCACTGCCATTATAAAGCTTGGAAATCAGAGATATTTATTCATATAAAATATGTTCATCAGAAAGAAGAAAGCCATATACACCTAGGATGGCTTGAGGGTGAGTAAATGATTTGGCCATTTTCATTTAAAAGTGAACTAAAAGTGATAGTTAACAAAAATAAATCAATTCTGTCATCATTTACTCCAAACCTGTATCTTTCTTTCTTCTGTGGAACACAATTTTTAAAGAATATCCAGGACACTCTTTTCAGTAAGCTGCAAAGTTACAAAAACAAATCCATATGATTGTGATTCCCCTTGTAGTTTCTCACCTTGGTTTCATGTTGTCCTGCAGAAAGCTAACGGGACAGAGAAAGTGATATACTCCAGCGTCGCCATATGAGACTCTCAAACCAATATCAAAAAGGCCCAATAAGCACTATAAAAGCATCATAGATGTTCCATAGCAGCAGTCCATATGATTTGTGTGCTATATTCAAGTCGAGCACCAAGTTGTATGAGGAACTGCAATATGTCCCACCCATATCGAAACGCAGTGGACGATTAATGACCAGTGCCAGGATTCTGACATTCTGCAACTCTTCCAGTGATTAACAACCAACAGAGAAAAGTAAAAACTGTTTTTATGAAAGCTTGGAATCCTTCAGGAAGCAAAACCAAGACCTTTGTTAAGGACGCCCCCTGGTGGTGAAATATTACATTTTATATATTCTGAAAATGGATAATTAACGCTGATGATTTAGTGACAGGAATCAAACTAGTTCCAGAATTGCCTGTTGACATTCTGCATGTCTACTAGTGATTAATAATTAACAGAGAAAAGTTAAATAAATAAATATCCTACAAATGTAACGACTTTATATTCATAGTTTCAACACTATATATATACACTCACCTAAAGGATTATTAGGAACACCATACTAATACTGTGTTTGACCCCCCCCTTTCGCCTTCAGAACTGCCTTAACTGCCTTAATTCTACGTGGCATTGATTCAACAAGATACTGAAAGCATTCTTTAGAAATGTTGGCCCATATTGATAGGATAGCATCTTGCAGTTGATGGAGATTTGTGGGATGCACATCCAGGGCATGAAGCTCCCATTCCACCACATCCCAAAGATGCTCTATTGGGTTGAAATCTGGTGACTGTAGGGGCCATTTTAGTACAGTGAACTCATTGTCATGTTCAAGAAACCAATTTGAAATGATTCAAGCTTTGTGACGGTGCATTATCCTGCTGGAAGTAGCCATCAGAGAATGGGTACATGGTGGTCATAAAGGGATGGACATGGTCAGAAACAATGCTCAGGTAGGCCGTGGCATTTAAACGATGCCCAATTGGCACTAAGGGGCCTAAAGTGTGCCAGAAAAAAACATCCCCACACCATTACACCACCACCAGCAGCCTGCACAGTGGTAACAAGGCATGATGGATCCATGTTCTCATTCTGTTTACGCCAAATTCTGACTCTACCATCTGAATGTCTCAACAGAAATCGAGACTCATCGGACCAGGCAACATTTTTCCAGTCTTCAACTGTCCAATTTTGGTGAGCCTGTGCAAATTGTAGCCTCTTTTTACTATTTGTAGTGGAGATGAGTGGTACCCGGTGGGGTCTTCTATTGTAGCCCATCCGCCTCAAGGTTGTGCGTGTTGTGGCTTCACAAATGCTTTGCATACCTCGGTTGTAACGCAGTTATTTCAGTCAAAGTTGCTCTTCTGTCAGCTTGAATCAGTCAGCCCATTCTCCTCTGACCTCTAGCATCAACAAGGCATTTTCGCCCATACTATTCGCTGCATACAGAATGTTTTTCCCTTTTCACACCATTCTTTGTAAACCCTAGAAATGGTTGTGCGTGAAAATCCAAGTAACTGAGCAGATTGTGAAATACTCAGACTGGCCCATCTGGCACCAACAACCATGCCACGCTCAAAATTGCTTAAATCACCTTTCTTTCCCATTCTGACATTCAGTTTGGAGTTCAGGAGATTGTCTTGACTAGGACCACACCCCTAAATGCATTGAAACAACTGCCATGTGATTGGTTGATTAGATAATTGCATTAATGAGAAATTGAACAGGTGTTCCTAATAATCCTTTAGGTGAGTGTATATATATATATATATAACATTAATACAGTTTCCATTTGGTCTTGACATAACAAGGTGGTTTCATTATCTTTGCATTAATATTATTTATTCAACTTGAACAGTGAAATGCCAAAGGAAAAAATATATGCAGTCTTTTGCATTTTAACAAGCCTCATCTAACTTAAATTATTTCTGTAGTTATTTTTCCCCTTTACCAGTTGACTAAATGCTCCAACATGTAACAGTACCGTAGACCAGAAGGAGCCATTTCCCAGTTCACCCCCACACACAAAACCTTTCTTACCAAACACATTTTATTTGAGGAGCTTCAGTTTATTTGGGATTATAATCATGTTGACATCGCAACACACCGGTGATCAGTTTGATGAAGCTCACAAACAAATCATCCAATAAAAGTCTCAGTGTCATTACAGTTTACACAGTTTTAGAAACAGATTCATATCTGGTTAGGAATTTAACCCTTTAAAAGAGTGTTTATATGGAGCAAAACAATGTACTCTACATCAGTGGTTTTCAATCCTGGTACTGAGGACCCATCCATTTTATAAAGATATAAATATAACAATAGTAAAACAGACATGTTTGGCCATTACGTATTAGAAAAAGACATCTTTTCTCAGTAGGAGTGTGTATGAGGATGTTAACTAAGGTGATTGACAGGTCAGTTTATTGTGAAAGGATGCAGGCAGCTATGTGTCAAAAGTGGTCAATGTTTTCAACACGCAATTTTATGCCATAGTACATCCCAAAGCTTGCCTACATTTCTGCTGCAAAATCAAAATATTTTTTTTCTTCTTGAAAAGAGTACATAGGCAAATTGGGATTCAGCACAGGTTTGAAAACCACTGCTCAAATTGCACGTTCATAAAAACATTTACATACAAAAGATACAGTTACTTTCACTGACAGAGTTTGGTTATTTACAAGAGCACACGACCACTTTATATCCACCATTTGGGTAAGAAAAATAATCTTGTTTCAAGATTAAAGACAGAAACAAGATTATTTTTCTTACCCCATGGACAGATAATTGTGCTTGTTTCAAGCAAAAACTCACTTCATTTGGATTTTATTTTCCAGAAAACAAGAAAAAGTCTCTGATGTCATTGCACTTATATAGTAAATGCATCTTGATTTAAGAATTTTTAGATATTTGGACTGTAAACAAGACAAAAACAAAAAAGCATTTTTTGCAGTACAGGTAGCAATCATGTGTGATGTGGAATGTATGTTCCACCAGTTTCATATTGCTCCAAAGGATCAGGACTACCTCAGGTTCCTATGGTGGGAAGATGGCAACAAGAAAGCCCCACCATCAGTTTTTTTTTGGATGAAAGTCCACTTGTTCTGAACGGCGCCCTTGTCTGTATGTGCAAACTTCGGGCTCAAGTCCCTTGCTGCACAAGGTGAAGGCAAGTTTAATCAAGCCACAGTGAAGTTCATACAACGTAATTTTTATGTTGACGATGGCTTAGCAAGTGTGGACATGAAAGCAGAAGCTATCCAGCTTGTATGAAGGAAGCCAGGGATCTCTGCTATACCGGGAAGCTGCACTTGCACAGATTCATCACCAACAGCAAGAAGGTGCTCGCCACAGTTCCAAAGGGGGAATGTATTGAAGGTGCGACTGACTTTGATTTGGCCCTAGGAGAACATAAAATAGAAAGGGCACTCGGAATCCAATGGTGTGTAGCTTCAGACATGTTCCATTGCAGAGTGCTAGTTAGGGCTGGGTATTGTTCAAAATCTTTCGATCCGGTGCCAATTTCGATACCTCAGTTTCGATACCGGTTCCTAACGATACTTTTATCGATACCATATGTTTTAAAATCCATTTCAACATCAACAAAAATACATTGAACACAAAACTTTTATTTTTCATCTTAATTAAAGCAAATTCTGGTAACACTTCTCACTCACGGTAACATTATTAATAAAACTGGTTGTGCTTTTTGGATAGCTTGCTCACCTCCATGGGGCCTCCACTGTCGAAAAAGGTAGCAAACCTTTAACAATAAACTCTGTGACTACTCTGTGGCACTGATCTCGTCTTTGCGTGGATATTTTCCCTCTTGCTGACAGTGTGAAGGGATTGACACTTTCTGGTATTGTCTTCCTATTCCTAACATCAGGGTGGACCGGTGCAGAGGCTAATGTGAAGGGGGAAATAGACAGCGCTAACGCTACAGCAGCCGACTAGCAGCACAAGCTAACATACATAAAGTTGTAGTCAACGTTATGGGGATGCATTCGGTTTAAGCAGTGAAATTACACTTATCTGTCAAGTATTTCTAAAATGTGTAACCTTAACGTTACGTTGGAAAAACAAAGATGTTGCCTGCCTGGTCAAAGAATAACGTTATAGCTCCTGTAACGTTACAGCTCCTGTAACGTTACATAGCAACGCAGAGTTGCATCCACACAATCAAACCACTCGTGTTAGAGTAAACAATTACTTTAACTTCTGTTCGCTAAAAAAGGGGACCTTTCTTACTGCTACAATCCCAGAAATGCCAGATGATGTTGACGGGAGCGGGTTTGACTGCGATCCTCTGGTTCCATCTTTTTACAGTCAAATACAGTGCAACTTTCTGCCTTAATATTGATCCTGTGCATGGTCAAGTGCTTCATTAAATTGGTGGTATTGCCGCCTTTGGTTGCAATACTCTTATCGCATATGCTGCGCTGACTCTGCATCCACTTTTAGAAAGTGTAGCCACACTTTAGACCTCTTTGACATTGTAAAACGACGCGGTAGAACACATGGGGAAAAACAACTACACTTGTTGTGTGACTGCGGGTATCTTCAGAAATCCTACCCGTCACGTGGTGGTGGACAGCCAATCACCGGTGCTTTAGGTCCTTACATGCAAGTATGCTACAGGCTCACACAGACACAGCCGCTTGGCTTTTGGAACCGAAATTTGGCACCAAAAGATAAATAGTTTTTCGATACTCATAGTATCAGAGTTTTTCGTTCGATACCATAAAAGTATCGCCGTTCGGTGCCCAGCCCTAGTGCTAGTAGAGGAAAACGTTTTACTAGAAGAGGAGTGCTGTCTACGGTTGCTTCCATTTTTGATCCTCTTGGATTCGTTGCTCCCTTCATCTTAGTTGGGAAAAGGATCCTACAAAGGATGTGTCAAGATAAGATAGGCTGGGATGATCCTCTTCCTGATGAACTCAAGCGACATTGGGAAGCTTGGCTTCCTTGTGATAAAGATAGCGCATAGTTATGTGCATCAATATTCAAGAATGTTCAGCAATATGAGCTACACCATTTCTCTGATGCCAGTGTGTCGGGTTATGGAGTATGTTCATTCCTCAGATCTGTGATGAAGTCTGGAGAAGTCTACTGCACTCTCGTTATGGGTAAAGGCAGGGTTGCCCCAACAAAGGTAACCACAATCCCCAGAGCTCTCAGCTGCAGTGGTCACCACAAGAATTGGTGATCTACGCAAAAGAGAACTAGAATTGGATGGCATTCGTGAATAGTACTGGACTGACTCCAAGGTTGTCTTTGGTTATATTAACAATGATACACAATGGTTCCATGTATTTTTAACCAATCTAATTTAGCAGATCAGGACAAGCACTGAGCCTAGTCAATGGAGATGTGTTGCTTAAGATCAAAACCCAGCTGATCACGCCTCTCATTGGCTCACTGTAAAGGAACTCATGGGATCAAACTGGTTTACTGGTCCAAGGTTCTTATGGCAAAGAGTAAATAAACCTGACTGTGGGTTGTTTTAAGTTTTACTAATAATATACGGACAGCATTTTATACTTGACAAAACATCACAAACATCAATATTAAATGTACTTAATTGGAGTCTGTGTATTACTAATTTTATGTTGCCATTCAGAAAACAAATCAAATCTGCTTGCAAGCTGTTCTGCCCCCTACCTTCAGGTAAGATGCACTGCACTGTGAATGTATGAGACCAGAATTATTTCTTATTCAGTAGTTGCACCATATTAATGATCTGGATACTCTTTTTAAGATTTAACAACGCCATATTTATTAATATCTGTGTGTGCCCAGTGTCATTTTCCATTGTTCAAGATTTGTGTGATTTGATTTATTTCTAATTCAAAATGCTGTACTTGAACATTTTGGCCTAATAAAATGATATTTAATGTATTTTAAACAAGATACACAACACATTTTTTTATTAACAGATTAAAAAAAATATATATATATATATATATCTACTCACTTTTTTTAACATCTATATAAGAATTTGATGATGTAGCCTATTTGTTTAAACGTTTTATTTGAATTCATTTAGTTTTTAAAATGTTAGTTTTTGTTAACATAAATAACACTGCCCATGGGCTTTATTTCCTTTATTTAACACAATGAAGACGGAAGATGTGGTATAGCTTTGTGACTGGGGTTAAAATTTTGCGATCACAGCAGATCAAAAACAGGCATACAGGCTTTCACTTTTTAGTTTTGTTTTTTTGATGGGCTTTTGAAAATCAGTGAAACACGGCACTTTCAGTTCATGGATAACATTTTTCGTATTGCCACAAGTGCTTCGAAATTTTGAGCACTATTTTTATTTTGCTTTCCACATTTATTCATTTGAGAGATTTGACTTATTGCTTTGTCTTTCATGTTTACAGCTCTATTATTCCTATAAGCGAACATGGACCGCTTATTTCTGTTCCTCTTTTATGGCTTTCCTGTGGTAAATGTTTTGTTAAACAAAATGGTTTAATTCGTGAAATATTTATTTCTTTAAACTGTTACAAATGAGCAGTTTTGTTAACTGTTCTTGTCTGTTTCAGGTGCTTTAGAAGCAGAGGCAAATGAAAACAAGACCGTTTCAGTGGTGAGAGATTTCAACACATACGTTGTAATTGAACATTTCTGTAAATAGGCCTATATGTTATATAGATTGTTTGTTCTTTTCTTTTCTTTAGCCTATATGAAATCATTATTTTTAAAAACTCTTTCATTATTTCCAGCTCCCAATTCCTAAAATTGTCAGAAAATATCGACCATGTTCTCCAAGATCATCAAGGTCAAAATGTGTGTTGGAGTGTTCAGCAAAGAATGCTCCACATGTGACTCTCACCTGGTACAACGGAAGTAGTTTATTCTCCATCATCAAAATCTCTGATCTTAACATCGACCCCTCTCTGTGCCTGGAGGTGGAATATCAGGATAACAACGCCTACAGCTGTGTGCTCAACAATCCCATCAGCAACCACACCACACATCTGGACAACATGGATCTTTGTCAGTCATGTTCACGTATGTATAGGTGGTGCATTTATTTACTGAACTTATCTACTGCCTTGAGTTCACTTATTTGTTTCCTGTTGTTAACGTAAAATCATTTCTTTTTACTTATCATTTAAACAGACAAAGAATAGAAGGTGTTTAATTAATTCTAAGGGATCTGTCAGAATATAGTCAACTGTTACTCATCCTCATCCCACTACTGTGGTAAATATTTATGAGTGTTTATGGTCCTGTAATGTTTTGAAACAGCTACAACAAAGACACAGGTGTCAGTGAAGGACGGCGATTCTGTCATTCTGCACAGTCCTTTTACAAACAAACAGGATGAAATACTATGGCTGTTTGGACCTCAAGAGATTTTCATTGCTGAAATCCTTAAAAAACAAGTCTACATATTTGGCTATGATAATGAGAGATTCATAGACAGACTCCAGCTGGACAGTCAAACTGGAGATCTCACCGTCACAAACACCAGCAAAGAACTCTCTGGAGTCTACAAACTACAGATCAACAGTGAATCTTCCACCTGCTGGAGTTTCAATGTTACTGTCCAACGTGAGTAAATTGAGTAAATCCTTTAACAAATTAGGTTTGTTGTCTTAATTTCCTCAATGTAGCAGAGTGGATGTCACCTTTAGTGGACATACACCGATCAGGCATAACATTATGACAGGTGAAGTGAATAACACTTATTATCTCTCCATCACGGCACCTGTTAGTGGGTGGGATATATTAGGCAGCAAGTGAACATTTTGTCCTCGAAGTTGATGCGTTAGAAGCAGGAAAAACTGGGCAAGCGGAGGAATAGTGGTGAACCAGCGACAGGGTCATGGGCGGCCAAAGCTCATTGATGCATGTGGGGAGCAAGGCTGGCCTGTGTGGTCCGATTAAACAGACGAGATACTGGAGCTCAAATTGCTCAAGAAGTTAATGCTGGTTCTGATAGAAAGGTGTCAGAATACACAGTGATCACAGTTTGTTGTGTATGGGGCTGCAAAGCTGTAGACCAATTTTACTGTATTTTTGGTCACATAAATGCAGTCTTGATGGGCAGAAAGGACTTCTGTTTGGAATAATTTTTATTATTCCAAACTTTTGACCTGCAGTTGTATATGCAGACTGTCTGTATACAGTCTCTTAATTTTGTTTTATTTACGGTGTGGTCCAATTAGAGGAAGAGAATGGATGGGACAAACGTTTTGTGAATTCAGAACCGCATACTGCTCTTACTGTTTCTGAATTCAGCAAGTAACTGGAAGTGAATATGGTGCACATATACTTCCCTCTAGTGGTGAAGTGGCATTTGGGCTGCTTTATTAACAGTATGTTGCACATCGGCATATTACAGCTCATTTATTCATTGATATATGACGAGACCAAACGTTTATTTTTTTCTCTCTTATGTTCCCCAGAACCTCTGCCCAGTCCTCAAATTTCCAATCACTCGTTCATCAAACATTGTTCATCATCAGGCTCAGAATGTGTGTTGGAATGTTCAGTGGAGAATGTGACTAATGTGACTCTCTCCTGGTACAAAGGAGACAGTTTACTGTCCAGCATCAGTGTGTCTGAAGTCAACTATTTATGTCTGTATCTGGATTATAAGAATAACAACAACTACAGCTGTGTGGTCTCCAATTCATTCATCAACGAGACTAAATATCTCATCATCAGTGAACTTTGTTCAGGTATGTTAGCATTTGTCTTGACATGAGTGTTACATGTCTAGTCTCTTTTGCTTGTCTTTGAGTTTGTTCCTTTGTTCAGTTTTCCAGCCACTCCTGTGTTCCCATGTTCACCGTCATTATGAGTTCATTTGTCCCAGCTGTGTCTTGTTAATTAGTCTTGTCAATTACCTTGTTTGCCTCTGTGCATTTAGTTCTCATTGTTCCCTCAGTGGTGGTTAGTTCTTGTTCACGTCTACTGGTGGGTTCCTGCATGTTACCTGAGTTTATCATTAAAAGTTCCTGTTCTGAGTTCTCCTTTACCTTTGTGAGTTTGATTAACACCAAGTTTGTAACAATGAGCTCTCAGGATGCCTTTTATATGATAGTCAAAGGTTGGGACACAAACCTTGAAGATCAGGAGAAACAAACTCAGTCAAGTGTGATAAAACTTTTGCAAAGTCTGACATTTTGGCTGGATTTTTTTTTTTTTTATCCTATTTCATCCTCTATAGCTTTTATCTGTTATCTACCACATTTTGGTCTGATAATCTTGAGACCTTGATGATAACTGGTGATATTGATGATATTCTACAAATGTAAACAACCAAGCCAAGGCAAGTATTACCTACAGCTGATATGTGAAAATTTTTTGCAAAACTAACTTAATCACTGTATTGACTATTTTTATGTTCACAATAAATTGCAATATTTTGGGCCCTATTTTAATGATCTAAGCGCATAATCTGAAGTGCATGGTGCAGGTGCATTTAGGGCGTGTTCAAATCCACAAAAAACCGGTCGGTGCGCCAGGCGCATGGTCCAAAAGGGTTGTTCCTATAGTCTCTTAGTGAGTCATGGGTGTGTTTTAGGCGTAACATGCAATAAACCAATCAGTGTCTCATCTCCCGTTTCCTTTAAAAGACAGTTGCACTTGCAACATGGCAGATTCACTATTAACATGGCGGAATATAGACGCCCTCAAAAGTAGCCAATTTATACATCATTACTGCAAATAGGTCGTTCTGATACATGCATTGTCATGTATGCATTTTTATCTTTTACATTGTTGTCCTTTTATTTTTAATATTTGGCATGTTTGTCTGCTGCGTGTCCCTGTGTGTAATAAGCAGAGTGAGCGCGTGTTGTTTACCCGCTTATAGGCGCATATTACTAACACGCCCTTTAACCCCTTAACTGTCAGCGTCCTATTGGTGGGACGCTTGGCACTGTTTTTTTTGATCGCCTGTTTTTGTATCATATTTTAGTATCATTCGGAAGCTTACAAACTCAAAATTCATCCTGTGAAAACCATTTTTAAGTATGATATTGCATTAGCATGAAAACGGTACTCTAAATTCTTCTAGCATGCTCCTCCTCTAGTGGGCGGTGTCAGGTTTCATATTACAACATTTATTTTAACTACTTTATAATCAAAACCTTTTCTAATCTTGACTAAACTCCTATTGTCGGAAAGGTCTGAATCTCAAGGTTCCATATTTGGTGACTGTTTTGTAATGGAAGTGATATTTTGACAGAAATTTAGTCATTTGTTACTGGAGAATGCATCCCAAAAAATAAAAATCAATGGAACGTGGATGAAACCTGGTCGCTATTTTTGGTATAGCGCCTAAAGGGACCTTCTCAGGGGAACTTCAATTTCTGTAATATCAACTTCAAATTTGGAACACAGCATGCTTAGACATATGGCTTTGATTTTTATAGTATAAATTATTTTGTATAATAAGCTTTTCATACTTTCATCTTTTTGAAGTGCTTTCACTTCAGCCATAATCTGCCGAGCGTCTTTAAAATGAACACACCTTGTTTTCAGACCAGGACGCCCATGGGTGGAAATGCGTTTGCTATTTAAACACATGGCGCATTCCGTGAAAATTATAACTGCGTCAGGCTGAAATAACAAACAACACTTGCGTCGCCCCTGGCACTGCATTGTGCCAAGTGTATGATCGGGCCCTTAGCCTGTTTTCCTTTGTAATTTTAGTTTTTTGTATCATCATCATGATCATTAGTAGCTTTGGGCATCACATAACTATATTCAAAGAATAGATTTTGATGAGACTGTACAGAACTGGACATATGTAATAAATGTAAGACTAAATGATGAAATTAAAGCCTGCCAGTGGAAGATCTCATGATCGTTCTGATGAATTAATTTGTGTTTAACAGAGGCTGGGAGTCAAACTGACAGCAACCAAAATTCTGCACCAGGTTAGACTGCAGTTTACGGTCTACATTTTTACAATACACTCAGTGAAAACTATTTAATACAAGTAAATTTGACTTCCTTTTTTTTTAACAGCGGCATCCAATAACGCCACAGACAGCAATTCTGACAATGTGCAACGACCTTTGATTGACACTCCATCTTCCGCAGGTCCATCACAATCCACAATCATGTTTGCACCTGCATTTTAATGTTGAATCAATGGTGAAATAAAAATAGTAATGCTATTGAATAAACATTATGATTGATTCTACATCACTGATGTTGAATCAATATTGAAATTAACAAAAAATAATCAGTAGTAATATTGTTTGATCAATGTTACAATGTGATGTTGATTCTAGATCACTTTTGTTGAAACTGAAATGTAATGACAACATGAAACAATGTTGCCATCTGATGTACCAAGTTAATGTTGAAACATTAATATTTCAACTACGCTTCAATGGACCATTTCAAATTTGGAGAAAACCTTTTAAAATATAAATGACACCTTCTCAGCAGTTGAGTCAATTTATATTATTTAACAGTTTACCACAACCAGTGACAAAAAAGATCCTCCTTTTACAAAAAGGGGAAACAATATGACAAAAGCATTACAACCTTTACAAATAAAATTAGCTTCAGAAGTCTGATGTCATAACTACAGGTGGTCCAACGGTTCAGGTTTTAAAAATCTGGCTTGCATTAGACGACTGCCTCTTTTCCTTTGAGTTCTCTGAAATCTGAAAAAAAAAGCATTATGTTACTTAAGAACAAGTCAATTCATGCATACAGTCACATTCAAGAATGTTAATATACTAAATCACAATATAAGGTTGCTCAACACAAAATATTCAAACTATGATTATAGTACCATTAAATTCTGTGCATTCATTCTAGTTTTCTAAAATCTTGCAGCCATTGATTTCTATAGTAGGAAAAAATACTATGGAAGTCAATGGCTGCCATCAACTGTCTTGGTTGCCAACAAGACACTCATACAGGTTGAGGGTGAGTAAATGATGACCATTTTCATTCTGGAGTGAACTAAAGCTGCAGATTCACCTTACGCTTGGTACATACTCCACAAGAACAAAGACATATTTTCGTTTTCTTGATGTGGGAAGAAGAAAGTTTGTTCTGGCCAGGACATTCCATACTTCACGAGAAAAGCAGGAGCCAAACATGTCCGTTTCTCTGCATTAACCCCGCCCACTTCAAATTTCTGACCAATCACACAATAGTTCTCGGACACCCACAAGAAAAAAGGCTTGTTTGAGATGAGCAAAATCTGGCACAACCGATCACCGGTGATCACCGCGAGATGCATGCTGGTTAGAAATGTGTCCGAACATGGTCTGACTTGCTCTGATGTCATGCTGACGTGTGTCAAAAAACTCTCGCGATGGCAAGGCGGACGTGTCGGATTCTGCAGTCGGGCACAGTTGCTCTCCACCGACTGCGCTGACCAAAAGCACAATGGGAAACAACTTACTGACGACACAGCTTAATACTTATTGGTTTAAACAACCGTGATGCATGGTTCTTTTTTTTTAATGTTTGATTTTAAAACTCTGATATCATGTTTTTATTATGTGTGAATATTCCCAAACTCTCGGACAGTGCGATGTGGGTTATGTGATTGTTGTCATATTTATAAAAAAAAATTATATATAAAAACATGTATGTAATTAATGTAAAAATGATTGATAAACATGTCTTTCGAATGGAAATAAATAACATAAACTTTTGGGTGTCTTGTTCATGATATTTATTTTCATTTATCAGCAACACAGTGCATGAGTGTGAATCCCGCAATATCCGCCTTTGGTCTCGCAGGTGTCTGATCCACTACGAGAAGATAAAACTGTCCGTCTTGCCTGCACTTTTTTCACTCCTCCCTTCACTGCAGCCGCCTAGTCTCGGCTGAGTTTCAGGCGAGGGGAAGCGCATCTCAAACAAGCCTAATGTCAGCATTAGGCGTGTTCGATTTGATGCAGCGATGCGCAGGCCGATTGGCGGCTGACTTGAAAGAGTGCATGCCGGTTAGAAATGTTGTCCGACTTGAGGCATCACCGAGGGCACGTGACAGTGATGTATGTCAACAAAGTACCACAAGAGTGATTCGAGAGCAGCCGGCTAATACAGCCGGTGCAGTTTCTACAAAAGGGGGTAATCCAGCACCCAGAAAGCGTACCTTCCATAGGTGCAGCCATTGCTAACCAAGCCATCACCTGGTGTTAGCATCCCATTGACTTGGCGTCACTTTGACAGCGAATAACTTTACATCTGAGGCGTTTAAAGACTCCATTAGTCCACTGTTTATTTCTAAAGAAACACAACAATGTATAAAAGGCTCCATTACCCGTAGAAGCTGTTTTTGTAAAAAATAGGTAACGACTGCGTCATAACCACGCAACTCTCTGTCGCACAGTAGAGAAATTACCGTATAGCCCCGTATAGACAGGAGGAGAAGCTTGCAGGCAATCTTTTACTGTCTATGAGGCAATCGGGGGAATGTGGAGGCATAAAGTCCGATGAAGTCAAGGGAGAAGCATGGGGAGAAACCCATAGAGAGCCAAAATCTCTGTAAGATTCTGTGATTCAGATTTGACCTTGCACAACTACTAGAAGACGTACAATTGTCAGACAGGTTGCTCACGTCACATCTACGTCATCAAACTCAGTCTGAGGCTGCGCAGTACGCTCAGCCATCAGGAAGTGAGTGCTTCTATTGACTTCACTTTTCTTCATTGAAGTCTGTGGGGTCGCTGTGTCCATTTCTTTTACTGTCTATGGTGAAAACAGAGCGGCTGCACGAGCTCTGATGACAACACAGCTGTTCCACGATTGGCCGGATTCACCGCATAACATCACGTGTGTTTTGTGTTTATTCTAAAACCTTCAGTTCCACTAATGCTCACAAATCATTAGTTTTTATAAAAAGTAAAACCTCTTTTCATGTAGTCGCGATGTCATATTGTCATATAAAATAAAATAGATAAAAAACGTAGACCCCACTTCATTGATAGTGTAGGCTTATGTTGAACTTTATTCTTATACAAACTACACATCACTACGGGAAGCAGAAAGTGTCCCACTTAACGTCTCCGTTTGCACCTCCTCCCCTCTTGCCGATCGGATGCAGCCAGCCGTAGCCAATGTCGATCACACCTGCTATCAGGAGGGGCTTCTCATTTTTAAAAATTGTCCATCTTCATCTTCCTTCACTCCTACTAAAAGAGAAATGTGCAGATAAAAAAATAAGGTAGATGGAGCATTGTTTGAAATTGTCTAAGAGAAGTCATGTATGTCAGGTGGTTCAACACACTAGACTGTATAGCAGGGGCGGGGAACGTTGATCCAGAATGGCCACTCTCTTGTAGAGTTCAGCTCCAACCCTAATCAAACACACCTGAAGCTAATCAAGGTCCTCAGGATTACTGATGTTACAGGCAGGTGAGTGTTTTTTTCAGGGTTGGAGCTAAACTCTGCAAGAGAGTGGCCCTTCTGGATCAACGTTCCCCACCCCAGCTGTATAGGATGCACCTGTGTTTTCTCTCTAATGAAGAAGCATCAATTAGGCTATTGAGAAATACACATGCTAAACCAAAATGGGCGTTTGCCAATTTCAACTAAAACAGAAGTTTTTCAACCATTTTTCAACAGACTTGCCAAACTCATGAAGGCCCAGCCCTAAACCAAGCCCCCAGTGTAAATCGGCAAATCGGGTAAAGTGGTTAAAAATGCCCATTGTGGTTTGAAAACGCCCCACTGATTGGGAAGCACCCACTAGTGTTCTGCACAGATACACACCTGCATGATCTCGTGCTCATCCACTATAAATCATTGTTAGTTCAATGTCACTGTCTTCACCCATGTGTGCTGTCGATTTTCATCCAATTTCAATGCTGATCCAACATACTTTAAACACTGAAATGTCAATCTCAACCAAAATGATGGTTTGGATCAAAACTCAACATTGCATCAATGTTACCATGCTGTCTGGGTATAGTTGCCTGTATATAGTATGCATAGTCAATGAGGCGCATGCTGAGAATGATCTTTTATTATCACTGTTTAGTACATTAAGGCACTTTAAGTCTTTTTCATGTTAAGCGTTTTACAATGTCCGGCAGATTTTAGTGATTGAAATACTGCAGGAAAATAAAATATGCTTTAAAACATGTTTACCCAGGAACATGTTTTACTTGACAAAATCACAGGCAATAATGTTTATGTTGGTTTAACTTAACATTATATACTATTTGGGAGTAAAAGTTGTAGTTGCATGAACTTAAATGTAATAAGTCGGCATGGTTTAACTTAAAGGGTACTTAACACACACAGTTTCTGCCAATCTCATGTTAATCTTGAGTACTTATAGAGTAGTATTGCATCCTTCATATCCCTGAAGAGTCTTTAGTTTTATCATATTTCTAAAAGACAGATACACTGTACTGATTCTTTCCGAAAACAGCCGAGCTTGTGCTATACAGTCTTACACGCCGATTGCCAAACAAAACACAGACATTTGATGCAGATTTATTCACCGCCTGCGGTTTCGACTCGTGACCGGGAACAAGCAAACACACTTGCAGAACTCTGCTCCAGGAAAACAAACTGCATCCACTGTTTCCTCAAAGCTGGGTTATATGGGAAGCTGAGTAAGGTTATCGTTCTCTCACAACCAGAAACGCACTTCTTTAGTCACATTGTTGATTGTGCGGTCTAAAAACAAAATGACAACACTGTCGACGGCTCCCAAAAAGCTTGTTAATGGACGCGCTCTTGCTCTCGCTTTGATTGACGTGTGGACGTGACAAGTGCCGGAATTACGCATTTTATGACATCATACAGGGCCATACTCGAAGAAAAAAAAAACTTTCAGAAGCTTATTTGAATCCTGAAGGAGTGTACTTGGCACAGAAATACTCCATCATACATCCAACTCGTTGTTGGCAATGTTTAGCATGAGAATCCAAGTCAGAATGCATGAAATAGCATTAGACCCCCCATTAACATTTATACCACATCTTAAAGTTACAAAATGTAATATAAATAACATGTTTACCAAAAAATAAGTTAATACAACTTACAGATTGCTGCCTCAATTTTTCAGTGTCCAATAATGCAAACTGCAGTAAACAGAAGCGATGAGAGAAATGCCTATTGAGTTAGCAATTATCTTGAATAGGCTATATGAGCTGATGCAGTTGCCAAGCAAGTTTCAGGGATTCAGTTCAATTCTTTCATCTAGTTTGCATACATTAACCTGTGACTTTGTTTGATCCAGCTTGTTTTCCTGATATCAGACACTTCTAATTTTTCCTGCATGTTTCTACAGGTTAAGATCTTATCTATTCTGGAATGATTCTGTCATGATATGCTGGGAACTGTAGATACTTACAAACCCAATTCCAAAAATGTTGGGACACTCTACAAATTGTGAATAAAAAGGAATGCAATAATTTACAAATGAGACATTTTGAAATGCCAAATATTGGCTCATTTTGGATTTCATGAGAGCTACACATTCCAAAAAAGTTGGGACAGGTAGCAATAAGAGGCCGGAAAAGTTAAATGTACATATAAGGAACAGCCGGAGGACCAATTGGCAACTTATTAGGTCAATTGGCAACATGATTGGGTATAAAAAGAGCCTCTCAGAGTGGCAGTGTCTCTCAGAAGTCAAGATGGGCAGAGGATCACCAATTCCCCCAATGCTGCGGCCAAAACTAGTGGAGCAATATCAGAAAGGAGTTTCTCAGAGAAAAATTGCAAAGAGTTTGACGTCATCATCATCTGCAGTGTATAATATCATCCAAAGATTCAGAGAATCTGGAGCAATCTCTGTGCGTAAGGGTCAAGGCCGGAAAACCATACTGGATGTCCGTGATCTTCGGGCCCTTAGGATATTTTCTGAGTACTCAAAGCGCTTTACATGGAAGGAGGGAATTTCCTTAACCAACCACCACCTGGATGATGCGACAGCAGACATATTGCACCAGAACGCCCACTACACACCAGCTTATTGGTGGAGAGGAGACAAAGTGATGAAGCCAACAGTATATATATATGGGGATGATTAGGAGGCCATGATGGACAGAGGCCAATGGGCAAATTTGGCCAGGATGCCAGGGTTACACCCCTACTCTTTTTCCGAAGAACATCCGGGGATTTTTAATGACCAGAGAGTGAGGACCTCGGTTTAATGTCTCATCCGAAGGATGGCGCTTGGTACAGTATAGTGTCCCCATCACTGTACTGGGGCGTTAGGACCCACATAGACCACAGGGTGAGCATCCCCGGCTGGCCTCACTAACACCTCTACCAGCAGAAACCTAGTTTTTCACAGGAGGTCTCCCATCCAGGTGCTGACCAGGCTCAACCCTGCTTAGCTTCAGTGGGAAACCAGTCTTGGGTTACAGGGTGAAATGGCTGCAATTCATGCTGGCCATTGTGAGTAAAGTTGATTTTCTGCTACCTTTAAAGGGTTAGTTCACCCTATAATAAAAATTCTGTCATTAATTACTGACCCTCATGTCATTCCAAACCTGTAAGACCTTCATTCATCTTCGGAAGAATTAGAATTTGGATGTTAGAATGTTTAGAATGTTAGAATTTGGCGTATGTAAATAATGCGTCTACACTTTGCTGGAGAAGCATTAATAAACTCAATATCTTGAGCAGCACAAACACAGTCCTGTAGTCCGCCATTATTGTTTTGGTTGTCAAGTACTCGCACATGCTTATAGACTGAACACGTAATACGCAAGCGCATAATGTCACTATTTTCACAAAATGTTTTTTTGTAGTTTACATGGAGATGATAATGATATAATTTTCAAAAGACCCCCAAAACGTTGTGAATGAATGGCAAAAAAGGCATTCAAAAGTTTTTTTTAGTTGAAAATGGTGTTGTGTAAAAGGCTCCTAAGTTGTGTGCCAGCCAGGCTGTGAAATTTGAGCAAGCATTTTAAAAATGAAATATTAAACTAGAAATTCCATTGTTATAGGGTTAGTTAAAAATGAAAATTAGCCCATGATTTACTCACCCTCAAGCCATCCTAGGTGTATATGACATTATTCTTTCAGACGAATATAATCAGAGTTATATTAAGCTTTATAATGACTTGTTTATGAAGTCCATAAAAGTGCACCTATCCATCATATAACTGCTCCACACGGCTCCGGGGTGTTAATAAAGGCCTCCTGAAGCAAAGTGGCACATTTGTGTAAGAAAACAAATCCATATTTAAAACTTTATAGACTAAAATACTTAGCTTCCGGTGGTCAGTGACTTTTCATTTTTGAGTGAACTAACCTTTTATTTGTCTTCAGAGTGACTATAAATTGTCATTTAGTTTTTCATTGGCTTTAAAACGAGACAGAGGCAGTGAAGATGTTTATGGTAAGAAGGAATCAACACACACACACACACACACACACACACTGATGCCTTGATGCTACAATGCACACAATCATATATTTATCAAATCAACCAGCACACATACACATTCACACACTTATAGTCTTTTTGAGACTTTACACCCTTTTTCTATAGCATTTTCTCACTATGATTTTCTTTTAAATCTTCAAGACGTTAATTTGTTTAAACTCTAGTTCATAAGTATGGTTAAAATATGATGAATTTTATGTTGCTTCAGTCCTGGTGTCAATTGTAATGGGGGTGGGGTCTAATAAAAATGAGTTGATACAAATTGCGTTTTTTAAGTCTCAGTCATTTCTATCATGTGGGTCAATTTTTTTCTCAGTGGGAAAAAAGTCTGAAAGTGTTAAAAAGGTTGAAAAGTAGAAAAAGCGATTCGAAAGGGTGGGGCTCTGGTGGGGCTGAAACGGCGTTGATGAAGAGCGAAACGAGAGAGAGAGAGAGAGAGAGAGAGAGAGAGAGAGAGAGAGAGAGAGAGAGAGAGAGAGAGAGGCGCGCCAGAGGCCAGAGAGAGAGGAAAACGCGTGTGTTGGCGAGACGGCACAACCAGCGCGACCGTGCCCCCTGCTGCATTAAGAGAAGAAAAAAAAAACAACTGCTGTTCTCACAGCAAGAGAGTTGTGAGTGCACACACACGGGCTGCACTATTTCCCGGTGTGTTGCCGCGGTCCTCCCCTGAGTGCTTCAGCACAAAAAAAAAAAAAAATCTTTTTCCTCACAAAAAGAGCTACACGGGTGTGACACTGTGTCTTTTTCGAGATGTCATTCCACCCATGCGCTACTGGATGCGGTCGTTCCCTGTCACCCGCTGATGGTCACAATCGCTGTATCACGTGCCTGGGCTTACAGCACGCTGAGGCAGCCTTTGTGGATAGTTCGTGTTCTCACTGTGGGAACATGACTATCGCAGCGCTTAGTCGAGACTTCGCCTACATTCGTGAAGGTGGAGTCCCCTACCCATGCCTCGATCTGGCTCTATTCCCCAGAATAGATCTACTTGACGAATGGCTGGGGTGACCTGAGGATTACGGTTAGGGCAAACCCGCCCGGCGTACCTCCGCAGGCCCCTAACCCCTCACAAGCGCGCTACCGGTTGAGCTTCGGAGGACCCGCTGGCCCCTCCCATGGGCGTCGGCGGTCTCCTTCGAGCTCGGCGGAGGAGCAGATGTCGTCGCTGCATCGGAGGGGAGTTCCAGTCCTCGGAGGATGAAGATTCGGCTGCACTGCCTCCCTCTGGTAGAGTGCCAGCGGTTGAGTCAGACCCCGAGTTGATGGCTATGCTTTCCCGGGCGCCGAAAAGGTCGGGCTTGGTGGAACCCTCCACCACGTCCCGAACCTTCTAGGTTGGAAGATTGGTTTCTCGGGCGGGCGCGCTGGTTCTCAGCGTCCGCCCGGTACCTTTCTTCCCGGAGGTGCATGAGGAGCTCACCAGGTCGTGGTCAACACCCTTTAGTGCCAGGAACCGACCGGTGGCTCCTCCTCCTCACTACCCTTGGGCGGGCAAGCCAGGGAGTGCGTGGGGATCCCGCGCGATGGAGCGGGCGTCGCGATGCAACTGTGTCCGGCGACCGCCTCCAGCTGGCGCGGTGACCCGTCTCCCGTCAAGGCCTGTAAGTTCTCCTCCAGTCTGACTGCGAGGCTTACAGGTCTTGTGGCCAGGCTGTGTCCGCCTTGCATGCCATGGCGCTGCTTCAGGTGCATCAGGCCCAGGCACTCATGGATATGCACGAGGGTAGCCCTGGCCCAGAGCTCCTCCGGGAGCTCCGGACGGCGACGGACCTCGCCCTCCGGACGGCGAAAGTCACCGCCCGTTCCATTGGTCAGGCGATGTCCACTCTAGTGGTCCAGGAGCGGCATCTCTGGCTCAACCTGGCGACATGAGGGGGACCGATAAGACTCGGTTCCTGGACTCCCCATCTCCCGGCGGGTTGTTCGGCAACGCGATCGAGACTTTTGCCAGCAGTTCTCGCCGCCCAGAAGCAGAAGCGGAGGCTATAAAATACATCCTGCCCGGCGGTCAGCTGCTGCCTCCACCCGCCGCGCCGGCGCAGCACACCTCCGCCTGCTGCGTCGCCGAGGCGTCCGCCCGCCGCTGCCCCGCTCCGCCCAGCCCAGCAGCAGCCTCCACCGGGCGTCGGCGTGGAGCGGCCGTGGGAAGGACATCCAGCCCGCTCAGGCCGCTGCCAAGCCAGGTGGCAAGCGCCGTCGTAGAGACCCTGAGGCGGGCCACCCAGAGATGGAGGAGACTGCTCTTCGGGAGACGGCCGCGGCACCCAAATTGTCAATAAAAGAGCAGTTTCCGGAATCTCTGGGTGCCAAGAGAGTGCGCTTGGCGGTGTTCGATGCTTCCATGCCTTGTCACCCTCAGGCGCCTCTCTTATCGCCAGCAGGGGTGCCGGCTGTGTCTGGGGCGCTCACCAACGGCCTCCCCACTCGCGTGCCCCCTCAGCGGAAGCAGGTAAGTGTTGCACAGCACACTCAGACCCCACCTTGGGCCGCTACCATGCCGCCCGTATCGGGTCCCTGCATGCCGCCGCGCTGCCCCGCTGCGGGTGCGTCTGTGGTGCCGTTGTTCCCGCTTGCACGGTTCCTGGGAGCCTGGCTAGCGCTTCCCAGCCCGTCTCGTTGGCTCATCCGTACTATCAAACTCGGCTATGCGATTCAGTTCACCCGGCGTCCCCAAGTTCAGGGCGTTCACTTCACCTCCGTGGCGAAGGAGAATGCCCCTGTGCTCCAGGCGGAGATCGCAGTCCTACTGGCGAAGGACGCGATAGAGCCGGTCCCTCCAGCCGATATGAAGACCGGCTTCTACAGCCCGTACTTCATTGTGCCCAAGAAAAGCGGCGGGTTACGACCGATCTTGGATCTGCGACTTCTGAACCAGTCCCTTCACAGGCTGCCGTTCAGGATGTTAACGCGAAAAGCGCATCTTCAGGTGCGTCCGTCCCCAAGATTGGTTTGCAGCGATCGACCTGAAGGACGCGTACTTTCATGTCTCGATTCTCCCTCGACACAGACCGTTCCTACGCTTTGCATTCGACGGACGAGCATATCAGTACAAGGTCCTACCCTTCGGGCTGGCCCTGTCGCCCCGTGTCTTCACGAAAGTCACAGAGGCGGCCATTGCTCCCATGAGAGAGCGTGGTGTTCGCATTCTCAACTACCTCGACGACTGGCTGATCCTTGCCCAGTCGCGAGAGCAGTTGTGCGAACACAGGGACATGGTGCTCCGTCACCTTTGCCGGTTGGGGCTTCAGGTCAACTGGGAGAAGAGCAAACTCTGCCCCTCGCAGAGGATCTCTTTTCTCGGGATGGAGAGACTCGGTCGCCCGGACGGCGCGCCTCACCGAGGAGCGCGTCCAGTCAGTGTTGAACTGCGTGAACTCGTTCGAGCGCGGGATAAGCGGTACCACTGAAACATTTTCAGAGGCTCCTGGGGCATATGGCGTCCGCAGCCGCAGTAACGCCGCTGGGATTGCTTCATATGAGACCGCTTCAACGCTGGCTCCACGACCGGGTCCCGAGATGGGCATGGCGCAGCGGAACTCTCCGTGTCCAAGTGACGCCGAGATGCCCCCAAACCTTCAGCCCGTGGTCGGACCCTTCATTTCTACGGGCAGGCGTGCCTCTAGAACAAGTGTCCAGGCATGCTGTTGTCTCCACGGATGCCTCATCCACCGCTGGGGTGCCACGTACAACGGGCTTGCAGTGTCGGGTCTGTGGGCGGGGCCCCAACTGCAATGGCATATCAATTGCCTGGAGTTGTTAGCAGTTCGTCTTGCACTCAGCCGCTTCAAAACGCCGCTCAGAGGCAAGCACGTTCTGGTCCGTACGGACAGCACTGCGGCCGTTGCGTACATCAACAAACAGGGTGGTCTACGCTCCCATCTCCTCCTATGGAGTCAGAAGCATCTGAGGTCGCTTCGTGCCATTCATATTCCGGGCCTGCTCAATCGTGCGGCCGACGAGCTCTCACGACAGCCAGTGCTCCCGGGAGAGTGGAGACTCCATCCCCAGGTGGTCCAGCTGATCTGGAGTCGCCCGGGGCGCGCAGGTAGATCTGTTTGCCGCCCGGACTCCACCCACTGCCAGCTGTTCTATTCCTGACCGAGGGGACCCTCGGTTCGGATGTGCTGGCCCCGGGGCCTACGCAAATATCGTTTCCCCAGTGAGCCTTCTTGCACAAACACTGTGCAAGGTCAGGAGGGGCGAGGAGCAGGTCCTGTTGGTCGCTCCGTACTGGCCCAACAGGACTTGGTTTTGGAACTAGTGCTCCTCGCGACAGCACCTCCTTGGCCCATTCCTCTGAGGAAGGACCTCCTGACTCAGAGGCGGGGCACCCTCTCTGGCACCGGGTCCGGACCTCTGGAAACTCCATGTCTGGTCCCTGAGCGGGACGCCAGGGAGGTTCTAGGCAGTCTGCCACAAGCTGTGGTAGACACCATTACTTCCGCTAGAGCGCCCTCTACAAGGCACCTCTACGCGTTGAAGTGGAACCTGTTCGTCGAATGGTGCTCTTCTCGCTGAGAAGACCCCGAAGGTGTTCGGTCAGTTCTGTGCTTTCCTTCCTACAAGACGGGTTGGAGGCGAAGGCTGTCTCCCTCCACCCTCAAAGTTTATGTGGCGCCATCGCCGCCAATCATGACTACGTGGCGGAAAGTCCTTAGGGAAGCACGATCTGATCGTCAGGTTCCTGAGGGGGCGAGGAGACTGAATCCGCCTCGCCCTCCCTCTATACCCTCTTGGGACCTGTCTCTGGTGCTGACCGCACTGCAGAGGCCTCCCTTTGAGCCTTTGCAGTCAGCTGAGTTAAAAATTCTGTCTCTGAAGACAGTACTCCTGACTGCATTGGCCTCCATCAAGAGGGTAGGGGACCTGCAGGCATTTTCGGTCGGCCAATTGTGCCTGGAATTCGGGCCTGGTAACTCTCACGTAATCCTGAGACCCGGCCTGGATATGTGCCCAAGGTTCCCACCACTCCTTTCCGGGACCAGGTGGTGAGCCTGCAAGCGCTGCCTTCCGGAGGAGGCAGACCCAGTCCTAGCTTTTCTCTGTCCCGTCCGCGCTGCGGACTTATGTGAACAGAACGCATAAAGCTTCAGGACCTCAGAACAGCTCTTCGTCTGTTATGGAGGACAGCAGAAGGCAAAGGCTGTCTCCAAGCAGAGGATGGCCCACTGGATAGTGGATGCCATCGTCTTGGCGTATGAAACCCAAGGCGTGCCCTGCCCGCTCAGGTTAAGAGCCCACTCCACCAGGGTGTAGCTTCTTCCTGGGCGCTGGCTCGTGGTGCCTCGCTGGCAGATATTTGTAGAGCTGCGGGCTGGGCGACACCTAACACGTTAAGCTAGGTTCTATAGCCTACGTGTAGAGCCGGTATCTTCCTGTGTGCTCACTTCCCATAGTCAGTAACACCGAAGTGCCCGTTCTAAAGTGTCGGCTTGCTGCGCCACTCCCTTCCCCATGGAGCGGATACGTGCGCTTATATGCTCCAGTCGAGTTCCCCAGTATGGCGAACCCTGTCGAGTCCTCCGCAACCCTCGGCAGTCGGACGTGGCGGGCGTCCGGCGCCAGGCCTGCGCTTCGTATGCATTGGTGGAACTTGTGTTAGGCTGGGTTCCATATGTTGTGACCCCCACGGCGGTCCCATATGTGTATTCTCCACCGTAAGTCTCCCTTCGGCGAGCTCGTGTCTTTCCCTCTCTGCCGTCTCAGTGTGGTGTGGACCCCCGCCTAAATGGCCGGAGCCACCCCTGGGGCTTCCGTATGTAGCACTGCCCACGGCCAGTCCATACGTGTATTCTCCACATGGTAACTCCCTCCGGGCATGATGTGGCTTCCGCAGCGGCCCCCCGGGGCACGCTTTCCCAGCGTTATCCAATAGTCGGCTGAGTGGGTCTTGCGGAACAGCAGCTGACTCTCCCTGCGTGAATTTCCCGCCCGGAACAGCCGGGGTCTGAGGGCTTTCCCAGGCGCTGGAAGTGGTAGCAACTGTGGCGTGTTCCAAAGGGATCCCAATTAAATCGGTGGCGTCCGGCGTCGTCGTCGAGCGTGACCGACTGAAAGGAACGTCTCGGTTACGTATGGTAACCCTCGTTCCCTGAAGGAGGAGCGGAGACGCGTGCGTCCGTCACCACCACAATTGCTGTACCATCACTGCAGGCGAGTCAATAGTTCGGCTCCTCAGTGAAAAACAAACATGCGTGCATTTCACTTCCGCTTTATACCCGCGACGCGGGGCGGAGCGCGAGATGCAAATCTCGCACGCCAATTCTCATTGGCCTGTTCTCTATATCTCGAAGCTGTTAGGGGCTCCCTGAAGTGATCCCAATTCGTCGGTGACGTCCGACGTACGTCTCCGTTCCCTCCTTCAGGGAACGAGGGTTACCATACGTAACCGAGACGATTTATGTTCATGATTTCACATTTTGCTGCCGTTGTACAACAAGAATCTTTTAATTTGACTTTTTTGTTGTGTCTCTGTTAATCTGTGTTTCAGGTGTTGATGCAAATGAAATGAAGTTAGTATCCGTGACTGAGGGAGAATCCGTCACTCTAAACACTGACACTACACTAGAGGGACGTGATCATATAATGTGGACGTTTGGATCAAAACACACCACAATTGCTCACATTTTTTCTGCCATTAATGCTCATAATAATTTTATTAATTCTGAGTGTTGGTGTTCTGGATGTGTTATAAAATAATATGAAGGGTTTAAAAAAATAATAATAATGGTTGTAGATTTTTAGTTTTGTCTACTTGCTTTGTGGCCACCGAGGTGAATGTTCTGTCATTAGCACCATTTATGTTTTGGACATGAAAGTGGGTGTTACATATTTTACTGTTGTGTTTTACAGGTTCCTTGCATGTCCCTCGCATGAGAGAGTCCAGAAACTGTTCATCGGAAAGATCATCAGTGACATATTTTTTCTTTTTCTTTTTCTTTTGTAATTGGTGACATGCAACAACATGGGACAAATCTTGGAAAGGAAAAAGGTTGAAGAGGATCATAATGACATCATAAATTCAACTTGTCTGAACTTGTATGGGTTATACCAGAGCCATTGAAAAACAGTTACGACACTCCCATAGACTTCCAGAGGAACTGAGGAATGCGAAAGTAAAGCGTGTCACGGAGCGACCAATAGTTCCAGCATTGAACCTCATTCATTACAGTGTATCTCAAGCACACTCGCTGACAAATTTATGAAATTACTGCATATTTTGAGATTTTATGGCACCTCTCAGGAATATTGATAGAAAATGTTTTTTATGAAGCACGTTATAGTTAATGTTTATTGTTATATAATAGACTCTAACTGTCATATTTCAACAGTTTTTAGATTCTCTGAGATCTTTATTTCGAATGTGTTTCTATGAAGTAGCCCATTCAAGAAATAACGTATCTAGCGCCTGGATATAAAGAGTTGAATAAATTGGTTGCCCTGTTTTTTTTAAACACTATTTAAAACGTCTTTCTTGGGCTAAATTCTGTATATGCTAGCATCATTCATTAATATTTACCTGTTGTGTATGCTTCGAGTATCAAAATAACATCGTTAACAAGGGTAACTTAACCCTAGAACAACTTTTTTTTAGTTAATAATCTGCAAGACTGGGGCTTTATTAGTGCTGTTCATTGATTCAAATAAATGTTTTGACAATTGGGTATAAAGTGTTTTAATTCTACAGTATATGGTGTAAAAACATCTGAGTGCTGCCCTCTTAAGGTTGAACGGTGGCTAGAGCAGTTGTTGTTGGCCATTGTGCTATGTGACATAGCAATGCGACAGTAAGGACGACATAGCAAGACGACATAACAAGACGACAGTAAGGACAACATAGCAAGACGACAGTAAGGACAACATAGCAAGACGACATGGCACGATGACAGTGAGGACGACATAGCAAGACGACATAGCAAGACGACAGTAAGCACGACATAGCAAGACGACATAACAAGACGACAGTAAGGACGACATAGCAAGACGACAGTAAGGACGACAGTAAGGACGACATAGCAAGACGACATAACAAGACGACAGTAAGGACGATATAGCAAGATGACAGTAAAGACGACAGTAAGGACGACATAGCAAGACGACGCCCAGCGCGATGACAGTGAGGGCGACATAGCAAGACGACATAGCAAGACGACAGTAAGGACGACATAGCAAGACGACAGTAAGCACGACAGTAAGGACGACATAGCAAGACGACAGTAAGCACGACATAGCAAGACGACATAACAAGACGACAGTAAGGACGACATAGCAAGACGACATAACAAGACGACAGTAAGGACGATATAGCAAGATGACAGTAAAGACGACAGTAAGGACGACATAGCAAGACGACATGGCACGATGACAGTGAGGACGACATAGCAAGACGACATAACAAGACCACAGTAAGGACGACATAGCAAGACGACAGTAAGCACGACATAGCAAGACGACATAGCAAGACGACAGTAAGCACGACATAGGAAGACGACAGTAAGGATGACATAGCAAGACGACATAACAAGACCACAGTATGGACAACATAGCAAGACGACATAACAAGACGGCGGTAAGCACGACATAGCAAGACGACAGTAAACACGACATAGCAAGACAACAGTAAAGACGACATAGCAAGATGACATAACAAGATGACAGTAAGGACGACATAGCAAGACGACATAGCACGATGACAGTGAGGACGACATAGCAAGACGACATAGCAAGACGACATAACAAGACGACAGTAAGCATGAAATAGCAAGACAACATAGCAAGATGACAGTGAGGACGACATAGCAAGACGACATAACAAGACGACAGTAAGGACGACGTAGCAAGACGACATAGCACGATGACAGTGAGGACGACATAGCAAGACGACATAGCAAGATGACAGTGAGGACGACATAGCAAGACGACATAACAAGACGACAGTAAGCACGACATAGCAAGACAACATAGCAAGATGACAGTGAGGACGACATAGCAAGACGACAGTGAGGACGAAATAGCAAGACGACAGTAAGGATGACATAGCAAGATGACAGTAAGGATGACATAGCAAGACAACAGTAAGGACGACATAGCAAGACGACATAGCAAGACGACAGTAAGGATGACATAGCAAGATGGCACAGCAAGACGACAGTAAGGACGACATAGCAAAACAACAGTAAGGACGACATAGCAAGATGACATAACAAGACGACAGTAAGGACGACATAGCAAGACGACAGTGAGGATGACATAGCAAGACGACAGTAAGGACAACATAGCAAGATGACAGTAAGGACGACATAGCAAGACAACATAGCACGATGACAGTAAGGACGACATAGCGAGACGACATAGCACGATGACAGTAAGGACGACATAGCAAGACGACAGTAAGGACGACATAGCAAGACGACAGTAAGGACGACATAGCAAGACGACAGTAAGGACGACAACAAGACGACAGTAAGCACGACAACATAAGACGACAGTAAGGACGACATAGCAAGACAACATAGCACGATGACAGTAAGGACGACATAGCAAGACGACATAGCACGATGACAGTAAGGACGACATAGCAAGACGGCATAGCACGATGACAGTGAGGACGACATAGCAAGACGACAGTAAGGACATAGCAAGACGACAGTAAGGACAACATAGTAAGACGATAGTAAGGACGACATAGCAAGACGACATAACAAGACGACAGTAAGGACGACATAGCAAGACGACACAACAAGATGACAGTAAGGACAACATAGCAAGACGACATAACAAGACGACAGTAAGGACGACATAGCAAGACGACATAAAAAGACGACAGTAAGGACGACATAGCAAGACGGCAGTAAGGACAACAGCAAGACGACAGTAAGCACGACAACATAACAAGACGACAGTAAGGACGACATAGCAAGATGACATAGCACTATGACAGTAAGGACGACATAGCAAGACAACATAGCACGATGACAGTAAGGACGACATAGCAAGACGACAGTAAGGACGACATAGCAAGACGACATAGCACGATCACAGTAAGGACGACATAGCAAGAGAACAGTAAGGACGACATAGCAAGACGACATAACAAGACGACAGTAAGGACGACATAGCAAGACGACATAACAAGACGACAGTAAGGACGACATAGCAAGACAACATAGCAAGACGACAGTAAGGACGACATAGCAAGACGACATAGCAAGACGACAGTAAGGACAACATAACAAGACGACAGTAAGGACGACATAGCAAGACGACAGTAAGGACGACATAGCAAGATGACATAACAAGACGACAGTAAGGACGACATAGCAAGGCGACAGTAAGGGCGACAGTAAGGGCGACATAGCAAGACGACATAAGACGACAGTAAGGACGACATAGCAAGACGACAGTAAGGACGACATAGCAAGACGACAGTAAGGACGACATAGCAAGATGACATAACAAGACGACAGTAAGGACGACATAGCAAGATGACAGTGAGGATGACATAGCAAGACAACAGTAAGGACGACAGTAAGGATGACATAGCAAGACGACAGTAAGGATGACATAGCAAGACGACATAACAAGACGACAGTAAGGACGACATAGCAAGACGACATAAGACGACAGTAAGGACGACATAGCAAGACGACATAGCACGATGACAGTAAGGACAACATAGCAAGACAACATAACAAGACAACAGTATGCACGACATAGCAAGACGAAATAACAAGACGACAGTAAGGACGACATAGCAAGACGAAATAACAAGATGACAGTAAGGACGACATAGCAAGACGACATAGCAAGACGACATAGCAAGATGACAGTGAGGATGACATAGCAAGACAACAGTAAAGATGACAGCAAAGACGACAGTAAAGACAACATAGCAAGACGACATAAACAGAGAGCATACACATAAACATATACTTATTTAGCCTAAAAAGTAGGGACAATACAGTAAGGATGACATAGTAAGACGACATAAACAGAGAGTATACACAAACATATACTAATTTATCTGAACAAGTAGGCAATGACTGTTGACAAGAACAAATGTATAGTACAAAGCACAAATCCGTCAACTTATTTTTGGCACAAAGGGAACCCCATACTTCCAACCATAGACATAATGAGTATTTATTATGTCTATGCTTCCAATGGCTCACTACCACACCCTTGGCATCGGGAGTTAATGCAGTTTGAGTTCGAATTGATAAGGCTCTGGCCCTGTGTCTACAGACAATTCACCCTCTTCCACTTCAGGTGAAGGTGGGGGAGAAAAGTCCTCTACTTCAAAAGACCGATCTGTTGCAAAACAACTGGCGTCACTCCAGTCATTCTCCATCTTTGCGAGTCTGACAGCTGTCAATCATTCCGTCTCAGGTGCACCTCCATAAGAGGAACACTTATTGGCTCATTAGCCTTTTTTCCCTCTTCTTTTGAATGAATTCTTATAGATTATCAAATCACTATTATAACATTAAAATATCTATTTTTGTTACTTTATTCTAATTTAGTCTAATGAAAAACAAAAACAGCGTTTTGAGACTGTATAAAACTTGTTTTGATCGATACTGAGAGGATTCTCATTCCCAGTAAATTAAACGTATGATTGGTCATTATTTTCAACAGAAATGCCCGTGATTGGCTATAATACTCAACGCTGTAAAATCATGACTTACTCTCGTGACCCAAATAAAATAACCAGATCACTCAAGAAAAACATTAACGTTGTCTCTCCTACTGCTACTGTAAAGCCTAGTCAAAGCCGATGAACCGATGTTAATATTTACCAGAAATTGCTGCAAGTATAGTCAAACTGCTGTCTATCCTGCTTATCCTGCTATGAAGTTATATTCTTTAAAGCTTTCTTCTTTTACTTGCACCTCCAAGGTGTGCATTCTTGCGTTTATGTTGATGCATTGTGGTATGTTTTGTAACTGTCCCATATAATTATACTAGTTATCATTGATTAACTTATAAATTAACTTATATACAGCCTATATTTCTGGTCAAATCTGGCTATACAGTTCTTTCTTTTTTTAGCCAATGAAAATATTGTAATGATGGTTGAACACTAAGATAATAAAGATATTAGGTGATGTTTCTTTTTTGCTTTAAACTAATGTAAACATTTACTTATGGGTGTAATTGTGAAAAGGTTTTAATAAATAAATACATAAATAAATAATAAAACTTTAACTTTGTGTAATTTATTTTATTTTATTTTTTTGTTGTTGTTGTATCTTAGCAAGATTTCTGTTCTGATCATCACTATGAAGAAATAGCATCTAATGACCACAAGGTGGCAGAAACGTTTTAAAATATTTAAACTTAAGCCGCTGCAGGCTCCTCTTGACGAGGCGCATCAAAGAGAACGCGGGGGGAGTTTTTGGCGGTGGCGGGAAACTACAGAGCGTTTTCCCGGGTTCCAAGATCAGGACAGCCCCTTAGCTGGTTTTATTATACTTGAAAAAAATAAAATCTCCCATATTGTGACACATGGTGTACATGTAAACAGCTTCTACATCACATACATTAGTATTATGATTCACCTATTTTATAAAATGGTTTGATCTGATGCAACGCCTCAGTAATGGCTAGTGAGCTTTCCGTGAAAAACAATAGTCACTGAGTGGACTTTTAAGACTTTTTTTGCATTTATTTAGATTATTCATATTTTAAATGGCTGAATATTTTATTGGTAAACATAGACTATTAAAAGAAATAAGTGTTTAGAAATAGTCAAGATAGCCTGAGCCTCACATGTTGTTCCAAACCTGTATGGCATTCTTTCCTCTGTGGAACATAAATGAAGGCCTTTTGAAAAATGGCTTAGTGTTTTTTGTTTGTTTCCATACAGGGGAAGTCAATTGGGACCAAAACTGTTTGGTGACCAACGTTCTTCAGTCAAGTCAAGTCACTTTCATTTATATTGCGCTTTTTACGATATAGATTGTTTCAAAGCAGCTTTACAGTGATAATTGATGGAAGAGAGATTGTTTTGGCTGTACATCAGCTCTAGAAAAAAGTTATTGTCCAGCTAAAGAAAGTTTTTGATTGATTCATTTCCAATTTTCCAATTTACTTTGGGGCCACTTACGCGACACCATTTTTAACTAAAATAGAAAACTTTTCATGTGTTCTGGACGTTCATTTGCATGGCAACAGTGTTTGGTGGCTTGAGAACACAAACTTTGAAATAGGTTTAGAATTCTGTGAGAATGGTGACAGCATCACGTGTTTAGTCTATAGGCAAGCGTGTTTGAATACGCATGTGCGCAGGCGTGTAGTTTTTCTTTACAAAATGACCGCCAAATTACTTGTCTGGTATGCATAATACAGCGTTTTTAGTCGTTTCCGATAATTCCAATAACGTTTTCATATGTACAGAGGGAAAGTGAAGTGAAGGAGGCCTTTACAGTGTCTAGTCCAGTCTAGTTGACACTGTCTCTGCAGACACTTAAGGGATGCGTTGCGGCCATGTCTAGGCGCCAGTCCACTATCTGATCTGGATACAGCTTGGATCTGGCAGACTACTGTAAACCTCAGGATAAACAGAGAGACTAACATTAGCGTAGATGCCATTCTTCTTATGATGTAACGAGTACATCAGGTGTTATGGGAAGTGTTCCCGGTTCCGGCTGACCTAGTTAATGACCTAACAATCATTTAACTGATTTGAATAATAGAGATTGATAATGTTCTATGTGTATGCCATAGTAAAGAGATGCGTTTTTAGTCTAGATTTAAACTGACAGAGTGTGTCTGCTTCCCGAACAATGCTAGGAAGACTGTTCCAGAGTTTAGGTGCTAAATAGGAAAAGGATCGACCGCCTGCAGTTGATTTTGATATTCTAGGGATTATGAGCTGGCCAGAGTTTTGAGATTGCAATAGATGTGAAGGACTATAATGCGTTAGTCTCGCGTAGCCAGACCTTCAGACTGACAGCAGAAGGTCTGGACTCCATCTTTCATTGGTCAAGGACCACCCAACAGGACGTTTGACTGACACGCAACCAATCACAGTTCGTTTTGTTCCGAGTCAAGTTTAGGGGCGTGAAAATGTAAAGTCGATGTCCCTGCAATAACTGACTGGCGTGCATCTACAAATTATTAATTCATGAACGTTGTTCAAGATTACTGCAACAGTGGCGCTGCGAACTTCACATAATTGAGAAAACCCAGCGTTTAGTTGATCCTGGTAAGCGCTCATCATCAGTTGTAAACACAGCGGCGTTCTTCTTCCACGAGGGAGTTTGGAGTTGTTTTCTAGGCTGACCGTTAAAGAAAGCAACACACTCATATTGCAGACATCCTGTAGAATTCAACCAAGCAAATGACGACTTCGAATCTCCTGAATTGTTTCCAAGTGTGGGCGTGACATCTGAGGCTGAGACTAATAATGCGTTCAAAGCTTGTTCAAATAGTAATTAGCAAGATTTTAAAATTTATGCAATGTTTAATATACAGGTTACAGGTTTGGAATGACATGAGGGTGACAGAATTTTAATTTTTGAGTAAAATTTCGCTTCAAATTGAGATTTTCTCTTCTTTTATGTGTTTCTTCTAAGCTTGAGGTTTTATGGCTTGTGTCAGAACCCTTAGGCTGCTTACTGTAATTTCAGATGAAGCAGCTGCACTTTTTTTTCCATGGAAATTCCCCCAGCTCCATCTTCCCTTGTGTTTAGGAGATAAACATAACACGGAAGTCAGGAAGGGAGGGGGAGTGTAGAGAAAGAAAAATAGATCCTTTTGTAGATCCTTTCTGAATGTCTCAGTCTTTGCTGGGAACCTGCACTCTGTGTTTTAATGTACTGTATTGTTCCCTTGGTTGAAGGTGTGTTTTCTTTGAACAGAGACCTGAAGTCAATATTTGTAGAGGAAAGGACAAACATGGTAGACTGCACTTCTCTGTCACAGGAAGTTGGGTCTTTTTAAAGCACTCTGTCACTTCACATGGTCTGTCTTGAGACCTCTGACACAGGATGTGGTTTGGTAAGTGAAACAGTGACAGACCATCATATGAAACTTTTATTTATGTGCACATACAGATCTGCAGTTTCTCCTGTACCTCACAAAGATTTCCTAATATTCTGTTTTCAGTTTTATTCAGCTGTATGAATGACATCTCTAACACAAAGACATCTAACAGATCCGTTAGAGAACAAGGAAGTGGAATATTTGAAAGGAGAGGAGGAGGTCTTAAAATGAGGAACTGGTATATGATTTATAAGCAAAATTTGAAGACTGAACCCCTCCTTCATTGCATAATACACTGGTTCTGAGCATTGGAAACATCAGGGAATCCCACTTTTTAAGCCACTCAAACCAAACCCTACAGATCATGAGCATTTTGAGGATGTTAATCAGACCGCACTGGAGACAGATCAAGTTATAGTATAAACACTGAGCTCCTCCCTCAGACTTCCATTAACCAGGCCAGCATCCTCTGAGTGTAATCGATGCTTTCGGTTTTTGAGGTAGCTTATCATAAGAAATGGTAAATGAGTGTGTAAACACTGGCAGACGCTGAGGGTCTGTTGCCCATGTAACGTATACGAATGTAGAATACAAAATTCCCCCTGTCCTTTGTGTTTCGTGTGATGCTGATATATCACACAGCAAACAAAGGTTGTCAAAGATATCAGATATCACTGGCCATCTGAGAGCTGTAACTTGGCAACCATGACTCGACCAGTAAGGTAGGCAAAACATAAAGTGGTAAAACACGGAAACTCTTTCTCTGTTTGTTTAGTGGTAGAAGCAAGGTCAGTCTGAATCATAGTAATGACTAAAACAAATTAAAGGGCCATTTTGTGTAAAAAGATCAAATCTTGCAACAGCAGTGGAGTTCACTACATAAATATTACATTCCCAGCAAGCAATTTTGCATTTAAAAGACATCTAATAGCCGTCCAAACACAGCCCTGACATCTAAGATAAAATGAAGCAAAATTTCAAGTCTAACCAATGAAATTTCACTGTTGACTTACATGATGGAATATTACACATCTTGCAAGATAAAAAACGACATGTATCCAAATTCAAGGTTATTTTGGCTAGAAGTGGGTTACTCGTAGCCGGACTATATCGGCTTATCTATAGATAACCGTGAAATGACAGCTATTGCTTACTGGGATTACACTGCTCAGCATAAAACGAATAGGACTGTATAGAACACTATCTCTCTGATCTACAGGAAACAGTGGCCTACCAGAACCCAAAGTGTGAAATATGTGTGAACTGAGGGGTTTTGTGAAATTCAGCTCATTTTTAGATATGTCTGAGACTATTAGCATTTGTCTGTAAACAACAAACAATTTTGAGATTTATAATTTTTTTAATGTCTTAATTACATCATGCATTGCTATTGAGTCATGTGATTAAGAACTGCTTATAAAGCATTCTGTTGGCACAACATATTTACAGTATACAGCTCTGCTGTCATCTTAACTGCCAAAACAGCTTTACTTGGCATCAAAGGTGACCATGATGTGGGATGATTATGAAAGGTAGGGTTGGTAATTTCAGAGAAAATTTCAGTGAGTCCCCACCCACCCTCCAAAGCCACACCTTCTTCAAAACACATGAATGCACACAGCAGAGTCTGCTAAATGTCACAAGAGACGTGTTAAACTACCTCATGTCTCAAAGCATATAACATTTCAATGTAAACAACTTACAGAGCTCTGACTTGTACTACCTGACTGCTGCTGATTCATTTCAGCATTGAGTGTTGACATAGAAATGCATAAATATCAGGTTTTTTACAGGTTGCCATCTCATAATTACAGTTACGACATGGCGTGAACACAATGTAAGCTCATTGTTTTTAGTTCAGGAGGAACTGTAAAAAACGGTTGCTGTTTGTGGCGCTCAATGACTGTCTGAATACAACTCGGCACTGATGGCGTGTGATGTCTGTGCGAGCAGGAGCGAGAAGCATTTGGACCGAATGCAATGATTGGACGAACATTGTTTGGTCCTGAGACTTCCACTGAAGATATATGTACTGAATGCAATGATTGGACGAACATTGTTTGGTTCTGAGACTTCCACTGAAGATATATGTACCGAATGCAATGATTGGACGGAATGCAATGATTGGACGAACATTGTTTGGTCCTGAGACTTCCACTGAAGATATATGTACCGAATGCAATGATTGGACGGAATGCAATGATTGGACGAACATTGTTTGGTCCTGAGACTTCCACTGAAGATATATGTACCGAATGCAATGATTGGACCGAATGCAATGATTGGACGAACATTGTTTGGTCCTGAGACTTCCACTGAAGATATATGTACCGAATGCAATGATTGGACGAACATTGTTTGGTCCTGAGACTTCAACTGAAGATATATGTACCGAATGCAATGATTGGACCGAATGCAACGATTGGACGAACATTGTTTGGTCCTGAGACTTCCACTGAAGATATATGTACCAAATGCAATGATTGGACCGAATGCAATGATTGGACGAACATTGTTTGGTCCTGAGACTTCCACTGAAGATATATGTACCAAATGCAATGATTGGACCGAATGCAATGATTGGACGAACATTTTTTTGGTCTTGAGACTTCCACAGAAGATATATGTACGTTTTAATATTTAGACCATTTCTATTATTGATTGCGATCAGGGTGTGAAGAGAGTTTCATCTAGTATAACAACTACACTACCTGTAATGCGCTTTATATATTATTCATTTTTTTAAACCACTCAGTCAGACACAATTTTTATTCTTTCATCACACTGCAAACTTTGAGTGAATTATGTTTTTTTTATTATTTTTTTTAGATTTTTACGAATAATATCGAAAACCTGGTGAACATTTTCATTGAATAATTTCATTTGCATTTTAAAATACTATGTACACACATTTTATCACAATTTTTGGTGACCGTAAATGACAAACGTTGATGTTAACACATAAGGGCGACTAATTCGTGTGAAAAAGGACAGCTGTATGCACAGTGCATTTTGGTTTTGACCTTTTTGTTCTACCCTGCATCTCAACAGGAAGTGGTGGTCAATCTGAACGTGATGCATGAAATGTTTCATCGACGCTTTAGCCACTGTAACCTAATTAGGTTTATGGTTGTGCTAATCCGATCATTTCTGTACACTGCTGATTATTGTTTAAATTTTTATCAGAATCATCATTGTGAGTTGCACTGCATCGATGTGAACTTTTAGGCCTGAGCTGTGAGAACTTCTGCATCTTTCTTTTCTGTGAACATTACAAAGAGATTATTGAGATCTCTGATGGTTGAGTCAGATCAGAGGCCTCAGTTTGCTTTGGGTTTTTGTAGCGGAGTGGAACAGAAGAGGAAGGGGCTTGAGGAAGAGCTGAAAACCGCAGTGATCATTAGACTGTAACACTGTTTATCATTTAGATTGTATTCATGCATGCATTAACCACAAACATGCATGAATTATGTTTCATTTTTTTAGAATTAGCAAATAAAGTCCAATCAATTATCATAACAATTTAAAGAATATATATTTTGTGTATGTCCAACTAGTTTAACCAGTTTAATCACCTCAATACATTTAATAATCACTTTTTATAATCTAGGTCAGGGTACTGTATCTATAATGTGTGCACCAAACGTGTGGTTTGTACATGTGGAATGTGCAAGTTTTGCACAACAATGAGTTTGAGAAATGGATGTGTGGTGGTGTGTGCATGTGTGGTACCAGTGTAGGTGGATGAGGTGCTTTGAGGGGCCTGACCTGATCAAACTCATTTAAAGAGGCAGCAAAAAGCATTGGCTTCCTGGCTGTTGCACTCCTACGTGGAGATTGTGACCATCCCAGTTATATATATATATATATATATATATATATATATATATATACACTCACCTAAAGGATTATTAGGAATGCAATTATCTAATCAACCAATCACATGGCAGTTGCTTCAATGCATTTAGGGGTGTGGTCCTGGTCAAGACAATCTCCTGAACTCCAAACTGAATGTCAGAATGGGAAAGAAAGGTGATTTAAGCAATTTTGAGCGTGGCATGGTTGTTGCTGCCAGACGGGCCGGTCTGAGTATTTCACATTCTGCTCAGTTACTGGGATTTTCATGCACAACCATTTCTAGGGTTTACAAAGATTGGTGTGAAAAGGGAAAAACATCCAGTATGCGGCAGTCCTGTGGATGAAAATGCCTTGTTGATGCTAGAGGTCAGAGGAGAATGGGCCGACTGATTCAAGCTGATAGAAGAGCAACTTTGACTGAAATAACCACTCATTACAACCGAGGTATGCAGCAAAGCATTTGTGAAGCCACAACACGCACAACCTTGAGGCGGATGGGCTACAACAGCAGAAGACCCCAACGGGTATCACTCATCTCCATTACAAATAGGAAAAAGAGGCTACAATTTGCACAAGCTCACCAAAATTGGACAGTTGAAGACTGGAAAAATGTTCGGTCTGAGTCTCGATTTCTGTTGAGACATTCAGATGGTAGAGTCAGAATTTGGCGTAAACAGAATGAGAACATGGATCCATCATGTCTTATTACCACTGTGCAGGCTGGTGGTGGTGGTGTAATGGTGTGGGGGATGTTTTCTTGGCACACTTTAGGCCCCTTCGTGCCAATTGGGCATCGTTTAAATGCCACGGCCTACCTGAGCATTGTTTCTGACCATGTCCATCCCTTTATGACCACCATGTACCCATTCTCTGATGGCTACTTCCAGCAGGATAATGCACCATGTCACAAAGCTCGAATCATTTCAAATTGGTTTCTTGAACATGACAATGAGTTCACTGTACTAAAATGGCCCCCACAGTCACCAGATCTCAACCCAATAGAGCATCTTTGGGATGTGGTGGAACGGGAGTTTCGTGCCCTGGATGTGCATCCCTCAAATCTCCATCAACTGCAAGATGCTATCCTATCAATATGGGCCAACATTTCTAAAGAATGCTTTCAGCACCTTGTTGAATCAATGAGAATCATAGAATTAAGGCAGTTCTGAAAGCGAAAGGGGGTCAAACACAGTATTAGTATGGTGTTCCTAATAATCCTTTAGGTGAGTGTATATATATATATATATATATATATATATATATATATATATATATATATATATATATATATATATATAGATAGAGAGAGAGAGAGAGAGAGAGAGAGAGAGAGAGAGAGAGAGTATTCTACATAGCAAAAAGCAGCATTCCCAGTGAAATTTTTGTCAATTGTTCCCATTATACAATTACATTGTTCAGTTTTATTAGCGTTCTAGCATTGCATTATTGTGAAGATCTCACTATGTAGCCTATGTTTGTTTAATTTAGACCAGTCAGGGCTGCTGCTCACCAAATGGCTGCTAACCATCTAATGGAAATTAAAAGCAACAGTAAGGAATGGAAAATACAATTGTAGGTGAATTTTACTACTTTTACTAAAGCGTACTAACCTACAACCGAATGTGAATATAGGCTATGCTATGTATTTTCTCTCTTAAAAAGACAAAGTAGTACAAACGGTAGGCTAGGTGGATAAATTACTATTAATATGACGTTTTAAAATGTAAAAAGGAACATAAACTGTAGCTAATGGCCATCAAAGAATGATTTAACGATTTTTAAAAAGCCGAATACAGCTAATACGCGTCTGTAAGCAGAACGGACGGGGAGGGCGTTTTCATATGTCTAGTGCTTCACACACCGTCGGTCTGTTACTCCAACTCAGCTTTCGAATTTGCGGAAAATGGACATAATCTTGTAACTCAATATGGACTGTATTCTTGTCAGTATGGGATTTTTGTCTTTTATCAGTCAGTTTACGCGGTAATGAATTTAATGGTGTGCTTGACGAAATGTTGAGGAATACTTTTCCCCAAACGGCTTGCTTTTATCTGCTCTTGCTGTGTTTGGAAGGTAGGCTATGTTATTAATGGGTTTTTTTTTGTATCAGAATGTTTCTGTTTGCAACCGACATGTATTCAAACGCTTATTCGTCCTAGATAAACTTCTTTATTTTATTTTATTTTATTTTTTTGCATTTATTATATTAACTTAATGTATGTACCGTTTTAGAGTTTAAACTTATAATGTACAGCGGACATATTGGAGAAAGATTGTCACTTTATGTTTATTGCGTATGTACAGTCTTTGTAAATATTTATGAGAACATTAATACACCCCCACCTCCTGCCCTGAATGTGTTTCAGGTGTGTTTGCTGATGAAGTGAAGTCAGTGTCAGTGACTGAGGGAGATTCTGTCTCTCTAAACTCTGATGTTACTGAAGTACAGACAGATGATCAGATACTGTGGATGTTTGGACCTCAAGAGACTCGCATAGCTGAAATCCACAGACAGAACATCTATACATATGACAGTAATACGACATTTGAGAAAAGACTCCAGATGGACAGTCAAACTGGATCTCTGACCATCAGAAACATCAGATCTGAACACACTGGACTTTATAAACTACAGATCTTCAGAAACAGAGGAACTTCATACAAGAGATTCAGTGTTACTGTATACAGTGAGTAAATGGAAGTGTTTCATATGTTTAATGTAAATCGGAGTAAGACTGGTTTACTATCACCTGGGGCCGGTTGCATAAACCACTAAGACTAGTCTTACAAGTTAGTCATCAAATTTTTTCTTATAGACTGTTTATAACTTTTTTAAGTCAGTTACATAAAAATGTACATTAGCCTAATTTGACTGGCTTGATTAATTTGTCCCTTGATTAACTGCTAGATCTTAAGACACTGTCTTAACATAACGTAATGGCTATGTTTATGCAACTGGCCCCTGTTGAGGACATTTAAAACAAAACATGTCCACCGCCTATTAGTTTACATTAGTATCCGGTATCCATTAGTTTAATCACAGATCAAATTGACATTTACAGTTAACTAATATTATTTTTGTTTTCCAGCTCCTCTGCCTGTTCCTGTCATCACTGGTAACTCAAACAGCCCAGAGTCCAGATGTTCTCTGGTGTGTTCAGCTGTGAATGTGAGCCATGTGACTCTCTCCTGGTACAAAGGAAACAGTTCATTGTCCAGCATCAGTGTGTCTAATCTCAGCATCAGTCTCTCTCTACCTCTGGAGGTGGAATATCAGGATAACAACACCTACAGCTGTGTGCTCAACAATCCCATCAGCAACCAGACCACACATCTGGACAACATCACTCAACTCTGTCACACACAAACAAGTATGTCAGCGGTGATCATTGTCTGTTTACAGAATTTCTCTGTTTCATGAAATATCAGTAGGTATCATTGCTAATCTGGGTCTGTGAAGGCAATGTTGATATGAGGCCAAAGTTAATTAACCCTTTTCCGTTTTAGGATCTCTCCCTAGAATTATATACCTTGCTGCATTTATTCTTCCTATACTTCTGATTGGACTTTCTGGTATGATGTACTTTCTCTACAGGAAGTACAAAAGAACGGCACAAAAAGGTAAGAATTTCCTACCGCATCTATATAGCAGGAAAACATGTATTAATGTTTTTACATGAAATACTTATAATTGATATTAATGATTGTGAAATTGACCCTCCCCTAACCCTATCTCTTCAGGAAATGGTTTTGAACCATGCACAAATACAGTGGAAAAAGCTCAGACAGAAGAAGAAGAGGTACAATATGCTGAAACAGTAGTTTTGAAACCAAATGGACAAAAAAAGGTAAGAGTTTCATGAAATGCCACCTGTTCTCGTTCTGATGTCCATTCTGATATCTGACCAAGAAATTGTATGCTTAAAGTATAATATATTACATTAAATGTCTCACAATATCTTTGTGTGAAGAACAGACCCACATTCTATCTGTATTTCTTAAAATGTTTAGATTACACTGTAATTCTGTGTAATTATTTAATAAAATAAGTCTTTCATATTTTTGATTACTCTATGATGAAGAAACATGGGGCCAAATATTTTTTCAGTGTCAGCGACGGACATGTTGCATTTATTGTCATGATGAAATGAATGTCTTTAACTTATTGAAATGTCTGGTATTCCTGTTAGAGCTTGGTCAGAGGTTTTTTTGACTACATGCTCTCATTCGCCATTTCTGCACTGTTTCACACAAATGTTCTCCTGAAGAGTTTTCGGGTGAGATGCAGATTTCATTGTAGTTTGTCACATTTGTTTTGTGTTGTCTTGCAGAAAACTAATGAGACAGAGGAAACGATATACTCCAGTGTCGTCACATGAGACACCAATATATTTCAACAGAATACTTTTGTCAGGATTTGTCTGGTTTAAAACAGAGGATTGAGAAGAAGAGTTCAGAATGACTTTTATGACTTGTATATGTTTGGTGGAAGAACTGGCCGGTCTGATCCAGAAGAGGGAGATGAGCTCTGAATGAATTTGACTGATGTTATGTTTTGCAAATGCAAATATCCTCTGACGAATATAGACAGAGTTGCAAGCACAGCGAGAGTCATAGTGAGAAAATAAAACAAGCTAAAGCTCATTTTAAACCCATTGGTTAAAATTATGTTTTAGGGACCCAACATGTACATCAGCATAACATTTTGCATTCCATTTATTTTTTGGATTTGTTGTTTATGTCCTGTTTAAGAAGGAGAGTATAATGATGCATGCTGAAAGGCTATGTATGGAATAGACTGCTTAATGCCCTCCCCTTCTTCTATTCTTTCTTAGTTCTGTACAGCCAATGGTTATTAATCTCCTCAGGGTTGCTCCTCCTAATTGTTTGTGCAGTAAGCCACAAGACCCCACCCCAACCCCTGCTGTATTTCCAGTAAATGTTACCTGTCTGTCCTGTATCATATCGCAACAAGTCATTACATGTCCCATCATACCATATAATTTCGCATGCAGGCTGAAATTTGACATGCCTCTTTATATTTGCAGTATCTTAAAGTCATGTTTTACTTTCTTTAATAAACAGTTTTAGAAGTATGCTGCATTTCAAAGTTGTTTATTTTTATGCAAAGTCTTGACAAAACCATTCCTGAATTCCTGTAACGTCTGTTTTTTCAGTGACTTGAGATGCAGAATCTCAAATAAAAGCATTAACAGTGCTTAAACATGTGCATGTTACTTTAGACTGTACACACTGTGTGTAATCTTAAGTACAGTGCATTCATCTTTAAAAGTGTGCATTTAGATGAATTGCTTCCAGTGTTCTATTTACATAGGAACTATTGAACAATTATTATTGAACAGTTATTGCCATCTAGTGGCCACAAACTTGCAGGCAAGAAAGAACCTCAGTTATATATGGCAGAAGTCTGCTGCTTCTGGAGTGGGTGTGTAATATGCACAACCAATGCTGTTGTCTTCTATATTCTCCGTGACTGTTTTGAACAGTCAAAAACAATCATAATCTATACACATGATTAAAATACAAATATAATGTCATCTTGGTTATTGCTTGATTTGAAAATGAAATCCACCAGAGAATCTAGCAAGGTTGAAAGTTCGAGTCGCATTGCGACAGTGAATACTGTAATTTTACAAACAAAACGTTTACAGACACTAACATGTAAACCATAAATAATAGAATTTACCTTAAACCATAAATAGAATATACAAAACGAACATTGTATTCGAAAAAAAACTTTAACAAGTAGCATAATATGATACCCTTACGAAAATGAACCATGGTTTTACTGTGGTTATTATAGTTAAACCATGGTAACCACAAATTAAACATGGCTTTGCTACTCTAATCATAGTTTAACCATGGTATTTGTGGTAAAACTGTGGTTATACACTCATCTAAAGGATTATTAGGAACACCATACTAATACTGTGTTTGACCCCCTTTCGCCTTCAGAACTGCCTTAATTCTATAATAATCTTAATAATTAGGTGCTGAAAACATTCTTTAGACATGTTGGCCCATATTGATAGGATAGCATCTTGCAGTTGATGAAGAATTGTGGGATGCACATCCAGGGTACGAAGCTCCCGTTCCACCACATCCCAAAGATGCTCTATTGGGTTGAGATCTGGTGACTGTGGGGGCCATTTTAGTACAGTGAACTCATTGTCATGTTCAAGAAACCAATTTGAAATGATTCGAGCTTTGTGACATGGTGCATTATCCTGCTGGAAGTAGCCATCAGAGAATGGGTACATGGTGGTCATAAAGGGATGGACATGGTCAGAAACAATGCTCAGGTAGGCCGTGGCATTTAAACGATGCCCAATTGGCACGAAGGGGCCTAAAGTGTGCCAAGAAAACATCCCCCACACCATTACACCACCGCCACCAGCCTGCACAGTGGTAACAAGGCATGATGGATCCATGTTCTCATTCTGTTTATGCCAAATTCTGACTCTACCATCTGAATGTCTCAACAGAAATCGAGACTCATCAGACCAGCAACATTTTTCCAGTCTTCAACTGTAAAATTTTGGTGAGCTTGTGCAAATTGTAGCCTCTTTTTCCTATTTGTAGTAGAGATGAGTGGTACCCGGTGGGGTCTTCTGCTGTTGTAGCCCATCCGCCTCAAGGTTGTGCTGTTGTGGTTTCACAAATGCTTTGCTGCATACCTTGGTTGTAACGAGTGGTTATTTCAGTCAAAGTTGCTCTTCTATCAGCTTGAATCAGTCGGCCCATTCTCCTCTGACCTCTAGCATCAACAAGGCATTTTCACCCACAGGACTGCCGCATACTGGATGTTTCCCTTTTCACACCATTCTTTGTAAACCCTAGAAATGGTTGTGTATGAAAATCCCAGTAACTGAGCAGATTGTGAAATACTCAGACCGGCCCGTCTGGCACCAACAACCATGCCATGCTCAAAATTGCTTTAAATCACCTTTCTTTCCCATTCTGACATTCAGGTTGGAGTTCAGGAGATTGTCTTGACCAGGACCACAGCCCTAAATGCATTGAAGCAACTGCCATGTGATTGGTTGATTAGATAATTGCATAAAGAGAAATTAACAGGTGTTCCTAATAATCCTTTAGGTGAGTGTATATATATATGGTAATCAATTAGCCAAAAAAACATAGTTACTACACTTTTATTATAATAAAACCATGGTTAATTTTCATAAGGGTAAAACAATATGATTTACACTTTAATAACACTTTATGTAAAAATACTTTCCAGACTATTGTGTTATAGTTGCTGCTTGTAAAGTCTTTCAAGTGGTGCTCACATCCCTTCCCTATAGACTTCCCTATAGCATTACTGGGAACGCCCACAAAAATGTCACATTCGCCATATGCCGTGGGGGAAAACAAGCCATTAGGATGAATGCATTGTTAGATGCTTTATCTTTACTCTAAAACTTCATATAACTTACTAGAGGTGCAGAACGCCACATGGCAACTTTTCGAGACTGCACCAAGCAAAAATCAATCGTAATCATTACAAAGAGTAAAGATAAAGTGTCTAACAATGTCTACGTGCATTCACTCTAACGGCTTGTTTTCCCCCACGGCATATGGCGAATATGACGTTTTTGTGGGCGTTCCCTAAGCCTATAGAGTGGTGCAGGTATGACGTCACTTTGTAGGCCAACCGGCAGTTAGCATCGCACTGGTTCCCTCAAGAAAAACCCAATAAGATTTTCCCATAAGCTTTTGGATTATCTCAAAAAACAAGCTCTGTAATCAACACAAGTTTATGATACACGTGTTGTATGACCTACAGCTCCAGCTCGTGGATCTAATGGGAGTTACATTACTGGGAACGCCCGCATCGCCCGTCATATCCGTTTATGCCATGGGGCTGGGAAAACAACCTATTCTAATTGATGTGCGTAGACTTTGTTAGGCGCTTGATCTTTACTCGATTGATGTACAAATAATTCAAAAGTCCTCTATTTCATTATGGGAAGGGCTTGGCTGTTTGTGCTTCAAGCCTACAAGCTGATATATTGTCATATTACATGTACGACAGTGGAATGACATTTTTTCGTCAAAATGCATACTGCATTTTCCCAAATATTACACGACATAGCCTGCTTCTTAAATCACCCAGTTATTTGATGAAGACGGTTGCTATAAAAAAAAAAGTCAGTAATTTGAGAATAGTATTGTGAGACTGACATGTCAACTCCAAATTTGCTTTGTAAAATATACAGTACTGTGCAAAAGTCTTAGGCACGTTGGTATTTTCACACGAAAAATGTTTTTAAGCCAGTTATTTATATCTTTTGCTGTAGTGTGTCAGTAGGAAATATCAGTTTCCAAACATTCATTTTGCAATTAATTGTAATAATCCAGTGATTGTTTTTTTGTTTTTTGCTTGTTTGTTTTGTTTTTTATGCACAAGAAGTCTGACAGCAGCCGGTATGATCTGACCTCACCATCATGGAGTCTGTCTGTGATTACATGAAGAAACAGAAAAAACTGAGACAGACTAAATCCAGAAGAACTGTGGCAGCGTCTCCCAGACTCTTGAAGAAACGTTCCTGCAGAACTACAGGACTGTGAAAAGTTTAGGCACTTGTCAGAATGCTTTAAAGCAAGAATGCTGTCAAAAATAATAACATAACATAGCTTTGATTTATGAATTAATTTCTATTAACTAAATCAAATGGATATTTGGGGTGAGCACCCTTTGCTTTTGTCACCTGCATCTATTCCTACACCTGTTCATGTAGTTTTGCAGGAAGGTTTCTTCAAGTGTCCTGGAGACGTTGCCACAGTTCTTCTGGATTTAGTCCATCTCAGTTTTTTCTGTTTCTTCATGTAATCACAGACAGACTCAATGAAGATGAGATCAGATCTCCATGTGGAGCATAGAGACTATTGTCAGACTCTTTATGCATACGAAAATCTCACTGGATTATTAAAATGAATGGCAATTCATTTATAAATGTAAACTGATATTTCCTACTGACACACTATATAAATAACTGGCTTAAACCCACTTTTTGTGTGTAAAAATGCTAGCGAGCCTAAGACTTTTGCACAGTACTGTAAATGCTGAACTAGGAATTAATTCATGCATGGCTGTACCAACAAGAAAAACTAATAAATAAACAATTAAAGCTACATACATGCACACTCGCGACGTCTTTGCATACTTTATCACAGCTGAAGTGAAATAAATGTAATATTTGTCAAATACACAGATGTTTCAGAGACATTTTTATTCAATAGGCTACTTTATGTAGGCCTACTGCCTGTAGGTAGCATAATTTTTGTGCAAGAATAAAGTTCAACATAACATTAGCCTACTATTTAAATACCAATGGGGTCTAGAGCTGCAGCCTGCAACAACTAATCAATAAAATCGATAATGATCGATAATGAAAATCATCTACAACAATTCTCATTATCGATTAGTCGGGTCTGCCCTCTGTGCACGGAAAACTTCCACCAGTCACACCAAAATACAGCATTGAATAACGCATTTCAATGGACAAAATTCATCTAAACATAGTAGAGTGAAAACAGAGTGAGCTGCTGCGAGAAAGGTACATGATCCAAGTGCTCAAGACATGAGGATTCTTTATTTTAAGCTTCAAGCTAGTGCATTAGCGTTTAACATACACTGTCATGGGTTTTGACAGATGCGTGTGCGTCTTCAGCGCAAAACATACTTTTTACAGGTTATATCCTCATCTGTAAATGTTACTAATTCACACGAGTATTTCCATTTTGCATGAAAGCGCTTCCTGGCAGTCTTCATTTTAATCTTCAAACTTCACTGAACGAGCGCCGGTGCGTCGGGTGCGCAATTCAAGTATTTTATAAGAGTAGTAACTGTAAAGGGATAACAGCGTGTAATTGATTATAATGCAAGACGTTTCTTATAGGCTATTTACAGGATAAAGAAATGGCATTATTAGGTTACTTTGACCATAACGAATGTGTGTGTGTTCCTGCAGACCATTCCTCTAATCTGGTAACACTGAGTTTGTGTTTTTTTGTGTTTTTGTTTTTCTTTAATATAATTTTAATGTAGGGATTTAAACTGTCCTTTTGCTTAGTAATTTTTGTGCACATAATGTATAGCACAGACATACCCTAAAATTAACCATATTTTTACTATAGTAAAACCATGTTTTTAGCGTATTGATTACCATTTGTATAACTACACAAATACCATAGTTAAACTATACATTTTAAGCAAAACCATGGTTAATTTGTGGTTAGCATGGAATAACTACAATAAACCTGCTTTATATTATTATTTTGGCTTTATTCATTGTACAAACCCGATTCCAAAAAAGTTGGGACACTGTACAAATTGTGAATAAAAACAGAATGCAATGATGAATATATTTTATTTATTTTATTCAGAATATAACATAGATGACATATCAAATGTTTAAACTGAGAAAATGTATCATTTTAAGGGAAAAATAAGTTGATTTTAAATTTCATGGCATCAACACATCTCAAAAAAGTTGGGACAAGGCCATGTTTCCCACTGTGTGGCATCCCCTCTTCTTTTTATAACAGTCTGCAAACGTCTGGGGACTGAGGAGACAAGTTGCTCAAGTTTATGAATAGGAATGTTGTCCCATTCTTGTCTAATACAGGCTTCTAGTTGCTCAACTGTCTTAGGTCTTCTTTGTCGCATCTTCCTCTTTATGATGCACCAAATGTTTTCTATGGGTGAAAGATCTGGACTGCAGGCTGGCCATTTCAGTGCCCGGATCCTTCTTCTACGCAGCCATGATGTTGTAATTGATGCAGTATGTGGTCTGGCATTGTCATGTTGGAAAATGCAAGGTCTTCCCTGAAAGAGACGACGTCTGGATGGGAGCATATGTTGTTCTAGAACTTGGATATACCGTTCAGCATTGATGGTGCCTTTCCAGATGTGTAAGCTGCCCATGCCACACACACTCATGCAACCCCATCCCATCAGAGATGCAGGCTTCTGACCTGAGCGCTGATAACAACTTGGGTTGTCCTCTTTAGTCCGGATGACATGGTGTCCCAGTTTTCCAAAAAGAACTTCAAATTTTGATTGGTCTGACCACAGAACAGTTTTCCACTTTGCCACAGTCCATTTTAAATGAGCCTTGGCCCAGAGAAAACGCCTGCGCTTCTGGATCATGTTTAGATATGGCTTCTTTTTGACCTATAGAGTTTTAGCCGGCAACGGCGAATGGCACGGTGGATTGTGTTCACCGACAATGTTTTCTGGAAGTATTCCTGAGCCCATGTTGTGGTTTCCATTACAGTAGCATTCCTGTATGTGATGCAGTGCCGTCTAAGGGCCCGAAGATCACAGGCATCCAGTATGGTTTTCTGGCCTTGACCCTTACGCACAGAGATTGTTCCAGATTCTCTGAATCTTTGGATGATATTATGCACTGCAGATGATGATAACTTTTTCTCTGAGAAACTCCTTTCTGATATTGCTCCAGTATTTTTGGCCGCAGCATTGGGGGAATTGGTGATCCTCTGCCCATCTTGACTTCTGAGAGACACTGCCACTCTGAGAGGCTCTTTTTATACCCAGTCATGTTGCCAATTGACCTAATAAGTTGCAAATTGGTCCTCCAGCTGTTCCTTATATGTACATTTAACTTTTCCGGCCTCTTATTGCTACCTGTCCCAACTTTTTTGGAATGTGTAGCTCTCATGAAATCCAAAATGAGCCAATATTTGGCATGACATTTCAAAATGTCTCACTTTCAACATTTGATGTGTTATCTATATGTGAATAAAATATAAGTTTATAAGATTTGTAAATTATTGCATTCCTTTTTTATTCACAATTTGTACAGTGTCCCAACTTTTTTGGAATCGGGTTTGTAAAATCATGGTTCATTTTTGGATATATTCACTGTGTGTTTTCATAGCACTCAGCAGACACGTTTGTTTGAAGGACAGCATTGGGAAGGATGTGGAATAGTGTGTTTTGTCAATAAAAAAAAAATTTCATCCAAATAATCAGGAAAAAATAATCGGCTAACTAATCAATTATCAAAATATTAGTTGCAGCCCAAGTGGGGTCTATTTTTTATAAACACGACACAATATAACATCGTAAATACATGAAAAGAGGTTTTACTATTAAAAAAACTGATCTGTGAGCATTAGAGGGACTGAAGGTTTCAGAATAAACATGAAACGTGATCGCTGTTGTAGCGAGATCTAGCCCCAGGGGAAATGGTGCGGGATTTATGCATGCGTTTAATCGTGTGACGATCAAACATACATAAATCGGCACAGAGGGGAATTTGGATATTAACAGTTGATTATAACGGATTATAACAATTATTAATATCTATGGCTTGATTCAGCTTGTAGAATTTTCTTTAATTCTAGAATTGAGTTCAAAGGACGGATAATTGTCCACCAACTATCTCCCTTATAAGAACTATTAGACAAGACTTCTTTGGCCACAAGAAGTATCTTTCTTTTTAATTTGTAACAGGGTCGGTTCACCGTAAAAAGGGACTTATGGATGAGCAACTCAGGTACAATCACGTGTGAGTATATATCTTTTAATAAATCAACAAACAATAAACAAACATACACAGATTAACTGAAAGCAGGAAGGAGAGAGAGAGAGAGTGAGAGAGAGAGAAAGAGAGAGAGAAGGAAAAGGTGGTATTACCGACAACAACCTATTGAGAACCAGCAAGAAATCAGACCAACTTATTGGTATAAGCTCAAAACTCAATAACAACTGTTAAGGATACTTGCATATGCTTCCTTCGTGGCTGATCGCGGATTTGTGCGTGTGGGGGAATTCCGCGATCCGGTCCGTGTTTTGAATCTTGCAGGGCGGGTCCGTTGGAGAATCCGCGCTGAGGAAGAGTCAGAGGAGAGTAAGAGAGCAGAGGGCAAGAGCAAGAGAGGGGGTCAAAAGCAAGAGAGAGAGAAGCAAGAGAAAGGTAAAAGAGCCTGCAGGCCCTTTTTGGTCATCACGGGGCATCTTTGGTCGGAACAGCCAATCAGAGCGAAGGCACTAAGAAGCGGGAAATCTCCCTTTGTCTTCGGGTCTCGTCTCATTAACATGTTTATGGCTTTCTTAAGTTTGCAGACTTTGGGGTTTTGGCATAAAAGAAAGAGTTTGATGCATCATAGTACCACAAAACGCACATAACCGGTCTACAAATTGAGAGACAAAGATTTCGAGATCAAGCATGGGGAGTTTAACTTATGAATTAAAGGAAAGGTGAGGATTGATGTCGTTCTTCCTTAAGCATTCACTGGCTATAAGTTTCTAACCTATCAAACACATCTAAAATGGTTACAACAAAAAGCTTGCATACATACAGGGGACACAGCACATCTAAAATGAAAAATAACTAAGTTAAAAGTCATATAGCCCATTTGGGTGTTCTTTGGTATGTGTGAGTGGGTGAGGGTAGGGGGCTTTTTATTTATGATGGTGTCCCGTGGAATGCAGGAGGCTGGTTTGTGTTCTTTAGAGCCGTTAACCTGTCAGTCCGTAGACTTCACGGAGCCGGTCCTGTTGATTCATTTTGCATAATCAAAGTATTGGTCTGTTCGATCATTTATGAGCACCGTCCATACTCTACACTGTCATGCAGTGAATCCAGCCAATCGTGGAATAGTTGTGTCGTCATCAGAGCTCGTGCAGCCACTCTGGAGAAACTGTGCAGAAAGCTCTCGAATCGTTGTCATGGCACTTTGATGGCATACGTCACAGTCACGTGGGGTTGGTGCTGTCTCAAGTTAAAAAAAATTCTAACCAGCATGCACTGCTTTTGGTCAGCCGCCGATCGGTCTGCATGAAGTCGAACAAGCCTTATGGTTAGGATTAGGGTGTGGTTGGACTGTCTAGACCTACCCGTTACATGGAGGCAATGGTGGGGAGCTGGATGTCAAGCTCCACCCAATTGTCTCTGCAGTGAGCAATCTATCAAGTCTTTAGGCTTGTTCAACTTCATGCAGCGCCAGAAAGTCAACCCTTCGACCGGTACTACAGCCGCCTTACGATCACATGTGCCAACAATGTACCGCAAGAGCAAAACCAGACGTGATCTAATCATGCTTTATTTATTTCCTGTTGTTTTATTTATTGGCAGTGCTCACGCTGTCAGTCTCACAATACTGTTGCTGTGTTAATGAATTAAAAACCACTAATTTCATCTCACTCTGTGCCAATGGACATGTACGTTTGTATAACTGTCTGGATCTGACGTGATAAACGAGTAGAGCGACAGCAGTCATGCCCAGCACAGCATATATCAGTGAAGGAATCACACTCTCAGAATGAAGAGCTTCTGTGGAAAGAAAATGCAAATATTAACACTCAAAAGTTCTCTGATAAAGAAGATGGAAATCTTCCTCTGAATACATTTTTAAAATATTACTGGGAAAAAGTTAACATGTATATCAACTAGGCCTACAGACAAACCTGCACAAAGTTTACTGGTGTCCAGATGTGTGGTCTGGTTGCTGATGGGATTGTTGAGCACACAGCTGTAGGTGTTGTTATCCTGATATTCCACCTCCAGAGGTAGCGAGAGACTGAAGCTGAGATCAGACTCACTGATGCTGGACCATAAACTGTTTCCTTTGTACCAGGAGAGAGTCACATGACTCACATTCAACACTGAACACACCAGAGAACATCTGGACTCTGGGCTGTTTGAGTTACCAGTGATGACAGGAACAGGCAGAGGAACTGGAAAACAAAAATAATATTAGTTAACCGTAAATGTCAATTTGATCTGTGATGAAACTAATGGATACCGGGTACTAAACATGTTTTGCCTTAAAGGTAGGGTATGCAATTTCAGAGAGGCTAGCTGACTTTAAAAGCATGAGATCCCAAACAGCTCTTAAAGGGTCTAAAGGAAACAAATGAAACAAAATGGCGCCGCCGTGTTCGGTCGCCGTTCAGGTTGCTCCGCGAAGACTGTGCTTTTATTTACTATTTTACTTTCTTTTACTCTCAATTTTTACAAACTTATCAACTGCATTGATCTGCTATGACAGCAAAACTCTTTTGGACATTGGTTACCTCTACACTGGACTGTTTCAGGACACTTTCACTGATACTCTGTGGCCATCTGAGATCCTTCGGAACGCAGAGTTGAACAATGGACAGAGCCGACAGCGAAGAATCAAGAAACACCGTGGGAAACGCGCTGGTATCTGTAACAGACTGAGGAAAAGGGCATTCAGCCCTCCCCTCCCGAGCATTCTTCTAGCAAATGTTCAATCCTTGGAGAATAAGATGGACGATCTTAGAGCCAGGATAAGTTTTCAACGGGACATAAGAGACTGTAACATCTATTGTTTGTCCGAAACATGGCTCACGCCCGAGGTCCCGGACACAGCTGTGACGCCGTCGGAGAACTTCTCTGTTTTTCGGATGGACAGAACAGCCGAGGCCGGTAAATCCAAAGGCGGTGGAGTATGCTTCATGATCAACAAGAAATGGTGCGATCCCAGGAACATCACCATTCTCTCGCGGTCCTGCTCGCCTCATCTGGAACATTTAACAATCATGTGCCGCCCATTCTATCTGCCGAGGGAGTTTTCTGCGGTTGTCGCGACCGCTGTTTACATCCCACCGCAGGCAGACACAGCGCTGGCTTTATCTGGCCTTCATGATGTTGCCACAAACACCCCTACGCGGCATTCATTGTCGCAGGCGATTTCAACAAAGCAAACCTAAAGAAAGTCCTGCCAAACTTTCACCAGCACGTCTCCTGTCCTACACGAGGAGCAAACATGCTGGATCATTGCTACTCTCCGTTTAAGAACGCCTATAAAGCGCGGTCACTTCCAGTGTTTGGCAAATTGGATCATGCCGCCATTTTCCTCACTCCCGAATACAAACAAAAGCTTGTTCAGGAACCCCCGGTGAGGCGGGAAGTTAAGCGCTGGTCGCCCCACTCAGAGGCCGCGCTACAGGCAGCTCTGGACGATGTGGATTGGGACATGTTCCGAGCGAGTTCAGCTGACATAAACAAGTTCACAGATGTGGCGCTTTGCTTCATCAACACGCTTACAGAGCAAGCCACACAAACAATAACAATAACGTCCTTCTCAAATCAGAAACCGTGGGTGGACAATTCAATCCGCGCTGCAGTGAACACACGCACTGCCGCTTACAACGCCGGTCTCCTATTGGGGAACATGACTGAATACAAATCATCCTGTTATGCTCTCAGACGTACAGTTAAAGCCGCAAAACTCCGTTACAAAGACCGAGTGGAGTCTCATTTCCAACTCAACGACTCGCAGCGCATGTGGCAAGGTCTGAGGTCTGAAGGTTCACTTCAGGTTAAACATCGATACACTGTCATTGCACTGCACTTTCTGTTCTCGTTGTTACTGTGTAACAACCTGTTATAAACCTGTTTGCACATTATACTCTTTATACATTTGTTAACCACATATTTATAAGTCTACAGTTTACTCACTGCACAGTCTACTTCAATTATTTTATTCTACTTCTTTATTCTTATTTTTATTATTATTTATAATTCTACATTATTTATAATTCTACATTCTATATATATATTATATATATATATATATATATATATATATATATATATATATATATATATATATATATACTACTTTTTATTCTATTTCTATTATAATTTCCTCCTTGTGTTTTTAACTGTGAATTTGCACTGTCCATGGAGCGGACCTGTTTACATTTCACTGCCGGTTGTATATTCTGTATATAACTGTATGTGACAAATAAAACTCTTGACTCTTGAACCAATTTCATGTTTTGTTTAATTTTAGTGCCAACAAGTGACACAGTTCCACCAATTTTTTTTTTTGTCTGTCCTAAGCGTGTGAAATTTGGTGAAAATATCTCATTTAATTTAGGAGGTATAGACATTTATATGTATGAATAAATGTAAATCTGCAAAAATATAAATTTTTCGTATCTCCGGACCTGTAGGTGGCACTGTGTCAAAATGCAGCCTCAAGACATGCTTGTGATGATATGTACCAAGTTTGGTCAGAATATGATAAAGCGTTGCGGAGATACAGCCTTATGTCTATTTTCGCAAGCGATTCAATCGAATTGGCTTGAGCCACGCAATCTGAGGGGGAAATAATTTTGTTTCTAGCCCTTACGGTTCAAAAGTTATTAGCATAAACTTGAGTGCACATTTGGACAGTTGGTGGCACTAGAGGGATTGAGTTAGAGACTCCAAAATTGCTATGGTGACAGCTGAGACTGGCCTGTATCTATGTGCCAAATTTCATAACTTTCCCATAGAACGTAAGTGGTTCTATGGGCTGCCATAGACTCCCATGGAGGAATAAGAAGAAGAAGAAGAACGGCAACGATTACAATAGGTGCCTACGTATCTTCGGTGCTTGGCCCCTAATAATAGCACACATTTATCTAGGTTAACTTTAGAACAAGTGGCCAAGTTACTTACATGTTTCAATGATAAGCCATATTTGAGGTTGGTGAATTATAGATTATTTTTTTTATATATTTAATATTTAGACCACTATTATTGAGTGCTATCAGGATGTGAAGGACGTTTCAACCAGTATAGCCCCGCACATGACGTGCAAGAAAAAAAAAATAAATTGTGCGCACAACTTACTAATTCGTTCCCTTGATTTATAAATAATGTGTACAATTTACTACTTCGTTCCCTCGACTTGCTAAACCATCCACACAATTTACTAATTTGTTCCCTCAATGTATAAATCGTGTGCACGATTTAGCCTACTAGTTTTTTCCTGCATGTCATGTGCAGGGGTAAGTCTGTCTGACATAGATGCATATTAAAATATGAAACACTTCCATTTACTCACCATAGACAGTAACACTGAATCTCTTGTATGAAGTTCCTCTGTTTCTGAAGATCTGTAGTTTATAAAGTCCAGTGTGTTCAGATCTGATGTTTCTGATGGTCAGAGATCCAGTTTGACTGTCCATCTGGAGTCTTTTCTCAAATGTCGTATTACTGTCATATGTATAGATGTTCTGTCTGTGGATTTCAGCTATGCGAGTCTCTTGAGGTCCAAACATCCACAGTATCTGATCATCTGTCTGTACTTCAGTAACATCAGAGTTTAGAGAGACAGAATCTCCCTCAGTCACTGACACTGACTTCACTTCATCTGGATCAGCAAACACACCTGAAACACATTTAATTATGTCTTTGGATGAACCCACAGATCTGGAAGTCAACCGTTTACAATTTAACACTTTAGCACATAGTGATCTGACAGGATATGGTTTCTTTGTGTCTGTTTCCACTGTTCATTGTTGGCCCATTAACTTCTCTATAATGATCTGATGAGTTTTGTTCAGTGATTTAATGTTAACCCAGTATGCAATAATATATTAAGGCACAAATCAGTCAAATTAATATTGAATAATTTTAGATGGCTGAAGCTATCGATGCTAATTGACGCTTGACAACCTCTAAAAAGATAAGCAAATACAAAAATAAAATATAAATTAGAAAAAGATATGAATCAAATAAGTAGCAATAACACATCTTACCTTCCACACAAATGAAGAGCAGGATTAAACAGCACATGTATGTGAGCATCTTAGAAAAGTGACTGCGTTACTGTGGTTCACAGAGAATGTGCTGGAGATTCAGCCAGTGGCCGCTCATACATTATGAGGAAGTATCAGTCAGAGTTGACCAAAATGGATTCTAAACACATTGGATTTTAGCATCTTGGTTGTTTAAATATCATTCATTGTACCAATAGCCTACATGTTTACATGTCCATCTGATCAGGATCCTGATGCTCGAACATCTTTTTCTCATGTTGTGAAATATTTTTTAGAATTTTTAGTCTTAAGATTTAAGTTATGAATTTATTTTAATTTATTCGTGAAAGATATACCTAATATTTGACACCCAAAGAGGCATCAGACGTATTTTTGTTGCTAAGCACATCAGTATTGGCATTTTGAGGTTGATTCGTGAGAGGTTTGTGTGAGTGCAAAGGCCGAAGAACATCACCAGCATTGTGGTTAGAGCTTCCTCGTATACTACCTTCCGTTCACAAGACCACTTTCCGTTTCATGCAATGAGTGTTAGAGACATTAAACTCTGTCTACAGTCTTTACTTTGATAAGTGTTGATAAGACAGTGTTTGTGGATAATTAAAAACTATACGTTATATCCTCAAAAAATATAGTAAACATTCATGTAAGCTATGTTTTTGTTTTGACACCTCTGTTACCGTCTCTGGTAGCCACAACTTCCATCTAATCTCTGAGGCAGAAGCATGTCAGTGTGCTATAATGCAAGTTTCATTTACAGTTGCTATACCTAATATACGGTATCTGTCTAGTTTTAATAAGACCAATCTTGGCTCACTAAAATACAGGCAGATTAACTATATATTGTGTTGCTGTCTAATGCCATGCAGTTGCTAAGGTGTTCTGGGTGGGTTTTAACATGTTTTTGTTCGGTTGTTCGGATGTTCTGGGTTTTAAAGTTGTTGCATGCATTTTACATAATTTGCATCGCAAGGATTATAGCGAATGCATTCATTTCTTCTGAAAGTATACAGGAAAATATACTTGCTGGTAAATTTATTTGAAATAGTTGCAAAAATCATGACACATTTAAAAAAAAAAAAACTAAAAGACAAAACTAAAGAGAACTAAGACAAAATGAGAGGGAAATGATTCTAAGATATGTAAAGATGTACATAGATGATAATCTGTTGGCATGGTTGGTTTTGTTTATTCACAAACATTGTGCATAAGTACATTTCCACATTAAACATACATTAAAACAACACAAAGTATGTACAAAATACATATTTACAAATAAAAAAAAACAGTGTGAGCATTTTTATCTCTGTAAATAGACAATTTCCATTATGTGCCCTTATTTTGCGCAATATCTGAAAGGATTACTTCACCCAAAAATGAAAATGATCCCATGATTTACTCACCCTCAATCCATTCTAGGTGTACATGACTTTCTTCTTTCAGATGAACACAATCAGAGTTATATTTAAAATATTCTGGCTCTTCCAAGCTTTATAATGGGAATGAATGTTGACTTGATTTTGAAGCCCAAAAAAGCGCATCCATCCATCATAAAAGTAATCTATACTCCAGCTCCAGGGGGTTAATAAAGGCCTTCTGAAGTGGCTTACGCTACTCCTAAATCCTACGTCATCCGTCAGGTCAGAGGTCACTCTTCTGCCAGAACTCACATACGGCTGTTACGCCAGAGAGTATAGTTTATAAAGTCATAAATATGAATATTTTTCTTACAAAAACACATCGCTTCACTTCAGAAGGCCTTCATTAACCCCCTGGAGCCGTATGGATTACTTTTATGATGGATGGATGCACTTTTTTGGGCCATTCACTCCCATTACAAAGCTTGGAAGATTGTGTTTGGCTGAAAGAAGTCATATACACCTAGGATGGCTTGAGGGTGAGTAAATTATGGGATCATTTTCATTTTTGGGTGAACTATCCCTTTAAGTTTGTAACCTTCACACCCTCCAGAGACGAACATTTGGACTGATGACTACGATCTTCTGCGTCAGCCAGAACTACAGCTCTGCTCATATTCCTGCAAGATCTTCACCACATCATTGTGGCCGAACTGCATGGCGTCATTGCGAGGAATATTTCCCCACCTGAATTAGAGATATGAGGTTAATTATGACCAAATGGACGGAGATGAAGGTAAATGTATAAAAAAAAACAGGGATTTGTACCGGTCTTTCACAAAAGGGTTGACTTTGCAGGCCTGTGTCAGAAATAGCACGACATCCACATGACCTAAAACAGAACAGACACAAGCCAAATTGAATTTATAATGAACTAACCATATTTAGCACTAAAATATGCTTTTATGTTTACAGAAAATGATTCTACCTTCTGCAGCAGCTACGTGGAGAGGTGTGCGAGAGTCATAGTCCTTTAACTCCATATTCATGGATGAAAGAGAAAACCTGATGGAGGAAAAGCGAGACTAGTAAGAAATCTACAATTTGGTAGCACTCAAAGTGAAGACATTGTGAACTGTACAAAATTACCTTCTCAGAGCTGAGACATCGCCACTGTGGGCTGCAAACATCAGATTCACCACCGACTTGTTCTGCAACACAGATTTGGTGCGGTCATTACTGGAAACGAATAACCCGACTAAAAATAGCCTAATGTTGGGCATTTTTCAGAGTTCATGTGGTTGGTGTGAAAGCTGTTTCAAATGTAAGGTTTACCCTGTCGTCACCAGACTGTCTGCGAGGGTCCTGCTTCTTCAAAAAGTGCCTCAGATTGTCGTAGTTGTGGAAGTTGAACAAAGAAACCAGTTCCTACATAAAGAAGGGTTGCGAAATTAGTTATTTGTACAAAATGTATGATCTTGAAGTAAAAAGAGGGCGATAAACCAACAGGACGATGACAGAAACACCTGACAGAAGTGGATTCCCCGGACGCTGTTTCCGATTTTGTCCACAGGGGGCGACCAACACATGATGCCCATCACGTTTGGCACCACCAGAAGAACCGCACCCGACACACCAGACTTGGCAGGTAATCCAACCTGACACACATCAAAAACTTTAGATATACAAAGACAGTTCACTCATGAATGGGAGAAAGTTCAACTGGCAATATCTCAGAATAGGAGTACATAGGACTTGGTCTTGGACGCCCGAAAAATAGCTGCCTGAGACAGTGAAAAAAAGACAGTGACTGAGACGAGTGAACAGATTTTCATTGAAAGGGACTTTGCATGTTTTGAGATGTAAAGAGATTTGGCAAGTGTTACTATGACTTGCCAAACTATGTTACTATGTGTTACAAGTACTATGTGTTACTACAAGTGTTACTATGACTCCTGCCAAACTTTCATCAGCACGTCTCCTGCCCCACACGAGGAGCAAACACACTGGATCATTGCTACACCCCGTTTAAGAACGCCTATAAAGCGCGGTCACTTCCAGCGTTTGGCAAATCGGATCATGCCGCCATTTTCCTCACTCCCGAATACAAACAAAAGCTCCTCCAGGAACCCCCGGTGAGGCGGGAAGTTAAGCGTTGGTCACCCCACTCAGAGACCGCGCGCTACAGGCAGCTCTGGAGGATGTAGACTGGGACATGTTCCGGCGCGAGTTCAGCTGACGTCAGCGAGTTCACGGATGTGGCGCTTTGCTTCATCGACACGCTTACAGAGCAAGCCACGCAAACAATAACAATAACGTCCTTCTCAAATCAGAAACCGTGGGTGGACAATTCAATCCGCGCGGCAGTGAACGCACGCACTGCTGCTTACAACGCCGGTCTCCATTCAGGGAATATGACTGAATACAGATCGTCCTGCTATGCTCTGCGGCGTGCAGTTAAAGCCGCAAAACTCCGTTACAAAGACCGAGTGGAGTCTCATTTCCAACTCAACGACTCGCGGCGCATGTGGCAGGGTCTGAGGTCCATCTGCTCGTTTGGATCTAAATCCTCTGCAGAGGCAAGCGCTGATCCGTTGATCGTGAACGAGTTAAACTCTTTCTATGCTCGCTTTGACTGTAACCGCGGCAACGCGACTCCGCCAAGTGGCGCGTTAGAGGAAATTACTCAGAGCAGCAACAACCACGTGATCTCTGTCTCAGAGGATGAAGTTCGGAGAGCACTCAAGCGTGTGGACGTCAGGAAAGCTGCCGGGCCGGATGGTATTTCAGGTCGTGTTCTGCGGTCCTGTGCTGATCAGCTCGCCGGGTTGTTTACATCTATCTTTAATGAGTCCCTCGCTACATCTGTGGTCCCCACCTCTTTCAAAAAATCCACCATCATCCCTGTCCCTAAGAACAGTAAACCCTCTTGCCTAAATGACTATCGTCCAGTGGCTCTCACGTCTATAGTCATGAAGGTCTTTGAGAGACTCTTTAAAAACACCATTTGCTCCTTCATTCCTGACACTTTGGACCCTCTTCAGTTTGCCTATCGTCCCAATAGATCGACTGGAGATGCCATCTCTCATGTCCTCCACTCCTCCCTCACTCACATCGACAGCAAAAGTGGGAACTACGTAAGACTGCTATTTATTGACTATAGCTCAGCCTTTAACACCATAGTTCCCACCAAGCTAACCTCCAAACTCCTGGATCTCGGCCTGAATCCTTCTCTCTGCCACTGGATTGAGGACTTCCTCACTGGCAGGCCTCAGGTGGTGAGAGTCCACCTCCTCCTCCATCACCCTGAGTGTGGGAGCTCCACAGGGCTGTGTCCTGAGCCCCCTGCTCTACTCTCTCTACACACATGACTGTTTGTCCACACACAGCTCCACCTCTATCATCAAATTTGCTGATGATACTGTTGTCCTGGGCCTCATTTCCAACAACAATGAGACGGCATACTTGGACAAGGTGGAGCATCTAACATCATGGTGCCAGGACAACTGTCTCTCTCTGAATGTTGGCAAGACCAAAGAAATGATTGTGGACTTCAGGAAGAGACAGCAACAGACATACTCCCCCCTCATGATCAGCGGGTCACCAGTAGAGAGAGTGAGCAGCTTCAAGTACCTGGGAGTAAACATCTCCGAGGACCTGACCTGGACTGCTCACATTCAGACACAGGTGAAAAAAGCCAGGCAAAGTGCCACCTGCGCCAGCTGAGGAAATTCAGGGTTTCACCAGCTATCCTGAAAACTTTCTATTTAGGGGCGATAGAAAGTGTTTTAACTCAGTGCATCACAGCGTGGTATGGGAACAGCACCAGTCATGACCACAAAGCCCTGCAAAGAGTAGTGCGCTTATCCGAGCGTATCTCAGGGTCAGCTCTCCCGTCTCTGCAGGACGTCTACACCAAACGCTGCAAAGGTAGAGCTACCAAGATCATCAAGGACTCTAATCACCCTGCAAACCCTCATTTTGCCATCTGGTAAGCGCTTCCGAAGCCTGATGGCCAAAACTGAGAGACTCAGGAGGAGCTTCTTCCCCCAGGCCATCAGACTCCTGAACTTAACATCACGTGACTTCACTTCAGGATAAACATCGATACACTGTCATTGCACTGCACTTTCTGTTCTCGGTGTTACTGTGTAACAACCTGTTATAAACCTGTTTGCACATTATACTCTTTATACATTTGTTAACCACATATTTATAAGTCTACAGTTTACTCACTGCACAGTCTACTTCAATTATTTTATTCCACTTTATCCTTATTTGTTACCTTTGTTTTTTTTTTTGTTTTTTTTTGTTTTTTCTTGACTTGATTATTTATAATTCTACAGATATATATATATATATATATATATATATATATATATATATATATATATATATATATAGTACTTTTTTTATCCTATTTCTATTATCATTTCTTCCTTGTGTTTTTAACTGTGAATTTGCACTGTCCATGGAGCGGACCTGTTTACATTTCACTGCCGGTTGTATATTCTGTATATAACTGTGTATGTGACAAATAAAACTCTTGAATCTTGAATCTTGACACAAATTATTTTAAAAAATGTACAATTTTCTACTAGAAGCTAGTAAAAGTCTTTACGGTCAAATTCTTTAGATGTTCTTTGGAGCCCTCCTTTATATATACCACATGCATTCTGAAACACACACACATATATATAATTCACCACGTATGAATTTACTCACGTGGAAAGCGAACTGTCCCGAGTAGTCGTACATCCCGCAGGAGTGCATGAGGCTGAGCGTGTTCCGTACGGCTTCTGTGCTCAAAACTCTCTCTCCTGTGATTGGACAGATGCCGCCGTTAGCCAGTGTGGCGGCCATCACGCTGCCAGACTCACATGTGACCTCTATGGAGCACAACTGTGAGGGACAGAGAGGAAATTCTGTCGGGACTGTCAGTGATTTTTTAACGTCTAAATAATTTAACTGATTAAAACAGGCGAAGAATCACCTGGACCTACCTGGAAATAAAAGTCCAGTGCATCGATCATATCCGCCCCATCAGGAAAACACTGTAAAGTAGGACATCACAGTTGCATTTGTGGACACTCAACAACATCCTGCTAGTTTGCTTATATAAAACAATGTTCGCTGATGTATAAACCTTTTTTTCTTTTAGGTAGTATCCTATTGCGTAGTTTCTGTCTCCTGTCTCCTTCTCTGACTGGAATCTGTTCAAATGCAAATAAAACGTAAGTCAATAGCAATGAAATTGTGTGCACAACAAGTGTAAAACGCTAAAGTGAAAGACATACGTTGCGTTGCTGAAGCCCACATACTCCCTGCCTGTCATTTTCTTCACAAACTCCATCACCTGAGAAGGGAACCCAATAAAAATGATTTTCTTTGTAGAGATGCTATTAACAAACAGCCAAGTAAAGAGTCTAAAATCACATTTGCAAAAAGACAAAATACACCGATCAGGAATAACATTATGACCACTGACAGGTGAGGTGAACAACACACAGCACCTGTTAGTGGGTGGGATATATTAGGCAGCAAGTGAACATTTTGTCCTCAAAGTTGATGTGTTAGAAGCAGGAAAAATGGGCAAATGTAAGGATTTGATCGAGTTTGACAAAGGTCAAAAAGCATCTCCAAAACTGCAGCTCTTGTGGGGTGTTCCCGGTCTGCAGTGGTCAGTATCTATCAAAAGTGGTCCAAGGAAGGAACAGTGGTGAACAGGGTCATGGGCGACCAAAGCTCATTGATGCACGTGGGGAGCGAAGGCTGGCCCGTGTGGTCCGATCATACAGACGAGCTACTGTAGCTCAAATTGCTCGAGAAGTTAATGCTGGTTCTGATAGAAAGGTGTCAGAATACACAGTGCGTTGCAGTTTATTGTGTATGGGGCTGCACAGCTGCAGACCAGTCAGGGTGCCCATGCTGACCCCTGTCCACCGCCGAAAGCGCCAACAGTGGGCACGTGAGCATCAGAACTGGACCACGGAGCAATGAAAGAAGGTGGCCTGGTCTGATGAATCACATTTTCTTTTACATCACGTGGATGGCCGGGTGCGTGTGCATCTCTTACCTGGGGAACACATGGCACCAGGATGCACTATGGGAAGATGGGAAGAAGGCAAGCCGTGGAGGCAGTGTGATACTTTGGGCAATGTTCTGCTGGGAAACCTTGGGTCCTGCCATCCATGTGGATGTTACTTTGACACGTACCACCTACCTAAGTATTGTGGCAGACCATGTACACCCTTTCATGGAAACTGTATTCCCTGGTGGCTGTGGCCTCTTTCAGCAGGATAATGAGCCCTGTCACAAAGTAAAAATGGTTCAGGAATGGTTTGAGGAGCACAACGAGTTTGAGGTGTTGACTTGGCCTCCAAATTCCCCAGATCTCAATCCAATTGAGCATTTGTGGGATGTGCTGAACAAACAAGTCTGATCCATGGAGGCCCCACCTCGCAACTTACAGGACTTGCTAACTACAGGATCTGCTGCTAACATCTTGCTGCCAGATACCACAGCAGGGGTCTAGTGGAGTCTGTAAGGAGCGGTTTTACTGCTAAGACAAAAGCTGAGATCCAACACCCTGCATTAAAACAATAAAACTCAATCTGAAGAGAAGATCTCACAGAGAAACTGTAGGACACCGCCCTGACCAAAACCCTCTCCCCCTGTCTACCTCCCTTTCCCCCTTCCCCCTGATTCAAGTCCCAGAATGCAGGTATACTACATGTCATGTCTGGTGTCTTTTTAAAGGTCATAGTGCGATTGGTAAAATGGTCTCAACATCACTGAAGTCACTGATAGGGTTAGAAAGATTGAAACATATGAGACTTGTGTTCTCTTTTTGAGTGGTCTCTCCAAAGATATCTGATCTTCTCCCCCAAACTAGGTGTTTGTGTTGCAAATATTTACAACCCTTTGTTCTGGTCTGGATATTTAAGGAAGGGTAGCAGGGCTGCCATTTGAGAACATTCTGTAGACAGAGCCCCCATGCAGTGTTGTGTCAGTGTCATAAGAGACACTCACACACACACTGTATGTAGTGTGCCAGATATGACTCTTTGAAACTATTTTCATATTACTTAATTGTATTTTATATTTTATGCTGAAAGTTGTGTACCATGGATTCATGTTTCATTATGATGTTTAAGTTCTGTCTGGCCAAAATAAATGTTAATCTTGATTTATTCTGTATTTTTCTTAAGTCATTACTCAAGTAGTGTCGCATGAGGAGTTTGTAGGAGTTTCCGTAAATCTTTCTGTCAGGGCAAATTCATACCGAGGACCCCATGACCGGAGCATGGCGCTAAGCATGAGGGGCAATCTGATTTCTGACTGTCACTGTTATTAACAAGTTGCAGCTCTCGTGACTATTGCTAAAATTACACTTTCTGTTATGAGTAAGCATGTGCGACTCACTTAAAGGTAAAATAGTTCACTCTGTAATCCTCTGTAATATCAGAACTGACTAATTTGCGTCCGTGAGGTAATGTAATGCATTATCCTCTGAGTGACTCCGGGTCCCATGGAGGAACGAGTATTTGAAATTAAGAGATACTAAGAGAAATCAACGATCTAAATTAAATCACAACTAAACTTATGATCAGCTGTTAAGTTACAAATGTAACAAAGTTACAAAGAATTGGAGTCAGATCAAATTATTCATGGAGTCAGATTTAAAATTGGATGGTCATAAATTAAGTGAATCCAACAGAAGTTCCGAAAAGGCTTACACGCAGAAGTCCTTCGACCAGGCCGTTAGATTCCATCCTTGGGCTAACGGATGGACCTTACAAGTCCATGCCTTGACGGGTCAGGGCTGTTTTTCCAGCAAAAGGGGGACCAACACAATATTAGTATGGTGATCATTATGTTATGCCTGATCAGTGTATATCCAAATCAGAAAGCAATATTTTCAAGGAATAACGACTTTGGTAACTAATTTCTGACTTTTCATAAATTTGGACATTTTACAGTCCTGCATGTATATACTATGTAATTATTATATCAATTACAATAACTGGGTAATAACTATGCAATAGCCCTGAACCTACCCCTAAATCTAACCTTAACCCATGTAGTTACCTTATATTACCAGTACTTTATTGGGTAAGTACACTGTAAGTACACATACTGTAAAATAAAGTGTAACCAACAAAGCTACTGTACTTTTTTTTTTTTTTTTTTTAAATATAGCTGAAAAGTTGTATACTTTTGGTGCTTTGGAGATTAATAGCCAAATAAACATTGTTCCTTTAAAGGTAAAGTAGGCATATACACATTTTGTTATAGACCAAAAAATGTCCGTCCAAAATACATCCTACTTGCCTGTCAACATATGTATTTCCATACCTATAGGAGTTGTAGCCACCTTTACAGCGCCTCCTGAACCAAAACAATGAGCTTACGCTGCTTTTACGCCATGTCGGAACCGCAATTACGTGATGGCAAACCGTGATGTTCTACCCAGAACTGTTCACGTCTTCTGACTGGATTATGTCTTTCTATGTCAACATTATCAACGCCAAAATTGATATGCAGCAGTCAGGTGGTACAAGTATTAGCTCTTTAAGTTGTTTACGTTCATTATTATTGTAATGTTATGTGCTTTGAGACATGAATTAGTGGCTTTAGAGATGCTCTGAAGGGATCTCATGCTCTCAAAGCTAATTTGCTATTGCTAGCCTCTCCGAAATTGCCTACCCTACCTTTAATGAAATAACTCATCATAGAAGTTGTGAACAACATGAGTGTTTTTTATATGAATTTTAAAATGTCAGCATCCAACAACTTACATAGTCAAACTTCTCCGCTTTGTTGACACCTGGCTGGAGAGAACAAGAAGAGGAACAGTAAAATTTACCAACATGAGGTTTTTGCATATTCTTGCTTGTAATGGAGAACCTAGGGAGCACGGATCACACACATTTGGTCTAAAGGGCACTTTTAATAGCCTGGATTCAGTCCAGATCAGGCTTATAGCTTCACAAGATCAGGCACCACAAAACAACACATGTTGCAGAAGCACTGCATCTGTCCACACAGATCTGGAATACTGGGTCAAAGGTCTGTTAGCTCAGATGAATTCTTGGCCTGGCCCGCATGTCAGTGTATATCAGTGATTGATTTGGAGTTGGGAGCAGAGCTGATTGTCAGACAGGTAAATACTGCAAACAAAAACCCACATGACACTAAACTCCATGGTAAAAGTGCAGGTTTACTGTATGTTTACCTTGATAAGCGAACTGATGACAATCGCTCCAGCGTTGACCATGGGATTGTGTGGTTTATCTAAGAACAAAAGACCAGCATCAGCTCACAGATTATTTAATTTAATATGAATTCATTTATTTGATTTCTCTAGAAGCACAGAAACAAAATGCTTTAAAAGAAATGTTACTGCTGACAAAGTTATTAATTTAGAGTTATTGCTCTCCATTTACTCTCATTGCTGTCTAGCAAAAACAAGATATTAAAGAAATGTCGTTTGTAAGTTCTTTCGCATGGGCAGTGTTGGGTTAGTTACTCTAAAAAGTAATGGTAACACTTTACAATAAGATATCGTTTGTTAACATTAGTTAATGTAGTAACTAACATGAACTAACAATGAGCAATACATTTGGTACAGGATTTATTCATCTGTTAATGTTAGTTCATAAAAATACAGTTGTTTGTTCATGTTACTTCACAGTGCATTAACTAATGTTAACAACAAGATTAACTTCTGATTTGAATAGCATTTTAAAGGATTAGTTGACTTTAAAATGAAATTTAGCCCATGATTTACTCGTCCTCAAGCCATCCTAGGTGTATATGACTTTCTTCTTTCCGATGAACACAATCAGAGTTATATTAATAAGTATCCTGACGCTTCCACGCTTTATAATGGCAGTGATGGGCTCCATTGAGTTTGAAGCTCAAAAAAGTGCATCCATCCATCATAAAAGTACTCCACACTGCTCCGGGGGGCTTTCTGAAGCGAAACGATGGGATGAGTGTATATAAGAAAAATATCCATATTTAAAACTTTATAAAGTAAAATATCTAGTTTCTGCGGTATTCAACGCCTCTCGCATGTCCTACATCATATGTCGCGTCAGTTACGCTTTTTGAAACTCATGAGCCCCGTCACTGCCATTATAACGCTTGTAAGCGTCAGGATATTTATTAATATAACTCTCATTGTGCTCATCAGAAAGAAGAAAGTCATATACACCTAGGATGGCTTGAGGACGAGTAAATCATCAATTACTTTAGTAATTACTCTTTCTAAAAAAATTGCATTACTTATTACCAATTACTTTCTAAATCCTATATCAACAGTTGAACAATACAAGGATAAAACACGTAACTACACTTTTAATTCTTTCAAATAAATAATATAAAATTGCATAAATTATTTAAAGGGAGAAGGTTACATTAAAACATATTTTAACATTAGACATTAATGTTTGATGTTAAATACACTATTGTTTTATATAGAATTGTTTTATGCAGTATTTAATGCAATTATGTCAGAAGTAACCCTTACATTACTTTTTCAAGGAAAAAGTAATTCGATTACAGTAATGAATTACTAATGCATTACACCCAACACTGTTTATTTTCTGTAGCGTATATATCTATATCTATTGTATTTTGCTCGACATCAAGTACATCTGTAGGTTGATTATACACAGCCAGGCCACAAAAACAGTTGCTGTTTGGATTTAAATAGGAGATGATTGGATCATAATTATTGCAGTGGTTACTGTGTTTCTAGCATGTTATATGTTTGGCAACAGTTCTAGAAACCCTAATTGATGGAGTGTAGCTTTTCATTGTCAATACAAGATCTGGACCAAAAATTGATGGACCTCTTGATGGCAATAACATCACAACATTTATTTCCATCAAGGGGCGCATCAATTTTTGGTCCAGATCTTGTATTGACAATGCAAGAGTCCAGCACTCTATAAAGTCTCCTCCAGCACATCCCAAAGACTTTCAGTGAATTTAAGGTCTGGACTCGGACGTGCCAGTTCATGTGTGAAAATGATTCTCCATGCTCCCTCACAACCATTCTCTCACAGTTTGAGCTGATGAATCTTGACATTGTCATCCTGGAATATGGCCATGATGTGTCTTCTTACATGGATGTTTAAGAAATGAAAAGCTACACACTCCATCAATTAGGGTTAGAAGAACTGGTGCCAAACATATAACACGCTAGAAACATAAAAATCACTGCAATAATGATCCAGTCATCAGCGACTTTTTATTTGGCCAGGCAGTGTATGATAAGCTATGACATTTCCTCACCCACCATCTTCGTCCAGGGAGAGTTTGTTGAATTTGAATCCGCTGGGCTCCTTCCCCACATAGTGGTGCACTCGCTCCGTGCCGTGCTCGTGTACAGCGATGGCGTATTCCAGCGGCTTCACACACGACTGCAAGCAGAACGGCACCTTTGTGTCCCCCACTGAGTGCCTGAAATTCAAAGAGGTCATTTGAAAACCATCACGTCATATTATAGAAAAGTTGGGGGACTTTTTCTGTTTACCTTTGGCCATCTACTGTGCAGAGAGAGACACCCCACAGATCAGGACTAAACTTGGTTAGATGGGGAATGTATTTTGTAACCTGAAAAAGATTCTAATTGAGTCCAACTATAGAAATAAATAAGGAAAAATTATTATTAAAAAAAGAGTTCTTACATGTCCATCGTGTTGCAGTTTTGATGTGTGGTAAATTTGATTGATGATGCCAACAAATGCCTCAAATTCGGGAATGATAAACTTCCGTCTGAAAGCGAGACTCAGCAGAACGATGTTTCCACCCGCGCACCTGTCACAATGTCGGAGATGTTCACAGAACTTCACCTGGCTAAATATTCCTCTCACAGATATTTTTTTGCCTAGCTTTGCCGGAAATAAAATGTACTCACTTTCGGAACAGCTCACGGTCCATCATGACTTCGGCTGACTCCCGGATAGCTTTGCGAATCTTTTCCATGCAGTCGCGCAATCTGGGGTCAGAGGTCAGAAGGCCGGTGCTTTTCACTGCCTGTTAGATGGGGAAAATACTGTTCTGACCGTTTACTCTGTGTAACTGTTTAATTTAACAGTAATGTTTATAAAAAAAAAAAATACTCATCAAATGTCATTTATACTATGCTGGGGGAGTTCAGTGACCTTCTGTATACATTATTACACAACCCATGACAGCAGGTACACAAAGTCTAGATAAGCGTGTGTGTTTTACCTCAGCCCTCCCATGACCGAATCAGATTTCAGAGGGAACATGTAAGGCTGTTGATGGTAACTGAGCCCATAATGTGCAAGTGAGTCAATGTGTTTCATTCCCAGCTGTTGCCCATATACAGTGATGTTGTTTTCAGTTAGCAGACTTCAACAACTGCTAGTGCAAAAAAAAAGTCTAGTTAAATCTTTATGGAGTGTATGAAGGAACTTACAGCAATGAAATGAGATACAGGAACTTTTTCCGCTCCTTCAGTTATAGTGTAGAAAAGCATGTCCTCCAGTCCAGAGAATATACTTTTATTGGTCATATTTCTGCTTTAATGAAATAAGATTAGGCCTCCTCACACTAACACCAGCTAATTGTACTTTTGTAGTCTGTATATATTTTTTTTTTAAACATTTGATGACAATAATCACATTATTATTGATTATAAAAGTGACTCACGTTTTCGATTTAGGTGTATCCACGGATGCAGGTGCGATAAATTCGCGGCTTGCGTGAAAAGTTAAACTGAACGACCTCCTCGCCACATTCTGACACACTGAGCTACTTTTTGCCACGTCTTTCGCCAGTAAACCAACAACTCCAACATTAGGCAGTCGCAGGGTCCAGAAAGAGATCATTTTCCTGAACTGCACAGAATTGAAGCGTAAATAGGGTGAATTCAAACTAGTGCGGCTCCAGACAGAGTCGCGTGCGGCTGGCTTGTTTTGAGGCACGTCAACAGGTGCCAGAAGCACTTTATCGACGTCTCCTGAAAGTTCACTGTCACGGATAACTGGGTCACTTTCGCTGTTAAACCATCGAGGGGCGAAGTTATCTCATGTCATGATACTGAGACAGCACGTTTTGAGATGTTTACACGCGTAGATTCATGTATCGCTTAATACATTTTTTTTTTTTTAATTAAAAAGAGGCTCTGTGACTTAAACTCAACTTCTGACAACTGTTACCCCAGTAAAAAAACATAGCAAGGCATTAAATAATATAAAATATAAGCTAAATATAGCCTATTTAAAATGTATTTTTGTTACAATGGCAAGAACGATGACGTGATTCTAACGATTTTCTGGATGTTCTCGCGCTCGACGTGTGAGGATTTTAGCAACAGTTTCATTATTTATTCGTCATTGGACGAACTGTTATGAATAATGAATGTTCATGGCTTGTAAGAAATACTTGTTGTTAAATAATTGTCTCCACTCACCTGGTGGTATGAGATTATGATATTGAAGAAAACATCTATGGTCTAACTAGAACCAGTAAACCATAAGCTCTGGGAAGAAAGTGGTGCACAGATGACAACACAGTAAATATTAATAGAACGTTTATTAAATTATGTGAACTCAATTTGCCTGCAGAATTTCCATTATAATATCCATAATGTCAAGCAAACCAGTAGGCTATCATACAAATATAATGACAAAAGTCAAAGTCAGTGACACTCGAACAACACATCTACGGTTGATGACCAACAGGCACAAATTGGTGATGCATTTTCAAGGCAAGTTCGGGTAAATGTCACACATTCGGCAAGAACATGCCAATGAGAAATACGATAAAGGGCTTGGTGTGCACTGTGGAGATACGCTACAGGTCAAAATTCTGCAATAATTAATATTTCTTATGCTTTTGAAAGGAGAAAAAATATATAATTATTCCAAACTTTTGACCGGCAGAGCATACACTTTGTATCACTTTTCATACATACACAAAATTAGACCCCAAAATAGACCGTCTTCCAGTGTATCAGAAGGGAGCCAAAGGAAAGAGTTAAAAGTATATGGCCTAAAATGACCTTTAATCACACTCCAAACCTAGACACTTTTTGCTGGCTTTGGCATCACCAGCTTCAGCGCAATATCTACAAAGCAAGCGGGCATGTAAGATAAGGGGATCCACAAAAGCTTGGCATCCCAGCCTGCACTGTAGCGTGTTCTTGGGTGGACGGCCAGCAGGGCGTGTTCCATGCAGTTGGTCACTTTACTGAGGTCGGAGTCGCATATGCTGTTCATGATCAACCTCTGGATCTTGATGTCTGGAGAGACAAAGAGTGTCTGAATGGACTAAGTTGGAGAAATTGAGAAAATGGTAGTCGCTAGCATAAATAACATACATTTATCCAAGTATTTGTCTCCGTAACTCTCTTTCACTTCAGGGGTCAGTTGGTTCCAGAGGCGATGAAGTTCTCTCTCGATTGGCTCCAAGCTGGTCACCTGCGTCTTGAAGAAACCAGGTTCAATGATGCACACGTTGACCCCAAAATTCTGGATGTCCCTCCTGAAATGACATGGAAAACGTTCCCTGAAGGTAAGTGGAGTTAAAGGTTGAAATCAACACATAAAATCAATAAATTGTTTTTACCTCAGACCTTTCAATTTGCTATGGTTCCATCCAAAGGTGCAAATTTAGCTTGTGCGCAAAAAAGGAACATTGAATAAAACGTTTGGGAATAAAGCACTATAGACATTTATATAGTGTTCAAGAGAACAAAATCATCACTTCATGGGAATTTGACAAAATATATGTAATGAAAAACTCATTATAGCCATTGTACCAAAAGATTTTGATGACAGACTCAGAATGACCAAACCAACATTTGAGATGCTGTGCAATGGATTTGGTCCATTTTTTGTTGTGCACTGAATAATTTATTCAGTAAATAGGTTTCCATCATATAGTTTATGTGCATATTTTCCACCTCAGTTGAGCCAAGAATGCGCATCTTGGCATTTCCATAGCGTTTTTTTTTTTTTTTTTTCATGTGATATCCCAATATTTGCATAAAAATAGGTGGATGGAAACAAAGCTTTTGAAGAGTGATACCTGAGACAGTCGGAGAAACTCTCCACCGCGAACTTCGAGATGCAATAACCGCCGCCATTAGCTGCCACTCTACCCAACACTGACGCCACGTTCACCACTCGTCCACGGGCCTTTTTCACAAGAGGGAAGAAGTTCATGGTCATCTCAATCACGCCGGTCATGTTGACTTTGAGCGTGCTTTCAAAGTCTTCGATTTTCATCCACTCAGATGGTCCCATTGGAAGGGAACGTCCGGCATTGTTCACCAAACCCCAAAGTCCTAGAAAGTTAAGAACAAAGATGTCCAACATGTTTCTAAAACCTTTATTTCATAGTCTTACCCTAAACACACCCTTATCTCCAACTTCGGTTTTGGTCCATTCCACAGCCTTCTGAATGCTGGACGTGCTGGTCACATCCAAGATGCAGGTCTTCAGGAAAGGTCCGGTCGCCCTCTTCAGATCATCAGCACCCTTTTCCGTGAGACACCCGGCTAAGACACGGAAACCACGTTTGTCCAGGCGTTTACACAGTAGGTGTCCGAAGCCAGAGTCACAACCGGTCACAAAGACATGCTTCTCTGAAACCCTGGTAATCTCAAGGTTGTCCCGGTAGAACCACACCAGAACCCACAACAGCATAAATGCACCCAAGCCGCACGTCCAAGAACAATCATTACTGCGAGGACATGAGTATAAACAAAATGCATAGAAAATGTCAACATATTCTTTATAGTTCTGTTGGTTTATTTGCTTGTTGTGATAGTATTGTAGTTAGACATGTTCTTACCTAAAGTACTCAAACATCGTTTCTGCTTCCTGAGGGATTCTGTGAAGATGTTTTGTAAACAATTGCTTTTGGGAGAACGCCAATGATGTAAAAGAAACAAAAAACACAATGCAGGTGTAATTAGTGCATGAAGCATCAGGGTGCAATTCCTTTAATGACCACAAGCGGCGCCATAATACAACGGAGAACATACACTGATCAGGCATAGCATTATGACCACTGACATGAAGTGAATAACACATTATCTCTTCATCACGGCACCTGTTAGTGGGTGGGATATATTAGGCAGCAAGTGAACATTTTGTCCTCAAAGTTGATGTGTTAGAAGCAGGAAAAACTGGCAATTGTAAGGATTTGAGCGAATTTGACAAGGGCCAAATTGTGAATTGTGTGTGACTAGACTGGGTTAGAGCATCTCCAAAACTGCAGCTCTTGTGGGGTGTTCCCGGTCTACAGTGGTCAATATCTATCAAAAGTAGTCCAAGGAAGGAACAGTGGTGAACCGGCGACAGGCTCATGGGCGACCAAGGCTCATTGATGCATGTGGGGAGTGAAGGAGTGAAGGCCGTGTGGTCCGATCAAACAGATGAGCTACTGGAGCTCAAATTGCTCAAGAAGTTAGTGCTGGTTCTGATAGAAAGGTGTCAGAATAACACACTGCATTGCAGTTTGTTGGGTATGGGACTGAATAGCTGCAGACCAATCAGGGTGCCCATGCTGACCCCTGTCCACCGCCGAAAGCGCCAACAGTGGGCACGTGAGCATCAGAACTGGACCACAGAGCAATGGAAGAAGGTGGTCTGGTCTGATGAATCACGTTTTCTTTTACATCACGTGGATGGTGTGTGCGTCGCTTACCTGGGGAATACATGGCACCAGGATGCACTATGAGAAAATGGGAAGAAGGCAAGCCGGCGGAGGCCGTGTGAAGCTTTGGACAATGTTCTGCTGGGAAACTTTGGGTCCTGCCATCCATGTGGATGTTACCTTGACACGTACCACCTACCTAAGCATTGCTGCACACCATGTACACCCTTTCATGGAAACGGTATTCCCTGGTGGCTATGGCCTCTTTCAGCAGGATAATACGCCCTGCCACAAAGCAAAAATGGTTCAGGAATGGTTTGAGGAGCACAACAACGAGTTTGAGGTGTTGACTTGGCCTCAATTCCCCAGATCTTAATCCAATTAAGCATCTGTGGGATGTGCTGAACAAGTCGGATCCATGGAGGCCCCACTTCGCAACTTACAGAACTTAAAGGATCTACTGCTAACATCTTGGTGCCAGATACAACAGCACACCTTCAGGGGTCTAGTGGAGTCCATGCCTCGACTGTTTTGGCAGCAAAAGGGGGACCAACACAATATTAGGAAGGTGGTCATTATGTTATGCCTGATTGGTGGTTATATATTGTATTAGTATAAAACATGGCTTCTTTGTTTGTAGAAATCCTCATCACATCCTCCTTCATCAACCGTTGATTCGGTTGCTTATAAAGCGTAAAACCAGCAATCAATGAATGTAAATCTGGTAAAACATTTGCACAAAGCAGTTTGAGCTGATTAACTACTACAAAAACCGCATTCTTTTAAATAGTAAGATGCTAAAATGACGTAACATGGTTTTTGGAGGATCTTTGAAATGTATTGACTCGTGACTCAACACGTTTTTCAGAGCACATGAGAAATCTTGAGCTAAGGCTCTTATGAAACAAAGGGAGACTTTGGAATCAGAATTCTGAGATTGGTTCCGTACAAAAAATAAAATTGAAAATCCAGCACCACAGAAGCACTTTAAGCTTCTCACAATGCAAAACCTATTAGCTTCAGGGACTAATTAGTAAAGAGAAACGTTGAGGATTCATATGCGTGCTATGGCTCGACCAAGAGGACAAAACCAATCATAGAGAAGACTTAAGCTTCTATCTGCATTATGCTTAGTTTGAGAAATCTCCGCTAATTAATTATCAAACAACCAGGGCTTTTATCAAAGGTTCAGTTATTAACAATTATAAATGTACTTTCCGATATTAAAGGCACACAAAATTTGACAATTATTCCTTAGGTGAGATGAAAAAAAAAATTAATTATTAACTTCTAAATCGATTACACCATAGTCCAAAAACTGTGAAACAAGGCCCATTTAGAAATGACTGTTTTTGACATAAATCATGACATTTATATAGGCTAATTACTTAAATAAACCTGATTAATAATTCAAAATGAATAACTTCCACGTGTTCTTTAGTAAATCATTTTAATCTGTAATTTGCAAATTACTTTACTGTTTCACATTTACATACATATATTTAAATACATTCTAATTCACATCCGATTGTTAAAAACATCAACTGAAGAAAAAATAAGTAACTCTCTGCAATCGGTTATCAGTCTTACCTTTTCCCTTCTTGGCTCTGGAGGTCCTGAACGCGTTTGGTGACTGATCAGAAGTGGGTCTGCGTCTGAGATTTATCCCTGAAGCTGATCCTCTAAGACAGGGCCACAATTTCTAATCTCCAATCTCAGTGTATTGCTGTTTGGCCATTTTTGTGTGCTTGTGTAAACGTGATCCCTAAATAGCTGGGCTGGGAGGAATTTCTTAAGGAGAATCATGCCAATTCGAATTATTTTTAGGTTGATCAAATTTAGGTTGACAGGGAATTTCAAGCAATGACAGGAGCGTCCATTGATGTGACATTGTGACATTTTTGTCTGCAGCAGTTTTAAACTATTTCTATTTTTGGTCAAATTATTATCGATGATGTTTTTATGACCTTGTATGCAGTTAAAGGGATAGTTCACCCAATAATTCTGTCACCATTTACTCACTCTCATGTTGTTCCTGAGTTTTTCTTCTTTCTTCTGCTGAACACAAAAAAAAGACATTTAGAAGAATAGTGGTAACCACACAGTTGATGGGCCCATCAGCCATAGACATTCTTCAAAATATCTTCTTCTGTGTTCAGAAGAAATAAACTCATACAGGTTTGTAGCAACTTGAGGATGAGTAAATGATTACAGAAATTTCATTTTTGGGTGAAAAGAGAATACAAGGAAAATGTGTACTTAAAAAAAGTAATAATAATACAAATTAAATATAAATATTGATACATCATATATAAATGAATATAATTATAAAAATATATTTTGTGGATTTTTAGGCAAAATAATTAAAATATCCAAAATCCACTAGAACAATGTTCTATATTTTGTTGACTCCCAATCCCAAATGTTTCCAAGAATGTTTCAATCCAGAGAAATAAGCAATTTAAACCAGGACACGGTCTGTGCGTCACCTATCAATGACATCATACCCACGTAACCCTTGATTTCTAGAACAATCTTTGTAGAAACCATGAAACACCAAAGACGCTTTAATATATTATGTGTTTTATTAGACAGCTGTTTGGATACATTCATCGTCAGAAAACGAATCATTGTTATAAAGCTCAACACAGTTAGTCTTACTGTTTAAATCTTGTAAATCTGTACCATGTTTTACCATGCCTGATATCAATCTAGCTCACTGCAGTGTGAAACAAGTGTGTAGCCGCCGAGCAGGGCTGGTCATACACACGAGCAGAAGCGGAACCAGTCGTCTGCTGAATAATAAAAGCTCCTCCAAATTAAGGCGTCATCAAGCTACGGCTTTGTTTTTAAAAAGTGTCCTCTATATATATATATATATCAGGCATAACATTATGACATTATTACATTATTCCTATTATCGAGTTGGTCCCCTTTTGCTGCCAAAACAGCCCTGACCCATCGAGGCATGGACTCCACTAGACCCCTGAAGGTGTGCTGTGGTAGAATTTGGAGGCCAAGTCAACACCTCAAACTCGTTGTGCTCCTCAAACCATTCCTGAACCATTTTTGCTTTGTGGCAGGGCGTATTATCCTGCTGAAAGAGGCCACAGCCACCAGGGAATACAGTTTCCATGAAAGGGTGTACATGGTCTGCCACAATACTTAGGTAGGTGGTACGTGTCAAAGTAACATCCACATGGGTGGCAGGACCCAAAGTTTCCCAGCAGAACATTGTCCAAAGCATCACACTGCCTCCGCCGGCTTGCCTTCTTCCCATCTTCCCATAGTGCATCCTGGTGCCATGTGTTCCCCAGGTAAGCGACGCACACACCATCCACGTGATGTAAAAGAAAACGTGATTCATCAGACCAGGCCACCTTCTTCCATTGCTCCGTGGTCCAGTTCTGATGCTCACGTGCCCACTGTTGGCACTTTCGGGGTGAGCATGGGTACTCTAACCGGTCTACAGCTTTGCAGTACCATACGCAACAAACTGCGATACACTGTGTATTCTGACACCTTTCTATCAGAACCAGCATTAACTTCTTGATCAATTTGAGCTACAGTAGCTCGTCTGTTTGATCGTACCACACGGGCCAGCCTTCACTCCCCACGTGCATCAATGAGCCTTGGCTGCCCATGACCCTGTCGCCGGTTCACCACTGTTCCTTCCTTGGACCATTTTTGATAGATCCTGACCACTGCAGACCGGGAACACCCCACAAGAGCTGCAGTTTTGGAGATGGTCTTCTAGCCATCACAATTTGGCCCTTGTCAAACTCACTCAAATCCTTACGCTTGCCCATTTTTCCTACTTCTAACACATCAACTTTGAGGACAAAATGTTCACTTGCTGCCTAATATATCCCACCCACTAACAGGAGCCGTGATGAAGAGATAATCAGTGTTATTCACTTCAACTGTCAGTGGTCATAATAATATGCCTGATCGGTACGTGTATATATATATATACAGACACACAAATTGCTGTTCAAAAGTTTGGGAAATAAGTCTCTACTGCTTACCAAAGCTGCATTTATTTAATTAAAAATGTTTTCTGTTTGAATATATATTTTATTCCTGTGGTCAAAGCTGAATTTTCAGCATCATTACTCATCAGTCTTCAGTGTCACATGATCCTTCAGAAATCATTTTAATATGCTGATTTGCTGCATATATTTATTATCAATGTTGAAAACATTTTTGTCAGGATTCTTTGATGAATAGAAAGTTCAAAAGAACAGCATTTATCTAAAATAAAAAAGCTTTTGTAATATTATACATTACCATTCAAAAGTTTAGGGTCAGTAAGATTAAAAAAAAAAACAACAACAAAAAAAGAAATTAATACTTTTATGCTGCAAGAATGCATTAAATTGATCAAAGGTGACAGTAAAGACATTTATAATGTTACAAAAGATTTATATTTCAGATTAATGCTGCTCTTTTGAACTTTCTATTCATCAAAGAATCCTGAAAAAATGTTTAACACAACTGTTTTCAACAATGATAATAATCAGAAATGTTTCTTGAGCAGCAAATCATCATATTAGAATCATTTCTGAAGGATCATGTGATGAAGACTGGAGTTATTATGCTGGAAATTCAGCTTTTATCACAGGAATAAAATACATGAACGGCAGTGAATATGTTGGTCTTAATTTATATGCCTAAAAATCACAATAAAAATGTATTTGAAGACCCTACAATCAGAAAATCAAGATGAAATCATGTCATATGCAGTACTTTGGGGAAAATACGTCAAATCTGGCATGTTGTGGACTTAAACCAGCCACACGTTGCTCTAAAGTTTCATAGTTTTACTTTTACTCTCCTTACGTAAATACAGTTGATCCTATGAGGCTGAAAGACTTTGTTGTAGAAGTGTGGATTATGTAGCGTCACACTGCATGCCCGGCTTAAAATGGGTTAAGTAAAAATTAGCAAACCATGAAATCCCACAAAAACTTATAAAATCTATTTTAGCTCACCGCTACGCCTATAAAAGAACAGGGCTAAGTTTGTAATCCTGGTACTATACGTTCCTCACTGAGGCTGAATGGAAAACGCTTGCCAAATGTTAGTCAAAACCGTACATTTGAAGTGAAAAGAAAGGAAGTGAATCTGAACAGATGAATCCCAGAACTTTTGAGGGTAAAATGTGACCTACAATCCAATAACATGCTCCGATGCAGCGGTTATAGCATAACAGATATTTGTTTTATTACGCAAGCACATTGATATTATATATAAAACGAAAATAAAAAAGAACCGAATTCTACATAAACAGCTGCTCAAGCAGTTCTTTACTAGAATAATCGAGACACAAATGTCTCAAATAACAGTATCCAAGTTTCTCCAACAGTTGGAGGAAAAGCCTTTGAGCTTCAGTCCATTCTGGACCATCAGAGTCCATCTGCTCATGAGGACGCAGGCTGAACCGGGCCTTTATGCACGTACTCTAGAGCGGTCGCGATCGTCCGCATGTCCATCTCGATACTTCGAGCCCAGTTTTCCACGTCTCCGATTTCCTGTAAAAGAATAATCTGTTATGAAACCTGCAAATTTCACAACACTAAAAAGAATCACTATATTAAAAACTGGTGTACTTTTAAGGCCTGGTTGAAGTTCTCCACCATGCTGATCCACTGGGCCGTCTGCTTGGCAAACTGACCGGCCTGAACCTGCAGCGTCTTCACCTCATGGTCCAGCTTGCGCTGATTGACATAGGCCTGTGCCACCCTGGGCAGAAATTCTTAGATATTACAGTGTCTTAAAAGGTGCGGACACATTTACCGTTGTTTGGCGAAAATCCATTCCAATAGGAACGTGCGCGATCAGGAGTTTCACATGAATTCGCTGCACTGACCAACAGAAGGCTGACTGGTGTGAAAGTAACTTGTAAACCGACTTTTAACACCTGACCGCTACAGATTTATTGATAGCGTTGCCATAAAAGTGCATAATTATAAGTTTGAGGACGTGAACCATATATCAATATACATAGATGCCTCATTAACAGCTGTTTCTATGGGCTATATGGAATGGTTAAAGCTAGTGCGTGAACATTCAAGAGCAAGTTGACTCGCCTGCAACCATAGTTAGACGCTGATGTAAGAATATCTATATCTGCAACTGACACGAGTAGAAGATTTTGCTAAACCAACACAATAGCTCAGATTATGTCACATGTTCTCATCCCGTAACTATGGTAATTGCAACATGGCGTAAATGTAGAATTTATGATGTGTTCAAGTCATGTCGGAAAGATCGTGTTTACGAGCTCAACGTACATAAAGGCCACCACAAAATCGTAAATACAAGTGGGAAGCTCTGGATTTTCATTTAAGGGTTAGTTCACCCAAAAATTTAAATTATCCCGTAAACTATAATCACTGGCTTCCGGTAAGGGCCGCACTCGAGTCGAGTTCTGGCGAAAGAGTAACCCCTGACCTGACGCATGACGTACTGACGAACGTGGAAGCGCAGAGGATGGAGCAAAACAAAACTCCGGTCATGAATTAGAAGTCTAAAATGAGAATTTTTTACCTCTTAATCTCCAAGGACCCTGATAAGGGAATGACGTCATCAAGTATATACTTTAAATTTTGAATGTCTGTGGAGGAGCTCTGACCTCATATGTGGTACCATTTGAAAGCTTAGAATGTCTACTTTCCGGAGATATGCATCACTTTGCATTTAAACATTTAAGACTTCTTTTAATTCTTTTTTACAGTATTTTCTGGAATCTAGTGGAAACAGCCAAAACTGTATGCAGGGTGCTAGAGCACCCAGGGCCTGAGCTATACACTTTCAAAAATGTATTTATAACCAAAAGTTATTACAGCTCAGACAAAATATACTTTAATGTTTATCACTTTTAGCAGTGTTTTATGTAACTTCAAAGGGTTTTCTGTAAAATGACACCAAACTTGTGTATTTAGACCACTGAATGTGGGTATGGGAAGCTTTTCAATTTGGGTAGGCCAAATCCAGGCGGAAATCCCCAAAAATGGTCCCAGAGCTAAGGCCCTGAACAGACAGGACGCGTTTATTGCAGTGAGAGGTGCCTTTTTTAAACAGTTTTCTATTGGCAGGGAGCGTTTTCCGCCACGGGCACATTTTAACCGCCTGCTACGCCTTTTCCTACGTTTTTTTCCATTGTCCAGTCGAATGAATGGAGAGGCGGGCCTTCCATTGCGGTGACGGTTACCTTGATGACTGACAGCACAGCTGATTTGGGGGTTGCCTAGCAACATTTTTAAAAAAGGCAGCGCACTGCACTTTTAAAAAAACGTCAACCAAAAAAAAGGCGGTACACCTCACGTTTTCAAACCTGAAAACCGCTTTCTGTCTGATCAGGGCCTTAGGAGGTTAAAGAGAAATGTGGGAGGAGTTTGAGCTCGTTGCCCAGCTATATTTGTTTGAACCGCGAGAGGCGTCTAACGCTCACCTAAGCTTACGCTACGCCTACAGTCTACGTCATGTGATGGGTAAGAGGTCACAAGACTTGACTTACATAGGCCGTTACCGGAAGCCAGTGATTATAGTTTATAAAGTTATAAATATGGATTTTCTAACAAAAACACATCGCTTCACTTCAGAAGGCCTTTATTAACCCCCTGGAGCCGTTTGGATTACTTATATGATGGATGGGTGCAGTTTCTGGAGCTTAAAAAAAACCTCCCATTATAAAGCTTGGATTTTTTTTTAATACAAGTCCAATTGTGTTTGGCCTAGGATGACTTGAGGGTGAGTAAATCATGGGACACTTTTAATTTTTGGGTGAACTATCCCTTTAAGTCCTGAGTTCATGAGTTGGGGGCGTGTCAGTGAGAAACAAGGTGGAGTATTGGCCACTTATAGGTATTTAGCAGTGACATTGTCAGGCTTTCATAAATTTTCATAAATTAGTCTGTTGCAAGAACAATGCAACAGGGGTTTTAAGCTGCTTTCTCAAAAGTTTCGTCATAACATCGGCACAAAGACTTGGATTATGACCGCAGTGATCACATGAACTGACCGTGTAATCCTGCGCATTAAATAACACCTTTACAAACATATAAAATGTACCCGACTCACCCCACATTTAGATGATCCACCAGGGCTTCTGTTAAACATGTTGCAGCTGTTATGGCCTCTCGTCTTCGTCTCTCTGCACAGTATACAGTATTTTATCACTTCTCCATGATACTATCACTTAATGTATGGATTAAAGTTTTAGCATTTATTTCATTTTATTAATCTACATGCGTTTATGTAACAATTTAGTAGCTATTTATTTTTTTGTGTAGCCTACTTCTGTAATGTGTAGAAGTATTTTAATGCAATATAAATACAATTATCAATTGTATTTAATAAAATAAAATACATACTTAATATATTCGTACATATATTTATTAATTTATACTTGTTTTTAATTTCCCATATATGGTCCACAATGATATAGTATAAAAGCAAATGAATGCAGATCAAGTGAACATTAATTGCCAATTTTATTAACTCGATCTTTTCTTGCATACATTTAACAGTCAAGTATATACATTTGAGTTGTATCGAAGGGCCTGCAAACTATATCTAACGTTAGTCGGTAGAGATCTACAGATGCACATACCTTGCAACTCTTTCCTTTCGTTTTGTTTCGTTTGGTGTTCTTTTAATAAGCGGGAGAGCATTTTGGCTATTTCATGTAACGTTAATAGAGAAACGTTGATTTGTCAATATCCTCTAAATGGTTTGGCAGTCACTGGACTCACATGACAAGCAGCTCTGAAAACATACGGAAAGTGCCGAGGGAAAAACACACACGAGAGTATTTAAAAACGACATTTCAAAATAAAAGTTTCGTTAAACTATTAGAAAAATAGCAGAGACCTAACAACTGACCGACCAGCTTTGGCTATTCTTGAATGAGTGATAAAAACGACTGTTATTTTATTTATGTATTTATTTACTTATTTAAATTATATAATGTGTACATCATACATTAATTGTATTGTTTAATGAACAATATAGTTGTAAAAAAAAAACATGTAGTTTCACGCGTGTTACAGCCTGTTTCTATGGGATAGGACAAAAACAAAGAAAAACAACAAAAAAAATATATATATTTTATTATCTTGGACTTTTATTTTGAATGGTTGCTAGATCGCCGCCTTTTTCGTGAGATAATGAAACTACAACTCCCATAATCCTTCGCTCACACGTAAACATCAACCCAGATGATACTACAGCTGGAGCTTCTGAAGCGATTCCCATTAATGACACAAAGGAGACTCTGAGGTCCCGGTCCGGCTCGGCGGAATGCTCTGATTTAAAACCCTTGACATGAGTGAAACAGCCCGGAGAGACAGATGCTTTTCATTTGACATGCGTTTATACAGCTAACGCGGGCCTGGATGAGATGATGTGGCCTTTGGGTTAGCTATCCAGCTAAAGTAAAAGCCCATCAGCTGTTCGCATTGCATTCAAATAAAATGATGTAGCTGGATTTGGACCCGGGAAAGGGACAGACATTAGCGACAGGATGAAGAAGTCACGGAGTGTCGGAGCTTCTTCTTCGCTCAATGGACTCGGAAGACAAGGTGTGTTTTATTGAAGTGTGTTGATTTATGACTTGAGCTTTTACTGCTTCAGTTCAACTGTCGAGGAAAAAGATGAATGCAGTCGAAAACTAATTCTAGAGGTTTGTAGAGGCATTATGAGAGAAAATTTGGAAATGGATAATATTTTTTTTATTTATCTATCTATCTATCCATCCATCCATCCATCCATCCATCTATATCTGTCTGTCTATCTATCTATCTATCTATCTATCTATCTATCTATCTATCTATCTATCTATCTGTCTGTCTATCTGTATATGTCTGTCTGTCTGTCTATCTGTATATCACTATCTATCTATCTATCTATCTATCTGTCTGTCTGTCTGTCTGTCTGTCTGTCTGTCTATCTGTATATCACTATCTATCTATCTATCTATCTATCTATCTGTCTATCTATCTATCTATCTGTCTATCTGTCTGTCTGTCTGTCTGTCTGTCTGTCTGTCTGTCTATCTGTATATCACTATCTATCTATTTATCTGTCTGTCTGTCTGTATATCACTCTCTCTGTCTGTCTGTCTATCTATCTGTCCTTATCACTCTGTCTGTCTGTCTGTCTATCTATCTGTCCTTGTTTTCTATCTATATCTATCTATCTATCTATCTGTCTGTCTGTCTGTCTGTCTGTCTATCTGTATATCTCTATCTATCTGTCTGTCTATCTGTATATCACTATCTATCTATTTATCTGTCTGTCTGTATATCACTATCTATCTATTTATCTGTCTGTCTGTTTGTCTGTATATCACTATCTATCTATCTATCTATTTATCTATCTGTCTGTCTGTCTGTCTATCTATCCTGTCCTTGTTTCTATCTATCTATCTATCTATCTATCTATCTATCTATCTATCTATCTATCTATCTATCTATCTATCTATCTGTCTGTCTGTCTGTCTGTCTGTCTGTCTGTCTGTCTGTCTGTCTGTCTATCTGTATATCACTATCTATCTATTTATCTGTCTGTCTATCTGTCTGTCTGTATATCACTATCTATCTATTTATCTGTCTGTCTGTCTGTCTGTATATCACTCTGTCTGTCTGTCTGTCTGTCTATCTGTATATCAATATC
>CM031964.1:10199784-10207284 GCA_018749465.1 Paracanthobrama guichenoti
GAAATGCTATTTACAATTTTTGCATTAAATAATATCTAAATGCATTATGGTAATGACGATTTGATTACATTTTTTTAAATAACATCTAATTGTATGGCATGGTAATGACAATGAGTTTTTATATTATGATTGTCATTAATATGCCATACAATTAGATATTTAAAAACATTATTACCATAATGCAAAAAATCTCATTGTCATTACCATAACATAAAATGGGATATTATGTAATATTTGAAAAATATTTGTCATTACCATGCCAAACAATTAGATATTATTTAACATTTAAGAAAATATATATATTTTTTAAACGCATTTATTACCATAATAAAGTTAGATATTATTTAATATTTAAAAAAATTGAATTGTCATTACCATGACACAAAATGGGATGTTTTTAAAATATATTTTTTTTTAAAATGTCATTACCGTAATACAAATTTTTTTAAATTGTCATTACCATAATGCATTAGATATTATTTAATATTTTAAAAAACGTTATTACCATACTGCAAAAAAATCTCATTGTCATTACCATAACACAAAATGGGATATTATTTAATATTTGAAAAAATATTTGTCATTACCATGCCATACAATTAGATGTTATTTAACATTTAAGAAAATATATATTGTCATTACCATAATGTATTTAGATATTGTTTAATGTCTTAAAAAAATTACCATAATGCAGTTCGATATTAGTTCATATTTTAAAAACTCAAATTGTCATTACCATAACATAAAAAGGGATGTTTTTGAATATTTAAAAAAATGTCATTACCATAATACAAAAAAATCTAATTGTCATTACCATAATGCAGCAAAAACATTCTCAAAAACGTAACATAGATATGTAATATTTAAAAAAACAGTCATTACCATGATGAAAAATTATTCTTATTTTCATTACTTTATCATAAAATGCTATATTGTATAATATTATATAATACTCTAAAAATCTCATTTTCATTACCTTAATTTAAGAAAATGTTATTCTAGTAATTCTAAAAAATTCTAGTAAACTGTAAAGTACATTTTTAGAGTATATTAATACTAGCATTTGAGGCCAGGCTGTGAGATTCAGCAGAAATCCAAACACACAACAGCAGTGTAATTCCGTTTCAAACCAGCCTGTCTGACGTTGTTCTCTTTCTGCAGATCGTGTTGCATCGAGAGGAGGAGGTGTTGGACTGTGAGTGTGACATGGCCATGATGCACCATCTCCTGTCCCGTATCCCACAGGACCTGCCGTACGAGACGCTGATCAGCCGCGCGGGAGATCTGTTCGTTCAGTTTCCTCCATCTGAGCTGGCCAGAGAGCGCAGTCAGCAGTGAGTGTATCTGCCTTGCTCTGAAGGGTTCTCTCGCAACAAAAATGTCTCACAAACCATTCTTTTTTGTCCAGAACCGCCGTCTCCACCTTCAAAGACTTTGAGCTGGCGTCCACGCAGCAGCGTCCGGACACGGTGCTCCGGCAGAGACGGATAGAGCAGCAGCGCACACTGGAGGCCCAGCGCAGCACGGTAGCGGTCGTCCAAACCACGGGACGCCGCTTCATGCGGCTGGCGGTCATGGGGTTGACTGTGGCGTTGGGGGCCGCAGCTTTGGCCGTGGTAAACTCTGCCCTGGAATGGGCTCCTAAGCTAGACTTACTCTTCCCATGAAGGAGCCAATCAACAGCACAGAACAACAGCGTCTCAATTTGAGAACTGAATATCTGTTATTTTGCCTTTTTTTTTTTTTTTTTTTTTTTTTTTTTTTTTTTATTTATACATGTGAACAAGTCAGACTAATGAATAAAATATTCAGCTTATAGTTATTCTAATTAAACAAGGTTTTTTTCTTAGAGTCTGAAATGAAGCATAAATGTTTCCAGGATCCACGGAGGATGAGCGTCAATCCTTGTGTTGAGATAAATGTACAGTAGAGGTATGTACACTCCACGGCTCGTTCATGAAACACCAGTGATTTTTGTGTAAATATCATTTTTACATAAGAATGCTTTTACGAATAATTGAAATTCATGTGCAAAAACAGCATTCATGTACATAGTTCAATTGTCACATGGAATTGAACACAACAATTTAGTAATAATTACAGTTTGTCACTGACAACCAATTTTTTTTGTCATTTTGAATCGAGTGCAATAATTTAACATTATACTTTGTTTAAAAAAATATACGTACATTTGAAATTCATCTATAAAAACAACAAAAATGACCATTGATCAAGTTATTTTTACTTAAATTGTCACATTCAATTCAATGTGGAAATTTACATAAGAATAGCTTGAAAAACAATGTACGTTTTCCAAAACAAAAACGCTGTTAATCTATCATTATGTAAATGGGTATCTAAATTGTCGCATTCACTTAAATGTCAAAACTAAAACTTTGTCTTGCATACAATATACATGTTGTTTTATATGTGAATTTCAAAACAAAAACTCGCATTAACTATCATTGCATTGTTTAATTCAATTCAGTGTGACTATACATAAGAATTGTTTCACGAACAATTTACATGAACTTTTAAAACAAAAGGAAACCATAATTGCTAAATTGTTGCATTCAATTCAATGGCAAAAGTGACATAATGATTTTACGAGTTATGTACATGACGATAGTTTAACGTAATTTTGACATTCGTGTACTAGTAATAAAAATGTTATGTAAATTGACTGAATTGAACGCAACAATTTAGTAATGATAATTTTACTCATGTACACTTTTTTTTTTTGTAAAACTATCTGTACATACATTTTTACGCTGAATTGACTGCAACAATGTATGTAAAAATGCTTTTATGAACCATGTACATAACAATAGTTTATGGGAATTTTTGTTTTGAAATTCACGTACCAAAAAATAGTTCGTAAAACAAATTTTACGTACATTTTACGCTGTATTTACTGTAACAATTTACGTAAAAATGTTTTTATGAACTGCACATAACAATAGTTCAAAGGAGTTTTTGTTTTAAAATTGAATCTACAAAATGATTAATATTATATTATAAAAATATCTGTAAAATGTCAAAGTGAACTCAACGGTTTACGCAAGTATGCTTTTATGAATGCCCTTTGTAAAACCATCCATTTTGCTTTTATGAGCGCGCGTGTAATGTTTTTGTTTTGTAATTCACGTACAGAAACGACATTCAAACAAAAACGCTTGATGTACATTGTTTGTGAAGACATTCTTATGTAAATTAACGCACAAATGCAGCAATTTACAAATGATCTACGCAGAAATTAGCTTAACTTGTGTTTCATGATTGAGCTGCAAATTGTTTTTATTTAAAATGAAAGATATATTGAGACCAAAATATTTTTAGAGCCCCTGTTCATAGAATTGGCAATTGAATTGGCAGGAATCTATTTTGTTATGTGCACGTAAAATCTTAGGTCAGAAGCAAGTATAACACAGCAGTGAATGAAGTGTTTTTATTACGTTCAAAAATCTCTGGTAATGTTTTTGAAGTTAATTTCTTCACTAAATTTGAGTTGTTCCTTCTCCAAATCACATTACTGGCAGTATTTTTTGTGATAAGTGCTAATCTTAGTACGCAACATGCCGTTTTCACGAATCTCAGAAACCACTTTAAGTAACTTCGGCTGATCCACAGGCTGGAGATGTCTTGATTCTGGAGTGTGTAAATGATAAACGTGATGAATCATGGCACGTTCTTCTTTTTCTGTTCACAACTGATCGTTTCCACTAAACAGCATCTAATCTTAGGGTAACATCCGAGTGGATATTTTCTGTTATTCTTATATTGCTTGGTTGAAAACTACCTTGAATCATGATTTATTAAAATAACACGCTGCCATCCACACAATACTACTGTTTATGACGACATAATCACTGCTTTGCATTAATTTTGCACTAAAGAACATGATTCTTTCTTATTTTTTGCACTTTGAGAGCTTGTTATAAGTTGTCTCTGGTTCGCTCACATTTGACCATGTTAATATGTTTAAATAAAAAGAAAAGTAAAATGATCTGTGTAAAAGAGGTTTGTTCATTTGGGTAAATTCGGCATGTTAATGAGTTATTTAAAAGGTCATTGTTTTGCATACCAGGTTTATTGAATCATATTTAACAGAATGATAATGCTTCAACATCATGTTACAAAAATGGAAATATTTGACAATTGTGTGTTTTCCGTTTAGTATATCGTCTGATTACAATCCATTTGATGCATTAGTTGTACATTTAAATTAATCTTCAATGTGACCTTTTTTTATTTAATAGTTCAATCTATTCCTTCATCATGCATATTGCATACTCTACTATGATTTTACAACAAAAAACTTTGGATTCTAGATTTTGGATTCACAGGCTTTTCTCTTACAATATCATTGCACACAGTCCCAGAGCATCATGTTGCCAGAAAATAGTAGTGATTTAAGACAATTCCTATATATCCAATACCCTATAAAAGCTCAGATACATTTAATTTTGTAAACACGTTCTGAATCTTTATCGTCCTGGAACATATCGTTGAATCTGATTGATGTGCCAGTGATGTGACTAGACCTCATTATTTCAAGGACATCCGTAAGTGTTGTGTTACTGTAGCGCAGGTTTTTGCTTGTTGAAGGAGCAGCGTTCAGCGACGCCGCCAGCGTTCAGTGGCAGTTCTGGCACTGCGGATGGCAGAGGACTCCGTTGAGTCGACATTTGCATCCACCCGATGTGTCTCCGGTTCCCTGAAGAGACAAAACCAGGTCTAGGTTAACTATTTGATGCTTGTGAATCACTGAACAAATGAATCGTGTAGTTTTGACTCTGACCATTGGTCCCCATCGGGCTTGTTTAGTCACCCAGCAGATCTCAGTCTTGCACATCAGACAACGAATCCAGTCACAGCCGTCTTTCTTCTGGACGATCACCTGACATTTGGGACAGTTCATCGCCTCTCCGTTATTCAGGAGTTGCTGGAATGGAAACCGGTTGACAGTAATTATTTTTAAAAAATCTCAAACATACAGAACAACCAAAGTAGTCTGATTCTCGAACAAATAAATTACTCTTATGAATCTTTTTTTTGTGTGTGTGTGTGTGTGTGTGTGTGTGTGTGAATCAAACACAGAGTGTGACCAAAGAAATTACTCTTACGAATCAGTTCTTTTCAGTGAATCACACACATGCAGAACGACCAATGTAGTCTGACTCCCGAACAAATTACTCTTATGAACTGGTTCTTTTTAGTGAATCAAATGATTCTCATAAATCGTCTCTTTTAAGTGAATCACACACATGCAGCATGACCAATGTAGTCTGATTCCCAAACAAATTACGCTTATGAACTGGTTATTTTTAGTGAATCACACACATGCAACGCGCCAATATGGAATTTGATTCCAGAACAAATGACTCTTATGAATCAGCATTTTTTTTAGAAAATCAAACACACAGCTTGACCAATGTAGTCGGATTCTTGAACAAATGATTCTCATGAATCGTCTCTTAAGTGAATCAAACACATGCACAGCACAACCAATGTAGTCTGATTCCTGAACAAGTGACTTATGAATCAGGTCTTTTTAGTGAATCAAACACATACAGCACAGCCAACGTAGTTTGATTCCTGAACAAATTACTCTTATGAATCAACACTTCAGAGAATCAAATACACACAGTGTGAACAATGTAGTCTGATTCCCAAACAAATGACTTTCATGAATAGTCTCTTTTAAGTGAATCAAACGCATACACAGCGCAACCAATGTAGTCTGATTCCCAAACAAATGACCCTTATAAATCTGCACTTTTTAGAGAAATCAAACACACACAGCTTGACTCATGTAGTCTGATTCCTGAACAAATGATTCTCATGAATTGTAAGTGTTAAGTGAATCAAACACATACACAGCGCAACCAATGTAGACTGATTCCCAAACAAATTAATCTTATGAATCAGCATTTTTTTGTGTGAATCAAACACATACTGAGCAACCAATGTATTCTGATTCCCAAACAAATTAATCTTATGAATCAGCATTTTTTTGTGTGAATCAAACACATACTGAGCAACCAATGTATTCTGATTCCCAAACAAATGAATCTAATGAATCAGCATTTTTTTTGTGAATCAAACACATACAGCCCAACCAGTGTTGTCTGATTCCTGAACAAGTGACTCTTACGAATCAGTTCTTTTCAGGGAATCAAACACATGCAGCGCAACCAATGTATTCTGATTCCCAAACAAATGAATCAGCATTTTTTTGTGAATCAAACACATACAGCCCAACCAGTGTTGTCTGATTCCTGAACAAGTGACTCTTACGAATCAGTTCTTTTCAGGAATCAAACACATGCAGCGCAACCAATGTATTCTGATTCCCAAACAAATGAATCAGCATTTTTTTGTGAATCAAACACATACAGCCCAACCAGTGTTGTCTGATTCCTGAACAAGTGACTCTTACGAATCAGTTCTTTTCAGGGAATCAAACACATGCAGCGCAACCAATGTATTCTGATTCCCAAACAAATGAATCTTATGAATCAGCATTTTTTTGTGAATCAAACACATACAGCCCAACCAGTGTTGTCTGAATCTTGAACAAGTGACTCTTACAAATCAGTTTTTTTCAGGGAATCAAACACATGCAGTGCATCCAATGTATTCTGATTCCCAAACAAATGAATCAGCATTTTTTTGTGAATCAAACACATACAGCCCAACCAGTGTTGTCTGATTCCTGAACAAGTGACTCTTACGAATCAGTTCTTTTCAGGGAATCAAACACATGCAGCGCATCCAATGTATTCTGATTCCCAAACAAATGAATCTTATGAATCAGCATTTTTTTGTGAATCAAACACATGCAGCGCATCTAATGTTGTCTGATTCCTGAACAAGTGACTCTTATGAATCAGTTCTTTTTAGTAAATCAAACACACACAGCACAGCCAAAGTATTCTGATTTCAATTAATCATTGATAAATATACACACATTGTAGTCTGATTGCCGAATAAATAACTTTTGCGAAATCAGCTCTTTTTAGCGGATTATACACACATAGCGCATCCAAAGTAGTCTGATTTCAATTAATTATTGATAAATAATTATTGTACATTTTATTTATGTAAATAAAAGCCTAATTTAAATCTTTTTAATCAAATAAAGTGACAGAGTCTCTTTAGAAAATTTGGACTAAACTGCTCAATTCATATGGATTAGTTTCACTATACTTTTATCTTATGAACTTTTTGAAGTGTCAAAGTGGTAGTTGCATAATTGTCAATGGAAAGACAGAAATCTCTCAGATTTCATCAAAAAGATCTTCATTTGTGTTCTGAAGATGAACCAAAGTCTTAGGGCTGAGTAATGACATGAGGATGAGTAATTAATGACAGAATTTTCATCCCTTTAAGGAAATTCTTTACGATTCCCATCCCTAGTGGGCGCTGTTTCAATAACTTAAATAGCTTCAAATATGAACAAAAACAGTTTGAAACGAATGATTTTTCCACCCACAT
>CM031964.1:10212284-10402284 GCA_018749465.1 Paracanthobrama guichenoti
GGATGGATGGATGACAGAGCAATAGATGGATAGATATATAGATGGATGGATGGATGGATGGATGGATGACAGAGCAATAGATGGATAGATATATAGATGGATGGATGGATGGATGGATGGATGGATGACAGAGCAATAGATGGATAGATATATAGATGGATGGATGACAGAGCAATAGATGGATAGATATATAGATGGATGGATGGATGGATGGATGGATGGATGGATGACAGAGCAATAGATGGATAGATATATAGATGGATGGATGGATGGATGGATGACAGAGCAATAGATGGATAGATATATAGATGGATGGATGGATGGATGGATGACAGAGCAATAGATGGATAGATATATAGATGGATGGATGGATGGATGGATGGATGACAGAGCAATAGATGGATAGATATATAGATGGATGGATGGATGGATGGATGACAGAGCAATAGATGGATAGATATATAGATGGATGGATGGATGGATGGATGACAGAGCAATAGATGGATAGATATATAGATGGATGGATGGATGGATGGATGACAGAGCAATAGATGGATAGATATATAGATGGATGGATGGATGGATGGATGGATGACAGAGCAATAGATGGATAGATATATAGATGGATGGATGGATGGATGGATGGATGGATGACAGAGCAATAGATGGATAGATATATAGATGGATGGATGGATGGATGGATGGATGACAGAGCAATAGATGGATAGATATATAGATATATAGATGGATGGATGGATGGATGACAGAGCAATAGATGGATAGATATATAGATGGATGGATGGATGGATGGATGGATGGATGGATGACAGAGCAATAGATGGATAGATATATAGATGGATGGATGGATGGATGACAGAGCAATAGATGGATAGATATATAGATGGATGGATGAATGAGAGGGCAGTAGATGGATGGATGGATGGACAGACAGATACCTGAGGTTTAGGAGGTAGAGGAGGGCGAGGAACATCGACTCCTCTGGCGAGCAGCTCTGGTGAGTGTTGAGGTGGGTGGCCGATGTTCTCCATTATGCCTTTATTAAGAAAGACATGTGGTTCAATAAACTTATGTTTGATATTCAAGCTGTTATTTTTTATTATAAATATAGACCTTTTACCATTGATCCGTCTGTCCTCTTTCTCTTTTCTCTCTAGCTCGCGGCTCAGTTGGGCGGTCTGTGCTGAACGGATGAAGAGGAAGGCCGAATCGCCATGGTTTCTGACTCCATAATGATACAGGGTGTCATTGTCTTGGGCGAGACGCTTCCCGATGACCCAGCGCTGGAGGGCCGGGTGGAAGCCATAGTCTTGATAGATCTGAAAGACAAATTAACAAGGGTCCGAGTACATCTATCATCATTTTGGGTTTCATTTTCAGACTTTCCATTCTCACGTCCATCGCTAACACTCTTTACCTTTTCTTTCAGCTCTGATACTGTCATGTAGACGGGAATCATCACTGTTATCGGGATGTGGACGTCTGATACAGCGTCCGCCACTCCTACTCTCAATCTGCTGTCACACAAAGACAAAACACCGTGGTTACGACCAGTCAGCGAGCAGTGTTTCTGGAGGCCATGGATCCGGTCCGACAGCATACCTGATGCTGTCTTCAGAGTACGCATCTGGATTTATTTTGACACACACTGGGACTCTCAGATCCAGAAGTCGATCCAGGTGTTTAGTCGCTTCATCTTTGTCTCTGGAGTTGATGGCGTCACTCAGCAGTTGTGCGGCGTCCTCCGCTGCCATGTTAACATAAGGCATGTTGCTGTGTTAAAATATGCCTTATGATATATACATTTATTGCATAATATATTTACTAACACTCACCGTCTGTTATATTTCTAGAGGCATCTAGGGCAGCCATGCTTTAGTCTTGAAAGCTTGTTAAAAAAAAAGAAGTAATACGTTTAGGCAACTATTATTTTACATTTATGTTTTTAAAGGGTAACTAAACCCCAGATCAGTTGGAATTGCAAGTATTGACGCTCAGCCCCACCCGCCCGCCCTCAGCTCGTCCCTGCTGTCTCCGCTGGGCACTGCCCACTTTCCAGCATTTTTCTAATATTGCCAATGGGTAGAGTTACACCCATTGGCAATATTTTAAAAATGCTGGAAAAGTGGGCAGTGCCCAGCGGAGACAGCAGGGACGAGCCGAGGGCGGGCCGGGGTGGGGCTGAGCGTCAATACTTGCAATTCCAACTCCTGACTCACTACAGTGGTTTTGACGGAATAAGATGTTTTTATACCAGGGGCTGAGCCTATGCGAAGGCCGCGCTGAGCTCGCGCCAGGGGCTTGAGTAATGAGCCGTTGGAAGAGCCAGCTGCACTAGCCTCCAGGAAAATTCAACTGCACTAGCCTCCATTCAACTTTAAGAGGGCAGCACTCAGACGTTTTTTTGACCACGCATTGACCATATATATAAAAAAGACCATGCATTGTAGAATTAAAACACTTTATACCCAAATGTCAAAGCATTTACTCGAATCAATGAACAGCACTAATAAAGCCCCAACTAAAAAAAGTTTCTTTAGGGTTTAGTTACCCTTTATTATATATATATATATATATATATATATATATATATATATATATATATATATATATATATATATATATATATATATAAATATACATTATATTTTAAAAAATGTTTAAAAAAATATTTTATATATAAATATTATTTTTATATTATATCCAAATATATATCATTATATATGTCCAAAAACAGCAATATCATGATTTAAAATAAAAAAGTTAAAAAGTTAAAAAAAAATTAAATAGTTAAATAGTTCAAATACTAAAATAAATACACTTGTTTCATAAAATAGTTATTTATTATATCACCATGTCCAAAAAACATAGCATTACATTTGTTTTAGACTAGAAATATATTTTTTAAATGGTTCATATATTAAAATAAATATTTGAAATAAAATAAAAATAAATATTAGTAAAATAAATGTATATAACTGCATTTTAGTTTTAGACTAAAATTGTTTTAAACAGTTAAAATATCTAAATAAATATATTAAATAACATATGATAACATAAAAATAAATATTTATAAATGTTAATAAAATATATTTTAAATAAATGTTATATTTTATACAGTATATTGTATAAAATATAATATTTATACCCCCCACCCCATTTCTGTGCTTCTCCCATAGTATATTTATATGTTCTGCACTGTAAAAAGTGGAGCTGTTACCTTAAAGAGCTTTTTCTACCTGATTTAACACATAACATTTAGGTTTGCTGGGGTAAATTAATGTATTTATCTCGATTCAGTGATGTTAAATCATATTTTTATAGTGCATTTAGATGTTACCCATTGTTTTTTAGTGTGCTAAAGTTACCATATTCATATATCGATGAAATTTAATTATTTACACCATACTCCATGCCAGAATACATTTTGCAAGTAACAACAGTTGAAATGCAATCCATTAAAGTATTCTAACAACTGTCAAAAACATGGCAGGGTCAAAGGCACGTTTTGTTAGTGTGATAATTTGTAACTAAATCACAATAGAAATGAGTAACTATGAATACAAATATTTTGCATGCATCTAAGAAATGCTATAAAAAGTGCATGACTACCTTGTATGTAAAAGTGAAAAACCATAAACATAAAACAGGCGCTCGTTCAACTCAACAACAACGACAGTAAAAGAAATACATGCGGGGGGAAACTTACCAACCATAGGAGAATTGTGTTGAAACACACTTCGTGTTGTATTGGTGTGTTTTGTTTCAACTAGACGCTGTTAATTAAAACATCCGTGCTCTTCTTAAAATAGGGAAATTTAGAGGAATGAAAAGTGAAACGAAGCTGCTTCAGGAAGTTCCAGTCAGCGCCGAGCAAAGTCTCGAGAGGTTGCGCAACTCCATCAACAGATGCGGAAGACGCTCTCGCGTGATATTTACTTCACTGTAGTGTTTATGCTGTATATTTATGCTACGTAATAAATAATATAAAAATTAATTAAAATAATTATAGTGTTTTGCGAGGAGGAAAAATACAAAGAATTGAAAATATTAGCTGAAGTGAAACGTAGTCAATTTAAGTCATAACAAAAAAAGTTAGCAGTAAATGTGACTGCTTTCGTTGAAATAGTGTTGGGAAAAATATAAAAAAATATATATATATATATATTTTTAAACTTTTGTTGACGGTTATCGAGGTGTTCTCGCGAGATTTGACAGCACGAGAGGGCACATGGCGCTGCGCGTGCGGTGAAGGAAGGACAAACACAGCCTGTCATTCTGTGAGTTTATCTTTTTTTATATATACGTCTAAACTGTTGTTTAATTGTGTAATTCATTGTAAATAGTTGTTTGAGCGGCTGGAGCCTCTTTAACTCTGTAGTTTACGTATTTCGGAGTTTATAGCCAATACAGACCTTGCACGTGAGCTGGAAGAAACACAAAAATGCTTCTTACTTTAATAATTCCCCTTTATAAACAATATTGTGGTAGTACTATGATACAGTGATTGTAATACCATGTTGCATTATCATTTACCTTGCTACTGAATAATTACCGTATTTATTTAGCATGGTATTGCAACTATATCTATATAAACAGACATCTCTGTGGCAACTTATGCCATTGCATGCATTGACATAATGTGATTATTGTAGTAATCAGTAAGTTATATATCTTTCTTCATTCTAGCAGACCATCTGAAAGGATTTCAGTGTCAAACTACAAGTTATGGAGGAACCCTCTAAATTTGAGCGACATGTTTACAAAAACGCTTCAGTTTATCATTATATGAAGATATTTCTGTAAGTGTTATGAGACAGGTCAGTTTTGATCTGGTCTTTTTTTTTTATTGCAGTCTTTAGATGGTGCACATAAAATGGCCGAAACCTCAAATCTTTCTTTGCTTTTCTCCTGTTTTTAGGGTTTTGGAGAATGGAAACAGGAATATTTCTGCTGCAGAGTTCAAACAATTGATGATTCGTGGACTTAAAGACCTGTACGGAGAGGTGAGCGCAACCACGTAGGAATATAGTTTCTGTAAAGTCTAGGAAACAGTGTTCACAATTTAAAGGGTTAGTTCACCCCCCCAAAAATTTATAAAATTCTGTCATTAACTACTCACCCTGATGTCGTTCCCAAACCGTGAGATCTTTGTTCATCTTCGGAACAGAAATGAAGATATTTTTGATGAAATCTGAGAGCTCTCTGACCCCTCCATAGACAGCAATTTCATTAACACTTTCAAGGTCCAGAGAGGTAGTAAAGACATCATTAAAATAGTCCATGTGACTCCAGTGGTTCAACCTTAATTGTATGAAGCGTCGAGAATACATTTTGTGCACAAAAACAAACAAAAATAATGGCTTTATTCAACCATTTCTTTTCATCTGTGTCATTCTCCTACGCTGTTGACATAGTAAATACAGTGCAGCGCTTCCGAGTTACGTCAGAGCTACACCAGAACGCCGGATTACCATTGGCCGATGCTATTCATGTGCAACGCATGCGTGTGATGCTGATGCAGGAGCTGACCAACGTAAGGCCGTGTGTCCACCAAAGTGTTTTTTCACACGGATGGCTGGCATTTTCAATGGGAGCGCCGCGCTTTTAGAACACCATGAGCGAGTATTTCACACTCAAACGCTGAACGCTCTGCGTTTTTTTTACTGGTCGCCAAGAGTTGAAGAATGTTCAACTTTAACACAGCGCTCATCACTCACTTTTTACCCAGCCGACCAATCACAGGGGAGGAGGGGCGGGACAAAAACAACACGACCAACTGCCACATTCTGCTTGTACAACGCCAACAGATGCAAACATTATTTATTAATTATTTAAAATAAGAGCCAGAGCAAATACTTTACATTGGATCAGCATTTTTTTTTATATAGAATCTATACAGAAACAAACTATCTGTGAAATGAGATGCTAGTAACACTTCCTCGGATATTCCGTATCATAACAAGCAAAGAGTCTCAACTGAAAAAAAAAAAATGAAAAAAACGTTGCACTGCGCTGCCAAAACGCTCTCAAGCGCTCACAGCCAGGCGTTTTCAGCAGAGCACCTAGTGTTTTCAGCTGGCTAAAAATGCTTTGGTGGACACGTGGCCTAACTGCGTAGGAGACTGACACAAACATGAAGAAATTGTTGAATAAAGTCGTTGTTTTTGCGCACAAAAAGTACTCGTCGCTTCATTAAATTAAGGTTGAACCACTGGAGCCACATGGACTATTTTACTGTTTTTACTGCAGGGGCCTGAGAGCTCTCGGATTTCATCAAAAATATCTTCATTTGTGTTCCGAAGATGAACAGGTCTTACAGGTTTGGAAAAACATGAGGGTGAGGAATTAATGACAATTTTCATCTTTGGGTGAACTGTCCCTTTAAGAGTGTAACAATGATACAGATTATTGATACTTAAAAATACAATGCATAATAAAATACATAATTTTCATACAAACATATGTTGAAGGTACAAACCCAACTCCAAATATCCAAAATATTTTGGATAAGCAGTGAGTGCATAATACATTGGGAATTGTTCATTTAATTATAAATAACTAAAAAAATTATATATATTCAGATGGAGACTATCTACACCCCTAATTAAATTGTTTTATGTATAATAAAACTAAAATCCATACACCAGTCTCTTTTGACTTTATCCTGCTTTGACTGTTTCTGATGTTTAATCTTATATTTTATCTATGGCAGATTGGAGCTTCTATTCCATTTGATCTGCTGAAGTTTGATGAGAACAAATTGACTGGCATACTCCGAGTGTACAACAGGTAAGTAATGATCCAAGTACAAATCACGGACATTTAGGCCAAAATGTTTGAAGTAAGAAACTTGGGGTGTCCCTCTGGGCTCGAGTTTGGGACCGTTTTAATTTCACTTTTTTTTTGTAGAAAATAATATCTGAAACAGAGCAAACAGTTTTTTCTGAAATTAAATAAACACTTGTGGGTTTGTCCCACCCATTTTGTCTATGATGTTCAGTCTTAATATTCTGTCGTTTCTTAATCTCAGCGGGCTGGTGAAATTGTGGAGTGCATTAACATTACTGGGAACCTATCAAAATGAGCCATGTGCTTTCAGAGTCACACAGGTACGTTGTTACATATAAAGCTGATTCACCATTTACTTGAGCCCTGAGTCTGCATTCTTTTAATTGCCACTGGATTTCAGTAAAGAGCTTGTGGATCAATTATATCTCTGCCAGGAATGACTCAACATAATTTTAACATGGCTATTGGCAGTCTGTCAGCCAAACTGTGTTTACTCTGCAATTTGTGTCAGAAAGGCGGTTGCTGTGGTGGCTGTTTATCTTGTTTTAGATACTGAAACCCATTTAAGTTCTATGTCACAGACATCTGTGTTGAATGCAATCTAATTTTCTTTTTATTTATCGTTACAGGTGTCGCCGTTTTTGTTAGCATTGTCTGGGAATAGCCGTGAGCTGCAGTTTGAAAACCACTTGACATTGTGAGGTGGGCCTACAAAAAATACCTTGGAAAAAATGACGTTCTTTCTTAGAAGAAGTATTTTCAACAGAAATATGTACCATGTAGTCAACTCAGCACTGACAGTTCCTGCATCCCTCACAGTGGGGCACAGGTCAATTTACGTCGGGGAACGGGCCTCGCTAAGCAAAACATTTAGTGCCAGAGACGTCGCACTTTTTGCTGAGCTGACAGGGGACACAAATCCCCTCCACCTCGACCCAGAGTACGCCAAAACGACCTCTTTTGAGACCCCCATTGTGCACGGAGTGCTGATTAACGGTCTGATCTCAGCAGTTCTTGGGACGAAGTTGCCCGGTAAAGGCTGCGTGTTTCTCCACCAGGAAATACGCTTTCCGGCACCCCTCTACATCGGAGAGGAGGTTGTAGCGGAAGTGGAGGTTAGAAAGATCAAAATGTCCTTCGCTTTCATTGCCGTTTCCTGCGCTGTCAAAGACAAAGTGGTCATGGAGGGAGATGTCATGGTTATGATGCCGCAGAATGGAGAGCGATCGTGAGGAATTTGAGTGGTGCCGTTCAGTTTCTGTGTTTATGTTCCAAATATGCTGCCAGGAATGAAATGTTCTTTCTTGCTTATTTTTGTTCTTTTTGAGATGTGACGCTCATTCAAAGATTTAATATTCATGTGTTCTCTGAGGTGCAGTTTAAATAAACTGTGTAAGAAAATAACTTGTTGATTTAATTCTTTGGTGTGGGTAAAAACTAGCTTTGTCCAACCTCAACAAGGAGATCGCTTTCAGATCCTTTCAAATAGTAATTTAAAAGCAGTAAGGTTAACATAATAGTATTACAATTACATTGAAAGAAAAGTTGGCTTTTGCTTTATTTCAACTAAATCTTATGTAATGCATCCATTTTTTCCCCCAGTGTAACAAGATCTTCAAATAACCTTTATCTTAGTCCTCAATACTTGAATTTTTCCCTTTCTCTCTCCTGTGTTCAGTGAAAAACTGGTTTATATTTAACATATATTGCTTAAAAAGTTTAATCTTTTGTGTACTTGGTGTATACTTTGTACAAAACAAATCTAGAAATTATAATTGTAAATAAAAACTAAGTAGCATGTTGAAGATGGGAGGAACATCATGATGTTTTGCCAAGAAAATATATTAGGGTGACCATATTTTTGATTACCCAAAAACCAGGACACTCGGCCGGGCAATGAGACACTTGTAGATTGCCCTAGTGCCGGTCAATTTAATGGCCCAATGAAAAATAATGAAAACCAGGACATTTTCATCACTTTATAAAACTAAAAAAAAAAAAACAGCCAGGACAGGACTTGAAAACAGGACATTTCCTGGGAAAACGGGACGTTTGGTCACCCTAAAATATATGATAAAATTTAGAAAAACAGAACTTGAGTCACGTGTTACTCCCGACTGGTCACGTGATTTTCCCTTGTCAACATTTACCCTCGACGCTAGCAGTTTCGCAAAGATGCAGAGCTTGTGTTACAAACTCCAACCTAAAACGCATTACGGGAGACATATAAATGAAGTTGAAAATTATTGATTTGATACTTTGCTCAGTTTCATTTTATACCGAGGCTCACAAGAAGCGATATGATTGAAGTTAGCCGTGAGCCTTATGTGCTTTCCTGTTTGAGTGGGCTACTATAACAATGGCGTCAGTCACTTTCTTCATTTCTTTTCAATTCCGTTGTCAGGAAAATACAACGGAAGTACTATATGTAAATAATCGATTCATTTCTGTATTTTTTAAATGGACAGGCTTAAAAGATAAAATTGGTAAAGAAAACAAAAACACGCGTCATTCACTTTCACTGGAGTGGACGAGCTGCTCTCAGCTAGAACATCTACGTCACATTTTACTGGCAGTTTCTGATTCGTTTCTCCCACGTTGTCGCAGGCACAGTCGCGCAGTGAGCCATCACGTCCACGACAGGGGTGGGCTCTCGGTTAAACCGAACCCTGTCGAACCGGGGCTGTTTGGTGTTGTTTTGATCCGGGATGGCGTTCATGGAGCAGCAGCCGCAGTCCGGGAGGAAGCCGCCGCTGGACGACACCGTGCCGCTGAGCGCCGTGATCGAGGCCAGCCAGAGTTTACAGTCGCACACGGTAAACGGAACCACCGGAGCTTCTCGAAGAGAACGGTCTGATTCAATAAAACCGTCATATCGATTATAAACGCGCGTTGAATAATGTGGCTTCAACGTCGATCAACATTGTTGATTGTCGATTATTTGTCGATTTAAATCTAATTTCTTGTGACTGTTTACCTTTTTTAATGTTTGTCTATGGACTGGAACAATACATGTAAATTTAGTGAAATGTCTGCATATAAAAAACGTTATTTTTATTTTAAACATTCAAGATTTAGCAAATATCAACTTTGATTAAACTGATTTAAAAAAAAAAAAAAAAAAACTAAATATGCTGAACACAATCAACTTTTAAAGAAAAGTGATATGTAGTGTTAGATTAAGAGGGTATTTAGATTTGAAGTAAACAATTTACAAGCATTTTCCAAACAGTTACCGTCTATGCTGTAGATCTCATGTGACATTTTAACCGGTCTGGCTCTGTGCTTGTGGTTTTACGGGCGGAATTGGAAAGAAGGGTCATTTGCATTTGTGCTGCAAATTTCCCCGTGCTGCGAAACTGAAGCCACAACAGATACGAGCCTTTCCTTTCTTGTGTATTCATCCATCCACTTCTCATGGTCAGTCATATGAACGTGCACTCTAGTAAACCACTTTCGCTTCAGTAAACTTCACAACCTATTACATTGTATTTATTTTTTAAGTTTGGTCGATCTGAGAACTCAGATTAGGTTGACAGCTATACCTAAATCGTCGGTTAGTATGATTGATTAAATCTATTTTTGTTGTTTTGTAATCTGGAAGTGTTGTTGATCTTAATGCACATGAATAGTGTGGCTGTCATAGTGTTTCAGTGCATTCTGAAAACCGGGTAAGTTACCTTTGCTCTTGTTTTAGTCCTATGGAAACTATCAGGTGACATTTTAAAGGAGAGTCAAACATTAATGAGTATAAGCATCTGGACTTCACTGTAAAGGTCAGGGTCACTGTGAGGTCGTTGCAGGATTTTCACTTCCTGATTTGTTATTGCTTCACTCTTTGATGAATTCTTGTGACGACATGATTCCGGTCTCTTGAATTCCCAATATTGTGAAGAAATAAAACAAAAAACAAAGATGGACTTGTTTAGGTTGATTTCCACTGGTCAGGCTGGGGGCTGAAGACCAGCTAAACCAGTTCTTCAGCAGGGTCTTGCTGTTGAACTTCTTTTAATGTATATTTCCTTGTTTGGATTCGGTCATTATTGGTTTGTCTCTATTAACAGGAGTATATCATTCGTGTCCAAAGGGGCGTTTCCACAGACAACAGTTGGACGGTGAGTTAGGACTGTCTGTCACTCTCTCTGATGCTGTCTGTCTGCCTGCCGCTCTCTCTTTTGCTGTCTGTCTGTCTGCCTGTCACTCTCTTTTGCTGTCTGTCTGTCTGCCTGTCACTCTCTTTTGCTGTCTGTCTGTCTGCCTGTCACTCTCTTTTGCTGTCTGTCTGTCTGCCTGTCGCTCTCTCTGTCGCTGTCTGTCTGCCTGTCTCTGCCTGTCGCTCTCTCTGTCGTTGTCTGTCTGTCTGCCTGTCGCTCTCTCTGTCGCTGTCTGCCTGTCGCTCTCTCTTTTGCTGTCTGTCTGCCTGTCTCTGCCTGTCGCTCTCTCTGTCGCTGTCTGTCTGCCTGTCTCTGCCTGTCGCTCTCTCTGTCGTTGTCTGTCTGTCTGCCTGTCGCTCTCTCTGTCGCTGTCTGCCTGTCGCTCTCTCTGTCGCTGTCTGTCTGTCGCTCTCTCTGTCGCTGTCTGCCTGCCAGCCTGTCACTCTCTCTGCCGCTGTATGTCTGTGTTACTCTCTCTGTCTGTCTGCCTGTCGCTCTCTCTGTCGTTGTCTGTCTGTCTGTCTGCCTGCCAGCCTGTCACTCTCTCTGCCGCTGTATGTCTGTGTAGCTCTCTCTGTCACTGTCTGCCTGTCGCTCTCTCTGTCGCTGTCTGTCTGTCTGCCTGTCGCTCTCTCTGTCGCTGTCTGTCTGTCTGCCTGCCAGCCTGTCACTCTCTCTGCCGCTGTATGTCTGTGTAGCTCTCTCTGTCACTGTCTGCCTGTCGCTCTCTCTGTCGCTGTCTGTCTGTCCGCCTGTCGCTCTCTCTGTCGTTGTCTGTCTGTCTGCCTGCCAGCCTGTCACTCTCTCTGCCGCTGTATGTCTGTGTAGCTCTCTCTGTCACTGTCTGCCTGTCGCTCTCTCTGTCGTTGTCTGTCTGCCTGCCTGCTTGTCTATCTATCTTTATGTTCAGAATGACTGATTTTAGTCCTGATTTTTTTTTTTTCGCAGGTCATCCGCCGATACAGCGACTTTGACATGCTGAATAATAGTTTACTGGTAAGTGGATTGTTAGAACAAGCCTTTGGTGAAAAAGGATCCGTTCCCATATACGTGTTTGACGGTTGCTATTTCCAAATAAATGCTCTTTCATCATTTAAAGAGTAAGTATGAGTCAATCTCTCTGTGTTCATAGATTTCTGGCCTAAACCTGCCACTTCCTCCTAAGAAGCTGATAGGAAACATGGACCGAGAGTTTATAGCCGAGCGTCAGAAGGGTCTTCAGGCCTATCTGAACCACATCACGCGTCACCATGTCCTCTCCAGCTGTGAGCTGGTCAAAAAGTTTCTTGACACTAACAATTACTCAGCAAACTACACAGGTAATGCAAACAGGGTGTATTTTAAGACTAGAAGATGTGATTTTGTGCATCACAATTTTTCTAAAACGCACCCCTTTCTTATTTTTCAGAAATAGCCTTACAGCAGGTGTCCATGTTCTTCAGATCCGATCCAAAATGGGAGGTTATTGAGCCATTAAAAGATATTGGTGAGTAAAGCTGTACAGTTATTCGGTCAAATGCTGACAATTTCCGTCTGACTGTATATTATTATATAATTTAATATAATGTAATATAATATATTACTTTATTATAAAAAATGCCCCCTAATATACTATAATGTATTATGTTATTTTATTTATTTAAACTTTAGTTGCTTTTGACCATGAAAGTTTCATGTTGTCAGCCTTGAGATGCATCACAACTATAAAAGTTAATGATTTACGTTTTATTGATTTGTTTCTCATGATGACGCACTGTTTATATTTGGATCCCAGCATCATTCACTTTGAATTCACTTTGACACATTGGCTGCTGACAACTTGATGGATTTCAGAGGCTGTGAAAACACAGCCCGAGATAGACTGGGTAAACTCAGCCTGATCCACCTGGCGCTATTGGCGGATTTAACACAATGACGGATAGAGAAGGATGGATCGATGCCCGTTGATCACGCCTCTTGTGGTCTGATTGGTCGAAGGACTATCCAATTGCGTACAGAGTCATTTGAACTATGCCCGTTGATCACGCCTCTTGTGGTCTGATTGGTCGAAGGACTATCCAATTGCGTACAGAGTCATTTGAACTATGCCCGTTGATCACGCCTCTTGTGCAGCAGAAAATACAGAGCAGACTCTCCAGACTAATGTGTAATCTTAAAAGATTGATCTTGGTCTGGTGAGATTTCTATGTATTGATATTAATATTTATTCAATCACTTCATGTCTGTCATCTTATAGGCTGGCGATTGAGAAAGAGGTACTTCTTGGTCAAAGACAAAGATCAGCCCAAAGAGAAACAAGTATTAAGTTGGGTAAGTTTCATTTTGACCCATACAAACACAATCAAAAATGTTTTTGTTCTTATATTCTTGCTCTGTTAATCCAGCACTTTGATCCTCAATTTGTTTAATTCCCATTATGATGTAATCCTTAATCAGTACATCTTGTTATTTGTACTCAACACCAGTTTGTTTGGCTGCACAAAGCACTTAACTAATTTACTAATCTCTCTTGACGTATTTGTTTCCATTCTATTCTATAATAAGCCACAGCATTGTGTGACCCTTGTACCGACTGTAATATGTTTCCTTACCAATTATAGGTCGATTTGGGTCCAGATAAATTCTTGTCCGACAAAGATCTCCAATCTGCAATGAAGCTGCTTCCAACGTTCTCTGTAAGTCTTAAAAAGAGTTGTGGGGTTACCATCGTTGATATATGGTTGCACAATTGTTGTGAGAGCGTTGTTATGGTGTTGCTAGGGTTTTCTGGTGGTTGTTAGGGCCTAAAATAAATTCATGTCCATTTAGATTGCAAATCAATTTAGCATAAATATTATAGTAACAATGATTATTTATTATTCATCAAAAGATTATTGCAGTATAATTATCTTTTAGACATTATTTTCATGGTTGTTACGCAGTATTCCCCTGCAATTATTGTAATCCAAATATTGTATAGCTGTTAAGGAGAGCCGACACACTGTCGGGAATGAACTAAAAGAGCCTGTCTTTGTGTTCAGACCCCGAATGTTTGGATGTTTTGTGTGCAAACTGTCATGTGCTCTTGTTTTTCCTGCTTCTTCAACTTCAGCAGCCGTACTGCCAGATTAAACCGATCACTGAGAGCCCAACTCTACAAAAGACTCCATTTAAAGTCATGTGTAGACACCCGAACACGGGTTAGACACAGTGTTATTTTAGTTTTGTTTATATGCTATTATAGTGTCAATAAGTTATTTGAATTTGCTTTTATTTTTCAATTTTAGCTTCTTTTTAGTAATCGTATGTGCTTTTTAGATTCTTTAAAATATTACTATTTTGGATGAATACATTTTTATTTCAGTTTAGATTCAAATTCAGTTTTAGGGGGCATTTACACGACACCGTTTTCAATTAAAAACAGGAACCTTTTTTGCGTTTTGGCCGTTAATTTACACAACAGCAGCGTTTTGAGTTCCTGAACATTTTGAAAACAAGTTTCAAGGTGCATGATTTTGAAGACGATATCGTTATCATCTCCTTGTAAACCAAAAAAAAAAAAAAAAAACAGTGTGAATTTGTGAAAACAGTGACGTCATGTGCATGCCTATTAAATGTTCAGTCTATAGGCGCGTAGCGTTTCTTTACAAAGTGACATCGCCATCTACTGGCCTAGCATGAATAATACAGCGTTTTTAAACATTTTTGCGGATGCGTGTGAACGAGGATCATTTTGACAACTTTTCCATTTTTAATACGTTGTTGTGTAAACGTACTCTAAGTTTTTATTTACTTCCAGTTAGTAATTTTAGTGCTTCAACTTCAGCTTATTTCAGTTAGTTTTCAAGGCAAAACGTTTATTTTATTTAAGTTTTATGTAAATTAACAGAAATGTTTTTTAATAGTGTTAGGTTTCGTTGAAAGGATAGTTCACACAAAAAAAAACATTTACTCACCGGTAAGACTTTCGTTAATCTTCAGAATACAAACGAAGATGTTTTATTGATATCTGAGAGATTTCTGTCTTCACCCAAAACTCTGAAGGTTCAAAATGTTTATAAAGAGGTTGTAAAAAGCCCCGTTTTCACCGAAATTACCAACTCCATTGTTGATTCAAATGGCAAACAACTTTTACTGCATGCACTGCAACAGACTTTTAAAAATGGTGGTTGATATAAAATGCTGTGTGGAGTCAACCAATCAAAATGCTTTGTGAACCAATCACCATGTTCTGTGCCCAAGTCCCACCCCCAAAAGTTCTTGAACTTTGAAAAAGTACTAACCTGTGAGCAGGGACTTTCTGAGGGGAAAATATTTACCCAGAACTTAATTTAGACCCTGGTCCTTGCGGTCGAAACACACACCCCAAAGTTCCTTGGGAAAGTTCCTATGGTGGAAACGTAGCTAAAGAAATCCATATGAATCGAGATGTTTAATCCAAGTCTTCTGAACCGACATGATCGCTTTATATGATGAACAGATTTCATTTAAGCTTTTATTCACATATAAACTTTGATCAGCGCACATACATGGAGCACATCAGATATGGTAAACGGAAGCTCAAACATTCTTGCGTGACGTGCAAGAATGAACCTCATTGGTTCTCATGCTTGACTTTCCATTTACATATATGAGTGCTCTATGTACATGATAATAAAAGCCTAAATTAAATCTGTTCATCATATAAAGCGATCATATCTCTTCAGAAGTAGTGGATTAAATTGATTCACAGTTTTGGGTGAATAGACTTTTAATAGAGGGGGACAGGGATTTCTCGGAATTTGTTTAAAAAAACTCTTAATTTGTGTTCCAAAAGTCTTATGGGTTTGGAACAACACTATCCCTTTAATGGTTACTTCAAGGCAAATCATCAGTCAGATGGAGGCAGACATCTGATCATGATGTCTACATTCCAAATGAGCAGATTAAAGCAACCCAACTGAGATGCACGGTAATGAGGAATGCATGACTAGATCATTTCTGACCATGAGGCTCATGGGAAAACATGCAGGAGATCTGAATTCTAGCGTTCATAATATCATAGAAATTGTTGGAGAAAAAGTCTTCTCTTCCTTGCAAATCTCTCAAGTCAAGAAATTCCAGATGCCAAAGATCAGACTTTATCGGTCCAGTCAAACAAAGCTGAGATTCCAGCTGTACATCTCACTCTTACAACATGTTTAACCAATGAGTGTACATTTGGTAATCTTCAGTTTTTATGAACCCAACTTACTTTCGTCTGCCACAATTAATTCCTAATCTTTCTGGCTTCTCTTTAATAGTGGCGTGCTGCCAACTGGTCTATTTTTTTTTAATCATTAATAGAATATATTAAAAACCATATATCAGAAAGGGCAGCTTAATATCATTGTACTGATTTGTGTGGGTCATAGTGACCTAAAGGCAAAGTGAGGCCTAATGTTTCCTGTTTCATTCATACAGTTTCCAGTCTTTTCTACAAACATATCTTATATGTCTAATAAAAATATACTATATATTACCTAGCAACCAACCAGAACACCCTTTAGAAACCGAATAGCAACACCCTCCAACAACATCCTAAAATTGTGTCAGTGACTTACACGGACGACAACCCCTCAAAGAAGTTTAGTTAAAGGTGTTTGTGTGTTTTGTTTTTTTCCCCCCGTAGCATTCATACATCTCTGCCGTCAGTTTCGCCACTAGCAGTGAATCGTCTGCACTAGTCATTCGAGTTTTCAGCGAGAAAGGAACGCTTAGGGATCACATTTGCAAGGTTTGTTTTCTTGACTCATTAAAAATGTATTTTCACATTGTAACTTTTAACATACTTTAATTTCATTCTAATTCTGTCTTGTATTTTGTCGATCCTCCAGGTGAAGCCTAAAGAGCCCTTTCTGAAGAAGTACTGCAATCCCAAAAAGATTCAGGGTTTGGAGCTGCAGCAAATCCGAACATACGGAAGACAGATTCTGGAGGTCTGTGACAATGCTTATTATTTCTAAATAACCAGTTTGCGAAGAACTGATCTTGATTTTTGACTTTTTTTACTGTGTGTGTAAAGCAACACTTCTCAAACCTCCTGTTTAAGCTTTGTTTTATAGGTTTGTGCTATAACTATTGCTGAAACTATTGTTTTTGTAAACAAATAAATGCAGCATTGTTGAGCATAAGAGACTTTTTAAAAGATAAAAAAAAATGTACCAACTCCAAACATTTGAACGATTATTTTATTTGGCTATTATTTTACCTCAAAAAAAAAAAAAAAAAAAAATCTCTGTCGTATTTTCAAATGTCAATATTTAATTTCTGTTTTATTCCAGGCACTAAAATTTCTCCATGACAAGGGTTTTCCAGTGACGGGCATCTCCATGCGTCTAATGTCCTGATCGAGGAGAACACATGTAAATTGTTGGATATAGAGAATTCGTTACTGGGACTGCCGTCATATTACAGACCCTATGTAACACAGTTCAGGAAAATTAATGTAAGATACCTTCAGGATTATTGTACAAAAAATTTAAACCAAATGAACAAATTAAATGATTAGATATTGTGTAATCAAATTGCTAAATATTTGCTCTTTTTAATATTATTAATTGTTAATATTTAACTTTTATTAAATAATTAAATGTTAATTATTTTTGTTGTCTCATTAATATTAAATAATTTAGATATTAATAATTAAAATGTGCAATGTTAAAAGCTGATGTTTTTTTCCTTTTATCAGACTACAGAAAGCATAGATGTCTACTCATTTGGACACTTGCTTTATGAAATGACATATGGCCGCCCGCCAGATGCCGTGCCTGTAGATCAGTATCCTCCAGCCCCGTTCCCATCTGTAGGTCAGTATGATCTTCTGATCACCTTCATGAATATTCTGTGGAGTGTGACCAATCAGTCCATATGTAATCTTCAGGGGGGGGGGAAATATTTAAAGTGCCCCTCTTATGCTTTTCATGTAGCTATTTGTGAATGTAAAAGGTCTACAAAGTTTCAAAGATCGGAGTGCACGATAAATGTATTGTTTTCCAAAAGAAAGAACCGAATCTGGCCACGCTGTATGCACTTTCAATTCCAACACTCTCTGTAAGTGGTAGACTAATCACAACAGACTGGGCCATCTGACCAATCAGAGCAGAGTAGACCAATCGCAACGGACTGGGCCATCTGACCAATCAGAGCAGAGTAGACCAATCAGAGCAGAGTAGACCAATCAGAGCAGAGTAGACCAATCAGAGCAGAGTAGACCAATCAGAGCAGAGTAGACCAATCAGAGCAGAGTAGACCAATCAGAGCAGAGTAGACCAATCAGAGCAGAGTAGACCAATCACAACGGACTGGGCCATCTGACCAATCAGAGCAGAGTAGACCAATCACAACAGACTGGGCCATCTGACCAATCATAACCGACTGAGCCATCTGACCAGAGTAGACCAATCACAACGGACTGGGCCATATGACCAATCTGACCAGAGTAGACCAATCACAACAGACTGGGCCGTCTGACCAATCAGAGCAGAGTAGACCAATCACAACAGACTGAGCCATTTGACCAATCAGAGCAGAGTAGACCAATCACAACAGACTGGGCCATCTGACCAGAGTAGACCAATCACAACGGACTGGGCCATCTGATCAATCAGAGCAGAGTAGACCAGTCACAACGGACCGGGCCATCTGACCAATCAGAGCAGACCAATCACAACAGACTAGGCCATCTGACCAATCTGACCAGAGTAGACCAATCACAACGGACTGGGCCACCTGACCAATCAGAGCAGAGTAGACCAATCACAACAGACTGGGCCATCTGACCAATCAGAGCAGACTAATCACAACAGACTGGGCCATCTGACCAGAGTAGACCAATCACAACAGACTAGGCCATCTGACCAGAGTACACCAATCACAACGGACTGGGCCATCTGACCAATCAGAGCAGAGTAGACCAGTCACAATGGACTGGGCCATATGACCAATGAGAGCAAACTAATCACAACAGACTGGGCCATCTGACCAATCACAACAGACTAGGTCATCTGACCAGAGTAGACCAGTCACAACGGACTAGGCCATCTGACCAATCAGAGCAGAGTAGAATCCTTTCAGACACTGTGGAAAAAGAGCTGATGCTGAAATGTATAATATGTGAAAATTAAACTGTTTTTTTACCTTGGATGAATGTAAGTGTATTGTAAGAGACCTCCAAAACAAAATTAGGAGCCTTTAAAATAGCATGTTAGGGGCACTTTAAACATGGCAAAATATGCTAGACTATTATTGTAAGCTGAAAGCATAATCAAATTAGCCAAAGTATTTCATACATGAGCACGCAAGCAGGCACATAGTAGCACTGATCAGATTACTGTCTGAATGTGGAAAGCATGTTGTATGTTTAATAGGCTAAATACAAATAATTACATTAGTTGTAGTTCATTTAATAAGTTGAACTTGCCATTTCAAGCTAAAAACATGAGCTGTTGTACGGTTTTACGCAATAGTTAACAGCCTACAGCAGGAATCCTAAAGTGTTCTGGTCAAACGTTTGTAGTTAATGTTTTAATGTAATGCATAACTGTTTGTTTTCCATTTTCCCACAGTCTCAGTCCTTCAGTCCATCCTGTCCACAGAAGCTTGCAAAACAGGAATGCCGACCGTTTCCCAACTCCTACAAACAGCGTGAGTTACGATATTCAGGCTGCTTGTGCTCAGGAGTGAATCTCACAAAAGGAATAAGAAATGTAGCAATTTGCAAGTTTTGTGAGATTTATCCTGTGAGTCATGAGTACAAAACAGTCTTCAGTTTTTAACTGTCACATTATTGTGAATCTAAAGCATGTGGTTGAAAGCCAAGCAGTAATTGTGAATTTTGATATTGTTTAAAGCTGAAACGCAAACGGTTGCTGAGTTTGACTCTTGTTCTGACAGGTTATTCAATGACGTGCCTCTGTATAACTCAGAGAAACCCCAGTTTAAGGTAAACAAAGCAAACTGAAGTTTAAAAAAAAAAGAATAAAGCGAATACATTTTTTTTTTTTTTTTTTTTTTTTTTTTTTTTTTTTTTTAAACAAACTAATTGTTTTTTTTTCTTCTCTCTTTCCCAATTCCAGATCAGCTCCAAATTAAAAGAAGCTCTGAAATCATCAAAAGAATGCTTGGAGAAGCGTCTAGTGGAGGAACAGCGGACGGTTAGTGCTTTGCTTTGTTCACTTTTGGTCTCTTGTGCAACAAATAAAGTGAAACGTTCGTCTTTGCATGCTTAATAGGGGTTTAACGGATCGCAGTTGATCAGTGACCCGCAGATTTAGTGTGCATTTTTTTTAAACTTGCGGATTAATCTTAATTGTTTAGCGATCGCAGATTAAAAGATGTAAATTTTGTTCCTTTAAACTCGATGCTGAGTTTCAGTGAAACGACACACAGCAGTCATGTGTTCACGTGAACAGGGCATGTTAATCAGTCAACAGTGGCTAGCGGAGGAGCAGAAGAACATGAAAAGCTTCCCGCATCATTCAAATCGCATGTATGAGAGCATTTTGGCTTCCCCATAAATTATAATGATAACGGAAGAAGGGTGGTGGACAAAACTGTAACAGCATGTAGGCACTGTGGCACGAGAAAGCCCGTTTCACACATACTCCGTTTGCAGTGCGTATTTTTTTCCGTACCCATGTTAACGGATTACATCTTTCACACTGCACACGGTTTCAGACCGTCAGTGCGTTCCAGGAGCGGTGCGTATATACAGCAGGTCAGCGACCGTTTCCGCACAGAGAAACGATTTTCTATTTTTTGCTGTGCTGCACGCGCTGAATTAAAGTGACAGAGCATTGTCCGCATTAAAACAAACATGTAGCGATGCGAAAATCTAGTAATTCCACCACAGATGCATATAATATAAAGTCTACTGTTTCAAAGTCAACACTGGCTTTTTGCCTCGGGTAAAGCAAGGAAAACGGCATTTAGGTAAACAAGGAGAAATAATGGAGAGCACTCGTTCTTTCTTAGGGGTGGAAAAACAAAGTTCTTTATGACCTGCAGGATTTCTTGTAAAAAAGATTTAAAAAAACGAAAGAAAAGACGAGAGTCGGCTGCTTTTGTCTATTGTAAGTTCTAATTTAAAATGTTTGTTATTTTAACAGTCTATAGCCTATGTTTCTAAAGTAGGTACTAGGCTATATAAAGTAATGAATTGAATAAAACATTGTTTAAATGTAGTGCGTTTAAACATGATATCTATAAAAGAGTGTATAGGCCTACAAAGAAAATTGCAATGCTGACAAGCCACGTTCAGTAACAACTTTTGGATTTTAAATAAAAATAATGAATACATGTTGTGTGAAACAGGCGTGAGAGGTCTACTGTCTCCCCTGAGAATGTTGACATCCTAATCTTTTGGGGAAAAAATTTTCATTATAAGCTCAGGACCATTTTCACGTCTCAGGTTGTTTTTCACATGTTACACTTGCAACTGAGTAAAATTTGATTTATTCAGCTGGTTATTTATTTTATTTTTGTTAACCATAACCATACATGTTATTTTTGTTAATACCAAAAGTTCCTTGTTAACCTATAAATGCTTAAGGAACGTTAGGCCACAGTGTCGCAAACACAAATGATGTCCATTTCAATCTAGAAAAGTTAAATAAACAACATACTGTCCACATTTTCACCAACGCAACAGAAAAATCCTTCAAGTTTATGTAACCGCAACCTGGTGTGTTTTCAGATCCACCAGCACAAGAGGTTGACACGAGCACAGTCGCACCACGGCTCAGAGGAGGAGAAGCGCAAGAGGAAGATCTTGGCCAGAAAGGTACATGAGTTTCAACGCTTTACCATAATTAGGATTCACACTGAACCACTGTTCTTAAAACCAAAACGCCTATTTTGGTTCCAGAAATCGAGACAGTCGACATGTGAAAATGAGGAGGATCTCTCTGTCAAATACAATAACAACTCTGGTAGGTTTCATTTATGATCAAACTTTCCTTTATTAACAAACAACTGTAATTTAGTGCCAAAATGTATGTTACTCAGGGTTCTAGAAGTATTTTTCTCCATAGGGATTTTGGAAAAGTCTTTAGGGTCAGTCCATCTCAAATGGACCAGTGGAGGTTGAGCATTTTAAATGTTCATCTTTTTGTGGTTAAATTAAAATAAAAGTAAAATTAAATTCTTTATCTTAGTAAAGTAAAAAAAAACCTGTGTACATAGATGTAGTAATAATAATAAAACATTATTTTATATCATTATTAAAAATATTTTAGACCAGTTGAGATGGATTTACATACTTTTTACTCAGTAAAAAGTTATAAACCATGAACCAACCCGGGGTGTATTCCAGAAAGCAAGATATACCCTGAACTCTCAAACCTTGCTTACTCGAGGTATGCTGGTTCAAAAAACGTGTCCATGAGTAAGTTCAGACAACTCCGAGTATGTTCCAGGTTAAAGGGTTAGTTCACACAAAAATGAAAATTCTGTCATTAATTATTTACCCTCATGTCGTTCGACACCCGTAAGACCTTTGTTCATCTTCGGAACACAAATTAAGATATTTCTGTTGAAATCCAAAGGCCTCCACTGGCAGCAATGACATTTCCTCTCTCAAGACCCATAAAAGAGACTAAAGACGTCGTTACAAAGTCCATCTCACTACAGTGGTTCTATAATAATTTTATGAAGCGATGAGAATAGTTTTTGTGTGCAAAAAAAAAACTAAATAACGGCTTGCAACATTGTGAATCAGTGTATTAAATCAATGGTTCGGATCGCCAAAGTCACGTGATTTCAGCAGTTTGGCACGCGAAGCTTCAGACAATGAAAATAAATAATAAATATATTTGAATTGAATTAACATTTAAACATTACCTTGTTATAATAGTGCTTTAGAATTAATATATAATATCGTATATTATAGAACTGTAACTATATAACACATTTGGTTATATTAATAACTATATTCATGATATAAAACACATCTGAATACCTCTTAAGCTCCTAACCCTGGATCATGAGCTGCTCCGGAGCAGGTTATGTTCAGAGAGTTGCCATGGTTACTTACATACCCTGAAAGTTACCTCCGTTTTTGGAACCGAAAGTTGAGGTTATCCGCTAGCTTACTCTTAAACATACCCGGGTATGTCACATAACCTGCTTGCTGGAATACCCTGCTCTAAGATATATCACACTATTACAAACTTTTGTCTTTTTCAAATACTTTTTTGTTTTGAATAAAAAGACCGTATACGTAATGCCCAGTAACTAATTTAATTTAATAATTAAGTGCACATGACACTTGACTTGTGTGGAAGCTTGTTTCCACCACAGAATAAAAAATGTAATAAAAAGATTATTGTTTTCTCTCAATTCTGACTTTATTCTTGGAAATCTGACTTTTTCTCGCAATTATGACCTTTTTCTCGCAGTTGTGTCTCTTTCCTTGTAAATGCGAGTTTCATATCTTGCAATTCCGACTATTTTCTTGCAACAAAAATAGGACAATATTTGACCGAGATACGACTATTTGAAAATCTGGAATCTGAGGGTGCAAAAAAGTCTAAATATTGAGAAAGTCACTTTTAAAGTTGTCCAAATGAAGTCCTTCGCAACGCATAGTACTAATAATAATATATTTTTTCATATATTTACAAAATATCTTCATGGAACATGATCTTTACTTAATATCCTAATGATTTTTGGCATAAAAGAATAATGTATAATTTTGACCCATACAATGTATTGTTGGTGATTTCAACAAATATACCCATGCTGGTTTTATGGTCCAGGGTCACAATTCTGAGTTTATATCTAGCAATTCTGACTTTCTCACAATTGAGTTTGTATCGTGCAATTCTGATTTCTTTTTTTTTCCTCGCAATTCTGACTTTCGCACAATCGCAAGTTTATATCTCACAGTTCTGACTTTTGTCAATTGTGCCTTTATATCACACAATACAGAATTCCGTGATAAAAAGTTGCAGTTACCTTTTTTATTTTTGATTCGTTTGCAGAAACAAACATCCATAAACGTTTTAATTTTTGTTAAAGCAAATACCTTGTAACTACCTTGGTGCTCGTCATAAGTCTTCAGAGGTTTATCATTATTACAAAAAATCTGATTTTGAATGGCTTTATTTTACTGTCAGTACCCTTTAACTTTATTACGACCTGATCCAAGATACATCTGTCATAAATGCAGTAAAAGAACACAGTAAAAAAAAAATCATATTATTGGTCTTCTAGCAGGTTCTGGGGCGAGTTCACCTCCAACCTGCCCGTCCTCTCCCACTACTCTACCAGGTACGTCTCGTTTATAACGGTGTTCATCCTCCATCATGTAACCTTTTTCTTTTATCCAAACATTCCCCTTCAACAGTCAGTATGTCCAATCAAAACAATCAAAGTTTTCCTAATATATCACAAGTGATTCTGTATTTATACATTTGTTGCATGATGTGGTAAAATGTCTTCGATTGTAACTCGCGGGCGCATTAACATCATCTGTTTTTTTTTTTTTCTTCTATCAGCTAGAGATCAATCATGACCTAATCTCTCTCATTTCCATGATCAATCATCAAATTCCTTATGAAATCGGTTGCAATCTCCATTCATCTTACCAGATCATAATCATTCGATGTGCCGTCTCATTCTGATATGATCAGTAATGTGTGTATGTGTGTGCCCCTCTCTCTCTCTCTCTCTCTCTCTCTCTCTCTCTCTCTCTCTCTCTCTCTCTCTCTCTCTCTCTCATGCTGTCTTCAAAACTAGAGCATGCACCATTTTGAACGTGTGTGGGGTAAAGTAATTCAATAATAATAATCTATTTCCACTATAAAGTTGCAGCTCACCCTCCCTCAGTAGCACATTCCAATTCCCCACAGCAAAAGCGAATCTCATCAATATTAACGCATGCAAATGAGGTCTTTCCAGCCTACTGAGAAGGGTTAATGCAACTTTAAAAGTTCACAATCTGCAATTGTCTGTTTAGGCACAAAATTGGGCTTTTCTGAGGGTAAATTATCTTTCTAATAACAAGCACTTTGTTTTTGTGGATTGTGATGGTTGTTTTTGTCTTATACGTGCTTTATATATGTTTATATTAGTAACTGATAATACTTGTTTTTAAGATGCCATTTTTTTAGATGATCTTTTGAAATGAAGAATAAAAAAATGTGATCTTAAAGCAATTGCAACTGAGCACAGCTAGTTTGTTGATGATACTTGCATCTTGCTGATTGGTTCAGAAGGCATGAGTCATGCGGTCCTTCACTTATTTCCAAGAAGGTGATTGGTCAGTATATGCTCACAGTATCGACAAATCAGCATTAAGGTATTTAAAGTCAACATGAAATTGAAGTTTCCTTTCTAATCCTCATATTTGTAAGTATTACATAATTAATAATACATCTAAATATTATTCTAATGAATTGTATTTATATCAGTATATTTTTACATATAAATATTTAAATATACTTAATTTTTATATTAATAATTATTTGTTTATTTTAATTTAATAATTTTATATATTTATAACTATATACTGATTCACCACCTAAGACACACACACACACACACACACACACACACTCGACGCACAGACAGATTTGCGTCAGTCTCTTGCACACATCGAGTTCTCTTTCGCTCTTGAACAAACAATAACCACAACACAGAGAGTGTTGCCAAAATGTCAGTTTTGTCGAGTATTCTCATAATAGGAGTCTTAAATTAGTTAAATAACATCTTAAATTAACTTGTGAGAAAATGAGATGCGTGTGACAGCGCATCAGATCCACATCATGTTCGGCAGCCGCCGATCTTAGTCACAGCAGTTATACTGGCCTTCATTCATAAAAAGACGCCATTACAGCACATATTTAAAATATGCTGTCTTTAAATTGTTTCTACATTAATTTGGAGAGTAACTGAAATTAATACAATATCAAAATATTAAAAACTTGTGATTACAGATTTTTTTTTTATTAAATTAACTTTTTATCAATTCCCAGCACATACACATACATGCATGCATACATACATACATACATGCATGCATACATACATACACACACACACACACACACACACACGCACACGCATACATGCATGCATATACATACATATACATGCATACATAAATACATACATGCATATACATACATATACATATATACACACACACACACACACACACACACACGGACGCACGCGCACACATACGTGTGTGTGTATATACATGTATAAAACATACATGCATACGTACGTACATACATACGTACATGCATACGCACGCACACACACATTCCTTTCATTTCAAACTCTATTGCACTATATTCAGTAGCCCACTGTCATATTCATGTCATTTTCACTGTGTGCTGTATGTAAAATTAGTGTTACCTTGTCTTTATTTGAAATATCATATAGACTTCAGGTTTATATTGGCCACAAAATCAATATTGGTCACTAATTACTTTTATGTTGACTTTAAATGTTGCATTTTGTGGTAAGTGTATCATTCTGAATGGCTGTTGTATTTTATCGCTTCCTGTTTACATACAGCAGAGGATTGTGAGTAGGTATATTACTGAAACGCGACCGATCTTGATGGATTGTTTTCTGATTCCCGCAGGAGCACCTCCAGCGCCTCCTCTTCCTCCCCCCGCTGCTGCTCCTCCTCCTCCGCCCCCTCCTCCTGGAAGTGAACCCGTCCCTCCGCCCCTCTCACCTCCCGGTGCCAACGGCGTGGGCCGGGGCGCCCTCCTCAGCTCCATCCAGTCCTTCAACAAAGGCAAACTGAAAAAAGCAGATACCGTTGACAACAGCGGCCCACGTTTGTGAAGAAAAAAAAAACCCCGCTCATCTTTGTTTTAGTGCAATTCGTCCACTCAAAGTCTTTTAGCAACTTGCATCTAGCAGTGAAGAGTGACTGTTTGTATCTGAACTTCTTCAATGTTTGTTTTATTCACATTTAATTCCAATGGAGCCCTGCATATTTTTTTACGCTGCTCAGTGTAACATAAACAATTCTGCTTGGACCAGCTGTCATATTTAAAAAATGGACGTGCGCACTCATTCGGGCATAAAAAATGACCACCTGCATTTTAAAGCACTGACTTTTGAAGACACAAGTTGGAGGAGAATGCGGGCAGCACATTTGCTTTGAATGGAAATGTATCTGGATTTTACTTTTGGTTCATAAAACGAGTGATGTTAGATTCTGACATTTTATTTCAACTTTGGCTATGGTTCATTTTGGAGGGTTTGGAATGATATTTTTTTTAAGCATTTGCCACATTTACCATTGTGCCTACAAAAGCTGAGAGCGTTCTTTGTTCTCTTCAGTTTTTTTCCTGCGGAAATATTGAGCTACATTGTTCTAATTTTCTTTCAGAAGAAAGTAATATTCGTATCCTGTTCCGCAAAATCACAATCAACATGTTGCACAAATCGCGACTTCTAAACGATGCGTTTATCATTTATGCCCCTTAATGACAGCCGCTGTACCAGGAAAACAATGGCTTTGATTTACCACTGACATGATTATATAATGGCCATTGTGATGTCACTTACGCCATCTAACCCTATTGGTTGTTGCAGCCTGGTGGTAAATGGAAGTGATTTCTTGTCTTGCACACATATAGGGAGAAAGTCATTCATGTTCATCGCAGTATCCTCTTGAAAACCAGATTCATTTGTAATCTAGAACGATGTATAATACGATGCGCAATAGTTCATCTTTTGCTCTTGTAACCGTAAACTCATTTGTACATAGCTTCATACAGACAGTGAAAACATTACAGCTAAGTACTGTAATACATATTCCTAGCTTTGTTATTATCGTGGGGGAAGAATTTAATAATGTTTTCTTTTTGGCTACAGCACTTTACCACTGAATATTTAGCAGTGGTCTTGAGAAGAAATGTTCTAAGTTTACAAAGAGATTTTATTGTATGTCCCAGGACAGTAGAGGAATCATTGTGTTTGATGATGAAGAAATTTGCCACTGATATTTGCCTCTGTACAGTTGCCACAATCGTTGTTAAAAGCACTGGAGGTGAACATCCTCAAACTGCTAAAAAAAAAAAAATCCCTGTTCTAAAAAAACATCTTGTATTGGAAATATTTTAAAAGAATGGTCTTGTGCTTTTAGTCGTGAAGTAAAGACAATGGAACAGATCTTGTGTGGTTTAATTCCTTCTAACTATACTAGTAAATAACTATTATGTATAAATAGATATAGTGAATAATATATTAGAAATTTAATTATTGTATAAAAAAAAATTAACAGATGTATATGCGCATGAAAATGTATACATAGATATTTTAGTTTTTATATTATTTTAATTGATATACTTTATTTAGATTTATTGGCTTGTTTATTGATATTGTACATTTATTTAACTAATATAATAGTGTTTACATAATATATGTGTGATGTATATTTCTGTGTCTATACTGTATATGCACATATTGTGATTTATTTATTTATATATATATATATATATATATATATCTCACCTAAAGGATTATTAGGTGTATCTAATATAATTATAATTTCTCATGAATGCAATTATCTAATCAACCAATCACACGGCAGTTGCTTCAATGCATTTAGGGGTGTGGTCCTGGTCAAGACAATCTCCTGAACTCCAAACTGAATGTCAGAATGGGAAAGAAAGGTGATTTAAGCAATTTTGAGTGTGGCATGGTTGTTGGTGCCAGACGGGTCGGTCTGAGTATTTCACAATCTGCTCAGTTACTGGGATTTTCACGCACAACCATTTCTAGGGTTTACAAAGAATGGTGTGAAAAGGAAAAACATCCAGTACGCGGCAGTCCTGTGGGCGAAAATGCCTTGTTGATGCTAGAGGTCAGAGGAGAATGGGCCGACTGATTCAAGCTGATAGAAGAGCAACTTTGACTGAAATAACCACTGTTACAACCGAGGTATGCAGCAAAGCATTTGTGAAGCCACAACACGCACAACCTTGAGGCGGATGGGCTACAACAGCAGAAGACCCCACCGGGTACCACTCATCTCCACTACAAATAGGAAAAAGAGGCTACAATTTGCACGAGCTCACCAAAATTGGACAGTTGAAGACTGTAAAAATGTTGCCTGGTCTGATGAGTCTCGATTTCTGTTGAGACATTCAGATGGTAGAGTCAGAATTTGGCGTAAACAGAATGAGAACATGGATCCATCATGCCTTGTTACCACTGTGCAGGCTGGTGGTGGTGGTGTAGTGGTGTGGGGGATGTTTTCTTGGCACACTTTAGGCTCCTTAGTGCCAATTGGGCATCGTGTAAATGCCACAGCCTACCTGAGCATTGTTTCTGACCATGTCCATCCCTTTATGACCACCATGTACCCATTCTCTGATGGCTACTTCCAGCAGGATAATGCACCATGTCACAAAGCTTGAATCATTTCAAATTGGTTTCTTGAACATGACAATGAGTTCACTGTACTAAAATGGCCCCCACAGTCACCAGATCTCAACCCAATAGAGCATCTTTGGGATGTGGTGGAACGGGAGCTTCGTGCCCTGGATGTGCATCCCACAAATCTCCATCAACTGCAAGATTCTATCCTATCAATATGGCCCAACATTTCTAAAGAATGCTTTCAGCACCTTGTTGAATCAATGCCACGTAGAATTAAGGCAGTTCTGAAGGCGAAAGGGGGTCAAACACAGTATTAGTATGGTGTTCCTAATAATCCTTTAGGTGTGTGTGTGTATTTATATATATATATATATATATATATATATATATATATATATATATATATATATATATATATATATATATATATATATATATATACATATATTTTACACACACATCTCACATTTATTGTGTAATCATACTTTTGTTTGATGCGCTTAATCAATTTTGTGGCCCTTATTGTAAATGTAAACATTTCAGATTCTTTTTCTCAATAAATGTACAAATTTCATGTGATGTATAATTATACTGAAAATGTAGTTTATAGAAATTATAGTTAATATTAAGTGTTAAAAATAGTTACATTTTTTACATTAACCCGTTTATTAATGAACTGTTTAGTGTAATATTTCAGATACTATTTCTCATAATATTTAGTATGTACAGATCTCGTGATTTATATTGTAAATATAGCTAATAAAATTATAGTTAATATTTTCACTAAATGTTCACTAAATTATCGTTGGTAGTTTGTAATGATCATATTAACAACAATATTTATTTATAATATATATTTTTTTAATTTTACTTTCTATTTCAAACATTGTTTTTACTGTAATTTAATCCATGTGTACTATCCAATATTTATTTTGACTATATTATGACATGATATTGTGGACATCTGGTCCGATTTTTAAAACTTGTTTAGTCCTTTTTCAGCAAGACTTTGTCCCATCTTTCATCATAAGTGACTGTTATCTTTTAAAATAGTGAAGCAACCGATTTAGAAATCATTGATTTTTGTTTTCTATAAAAAGATTTTTCTCTTGCCCTTGGACGCCCAATGACAGTCTAACGGCGATTTCCGTTGCTGTCATGAGTCAGCTGCACTGATTGGCCGCTGTCATTCTGTTTCCTGTTATGATTTCACAACGCGCTCTCTGATTGGCCGAAGCCGCTAGCATGACAGCCCCGTCTCCAGACAGAGGACAGTGAAACATGGCGTCTCTGAGGTGTTTTCTGCGCTCGGGGAAGGTATTTATGTGGAAATATGAATTTGTAGCAACATATTACGGTCGTGTTTATAAGTGGATATTCTAAAGGCTGATGTTGGCGGTGTGTTTGTCTCTCAGAATGCCGCTTCAGTGGCTTTGCGGAGGGAGTTTCACAGGACGCCGCCGGCTGCGGTGCAGGTCAGTGATGCTGCTGCTCTCACCTTCAACAGATGCTGTATCACAGTAAACACAAAACCACGAGGAAACCGCTTTAAAACGTGGTGATTATTAGTACGTTTGGTCAACCGGTTAATACATGCGTGTCAAGGTTAAGAATACTAACAAAAACACCATGATCGTAGCATGTTTTGGGTGTGTACTATGTAATAGCATGTTTTTTTGAACATTTAACACCTTTTAATAGCAATTCTTAGCTAATGTACCATGGTAATATCAGGTTTTTCCCATGTGTACCATAGTAAAACCTAGTTTTGTTTTGTTTTATATATGTACCATCACTACCATGGTAATACCTTGGTATTTTGGTTGCCATATTTTGATTGACACTCCTTGCTAATGTACCATGTTAATACCAATTTTTTTTATGCTCAAGCCATGTTTTGTTTGTTTTATATATGTACCATTGTAATACATGGGTGTTTTGGTCATTTACCATGTTTAATGGACATTCTGTGGTTATACTCCTTGGTAAGGCTGTATTATATTTATATATGTATCATGCTAAAGCCATGTTTTGTTTTGTTTTATACCTTTTTTTTGTTTTTTTAAAGACTTGTATCTTATGAATACTGTGTTTTTTTTTTTTTTTTTTATTTACATTTTTACGTCTTTTTACATACACATTGGGTTATTATTGTTTTATAGGAATTGTATAATATTAACATGCATTTTTATTTACCATGATTTATGGACCTTTACCTTGCTTTTTGCATTGTACCATGGTGTTACCTTTTATTATTATTATTATTATTATTATTATTATTATGGACATTACCATAGCAGTACTTTTGGAGTACCATATAAATCTTAATCAGTATATTTTATATCACAATTCTATGCTACTGCCATATGATATATGTATAAATATTGCTTTATATTGTTTTAAACCATTCTATTATGCCTTTTGTAATTAATACATGATTATTTTGTAAATTATTTTAAAACTATCATGGAAATATTCAACATGCTTCTCATAATTTAGTATTTAATATACATGTACAGATATTGTGGTTATTTATTCATTAGTAAAAATATAGCTAATGATTTTTACTAAGTTAATGTTAATTTATAATAATTATATTTAATTATTTTACAACATTGATTAGAATTAAGAACTGATATTTCAGATGATGTATTTATTGACCCTGTTTATGGCATATCATGGAAAGATAAAACAAGTACAACTGGTCGAGTGGCCTTTTTTGTTGATTTTGGCTTCTATTAAAAGATTCTCCTCTTGCCCTTGGACACCATTGTTTTTCCGTATCTACTATGGTAAAGTGTTTAATGATCATTTAATTTTTGGACTTTGTATCATAGGAAAGGAATGGTGTTTCCTTTTTTTTTATTTACTATGTTTTTGACTTTTTTTATTTTTTATATATATATATATATATATATATATATATCCATCCATCCATTATCTTCTGCTTATCCGGGACCGGGTCGCGGGGGCAACAGTCTAAGCAGAGACGGCCAGACTTCCCTCTCCCTAGCCACTTCCTCCAGCTCTTCCGGGGGAACCCAGAGGCGTTCCCAGGCCAGCCGGGAGACATAATCCCTCCAGCGTGTCCTAGGTCTTCCCCGGGGCCTCCTCCCGGTGGGACATGCCCGAAACACCTCCCCGGGAAGGCGTCCAGGAGGCATCCGAAATAGATGCCCGAGCCACCTCAACTGGCTCCTCTCGATGTGGAGGAGCAACGGCTCTACTCTGAGCTCCTCCCGAGTAACTGAGCTTCTCACCCCTATCTCTAAGGGAGCGGCCAGCAACCCTGCGGAGAAAGCTCATTTCGGCCGCCTGTATCCGGGATCTTGTCCTTTCGGTCATGACCCACAGCTCATGACCATAGGTGAGAGTAGGAACGTAGATTGACCGGTAAATCGAGAGCTTCGCCTTACAGCTCAGCTCCTTCTTCACCACGACAGACCGGTACATCGACCGCATTACTGCAGAAGCTGCACCGATCCGTCTGTCAATCTCCCGTTCCATCCTTCCCTCACTCGTGAACAAGACCCCAAGATACCTGAACTCCTCCACCTGAGGCAAATACTCTCCACCAACCTGAAGTGGGCAAGCCACCCTTTTCCGACTGAGAACCATGGCCTCGGATTTGGAGGTGCTGATTCTCATCCCGGCCGCTTCACACTCGGCTGCAAACCGCCCCAGTGCACGCTGAAGGTCCTGGTCTGAGGAGGCCAACATGACAACGTCATCCGCAAAAAGCAGCGACGAAATCATGTGGTTCCCAAACCGGACACCCTCCGGCCCTTGGCTGCGCCTAGAAATTCTGTCCATAAAAATTATGAACAGAACCGGTGACAAAGGGCAGCCCTGCCGGAGTCCAACATGCACCGGGAACAAGTCCGACTTGCTGCCGGCAATGCGGACCAAGCTCCTGCTCTGGTCATTTTATATATATATATATATACCAGCATATATTATGTTTTATTGGAATTTTATGTTTTCTTTTTAATGTGCCATGGTGGTACTACGTATTATGCTATTACCGTGTTTTTCTTTACAGTATTAAATAAGATGATCATTTAGTACCTTTTTTTTTTTTTTTTTTTTTTTTTTTTTTTTTTTACCATATGATATATGTATATATACCATGTATATATACTGTTTTTGTTGGAAAACGTTCTGTATGTGTTAACATGCTCTTGATTTTTGCAGGTAACGGTCCGAGATGCTCTCAACCAGGCCATGGATGAGGAGCTGGAGAGGGATGAACGGGTTTTCCTCCTCGGAGAGGAAGTCGCACAGTATGACGGCGCATATAAGGTCAGATTAAAATATTTTTGCACCATAATATCCATAGCGACAAAGCTTCTCTTAGGCCCTGTTTACATCTGGTATTAAAGCTGCAGTCCGTAACTTTTTGCGCTCTAGCGGTTAATAAACAGAACTGCATGCGTCTTGTGGAAGAACATTGCAGCCGGAGCTACTTCTCTCTGGTTATGTCTATGGCGAGTCACGCAGGGACTGTGCTCCTCCGCAGAGGTTCTTACCAGACCAGTCTGAAATAGTCCCAGTATAAACTCTTATTATGAGTGTACCATAATGATTCAGGGTAAGACAAAAACACGGTTTGGAAAATGGATTCATGTTGACAATTCTCATTATATAATTTTTGTAAATCTTGAACACAAAAAAGGTTACGCACAGCAGCTTTAAGAAGCCGATCGGATCACAAGTGGACGATGTTAAATACAGGCGTACACGTTTTGAGCTTGTCAACCACTTCCGGAGGTAGGTCAAATGCATTTGACAGGATTGCGTTCGAAGTGCAGATGCTCATATGGTCGAATGTGTTTGAACAGCCACAAAACACCGCCTACTGACCCAATGCGTAAACATGGGAAGCGCGCTAGCCAGACAGGATTTAAACTTTGTCTGCTGGAGACCCAAGTTTGGTTTAACACACACTCTCAATGTTCGGCGTGGTCTTGCGGCTATCATGAAACAAAAGTTGATGCTCTCCATGTGTTTTTCCATTTGTCTAGTGGTGCGTTTATATGTAAATTGTGTGAGCTTATTTCGTCCATATGATCGAAACCTCTGAAAAAACCCATACATTTACCCGCCTGTAGACCTTCCCCCTTGAAGAAATCAGGTCAGAAGTGGTCAAACGTAGACAAAAGTGATGGATTAAAACACCAGGTGTAAATGGGAATGTGTCTTCCTCGTCTACTTGTGATCTGATCACCCAAAATGCATCTGTGTAAACAGGGCCTTTAAACTGGCTTGTATTGGGTTGCAGGTTAGCAGAGGCCTTTGGAAGAAGTACGGGGACAAACGCATCATTGACACACCCATTACAGAGGTGAGAATGATGACATACTTGTGTGGAAATCTTTTTTGTATGTTCTTAATTATTGTGTTTAATGAAACTTCCTTTTTTATCAGATGGGCTTTGCTGGCATTGCCGTTGGGGCTGCCATGGTGAGTTTTTCCTGAAATAATGATTATAAATGAACCTAAATGTTCCCAAACTAACCCGTCACATCCTCTTTCAGGCGGGTTTGAGGCCAATTTGCGAGTTCATGACCTTCAACTTCTCAATGCAAGCCATCGACCAGGTCATCAACTCTGCTGCCAAGACCTACTACATGTCTGCTGGCTTTCAGGCCGTCCCGATCGTGTTCCGTGGACCCAACGGCGCTTCGGCTGGCGTGGCGGCTCAGCATTCCCAGTGCTTTGCCGCCTGGTACGGACACTGTCCCGGACTGAAGGTGGTCAGTCCCTGGAGCGCCGAAGATGCCAAGGGCCTTCTGAAATCCGCCATCCGAGATGATAACCCTGGTGAGTTCCTCACCGGATGAGACTGATGTTCAGGATGTAGATGTCGCTCTGACCGCCACATTGTGTCTCTTTCAGTGGTGTTTTTGGAGAATGAGCTGATGTACGGCGTGCCGTTTGAGATGTCCGAAGAATCTCAGTCGAAAGACTTCCTCATCCCTATTGGAAAAGCAAAGATTGAAAGACCAGGTGGGTTTGAAATAAAACACACACACACACACACACACACACACACAACGAGTAATTAGTAATTCCATCATTTAATGTATGTAAAAAAGCAAAAAATAGATCAGATTATAATAATAATAAATTCATATTAATATTACTCCATAATCACCACATATAATCTTTCACAACTAAACTGGACCAAAAGATATACATTTAATAATTGTGTCAGTATTTTAATATTTACTGATACTTTAATAATAAGTTTACTATATTTTAAATATATTAATATTAATAGATCATATTTTAAAATTATAATAATAATTATTATTATTATGATTATATTATTATTAAACATTTAATTGTCACAAAGTGGACCAAAAGATAAATAATTAATAAATGTCAATATTTTAATATTTACTGAAACAATTAATTAATAATAAATAAATATTAAAATAAATAAAAGTTTTATTATGATGTGCATGTAAATTGCCCTCTCACAACTGAAGTGGACCGAAAAAAATTTCTCAATTTTAATATTTACTAAAATATTTTAATATTATAAAGTTCAATATAATTGAATAATATTAATATAAATGTTTATATTTTGTATTCATGATGATGATTATTATTATCATCATAATAATCATCATCATCATCATCATATATAATAGGGTTGGGCGATATGGCCAAAAAAGTCATATCTCTGTATTTTTTGGCTGAATGGCGACACACTGTATATATCCAGGTATTTTCTATGTTTTTCTATTTGGATTAAAAAATTTAAAAAAATATATATTTTACATCCTGCCCAATGATGTCCTAAAAACAATGTTGATATTGTAGGCTATAAACAAATACAGTGAATGTAATGTAGGCTTTGCAATATATTATGTGCAAAAACGGGGTTTAATAACTAAAAACAAAATTAATAATTTTGTTTTTAAATTTACTAAACTAAAAATGAAAACGAGCATATGAGCGGTGCTCATTCACGGAAGCCTGAATTTTAGCAGAAATTCACTTGCCGACGGCTCGTCCTCTCCTGACAGCAAAATGGACATATTAGCATGACTTTCTAACATTTACAGGAGACTATACCTGTGAAATGTAAGTTATGCACTGAGGAAAACACCGCATTTCAAACGCATGAAACAGCACAAGTATTTATCTGTCTGTCAGCACAAGTAGCCTATCTCAGAGCTTCTGACAGGACAAGCTGCTTTAAACTATACATGTTAAACTATATCCAGTTATTTTGAAGCCCTTAATATAAAGCATGTATCATGTTGAGGGCGAGTGGTATCATGCACTTTCCCCGCATCAGCGCATTCTGCACTCGTATCAATCTACTGTGTATCGATACAAACGGTATTGCCTCATTCCATATAGTTTCTAAAAAATATCGATATATTGTACAAACTCGATATACCGCCCAGCCCTAATATGTAAATTGCCCTGTCACAACTAAAGTCCACCAAAAGATACATTTTTAATTACTGTGTCAGTATTTTAATTACTGAAAATTGTAATATTATAAAATATTATACATATAAAAATATTAACATTATTAATATAAAATAAAATATAAAAAAATAACCTTTTTTATTATTATTATAGAAATTACCCTGTCACAACTAAAGTCCACCAAAAGCGAAATATTGAATTCAATTTTCAATAATTATTTTATTATTTATTGACAAATTGAATATTAAAGAAAATATGATTGAATAATATTAATAGAAATTTTATATATTTTTTTATTATTATTGTTATTATTATTATTATTATATAAATTACCCTGTCACAACCTAAAGCTCAACAAAGGAAAAATATTTAAAATGGTTGAATATTAATGTATAATTTATATTAACATTTTCTTACTCTAATATTTCAAGTAGTATTTCTTTTTCTATCCTATGAAAAATCTATAACCGCCACTGTAAATCGCTCTTATTTGAACAACAATCAATCACAAATGTAGTGTCATTGGTCAGAGTTGATGTGCATATTAATATTGGTGTTCTGCTGTAGGAAATCACATCACTGTGGTGTCTCATTCCCGGATGGTCAGTCTGTGTCTCGACGCTGCCGCTGTCTTGGCCAAGGAGGGTATCGAATGTGAGGTATGACATCATCTTTTCAGCCTGCTTTAAGCACCGTTTTCAGACATTTGTTTGATTCAATATACAAACCTGATTCCAAAAACGTTGGGACACTGTACAAATTGTGAATAAAAAAGGAATGCAATAATTTACAAATCTCATAAACTTATATTTTGTTCACAATAGAATATAGATAACATATCAAATGTTGAAAGTGAGACGTTTTGAAATGTCATGCCAAATATTGGCTCATTTTGGATTTCATGAGTTTCAAGTTTCAAGTTTATTTGTCATTACACATGTACAAGTACAGTATAACGAAATGAAGTTTGGAGCAAGCCTCCGGGCCTCAGCCTTTTCAGGCGCCGCCACACGCTCTCCAGAAATACAAGAATGCAGTTGGCAAGCATTACATAGCAAAACACAACAAAACATAACATAACACAGTACACGTGGTCACGTGATGGGATTTTTTGTATGGAGTGGGAGAGGAGATAGATAAGGACAGGCAGACGGATGGAGGGGGGCTGGGATCGGGATCGGGTGTGTATGGTGCGAGTGAGTCTGAGATTGTGTTGTGTGAGAATGTTAGCCATAACTTCAGATGTTTTCGAGTTCAGTTCTATGGTTTGTCCTTGAAGGGAGATAAGGCAGTGCACAGGGAAAGATAGCAGACCAGCTGTCAGGCTGACCTCCCAACCGAGAGATAGGGACAAGTGAGGTTCGGTGGGGTAGTTGAATTAGGTCAGGCAAATACAATTTTTTTTTAATCCATTTGATGATCTCTCAGAGTGGCAGTGTCTCTCAGAAGTCAAGATGGGCAGAGGATCACCAATTCCCCCAATGCTGCGGCCAAAAATACTGGAGCAAAATCAGAAAGGAGTTTCTCCGAGAAAAATTGCAAAGAGTTTGAAGTTATCATCATCTGCAGTGTATAATATCATCCAAAGATTCAGAGAGTCTGGAACAATCTCTGTGCGTAAGGGTCAAGGCCAGAAAACCATACTGGATGCCCGTGATCTTCGGGCCCTTAGACGGCACTGCATCACATACAGGAATGCTACTGTAATGGAAACCACAACATGGGCTCAGGAATACTTCCAGAAAACATTGTCGGTGAACACAATCCACCGTGCCATTCGCCGTTGCCGGCTAAAACTCTATAGGTCAAAAAAGAAGCCATATCTAAACATGATCCAGAAGCGCAGGCGTTTTCTCTGGGCCAAGGCTCGTTTAAAATGGACTGTGGCAAAGTGGAAAACTGTTCTGTGGTCAGACCAATCAAAATTAAGTTATTTTTGGAAAACTGGGACGCCATGTCATCCGGACTAAAGAGGACAAGGACAACCCAAGTTGTTATCAGCGCTCAGCTGATCTATCTATGTTGTATTCTGAATAAAATATTGAAATTTGAAACTTCCACATCATTGCCTTCTGTTTTTATTCACAATTTGTACAGTGTCCCAACTTTTTTGGAATTGGGTTTGTATGCATTTCTAAGGAAAAGTGATACAGATCATAATCAGTGAATCAACAATGTTTATGTAAATTGTTTGACATGATCATCTTTCATTTAACATTAATTTCTATATACTTATTGAACAAGTAAGAGTTTGAACCCGCTGTGTTTTCGTCTGTAGGTGATCAACATGCGCACCATCCGGCCTCTCGACACAGAAACCATTGAAACGAGCATAATGAAAACCAATCATCTCATCACTGTGGAGGGCGGCTGGCCTCAGTTTGGAGTCGGGGCGGAGGTTCTTGCCCGGATCATGGAGGGTAAATATTGCATTAATGTTGCATGTTCAAAATGAAATACTAGCACACTACTTGCTGTATTTTGCACTAAATGTAGTTTACCATTTTGAAATGCAATTTTGTGCTATATTTTTGTCACATGACCACTATGTTGCATGATTACATGCTACATATTATGTTTTTTTTTTTTTTTTTAAATAGACATGAGTAGGTAATTCCAAACATGCCCATAGTGGTGTTGTCCTCAGCACGTAGATTTACTATTTCTTTTTTTTAAAATTCAAGGTCCAGCCTTCAATTTCCTCGACTCCCCTGCGGTCCGGGTCACGGGTGTAGATATTCCAATGCCGTACGCCAAGATTTTAGAAGACAACAGCGTACCCCAAATCAAGGACATCATCTTCTCCGTCAAAAAGACTTTGAACGTTTAACAATATATCGTCATTTCAGGACAGTCAACGTTCATGTTCTCTCCCGTTTCTGCATTAATGTTTGGGAAACAGGATGTTTTTCATCTTTCTGTTACATGGCTCTTCCCTCACTATATTAAAATTATGTTCTCATTTTGACTCTAAAATGAGGTTGTGTCATGACCATGAGGTTTATTATGGCTGTAAACAACCAACCACGTGTATTATGCTGTAAATTCTACTGTAAGCTAAAATAAACTTCTCACAATGGGTCGTAGGAATGATTGTGAAGTCCTCATAAACGAATAAATTGTTAGAGTTTTAGATGAAGTTTTGGGTTTATTTCTGTGGAGTGTTATAAAGATGCAGGCCTCGCCATATAAAATAAATGCAAAAAAAGAAACGCATCCGCACTCAGGACATCAATGAACTTGCACTGGCGCAGTTCTGCTGATTGAGGTGTTTTGGGTGATGGACGAACAGAGAACGAAAGGGTGGGGATGTGTGCGGTGGGCGGAGCTTCTGTCGTGGGTGTGTCATTTCCGCTCATCCCACATTGACGTCCCTGTCCTGTCCTCGGTGACTCCACAACATAAACATTACACTTATCATACAACCTTTCCTCGAGCAGGAGTCTCTTCAGAACATAAGGGTTTCAAAATGCTCCAGTATTTTGGAAAAGTCACGAAAAACCTCACAGGAAAGCAAAGTATCCTTGTTTAAACCTCCATATCCATGATGCTTTGGATGAAAGGAAACAACTGAAGTACATCGGACGAGGAGAAGAGACTTAAATCCTAAAACGTAACGTATTTGCAGCGAGGTAATATGATAACTGGACATTTTTATTCATACAATGCGATCGATTGTGGATTATATATTTGTTCTGTATCGTTTAATTCTGTATTATTGCAGCCGCTGTAAATGATACGCATGCTGCATCATTTCGTTAATAACGATAGGTCGCGGTTTTATATTTTATCGTGTTTATATCCGAGACGTTGCAACATTATGTGGTGGGACTCAGGGAAACCCTCGCTGTCCTTCATATGCTGCGTCATTCATTTCGCGAACGTTTCCATGGTGATATAATCAGTACTACACTTGAATATGCTGTCTACACTATGAAATATGTAAACTGTGTGTATACCTTTAGTTAGTTAAGTGTTTGTACCCCATAAAGGCTGCAGAGAGCGTCTTTCATCACCAGCATTGAAGAGGAACAGTTGACCACATGGAGAATGGAGACTGGGCACACATGGTAAATATAAACGAATAGAATAATGCAGCTGTTTACTGTATAAATAATGTCCAAAACAATAATGTAAAACTAAAACAACACGAAAAATACATTTATTTGAATGATAAAATCATTTTCTTTCTGCATTTGCAAGTGTTTTGAGTAGTTGCTAGGCTAGGTAATACTAAATGGTTACTAGGATGCTTTGCTATGCATTTTCTAGAGGGTTTTGCATTGTTACTAGGGTGTTGATGTCAGCATTGTTTACTGACCATGTGTAAACAATATGAAAAACAAGAAATTGTTTATTATGAAAAATATATTTTGCAAGACTGTTTTGGGTGGTTGCTAGGGCGTTGATAGGGTGTCGGTAATTCTTAGGGCATTGCTATGATGTTCTGGTTAGCAATGGGCGCTTTCAAAACGTGCTTTGTGAAGCTTCGAAGCCTTTTGTTTTGAACCAGTGATTCGGAGCGCGTTTCTAACGGCCTAATTCTTGTGATTTCGGTAAGAAGAAAAGGGAGATTTGTTTTTAAAAGTCTCTTATTAGTCTGATTAACCAAGCTCTCCATGAAATTAAGTGATTTAATTAAGTATCACATATTATAAAGACACGTTATTATATGATTTATTAACTGCATTTAATTGATTGCACCTTCAATAAAACATTTGCAGATTTGTATGCATGTTTGGGCAGTTTTCACTGTATTTGCACTGATCTGACCAGCAGGGGTCACCAGCGTTTCGAAACATCATTTTGAGAAGCAGTTGGTTCAACTGATTAAATTTTTTAAAAATGTAGACTGAATCCGAAATCCCCTAAACCCTCAGTCACTATTCCCTACATTAGTCCACTAATACGGTTAACTTGAAGTAAATGAACACGAGTGAGTGAATTCGTACAGCCACTGAGTGTATATCGGCTGTACACTCGTTATTGCGGTGCAATATGGGATAGAATCTGCTGGCTAATGTCCACTGTGGTTTCGGACACCACTTCAAATGGCTGTCCCCTCAAATAATGCCCTATTTTAGAGTATAGGGAGCAATTTCAGCCTTAGTTTCTCTCATTACTAGCTATGGTGTTCTGGGTATTTGTTAGGCAGTTGACAGTGCGTTACTAAACGGTTGCTTACCGCCTTAAGAACAGGATCTCCAGTGGCTCAAAAAGGGGAAAATAAACAAGCTTTGAGAGTCATTCTGATCCACACTCTGGAGCAAAAGGTGGCGGTAACACACCAAAAGGTGGATGCCAATTGCCGTTAAAAAGAAGAGGAGCTTTGAGGATCAGCCATTTTGTCTTATCCCAGTGGTCCATTTTGTCTGAGACCAAGGTTTTATGAAGAACAGGGTTGGATTCGAAAACATCTCATGTGGTGTTTATGTACTACTGGTGTGAAGCTCAGTTTACCATACTATAGTTTCCATCAGATGTTCCTAAGGGACATGTCATTTGTCAATGCAGCTGAAAGCAGCAGATGTTTTCAAGCCTGGACCCAAGCAAGCCTTCTTGATCAACCTGCTATACTAGGAAAAACCAAGCTGAGTGAAGTTTTGCTGGGGACCAGTATGGATTTGATGGTCCACCAACTAGAACAGCACCAAAATCAATGGATCCACATGACCGTTTGTGTTGATTAAGTTGGTCTTTAAACCATATGACATTGTGAGCAGGTACAAAATATAACATGTGCTGGGTAGTTGCTAGACAGTTGCCAGGGCTTTACTAAACAGATGCTTACCACCTTAAGAACAGGATCTGCAATTGCTTAAAAAGGAAAAGAAAATAAGCTTTGAGGGTCAGCCATTTTGTCTTATCCCAGTGGTCCATTTTGAGATCAAGGTTTTATGAGGGACAGGGTCGAAAACACCCCATGTGGTGTTTTAAACCACAATCCATACTTCCTGAAGCTCAGTTTACCGTACAATATTTTCTGTAGTAACTGATGTTCCTACGGCTTTGGTCAGTGCAGCTGAAATCAGCAGATGGTGGCCCCTAACAAGTCTTCCTTGGTCAACCAGCTTTACTAAAAAAACCAAGCTGGTTGAAATTTTTTTTCGTTTAATGAGTTTAATGGTCCACCAACAAGAGCAGCACCAAATCAATGGATATTCATGGCAATTCATGTTGGACTAAAATTGTGTTTTCAGCAGGGAAAGGTTGAGTGTTTGTTGTGTCAGTACATGTACCATCTTGACATTCTCAGAAGGTACAAAATGCATCTTCAGTGCTTTGAACATCTACCATTTATGCTCTTCTTTGTTGTAGATGATGGATACGGTTACCCTAAATGTTGGGGGCCATTTGTACACCACATCGCTGTCCACCCTCCAGCGTTATCCAGACTCTATGCTAGGCGCCATGTTCCGCGGCGATTTTCCCACCACTCGAGATGCCCAGGGCAACTATTTCATAGATCGAGATGGTCCACTATTCCGTTACATCTTGAACTTTTTACGAACGTCGAAACTGACGCTACCATGTGACTTCAAAGAAACAGAGCTCCTTCGGAAGGAAGCGGACTTCTACCAGATAGAGCCCTTGATCCAGTGTTTAGGTGACACTAAACCGCTCTACCCGATGGACACTTTTGAGCAAGTGGTAGAACTTTCAAGTACTCGTAAGCTGTCCAAGTACTCGAACCCGGTGGCAGTCATCATCACCCAACTGACCATCACCACCAAAGTTCACGCACTGCTTGAAGGCATCTCCAACAACTTCACCAGATGGAATAAACATATGATGGACACCAGAGACTTTCAAGTGTCCTTTACCTTTGGACCATGTGACTACCACCAAGAGGTGTCCCTTCGCGTGCATCTGGTGGAGTACATCTCCAAGCAAGGCTTCACGATTCGCAACACGCGAGTTCATCACATGAGTGAACGCGCCAATGAGAACACGGTAGAACATCATTGGACTTTCTGTAGAATTGCACAGAAGGTTGAGGACTGATTGATTTTGCATTCATGTCTGGTCAAACATTACCATAATTGCAATAACTTTGAGATAGCCAAGTGAGCAATTACAAGTTTAATGAAGACTTGAACTTTTTTTAAACTAGTTGCGACACAAAATTAAAGGTCATTTTGAAATTACTTGGTTTTCTGTAGTACGTATTTGTGCAAACTAGTCCTATTGTGTTTTATGCGTCTTTCCACCCACTTTATGGAGTTTATGGACAAAAGGAACCTGCGTACACTATACCTCATTTAGGACAAAGTGACCTAAATTCTTTCCTAAATTGTCATGTTTTCAAATCTATTTATGCAACCCTTAAGTTTAAAATTTTAATATATATTGCATCAGTGTTAAATATACAGTATTCAATTGTATTAATATTTCATCATATATTTTGTCCTGTGATTGAATCTATAAACTGTAAATGGTTGGCATGATTCTGTGGTGTCATATTTCCTCCCTTGAGATACAGAAAAATTATTTGTTACTTTGCCTCTCTAAGCAAAAGTATACCTCTTATGGCCAGCTTCTGGACCAGGCCAAATTTTGGAGTTAGCATCCCATTTGAAATTCATGCATGGAAGATTCAGGCTAGCACCGCTGACGTTGAGAGCATCTATTAAATGTTTTGAAAACACAGACGAAATTGAAAGAGTTCATTGTGTGTGTAATGAATTTCACCTGACATTAAAAAAACAGTAGTTTCATCATACAGTGTGTGTTTCTGTTTGGTAAGTAAATGTCTTTGTATAATATATGTAAGTAAATGTTGGTGCCACTCTTTCAAATGCAATAACTTGAATAAATAGCTGGATTACGTCTGATTTTGAAATATTTGATTTTGCTTTTTTTGTGGGGTTGATGGGAGTGGCTTTTACCTTCTTTTGTGTTGAGATTGACACAAGTCTTTGAAATAGCAGATCTAATATACATATCATTCATTTTTAAGTAAGTAGATTATTATTTATTTTTACATTTAAGTATATTCGTTTTTTTAAATTATTGAATTTTTGAATATGCGTTTCTTTGTGAATTTGGCGTTTAAATCACTAGTGACATCAAATGTAATTGCTGTCTGTTTGAGCAGTTACATAGCAACACTGACTCAACCAATGATGCATGTTAAAGGCGGGGTTAAATGCTTGTCTGACTAATGATAGATAGGGAAACTTGTTTAAAGGTGCTGCATGTCATTTTTTGGCGGAAAACACAGCATATCGCAACTAAGGAAGCCAGCAAACAAACTGCGTAAGAGATCGCAGATTGTACCCAACCTAAAAAGCCTCGGCATCCATCTAAAAAGCTCAATATCCAGAGGCATATAAATCAACTCATCAGTTTCCAGTGTAAGGATTGTCGCCTTCCATTGACTTCCATTGTAGGAAAAAAGAAATGAGCGCAGTTGACAATGGCTAGCATCAACTCTCTGGTTACCAACATTCTTGAAAATATCTTGTTTTGTGTTCAACATGTGGTGAACAGCACATTCCAGGACCGTAACAGTGGACAACACAAACTGTCCAACACCATTTGATAAGGATGCTAAGAAAACGCACAGACACCTTAAGCACAGGAAGGACAGGACTTCTCATTGGTCCACAGGCAGTGCACCCATCATGAGACTAATCCCTGAGGTTTGAGCCAACCGCCATACAAATTCTTTAGGACTTTTTGGATGCAAGAGCAGTGGCAAAGGGAGGCCAAAATGAGCCATCCAAATCCATTCATAACTATGTTTGGAAACCTTGAAACTGATGTAAACTACACACATCCATTTCATACATATTCTCAGTGACAGCTATTTGCAGTGCAACATCTTACAGAAATTCAGCCGTTAATGAATGAGGTGTGACGTCATGATTGACAGCATCTTTGATCGAAGTGCCGACTTTTTAAGGGGATTTTCAAGAGGTTGAAGCTTTTACATTAATTTCTACGTTTCCATAACTGTTTATTACATACCGACATTGTTGTTTCGCAATAAACGGTCCCAACCGATCCTGCAGGAGTCTGGGTGGGGACTTGATACCCCGGCTCCACTTCACGCTCACTACTGCAGACTCGGGCTCCAATATGTCAGTGCCATATTTGGACATTGGCGGCTTCACTTTTCTACAATGGTAGAGAGTGAATACGAGTCATTTTTTTTTTAAACCGTCTATGGGTGGGCTACACTCTGCGTGCCAGTAGCCAATCACAACACTGGAATGGAGAAGTGCCAAATTGTAATCTCCTTCTCATTGGAAAGGGATAAGAGGTACCCTTCAACAGACTGTCAGGGAAAGACAACTCAGAAGTGTGGGAATAGCAGCAGACCTTGGCAGCGAGGAAACTGCAATGAGCTGAATGATATCTGCCGATCAACAAAGTCAGTGAATATCCAGAAACAGCAAGGCAGCCAGTAATCCAGATTCGAGCAGGAAGCAAGCACACAGGAACAGAAGACTTGCGAGACTACTGACAGAACAGCCCAGCAAGGCATGGGCATGAGGAAACGATCTGACAATAAATACGCCAAACACAAGACTAGATATAGGCGACAATAATGAGCTGCAGGTGCGGCTGGTCTGATTAGCTCGTCAGCACAGTTGGTAGCTAGGCAACGCTGACGAGCAATCAGACTAGTGACAGGAACATGACAAAGACATGTCAGAATGAACACACAGACCCGTGGACCATGATACAGACACTCCTTGTTCTAAATCTCGTGCCTGCAAACGTGAGATCAACCAAGTCTCCCATCAGGTGAGATATAACTGATACACTGCAGTGTTCTGACCCTCTGGTTCATCCAGAGAGACAACAACAGATTCCATGATCTGGGTCTACAGCTTTAGGCAGCAACAGATACGACCACGTTCTGAGCCTCCAGTCTGTGAGGAAAGAGACATTAACAAACGCTACGTTCAGAGTCTTCGTCCAGCAAGACAATAACAGATGCAACACGTCCCGAGTCTCCATGACAGAGAGACAAAAGCCGATTGACCACGTTCTGAGTGTCTGGCCCAGAGAGGCAGAAGATAAACAGACATTTGCAACAAGGTTAAGCTCAGGAGAGCAAACCTTCACTTCAAGGTTTTTTCATCTGTGTGTTCCAGATTTCAGGACCTTTTGGTGCTCCAGGATGTGAGCATCCCACAGTTTCGTGTTCAAGGCTGTTGAAACAGATTCCAGCTCCTTTCCTTGGCAAAGACCTTGGCATTGTTGTATATTATCAGTATATGATTTTCTAATTTACTTTAGAAGTAATATAGCTGATGATAGTTAAGTAAGGGATAATCCACAGCTAGCTGTGCATTAAACGATTTTAATGCACGACGCGGAGGCAACAAATTGCCCAACACAAAGCAGAGGGTGGTTGTCCTCCGCAAAGTGTATTAAAATCATTTAATGCACAGCTAGCCGTGGATTATCCCGCTTATGCCAGCATTGACAACATAAAGCTGTTATTGATGTTTGCAGCGTAATATTTGACTGGAAGGATAAAACTGATGGTTATTTTCCTCCGTCACGGCTAGTTAGATCCAGCATTCTGCATGCTTTGAATCAGACTCAGAGATAAAGCAGTGCATAAGATTACATTTATTTGAATGGATTATAGCATTTATTTGAATTAATTTAGAGAGAAAAAGAGAGAGATTCATACCAGCGTCTGTTCAGCAACTCTCTATTAACAACAAAACTGGTGCCTTGGAAGTACCTGTGTATTAAACGGTTTTGTTGCACATATCCCAGCCAATCAGAATGAAGTATTCAGACATCTTTTGTTTATTTGTTTGATGCATAATAAGGTTCTTCACCGTATTAGTTTCAGAGAAACAACACTTTAACTTTCCATAAGATAACATAATTCTGCCATAGCCACACCCATCTTAATCACTTGTATTTTATGTGTCTTATGCACTTTATTGCTTTATCATTCATGGTATTCATTTAGTAGTTGTGTTAGTTATTCTTGTTTATCTTTTTGTTAATAAAATATATTTTATTACACCTGTGACTTATTTGTGCTGATAATACAGAAGTACAATCTCACCCTCCTGTTGGGCGTGTTCTGATACTGCCAAGGTAAAAGTCCTTGACTGGTGCCTCAAACTAACTAACTCATAACCACACCTTAAGTGACGTGATCCAAAAATGACAACATCAGCGGTGACGTGAGTACCAATCACTACATAATTGGTGTCCCTGAGTGGGCGAAAGTAAAATCACTACAAACAGAAGAGCAAAGCTCATATTGGTTTAGGAAAACTTGAAGGTGAGTAAATGATGACAACATTTTCATTTTTGAGTGAACTATCCCTTTAAATGATGTATAACCACTAAACAAGCTAGTAACTGGCTCATAAGATCTCATACAATGGCCTCTTGCATGATTCAGCATTACTGGAATAGCTGGTGTGGCCTATTAGCACTGAGAGCTTCTGTTAGCTAGCTTTTGTTAGCTAGCATTTGTTGTGGTTTTATTTATAATTTACTCAGGATATGTGGTGCTGCCACATATCTAAAAGCTATTTCTACCAGTTTCTACACTGTGTGTGTGTATGAACGTGCAGGTGTGGGGCATGTTGCTAGCTCTATTTTGGTGTTGTCTAATATCTTGTGTCTATATGCTGTAGTAAATTGTTTTTCTCAAGAAAAGGTAAGCAGTGTTTGCTTGTGTAAAAATCACTGGTACTATGCTAGGGTGGTTGCCATGGTGTTGTAATGTAGTTTTATTATATTACAATGCAGTTGCTTTGTGCTCTGGATGGTAGCTAGGTGGTTGCTCACTAGCCTCAGTCAAAATCGCCCATAACCATGTCTTTGTCTCTTGATATGGCTAGAGTTCTTTCTTCAGTGCAAGTCTACATGATTTTAATAATTCAGTTACTTCTTGTTGAGCATACATTTTGAAACACAGCTTTGAGAAACTTCGAAGCCTTTGTGAATCATTTGTTTCAAACCAGTGATTCAGAGCATATATCAAACTGCCAAGTCAGGTGATTTCATTAAACATGACTCACTCTCACGGTACTTGGTGTCATATACCGATCGGTCTGCACAGCACCGCTTCATGTCGAACATACCTTAAATCAAAGACTTTAGAGCTGTGTCGCAATTTAGAAGCTGCATCCTCCAAAGGACACAGACTTCAATGGTCACGCCTTTGGCCTCAAAGGTCGAACCGAGTGTTGTTAAATAGGATGGTCTAGCCTACGGAGGATTGTTCTTGTCGCCTATAGCAACTGTGAAAGCTGCCTTTGGCGAAAGGCAGTAACGTTTGTACTGGACTTTTTTTAAAAGTTTTATATTCAACGGTCTGAAAACAAAACAGCCTATCAAAATATGTTCACCTAGGTCCATTTCTGTACATAATAAAGAGTATAAATTACATAAACCATGCATCAAGCTCTAAGGGCCAAGGAGCTTGGCATACCACGTTGTCCAGCTCTAATGGCCGCTAGCCCTGTGTTTTCAGTGCCTGCCAGTCTTGTGGTTCCCACACAGACCCTGTTCACAACATGGCCGCCACACTGGAGCCTCCAGCTAAGATGGCTGCCACACCAGAGCCTCCAGCCAAGATGTAGTTTACACATTGTAATTACAAGTTCTACAAGTGTCATGATCCCAGCCTGTGTTCCCTGTGTGAGGACTTTTGTTATTTCCTGTCTTGTGCCATGTATTGTAGTTCTTTATACTTTGTTCATGTTGATTTAGTTTCTCCAGGTGTGTCTAGTTAGTTCCCTTGGAAATCGTCATGTCAATTTACCACTCCCCCTCGTTACCTTGTTTAGCTTATGTCCTGTGTATAAATACCCTTGTGTTTCACTTGTTTTGTCTGTCATTGTATCTTGCTGTAACTTTCTCCTGCCTTGTGTTTCTTGATTTACCCTGGTTTCCCTGTGTTTTGTTCCTCTTGTGGATTTGAAAAATAAATCTAGCTGCATGTGGATTCTCTTTCCAGCCTGCTCCTTTGCCTGCCTGACTGTCCCTTTGTTACTGACCTCAAACATGGATCTAGCAGCGAGACTCATCCGATTACGCCAAGGTAACAGATCACTTGAGGACCACACCTGAGATTTCCTGGACCTTGCAAACCAATAAATGTTATCAATCAAGACTAATTTGTGAGGGCATTGTGGGGGGCACCAAGTTTCAAGTTTCAAGTTTATTTGTCATTACACATGTACAAGTACAGTATAACGAAATGAAGTTTGGAGCAAGCCTCCGGGCCGCAGCCTTTTCAGGCGCCGCCACACGCTCTCCAGAAATACAAGAACGCAGTTGGCAAGCATTACATAGCAAACACAACAAAACATAACATAACACCATACACATGGTCACGTGATGGGATTTTTTGTATGGAGTGGGAGAGGAGATAGATAAGGACAGGCAAACGGATGGAGGGGGACTGGGATCGGGATCGGGTGTGTATGGTGCGAGTGAGTCTGATATTGTGTTGTGTGAGAATGTTAGCCATAACTTCAGATGTTTTCGAGTTCAGTTCTATGGTTTGTCCTTGAAGGGAGATAAGGCAGTGCACAGGGAAAGATAGCAGACCAAGCTGTCAGGCTGACCTCCCAACCGAGAGATAGGGACAAGTGAGGTTCGGTGGGGTGAATCAATGGACATGGAGCTTGGTACACCATGGTGTCCAGCATGTCCAGCTCTAATGGTCGCTAGCCCTGTGTTTTCAGTGCCTGCCAGTCTTATGGTTTCAACACCAGAACATGTTCACAACACGCCTGAGCCTCCAGCCAAGATGGCCGCCACGCCCGAGCCTCCAGCCAAGATGGCCGCCATGCCTGAGCCTCCACCCAAGATGGCCTCCATGCCGGAGCCTCCACCCAAGATGGCCGCCACGCCCGGGTCTCGAGCCAAGATGGCCGCCACGCCCGGGTCTCAAGCCAAGATGGCCGCCACGCCCGGGTCTCGAGCCAAGATGGCCGCCACGCCCGGGTCTTCAGCCTATATGGCTGCCACACAGAAATTTCCAGCCGTTACGGACGCCATGCCAGAGTCATCTGAGTTTGTAGTGTTGGCCATATGGGCCACGGCCATATTGTATGTGTGTGGGATGCCTCCTGCTCTGCCTCAGTCTCCAGGCCCTCTTCCGCTCCCCGGGCCTGGTCCTCCATACCTCCCCCTGTTCCACCACCCTCCTGGACTGTTTCCTGGGGAGCATCTGGAATCCGCTACTTAAGTGGGGGGCTCTGTCATGATCCCAGCCTGTGTTTCCCTGTCTTGTGTGAGGACATTTGTTATTTCCTGGTTCGTGCCATGTTTTGTAGTTCTTTGTAGTTCTTCATGTTGATTAGTCTCCTCATGTGTGTCTTGTTAGTTCCCTTGTTTACCCTCATGTGTTTTCATGTCAATTTAGCATGCCCCCTCGTTACCTTGTTTAGTTTATGCCTTGTGTGTAAATAATCCTTGTTTTGTAAGTAATTGTATCTTGATGTAACTTTCATAACTTTAGTAATTACAGTATGCTGTGAACGCACCTTGATTTCTCTGAATCCATGAACCAGTGTCTACATGTTCTCGGATCAATTTTATACATCTGTATAATAAAAAGAACTAGTTGTAGTTAATAGTCTCATATCACCCTGATTAAGTTCTCCATTAAAAACAAAAAACCTTACAATTTAAAAAAATAACATACACCAAGGTGAAGTGAATGACACTGATTATCTGTTCATCACGGCACCTATTAGTGGGTGGGATATATTAGGAAGCAAGTAAATATTTTGTCCTCAAAGTTAATGGGTTAGAAGCAGGAAAACTTTGTAAGCTTAAGGATTTGAGTTTGACATGGACCAAATTGTGAGGGCTAGACAACTGGGTCAGAGCATCTCCAAAACTGCAGCCCTTGCAGCGTTCCCAGTCTGCAGTGGTCAAAAGTGGTCCAAGGAAGGAACAGTGGTGAACTGGTGACAGGGTCATGGGCGGCTAAGGCGCATTGATACATGTGGGAAACGAAGGCAGACCCGTGTGGTCCGATCAAACAGATAAGCTTCTGTAGCTCAAATTGCTCAAGAAGTTAATAATGATTCTGATAGAAAGGTTTCAGAATACACAGTGCATCACAGATCTCAATCCAATTGAGCATCTGTGGGATGTGCTGAACAAACAAGTCCAATCCATGGAGGCCCCACCTTGCAACTTACAGGACTTAAAGGATCTGCTGCTAACATCTTGGTGCCAGATACAACAGCACACCTTCAGGGGTCAGTGGAGTCCATGCCTCGATGGGTCAGGGCTGTTTTGCCAGCAAAAATGGGACCAACACAATATTAGGAAGGTGGTCATAATGTTATGCCTGATCGGTGTATTATACAGACACTTCCTATTTAATGGCATTGTATGATTTATTTACACTTTGAATAAAATATTTGCAATTGAAAAGTGTTTTTGTGCATGTTGATTTTCCATTGCATTTACATTATTTTGACCAGCAGGCGTCACAACAGTGAATAATTTTGTGAAGCAATTGGTCCAATTGATTCAAAGTTTCAAAAAGCTTTGTTTCTCTCATCACTAATGCACTCTACCAAATTCCTGCCATTATTGGCCAACTCTTGTTTGCAACAGAACCAACACCATCAAGGTCATTAAAAATTAAACATGTGTAACAGCCAATTTTTTTTAAATAAATGAAAAAATATATATGTTTGTGTTTTTGTGCATTTAGTTCTTTGTTCATTTGTGTACATTATGTAATGATCTTCACTGCAGAACATGTTGCCCTAATTCTGTGTTGACTGCCACTGGCCAGTCCAACAAATCATAAAATGGCCGCCATCAGGATGCTTGGGTAAATGTCTCTCCACACCAAAATGAAAAATTGGAAAAAGGAGAAAGTGCTATACATGGCTGTTAGGATTCACACATCCAGTTCATTGTAGTGAAATCATCTAATAAAGCAAATTGGATAAGCAACATAATTGCTTAAACGATAAAATATCCAGTTAGAAACATGCTACATGGTAAATGTGACCAGTATGAAACTAATATTGTTGGTTGTGTAATAATTATTTATAATATAGACTTAATATTTCCACCTTCCAGCCACAAATGCACAAATGTAAGCATAAGGAAACAATAAGACAACCCTGCCATTAGCGTTGCTATTCATTATCAATTAAAAAAAATCTCCTAGCAGCCAAATTTCTGAGTATAAATAATGATATGCAATGCTAGCAATTTTTGTGCAGGTCTACAAATATCATCAGAGAGGATAATTTATCTTGTTTTACAAATAGTTCTCTAAAAAATGTTTGCGAAGAGGTTTCATTACCATGTATTCTGGGAAGTTTGAGAGCCACCATGTCAACATGACGTCATACAGCCACATCTCTCTGAAATCGGAGTAGAGGATTACCAAAAGTGTACCTTTTGTACTTTTCAAAGTACGAAGCTGTAAATTCTGACATTACCATCATTATCCAATGTTCTTCAGGTCCATCTTGGGGGGGATGGGCTCCTGCTCACCCATCTCCCTTCTGCTAAACTAAAGTCCTCTAGGACTGTTTGTGGTTAAAAAAATTCAATAAATCAGTGGTCCGTAGTCAGTTTTCCGCATGTATTATTTACATATACCTTCACCATTTTCTAAAACAACATGAAAGTATTATTTTTTGCACTTGAAATTGAAAAAAACAAAACTATTTTTAACTGTAGCTAGCTATTTTCCATCTTGGGGGGATGGGCTCCTGCTCACCCATCCCCCACTGCTAAACTAAAATCCTCTAGGACTGTTAGTGGTTAAAAAAATTCAATAAATCAGTGGTCCATTGTCAAATTTTCATATGTATTATTTACATATACCTTCACCATTTTCTACAACAACATTTAAATCTTTTTTTTTTTTTTTTTTTTTTTTTTTTTTTTTTTTTGCACTTAAAACAAAACATTTTTGAACCATAACTAGCTATTTTCTGTTTTGGGGGGCTGGGCTCCTGCACACCCATCCTCCATTGCTAATCTAAAAACCTCTAGAACTGCATTATTATTAATATTAAATAAATCAGAGGTCCGTGGTCAGTTTTTCCTCGTATATTTTATACATATTCCTTCACCATTGTCTACAACAACATGATTTTTATTTCTTTTGCACGTTCTATAAACAAATTGTTATTATTTTTTAACCACAGCTAGCTATTTCCAATTTTGGGGGGCTGGGCTCCTGCTTACCCATCCCCCACTGCAAAACTAAAAACCTCTAGGACTGATTATTTCTATTAAATGTTAGATAAATCAGAGGTCCGTAGTCAGTTTTTCCTTGTATATTTTATACATATTCCTTCACCACAGTCCACAACAACATCAATTATTTGTATTTTTTTGCACTTACTATAAACTATTTGTTAACCACAGCTAGCTATTTCCAATTTTGGGGGGCTGGGCTCCTGCTTACCCATCCCCACTGCAAAACTAAAAACCTCTAGGACTTATTAATTCTATTAAATGTTAGATAAATAAGAGGTCCGTAGTCATTTTTTTCCCTCATATATTTTCTACATATTTTTTCACCACTGTCCACAACAACATGATTTTGTTTCTTTTGCACTTAATATAAACAATTTTTTAACCTTAGCTAGCTATTTTCGCGATAGGCTCCGCCCCTTCTTCCAGTCAGCCACTCCGAAACTCTCGCCCTCTGAAGCTCTGAGAGCCATTTTTGTTTCATGGCAGAGAGCGCGGCGGCTCTCATTTCAATGCTCTCAGAAGGGACTCGGTAAAAGGTAAGACTCCTTATTTAAAAAATGATCAATTTATTTAGAGGAGGAAGCGTGGTGTTACAACAGTATGACATTTACTTCAAGCAGCTAGGTTTGCCATAAAGACTCCGTATATGGCATATGCTCAACTACATTTTAGCCAGGATTTTTGCGTATTAGTTTTTCACAAGTAGACACCCAAAGTGGGGCTGAAAACCGTCTGTTGTTTCTGAGACGTTTTTATTCAGCATAATTGCAAGGTAACGTTCAACCGGTGAGTAGACGAATATTTATCTCCCTTTTTCGCCAGCTGAAGGTTCCTCTATTGTGTGTTGCATCGCCATTTGAAATGTTATTGAATGTAATTCCTAAATTATTGACGTTTACTGCTACAAACCCCAGGTTTCGATGTATCACTTCGCCTCTTCCATATCATTCGATCTGTTTTAACGCTTTGGCTGCTAAGGAAGATAAATATAGCGAGTAAAGACCGGATCTGTGTATTTTCGAATGCGCTTGGTTACGTCAAACCTAGTGAAGTATCGCGGTTTAGGGGCGCTGTGCGATCTAGCTACCAGAAACATGCGTGTGTACTCATGCATGTGTCGTGAATTTAAACCCAGACATGGCTGAAAACTATAGATCTAATTACAATTAAGTCACAAAAGGAAGTGCACAGCTCTAAATCTGTTTTTCAGTGAAACTGTGTACATTGTTATAATTTGTGGGCCCCTGTTGATATTTAGGCAAATTACTTTTCTACTAAATAAAGTAAATGTTGTACATTTTGCATAACTACAAATTTACAGGTATTTGTAATGTTTCGGAGTCATAACAGCGTCACATATACGTCGCTAAGACGTCTGTTAAAGAGCGCAGCGTAGCATTGTGTTGTAATTATTCCGAATAAACATCGGAGCATTTTAAAAGCGCGCATTCACCTTCTCGAAATTTTTTACGGAAACTTCTTTAAAGGGTTAGTTCACCCCAAAATTTAAATTCTGTTATTAATTACTCGCCCTCATGTCGTTCCACACCCGTAAGACGTTTGTTCATGTTCGGAACACAAGTAATTGAGATCTTGTTATTATAAAGTTGATATAGTCCTTTGGGACTGAAAATCCATTTCAATTTTATGAAACAATGTGAGTGCTTTGTTTGCACAAAAAAAAACTCAACATAATTTACCTCGCAATCCAGTAGGGGGAGCACCACGACGTATTCGCAAATCGGGAGTTGTTTCGTGAACGCCCTTTGGATAATATTATTTTGTATATATAGAGGTCAATTGTTTTTTTTTTTGCGCAAACAAAGCACTTGCGTCACTTCATAAAATTGAGAATCACACGGATTACTTTAACACCGTGCGTGTCTACACCGGACGCGAGCAGCGCGGTGAGACAAAAGACAATAAAACCAGTTATAATAAGTGATTCTGTCTACACTGGATGGGACGCGACGCGAGTGACAAATCTCTGACAGTAAACTGATGCCTCTTTCTATTTATGACGTACTGACATGAAGCACAAATGGTTTGCGATGGGCGCTTTGTCACGTCCGGTGTAGACCTGTGTAATGATGTCTGTCTTTGACTTTGAATGTGTAAATTGCGTTGCTCTCAGTGGAGGGACTGAAAGCTCTCGGATTTCGCTAGAAGGACATTTTTGACTGTTACAACGCATCTCGCGCCATGAGCAATGTTAAGCTCCTGGTAATGGTATAATAAATTTTGTACATTCTGCTCCATCTCATTTACCGTTGAGTGCGCAAACCTTTCAAAGTGTACTCTTTGGTTGAGCGTAGAATCTAGTAGACTTTTGTTTTCAAGAGCTCAAATCACTTGCATTTGCTCCGTTGTACGTGCCCCATCCATGCGGAGACAAAAATCGGGTTGCACGTGAACAGTGTGTGTAGATGATGATGAAAATTACGTCATGTGGATAGCGCGTGTACGGCCGAAGTATACTTTGGGCTTTAAGCAGCATGGCGACTCAATGTCAGTTTAAAACAAAGGACTGATCTCATGAATTTGGAGGTGGGGTAAACATACTGTTAACATTGCAGTGAATATTACATGAAATGAAAACTCACACTATATCATTTCTAAATGCATATCATTGATCTTATTATGAACAATTCATCCATGAATTTAAACATTTTTTTCCTGCTTTTAGAGACTTTTTAGAGACTTCTCTGTAGTGACGTATGCCGGACTTCTCCAATCATTTAGTCTGCTTAAACCCCGCCCTTTCGTACAATCGACCACAAGCTCACTTTACGATCTGCCTTCCAGTCAACAACTTGGATAGAACCAAGTCCCCATCCTACATCCTTAAAACGACATTTAGACAAACACACATCAAATATATATCTTGGCAATGCAAGTGCGCAAACATCTGTTCAGCGTTTTTTAAAATGTGTGAATTTATGTACGTTTTTCTTAGGTGTGTAACTATATTCAAACCGAACCGAAAAACTGAGATAGACCACCCATGGTACGTACGATACTCTCATGGCGTGTCACGATACTCTATTGGCGTGCCCCGGCCCCCTGCTGAGACGCTTTATACTCGCACGGCCATGAAGGGTTTGATTTGCTGGAATCACTTTGAAAAGGAAGGTACAGTTAAGGGCAACGTGCAGCTGCAGAACAAATTTGCCATATAGGCTAGGCTACATAAAATTATAATGTGAACACGACTTTGTGCACCGTGTTTCAGCACGTTGTTATGGGAAGAATGTGTCCACAGAGTTATATCTTCATGCAAATCACACAGCTTTTTGTGGAATTGTAAGTTGTATGATTTGATCTCATATAAGATGCATTTGGTTATTACGCTACAGTAAGGCATTGCATTGTAGGCCTTTGCTGATCATCTCGGAAGTGCGTGCAGTTCAAACAATGACTGGGACTGTCATATACATAACATTATAATAAAACGCTGTGAATTTTTTTTTTGTTAGTTGCCGTGTTTGTGTGTTGCGTGAAGAACGCGTCCACAATAGGAGTTACGGGCCGTTCACATGTAGCGTCTAAAACCGTGTGGAATGCACCGAATGGATTGCTTTCTCCTATTTTTAAAAACGCGCTTGGGAGCTTGCGCTCTTGTGGTGTCTGCCGTTGATAAGCAATCATGAGCAGCGTTCTCCATGAAGATGAAGAAGTTTCAGCAAAGGATAAATGGATTTCTAGCCCTTGCATTAGCTCTACTACTAGATATATTTATGGAGATGAGCAATATAAAACCCATACTGTACAGCTATGATCAGCTGTTTGTCTTTCTTGACTGAGCTTTCAATGTTACGGGAAGGCGAAGCTGATCGGTTGGTTCTCGTCACTTCTGCGGTACGCTTTTTTTGCGGTTCGCTTTTTTTCATCTCGCTGCAGCAGTCTGGAAAAAAACGAGTGTGCTGCACTGTATGAGCGTTGTGGCGGTGCCGCTTGAGCGCATCTACATTTAAAATAGCAAACTTGAGCGCACAAAAGACGTAAAATGTGAACGGCCCCTTCACATTCAGAGCAACACAGATGTTCATTTGTGCATTCAGGTCATTTTGTGCAGATATAATTTGTAATATTAACTCTTTCCCCGCCAAACATGGAATTTTCCGTTATTTGTGAGAAAAAGCTTCCCTGCCAAACACTGAATTTTCTGTGTTTCCACTGTTATACGCTAGGGGGTGCTATTACACATCTTCTGCATGAGTACAGAATCTCCTGATCAAAACGCAGGCGAAGAAGACGCAAAAAAACTAGTGATCGTATGTAAGCAGATGCATATGTAAAACAATGTGATCATCAACATTAAACATCATATAAGTCAAAACTGCCTAATGTTACTGAATGAAATGTCGACCAAGGGTGAGCTACAGGACTGTGCAAGCATTAGGGGTGTTCATGGACTCCGTCTACTCCATCTGTGTTTGATCATCGCTCTGAATCTGATCTGGATGTAGTCTGACAAAAACATGATTTTCTCAGCTTTTTGTTCAAAATGTTTTTTTAATGAAACTTATCCATATATAAGTGTTGAGGAAAAAGCAATGCATGAAGCTATAATAAAACTTTTTTTTATTAAAAATTAAAGAGCGTCTGCTCTTTCTTTTGATATATTGCATGCTCAGATATTCATACAACAAAATATTCAATGGGCCATTACATTTTTGTTAAATTGATCAAAAACCCTGGCGGTGGCTGGCAACTTTTAAAAACAACACTGGCGGGGAACGAGTTAATGTTATGTAGTATAAATATCAGATTTATCTCATATAGGATACATTTTCTTGTTAAATAAGCGACTATCAAAGAGCTTCATTGTACTTCAGTCAGTGCGCGCAGCTCAGGACAGAATTGCAGAATATTAGTAACTATAGCCCCTTTCACACAGCAATACCGGTAAATTACAGTAAAATTACCAGAATTACTTTACCGGTAAATACTCACATATGCTGTTCACACAAGCAACCGTGTTCTTGCTTTTTACTGTTAAGAGACCATTCACACATCAGCGGCAAAATACCGGTCAGTCCTCAGAAATGATCTTTAAACACCGTTGTCTTCATTCACCCACATGAGGAGAAGCTCTTTAGAGTCACCATCTGTTCAACAGTGCGGAGTAATCACATGGTCTTCATAAGTAGAGGTCGCCCAATAGCGGATTTTACCGATAACTAGGTTGGACCACACTTGCCGATAACCGATTAATCAACCGATAGTTTTTCAATTGGATACTGGATAAAAATGAAGAAATAAACAAACGTAACCCTAAGTAAAACTTTTACAAGAAATGTAGAACCATGAAAAATGCAAATTATATTATGCAAATATGGATATATTAAAGTTCTAACAGAACAAATTCTACAGAAAATAATTTAAACATTAAAATATTATAAATGTTTCTTTAGCTATAACCTAGAAAAATGTATGTAAACGTCATAGGTAACAGACTGCAAGTCCCATTTGTTAACAAGGATTAGCTTATTTAGCTAGCTCACATGAACTAGCTCGCATGTATTAATATTTGATCAATACAATTGTACCTTGATAATTCATGTTAGTTCATAGTGCATTAACCAAGGTTAACCGATAAAACTAACAATGAACAATACTTATTAATGTTACAAATGGAATATTATTGTACATTGTTACCATTTCATATCAATCTAAACAGTCTGCTTTGTTAAAACATTTGGCAATTATCCAATCAAAATAACTAATATATTTCTGTCGGCTGCTTGATGATACGGTTTGCTTTCTCACGTCACAAGTTGTTACATTGTTTTAACTGCTTGAGGTACTGCTAGTGTAATCCTAATGCTAATGTCCTCTCAGCCTTGACTACAATGCTAATGTCCTCTCAGCCTTGACTACAAAGTGCATGCATACTGCTGTTCTTTCCCTGCTAATGCAGCATCTAGTCAACAAATTAATGTTAATGTAAATAATGATTTGGAAAAATTTACTGAAGTGTTCTGTATTCATACCGTTTCGCTGTTGTGTTTTAAACGCGCATCTGATGTGTCAGCGCGCTCTGTGCAGCGTGTGCTTTCCGTGCAGTGTGCGGCCTCACGTGTCAATGTAAACAACATAAGTGATAGTTATTTAGCCTCTGGAGGCCGCTCTCGTGCTATATAATGCCAGCAGACCCTTCTCAGAGCTCTCGTACTGTGTAATGACAGCGCACCCTTCTCAGCCACTCAAGCAACGGACGGTATTGATTTTTGCCGATAACTGATTGTTTCACCAATCGGCTATCGGTGCCGATTAATCAGCAAAACCAATGAATCGGTTGACCTCGATTCAAGGATTCAAGAGTTTTATTTGTCACATACACAGTTATATACAGAATATACAACCGGCAGTGAAATGTAAACAGGTCCGCTCCATGGACAGTGCAAATTCACAGTTAAAAACACAAGGAGGAAATTATATAGAAATAGGATAAAAAAAAAGTACTATATATATATGTCTATATCTGTAGAATTATAAATAATCAAGTCAAGAAAAAAAAAAAAAAAAAAAAAGGTAACAAATAAGGATAAAGTGGAATAAAATAATTGAAGTAGACTGTGCAGTGAGTAAACTGTAGACTTATAAATATGTGGTTAACAAATGTATAAAGAGTATAATGTGCAAACAGGTTTATGACAGGTTGTTACACAGTAACAACGAGAACAGAAAGTGCAGTGCAATGTCAGTGTATCGATGGTCACGTGCTGTTAAGTGACTGAGTTCAGGAGTCTGATGGCCTGGGGGAAGAAGCTCCTCCTGAGTCTCTCAGTTTTGGTCATCAGGCTTCGGAAGCGCTTACCAGATGGCAGCAGCGTGAAATGAGGGTTTGCAGGGTGATTGGAGTCCTTGATGATCTTAGTAGCTCTACCTTTGCAGCGTTTGGTGTAGACGTCCTGCAGAGACGGGAGAGCTGACCCTGAGATACGCTCGGATAAGCGCAAGTCTTTATGATTGTCCCAAAGTAGACTTCTTATGTCAGCACATTCTGATTTTATACGTGAATATACCGGTAATCTTCATTCCGCATTCACACAGAGCAGTAATTTACTGGTAATGTTATAACTTCCCTTACTGGAAAATTGCCTGGAGCTGATTGTTCATACATGATCTGTTACCGGTAATTTACCAGTAAAGACTGTATGTGTGAAAGGGGCTTATGACTGGGACTGTATACATAACGTTATAAAAGAGAATCTAGTGTTGTTTTAGCATTGCTGATGCCATGCAATGAACCCTGCCCCCACAGCAAACGAACCGAACCGTGGCTCCAAAACCGTGATATAAACCGAACCGTGGCATTGGTGTACCATTACACCCCTAATATTTATGTACATTTGTTCATAAATCTTATGAAAATATCTGCTGAACAGCATTCTGTTTTTGAGGTGTTTCGCTGGTTAATCTTTTATAATCTTTTATCACGTTTCATCTCTTCAATGTACAAGTCGATAAGTCAGCTCTTGTATGCACTGCAGTATATTTTGTTATTCTTAAATGCACAAGGGAATAAGCTATTTCTTGTATGCAATAGGGGTGGGCAAAAAAATAGATTTTTCGATGAATTGTTTTTTAAAATGTGGTCGATTCAAAATAGATTCTCAAACGCCACGAATCAACTTTTTTTTTTTCCATATTTATTTCCTCTGACATTGAACATAAGATTAACTTAAATCTAATTACTAGTCTTCTCCACTAGATGTCACCCTCTTATTTGCCTTGCGCGATGTTACAAAGGCCTGTCATTCATTCATTCATTCATTCATTCAGTGCTTAAATGGCGGCTTCCGGTGCGTTGTCGCCTTTTGTAATGCTGAGGTAAAATGCTGTGTAATACTACAAATCTGCATTAGTAGAGGTCAATTGTGTTTGTTTTTTTGTGCAAATTGTGTTTTTTAGTGTTGATGTGGTGGTAAGAAATCTCAGCACATATAGATTAACCTTACCATTTTTTTTTTTTCCAGATAACTATTGTTCTATTGTTCCAACCTGACAGTAATAAACCCGAAAGAGAAATTTGACGTAGAAAACACTAAGCGCTAATGTCTACTGTAGCACCCCTAGTGGTATTGCTGGAATAGCAGGGCTGTTAACTGACACATTTCAGAATCCAAAAATGTGCAAAAAGCAACAACTAGCGTGCATTAGTAATGGGCGATATGAACGATATGCAATTTAAGCGATACAAAATTGGCCTACGATAGAGATTTTAATTATATCGCGATAATGTGTATTGATGACGCAATGTACCCGCGAAATTTCGAGCCATGAGCTGCAACGCATCATCGTATTCGTCATCTTGAGTAAACACGGCTGAAAGCGAAACGGAGGAGCTGGTGAAACATCCATTACTTGATTTAAGCCATCCGCACACTATACTGTAGAGTGTGTGGGGCTTCCGGCTAAGAGGTAACATGGACTAATTTGTTCTACCACCTCACAACATTCACTTCAGGAGGTTTTACCTTATTGGTATTTTTTTTGTATTATTTCTTATTGTATACCTTGTAGAAAAGATGAGTCACGTTTTTTTTTTTCTATTGAGCCTGATTTCTCAAAATGGTGTGTGTGTGCGCGCACGCTTATCCTGGGTGCCATGACAACAGTGCGAGTTTGCACATTCATTGCACATGAATGCCCTCACATTTTGAAACTTGAATGCAGCAATCTTGTAATCATGACTTAAGTCGGAATTATCAAATTTCCGATAGCACATAAAGGCAGCATAAGCGTTAGCGCCGGCGGCTGCTGAAGGCTCGCACTCATTGCAGGAACACACGCAGCGTAACGGCCGAGCTCAGTGTTTTGATGAATAAGGTTTCTTTCTCGCAATGCCATACTACATTTCCCTATAGTATGCCACCTGAACACTTTCCATATATGGCGTGCGTCTCACTGTATCATTGCGTGATACTTTTGTATCCTTTTCATAAAGTTTTAGCCTGGTCACTATTCATTGCCATTATAGGAAGAAGCATGTGCAGGACGTTTTTTTTTTTTTTTTTTTTCTCTTCTCTCTTTTGAGGTCCGAAAAAGATAGGACACACATAGGGCATTGGAACAACAGCAGGGTGAATAAAATGACTTTATTTTCATTTCAGGGAGAACTATCCATTTACGCTTTTTCTTTGTTAAAGTCTCTGCAGCTAGTGTACTTGAATTTAATTTATCTGCAACATTGTTGTATAATTACAGTTTTGCACAATAAATGTTCTCAAAACCACATACGTTTAGCAGTTTGGCTTTCCTTTAGTGTCTATATAACCTGTTCTGAAATGGTTCTATTGTAATTTATATATATCGAGATTATATATCGTTATAGTAAGAAGCTGCAATGTATATCGCAATATGGATTTTAGGCCATATCACCCATACCTAGCGTGCATAGCTAGAAGTTTTTGCATACTTTCTACTAGGGCTGCATGATTAATCAAAATAAATGTATTATGAAAATACCAGAGAAGGGTTAAAGAACTCAAATACATCATATATTGTGTTTATTGTCTTCATGTTTAATCAAAGCGTTTCTAACTTTTTATTCAGCTACACAGTGCTAGCTTCACATTAGGGATTTCCTGAAAACAGTCATTATATTACATATTTGCCTCAGAGATAAGGATATACACATATATACATATACACACACACACCTACCTAAAGGATTATTAGGAACACCTGTTCAATTTCTCATTAATGCAATTATCTAATCAACCAATCACATGGCAGTTGCTTCAATGCATTTAGGGGTGTGGTCCTTGTCAAGACAATCTCCTGAACTCCAAACTGAATGTCAGAATGGGAAAGAAAGGTGATTTAAGCAATTTTGAGCATGGCATGGTTGTTGGTGCCAGACGGGCCGGTCTGAGTATTTCACAATCTGCTCAGTTACTGGGATTTTCATGCACAACCATTTCTAGGGTTTACAAAGAATGGTGTGAAAAGGGAAAAACATCCAGTATGCGGCAGTCCTGTGGGCGAAAATGCCTTGTTGATGCTAGAGGTCAGAGGAGAATGGGCCGACTGATTCAAGCTGATAGAAGAGCAACTTTGACTGAAATAACCACTCGTTACAACCGAGGTATGCAGCAAAGCTTTTGTGAAGCCACAACACGCACAACCTTGAGGCAGGTGGGCTACAACAGCAGAAGACCCCACCGGGTACCACTCATCTCCACTACAAATAGGAAAAAGAGGCTACAATTTGCATGAGCTCACCAAAATTGGACAGTTGAAGACTGGAAAAATGTTGCCTGGTCTGATGAGTCTCAATTTCTGTTGAGACATTCAGATGGTAGAGTCAGAATTTGGCGTAAACAGAATGAGAACATGGATCCATCATGCCTTGTTACCACTGTGCAGGCTGGTGGTGGTGGTGTAATGGTGTGGGGGATGTTTTCTTGGCACACTTTAGGCCCCTTAGTGCCAATTGGGCCTACCTGAGCATTGTTTCTGACCATGTCCATCCCTTTATGACCACCATGTACCCATTCTCTGATGGCTACTTCCAGCAGGATAATGCACCATGTCACAAAGCTCGAATCATTTCAAATTGGTTTCTTGAACATGACAATGAGTTCACTGTACTAAAATGGCCCCCACAGTCACCAGATCTCAACCCAATAGAGCGTCTTTGGGATGTGGTGGAAAGGGAGCTTCGTGCCCTGGATGTGCATCCCACAAATCTCCATCAACTGCAAGATGCTATCCTATCAATATGGGCCAACATTTCTAAAGAATGCTTTCAGCACCTTGTTGAATCAATGCCACGTAGAATTAAGGCAGTTCTGAAGGCGAAAGGGGGTCAAACACAGTATTAGTATGGTGTTCCTAATAATCCTTTAGGTGTGTGTGCGTGTGTGTGTGTAATATATATATATATATATATATATATATATATATATATATATATATATATATATATAATATATATATATATATAAATATTTAATATAATATAAACATCAAATCGTATTTTCCCCAAATCGTGCAGCCTTCCTTACTTCTTTCCTGAAGCTCCAACTGAAGTTCCAACACTAATCAAATACAGCTGTACAGCTAATCCTGAAGACTTTAATTACGTTTTCAGGTGTGTTTGATTTAAGGTTGGAGCAAAACCCAACAGGACAATGGCCTTCAGGACTGGAGTTCAATAGCCCTGATTCGTCAGGCAATTCACAGCAAACTTATTCACCACAAACTAAATTTGGAATAGAAACAATGCATTCCTATGAAGCTATTCACACCCACAATGAAGCTTCGGTTGATAAAAGACTACAGTATGATTATTTTGCAGATTAACAAAAACCTCACTGACCAGTAAATTCTAGCTCATTATTCATTCTCATACCTTGGAAGTTCACATAGGTCAATAGCACACATATTCGAGTTGTGCATTTGCATTCATAAAATGTCATTTATAGAGTGTTTGGTTATCTACAATATATTGTTAAAATATTCCCTAGCCTAAATATCAAAGTATGCAATTTAGGATGGCGTTTTCACCAAATATCAGTTGTAATCTTCATTTACAGTTGAAAACCGAATGGAGTAGGTGAAAACGACTGTCGTTGAACTAGTGTACTACTACATTGGTTGTTTACACCTAGCTTTAACATCTGTCTCTGGTGAACGAGGCTACATACAAGTGTGAACGACATCCAACACGTTTTGTGATCTGATCAACCATGCTAGAAACATCTTTAACTTCCTTTACATAAACTTTCGAGAATGAGAGGGGTCTAAAGAGGCCATTTTTGCAACACGTGTTGAAACTTGTGAGTGGTACCATTCACGTCAGGTGCAAATAAATCCAACGTTTTTTGTTGTTTTTACACAACTCATTCAAACTTTTGGCAGACTGCAAGGAAAACAGACCATCCAATGGGATATGAACTAGAGATTTACCGATGTATCGACCACCAATATTTATTGGCTGATTTTTGATAATGTTTGCATAATCCAACATTTTGCTTTGGGCAAAATTTACATTACATTTACGCATTTGGCAGACGCTTTTATCCAAAGCGACTTGTATTCAAGGAACACATTTTTACGTTTTTTGTCAATTCTTGCTTTCCCTGGGAATCGAACCCATGACCTTGGCGTTGCTAGCGCCACGTTCTTATTTGAGCTACAGGAAAGCTATATTATTAATAATTAAATGCTTGCTAAAATTAAATCTCTACAAATTACAGCAGGGCTCGACAATAAGGACTGCCCAGGGCTGGCATAAACGATGCCCTGGATGGGTTTTTAAGCCTTGAATTTAAATATCCAAGTGCAAGAGAATTTAAATTTTATTTGCAGTGTGAGAAGTTTTGTATGCGCACATTTAAAGTGCGTGTGGAAAGCCATGTTTTACATTATGCACAAACACTGAATGGAGTTCTTTCACTTCTAATTCACGCAAAATTGTATCAAAATGCCCATCTCGGTGAGTATCCTTGTAAGTCAGTTATGTCTTGAATGTAAACAGTTGAGAAATAAAATGCTTATGCACCAGTGTATTGGGTTTGTGCAGCTCTTAAAGTGACAGCAGCATAATATTCCTGCTGTGTCTTCAAACAACAAAAGACATTCATTACTCTTGACTAAATACATTTTGTAACTTTAATTAGAATTGTGTATTTAATTTATACAATGTATAAATATTTATACAGCATATATTTTACCTTTGATTTCTGTACCAGAAAACTACAGTTAGACTTACCTGAACAGCACTGTTTATTCCATATGCATCTTTGTTCTGTTGCATTTATGTATTTAGGTTGGCCTGCTAAATGTTAAATAAAATAAAATTATTCATGATGCAGCAATAAACTAGCTAGTTGGGGTGTCACGGTACCAAAATTCCAGTAGTCGGTATCAATACCAAATTTACGGTACTTGGTACCAATTTCGTCTCCACACTACATTAAATTTTTTTGTTTAACCATTTAAAAAAAAAAATTATTATTGTTAATTATTTATGAGGATAATCATAAGTAAATAATGCAAACATTTAAAGGCTGTATGCTGTTTAAAAGTAAACATTGTTTATAAAAAGATCAAGTGAAAAATAATCAACCATCTAGGCATTATTATTATTATTATTATTATTATTATTATTAGAGATGTATTATTAGAGATGTATTATTATTATTACACAGAGACATAGCTAAATCTAAAAACAGTAGCCTAATATATTGTCAATTTTTTTTTTTTTAAACCAAACTTTTATTTTGACGGGTTGCCGTGAAGACCTTTGAGTGCCTGTGTTCATGATATGACAGTTTTCTCAATTGAAACGGTAAATGCTCATGAAGTGACGGTTTATGCGTTCGTGTCTTCATATAGTCACACACGGTAAAGACTACAAACCCGATTCTAAAAAAAAGTTGGGACGCTGTACAAATTGTGAATAAAAAAGGAATGCAATAATTTACAAATCTCATAAACTTATATTTTATTCACAATAGAATATAGATAACATATCAAATGTTGAAAGTGAGACATTTTGAAATGTCATGCCAAATATTGGCTCATTTTGGATTTCATGAGAGCTACACATTCCAAAAAAGTTGGGACAGGTAGCAATAAGAGGCCGGAAAAGTTAAATGTACATATAAGGAACAGCTGGAGGACCAATTTGCAACTTATTAGGTCAATTGGCAACATGATTGGGTATAAAAAGAGCCTCTCAGAGTGGCAGTGTCTCTCAGAAGTCAAGATGGGCAGAGGATCACCAATTCCCCCAATGCTGCGGCCAAAAATACTGGAGCAATATCAGAAAGGAGTTTCTCAAAGAAAAATTACTAGGAGTTTGAAGTTATCATCATCTACAGTATAGTTGTTCTGATTACGATACTAGTACACACAAATTCTGGCATCGGTATCGGCGATGAACCCATGTACCGATCCGATACCATTTTCTTAAACAAGATCTTGTTATTATGACCGCGAGCTTTGCCTAACCGCTCGCTGCACGGTTCTTCTTCGCTGCTCAGAATGCATTGCAAACACAGGAAGTCGTGCTGTGTTGCCACAAGCAACCACTGTTTAGAGCAGCGAAGAAGAAATGAAAACGTGTTGGCAGTATGTCCGCTGTTTAGCAGTATTTCAGACTGGACCAACCAGCCAGCAAAACGGCGACTAGGGATGTCACAAGTACATTGGTACCAAGACTGTACTGAAAATTTAAAAATGCAATGATACCAGCATTTCTGTAGTACCGACTCCTGAGTATATCCGGTACCTGCAGCTGCGTTCAGTCGCTTCCGTGTTTATCTAAGCGCAGGGTTTCAGATATACACACTAGTGTCTGTGAATATTAAACTGCAAAACAATATTAAATTTAAATATTACTCCTGCATGTTCTGCATCTCCGTGTGGATGTGCGGGCACGCATGACACTCGCTGTCTTTGTAGTCTCTGCCGTGTGTCACTATATGAGGACACGAACGCATAAACCGTCACTTCATGAGCATTTACCGTCTCAAAGGTCTTCACGGCAACCCGTCAAAATAAAAGTTAGGTTTAACGTGAAGAAATTGACAATATATTAGGCTACTGTTGTACAGTAGATTTTAGCTATGTCTCTCTATAATAATAATACGTCTCTACTAATAATAATAATAATAATTATGTCTGGATGGTTGCTTTTTCACTTGTTTTGTTGTAAAGATATTTTCTGATTAATATATCTTTTTTTTTTAATATTCCTCGATTTATTTGTTGCACTGTTTTTTTATAGTTATATTAAAACTAAAAGACCCTTTTCAGTTTGCAGTGATTTGTGGCTGCATTTGAAGTTCTTTTTCGCTTAAGAAAAATAAGTAATATTGCTGTCAAATGCATGTCAGTTAATAAAATTACTGTAATGAATACAGTAGTTCACTATGTATTTGTTCATGTTTTATTAAGGGATAAGTCTGAAGCACACCATAAATAATTCTAGCAATTCATACAGGGCTAGTAGTATATACAGATACACACCCAGGTATCGGATCAGTACTCGGTATCGGCAGATACCCTGAGCCCAGGTATCGGGAAGGGAAAAAGGGTATCGGAACATCTCTAATCTACAGTGCATAATATCATCCAAAGATTCAGAGAGTCTGGAACAATCTCTGTGCGTAAGGGTCAAGGCCGGAAAACCATACTGCATGCCCGTGATCTTTGGGCCCTTAGACGGCACTGCATCACATACAGGAATGCTACTGTAATGGAAATCACAACATGGGCTCAGGAATACTTCCAGAAAACGGTGAACACAATCCACCATGCCATTCGCCGTTGCCGGCTAAAACTCTATAGGTCAAAAAAGAAGCCATATCTAAACATGATCCAGAAGTGCAGGCGTTTTCTCTGGGCCAAGGCTCATTTAAAATGGACTGTGACAAAGTGGAAAACTGTTCTGTGGTCAGACCAATCAAAATTTGGTGTTATTTTTGGAAAACTGGGACACCATGTCATCCGGACTAAAGAGGACAAGGACAACCCAAGTTGTTCTCAGCGCTCAGTTCAGAAGCCTGCATCTCTGATGGGATGGGGTTGCATGAGTGCGTGTGGCATGGGCAGCTTACACATCTGGAAAGGCACCATCAATGCTGAACGGTATATCCAAGTTCTAGAACAACATATGCTCCCATCCAGACGTCGTCTCTTTCAAGGAAGACCTTGCATTTTCCAACATGACAATGCCAGACCACATACTGCATCAATTACAACATCATGGCTGCGTAGAAGGAGGATCCGGGCACTGAAATGGCCAGCCTGCAGTCCAGATCTTTCACCATAGAAAACATTTGGCGCATCATAAAGAGGAAGATGCCACAAAGAAGACCTAAGACAGTTGAGCAACTAGAAGCCTGTATTAGACAAGAATGGGACAACATTCCTGTTCCTAAACTTGAGCAACTTGTCTCCTCAGTCCCCAGACGTTTGCAGACTGTTAGAAAAAGAAGAGGGGATGCCACACAGTGGGAAACATGGCCTTGTCCCAACTTTTTTGAGATGTTGATGCCATGAAATTTAAAATCAACTTATTTCCCCTCTAAAAAAAGATACATTTTCAAAGTTTAAAAATTTGATATGTCATCTATGTTGTATTCTGAATAAAATATTGAAATTTGAAACTTCCACATCATTGCATTCTGTTTTTATTCACAATTTGTACAGTGTCCCAACTTTTTTGGAATCGGGTTTGTACAAAGACAGTGAGCGCATCTGCGTCCAACTTCATTCATACAGAGACGCAGAACATGCAGGAGTAATATTTAAATAGTATTTTGCAGTTTAATATTCACAGACACCATTATATATTCAGCTATAGTCTGGAGCCCTGCGCTTTAGATAAACACGGAAGCGACTGAACGCAGCTGCAAGTACCGCGGGAGTCAATACTACCGGTAATACAGAAATGCTGGTATCATCACATTTTTATAATTTCAGTACTGACTTGGTACCGAAGTACCGGTACTTGTGACGTCCCTACTAGCTAGTATACCTTAATGCATGCATTTTTATATATAACAATAACTTGTTATATTATTCTAGCATAAAAAGTGATTTATTTGTACAGTAAAATTTTAAGTTTGTGCATGTAGATTTATGCAACATTGTACTTTTACTCATCTCATTCGCAAATGATATATTCTTTATAGTACATCAAAACATCTTGCTTTATCTGCTTCCTATCACTGTTTCTATTGTAGAGCTACATTATATTGCCAAAAGTTTTGGGACACCTCCTTTACATGCAACTTTAATGACATCCCGTTCTTAATCCGTAGGGTTTAATATGGAGTTGGCCCACCCTTTGCAGCTATAACAGCTACAACTCTTCTGGGAAGGCTTTCCACACGGTTTAGGAGTGTGTTTTGGGGAATTTTTGACCATTCTTCTAGAAGCGCATTTGTGAGGTCAGACACTGATGTCACATTCGCTGCTATAATTCATCCCAAAGGTGTTCTATCGGGTTGAGGTCAGGATTCTGTGCAGGCCATAGACCGTAAAAAAAATATGGACAACGTGACTTCATTCGCTTCCGCTAAGGAAACGTGAAGCCTCTGGAGGTCCGAATATGGCGGTGACATCTTCGCTGAGACTCTGTCCCAAATCTGCTCAGTAGTGATCTTGGGACCGGAGTCTGCACAGTAGAGAGCAGGAAGTAGAGGCGCGATATCAAAAGCCCCACACTCGCGCAGATGCAGATTCATGTCGGGGTGAAATAAAGTAGAAATTAAAGCTAAAGCTCCAATCTCCTTCCAAAAATCCTGAAAAAAGTTTGTGCCTCAGTGACAACTTCACTCAGAGAAGCTGTCAATCATGACATCACACCCCCCGTTTTTATAGCATCAAATAATTAACTAAAACTAAACTTATTTAAAGAACGAACACTTGAAATTAAATCAGCATGATAAAAAAACTGCCTAAAATGACTGAAGCCATCTTTGGGAAATTATGAAGTGTAATTTGATTTAGTTTTTCGCATCCATTAGAATCCATGGAGGGGCGGGGTTATGAGCTATACTGAGCTATACCAGCCACCTGGGGGTGATTGAGGCGCGTAGGCTTCAGTTATTTACAGGAGTGCTGCAGGCTTGGTGCAGGCCAGTCAAGTTCCTCCACACTCGCTCATCCATGTCTTTATGGACCTTGCTTTGTGCATTGGTGCCCAGTCATGTTGGCTAAGTAAGGGGTCATTCCCAAACTGTTCCCACAATGTGAACAGCATGAAATTGTCCAAAATGTCTTGGTATGCTGAAGCATTAAGAGTTCCTTTCACTGGAGCTAAGAGGCCAAGCACTGCATCCGATGCTTTGCATTGCACTTGGTGATATAAGGCTTGAATGCTGCTGTTCGGCCATGGAAACCCATTCCATCAACTTACGTGGCTTTCCACTTCGTGGTAAATTCCCAATTGCTTCCACTTTCTTACAATACCACTACCAGTTGACAGCAGAATATTTAGTAGTGAGGAAATTTCACCAATGGCCTTATTGCACAGGTGACAACCTATCACAGTACCACACTTGAATTCACTGAGCTCCTGAGAGCAACCCATTCTTTCACAAATGAAGCAGTCTGCATGCTGCTTTGTGCTTGACTTTATATACCTTTGGCCATGGAAGTGATTGGAACACCGGAATTCAATGATTTGGAGGGTTGTCCCAATAGTGTATTTGACTTTATTCTCCTCCATCTTGTCTGTTTGGTTGACCAGCTGAAGATGATTTTCACTAGTGAATCCAGTCTTTATTTCGCCAAGAATATTGTATCACTCTTGGTGTGAATAGACCTTTCATGTATGATTCATCTCACAATCGTTGTAAATGGCTCCTTATTGTGTAACTCATTAAATGTGGTTTTAATGAGTGGTTCGAGATGCATGTGTACTGAATGAATACAGTATTGTTTTAACCATTGTAAATTTTTAACTCTTCTGTTAGATGGGACAATATTGTTTATATGAATATAATTTGTTGCGAACATGTCTGAAAAGTAACAAAGAACATGGAGTGAGCTGCTGCCGGATAAGTGCAAGTTGTCTTAGATAAACATGAGACAGGCTTTATATTAAAGCTGCAGTCTGTAAATTATTATTATTATTTTTTTTTTTTTTTTTTGCTCAAATTGATTTTGGATCATTTTTAAGCAAGTACATAACCAGCCAGTGTTTAAAACGATCTCCTTACCTTAGCCTAATTCACAGCGGTAGGCTTGTAATAATATGTTGTAATTTGAATGGTACTGGTAGGTTTCCGCGGGAAATAAGACAGCTTCCGCCATTTGTCTTTGCTTCATTAGGTCACGTCTGTGTACATAAAGGAGTCTGGGCTAGTAGGCGATATCTCGTGTGTGGATGCTGCAGGTGGCGGATCGTTTGTGGCCTCTTCTTACAGCAGCTGGAATATAATTAAACTTGTCATTTTGATGGCGGCTTGTAATCCAGAAAGTTCAAAACGACAATCACCGTTGACAACTGGTGCGTTGATAGACAACCCACGCATACAACTCAAAACGTTAAATTAATTCACACTGAGGAGCACTCTGTTGCACAACCCATGTAAAGAAGATAACTGCAAATAACTGCAGTTTCAGGGTTCAAACAGATGGCGACAGAGGTAAAACTTGCGGACTACAGCTTTAACGCTGCATTCACACGGGGCGTCAGCGCTTGACAGAGGGCATGGCTGATGCGACAGTCATAGTGATAACAGCCAATCACACATCTGCTCTAGGGTTGCATGAACGCAATTGGCTAGCATTTGCTTTAGGGTATTTGCATAGGGCGATCTGATTGGATGACGCCTGCATTGATGCTTAAAGTTGAGAAATCTTCAACTTCGGCCGCTTGCAACGCGAGTGAAGCGACGCGACGGAACCCACAATTCAGTTCGGCAACACATGACGTCACCCATTCTAAGTAAATGAGAAGCGTTAATACATGCCCCGTATTAATGCAGCGTAAGCACTTCAAAGTTAATCATAAACCTACGTTTGTTTGGTACTGTTGCTGTACTGAAAACATACCAAACCATGACTTCAAAACCGAGGTGCTTACCAAACCATCTTTTTTGTATATTGTTACATGCCTGCTAATTTGGTCAAATATAAGAGCCAGAATAAATGACAGTCCAACGATAGTATTAACCCCTTCTCCAGCTCCCCCCATTTTGGCAAGTGCGGTATAAATTACATACCCAAAATAAAAATTGCTGCTCATAAGTCATTCAGATAGACATACACTCACCTAAAGGATTATTAGGAACACCTGTTCAATTTATCATTAATGCAATTATCTAATCAACCAATTATATGGCAGTTGCTTCAATGCATTTAGGGGTGTGGTCCTGGTCAAGACAATCTCCTGAACTCCAAACTGAATGTCGGAATGGGAAAGAAAGGTGATTTTAAGCAATTTTGAGCGTGGCATGGTTGTTGGTGCCAGACGGGCCGGTCTGAGTATTTCACTATCTGCTCAGTTACTGGGATTTTCACGCACAACCATTTCTAGGGTTTACAAAGAATGGTGTGAAAAGGCAGTCCTGTGGGCGAAAATGCCTTGTTGATGCTAGAAGTCAGAGCTGATAGAAGAGCAACTTTGACTGAAATAACCACTCATTACAACCGAGATATGCAGCAAAGCATTTGTGAAGCCACAACACGCACAACCTTGAGGCGGATGGGCTACAACAGCAGAAGACCCCACCGGGTACCACTCATCTTCACTACAAATAGGAAAAAGAGGCTACAATTTGCATAAGCTCACCAAAATTGGACCGTTGAAGACTGGAAAAAATGTTGCCTGGTCTGATGAGTCTCGATTTCTGTTGAGACATTCAGATGGTAGAGTCAGAATTTGGCGTAAACAGAATGAGAACATGGATCCATCATGCCTTGTTACCACTGTGCAGGCTGGTGGTGGTGGTGTAGTGGTGTGGGGATGTTTTCTTGGCACACTTTAGGCCCCTTAGTGCCAATTGGGCATCGTTTCGCCACGGCCTACCTGAGCATTGTTTCTGACCATGTCCATCCCTTTATGACTACCATGTACCCATTCTCTGATGGCTACTTCCAGCAGGATAAAGCACCATGTCACAAAGCTCGAATCATTTCAAATTGGTTTCTTGAACATGACAATGAGTTCACTGTACTAAAATGGCCCCCACAGTCACCAGATCTCAACCCAATAGAGCGCCTTTGGGATGTGGTGGAAAGGGAGCTTCTTGCCCTGGATGTGCATCCCACAAATCTCCATCAACTGCAAGATGCTATCCTATCAATATGGGCCAACATTTCTAAAGAATGCTTTCAGCACCTTGTTGAATCAATGCCACGTAGAATTAAGGCAGTTCTGAAGGTGAAAGGGGGTCAAACACAGTATTAGTATGGTGTTCCTAATAATCCTTTAGGTGTGTGTGTGTATATATATGTATGTGTGTGTGTGTGTGTGTGTGTGTGTGTGTGTATATATATATATATATATATGTGTGTGTGTGTGTATATATATATATATAAATATAAATATAAAAATATAAATATATATATTAATAATAATAATAATTATTATTTTTTTATTATTTTTTCTAAGTACCACAAAAATATCGGATTAATCGTCAAAATAATCAGCTGATTACTCGATTACCAAAATAATCGTTAGAAACAGCCCTAATCTGAAGTCTTTCTAGAAAACAAACAAAAGCATATTCTTGGGATCTTATGTGAATTATTTGAACAAATTAGAACAGCTCCTGGCAAATGGGTGCATTAGAGCTACAGTTAGCATTGTTACATAAAACAATTTAAAGGATTAATATTGTGCTTTTACTCCTCATTTTCAACCACCATTGAGTGTTTTAATGACTTCCAATTGTAATTTAATGTGGATTTTAGTCATATAATGTTGTTGAAATATGTTATGTATAGCATGAAAATCACACAAATGACATACTGTCGTAATTGTGTTTATTAGCTTGTTGGACGTGTAGAAATATTTATTTGGGTTTGTTTTTAATGGAGCTCCGAACAAGGATGTGTACAGGACATTGTCATCCAGAAGGACAGGAATTATGGTCAAATAATATGATTGGCAGCTCTAGACCGAATGAGTGCTTGCTGAGGTCATAACTCACTCAAGCCAGGAACAGAATGGACACAGCGCTATAATTCAGTGGGAAATTAATAGAAATTGTATTCTGTATGATGAAATATTTTGCAAACGTGAGAATAAATAAAGTGCAGGTAGCCACTCATTTTGGTACTTGCAACTCACAAGCTGTTAAAGAGGCTGGCGAATAATTTTTTTTTTTTTTTTTTTTGATGTGCGAAACCTGTAAGATTTAGTATACTTATGCACAATACATGCACTATTTAACCAGAGCAAATGTGCGGAGTGAGAGGAAGTGGGTGTGTGCCACTTCGCCGTCGGAGACAAGAGCGAGAACGCTCAGCTGATGTTATTGCCTGTGCCGCTGACAACAAATCGGAATGACCGAGACGTGGGACTGACTGGCTGGTCACCGGTCCAGGCAAGCATGCAGAAAAACATCTGATTCCGGTCCCTGGCCGATCGATTGGTGCATATTGGCCAAACAACACTTAATTTAAATGTATATTTAATCACAATAGAGATGTTACAGCCACTGTAATTTCTTGAACAAGAATATGTGGACATTAAAACATACTGATGTATTCTCCTGTGTTAGTGTAGGTTTATAAATGATGGAACTATGCTGCACTATATTATGATTGTTTAAAATGTTATTAATATATCGTGCAGCCTTAGAAAATTATATAATAATGGGTTATTAATAAAATAATAATAATAATCTGTATTTAACCCAAATCTGATCGAGATAGTGATGACCCCTATACTAATCATCTTGTAATGAATGTTACAAGTTCTAACTTTGAGTATTAATAATTATATGCAGTAAAAGACAAAACAATATAATGCAAGCAGCGTAACGGGTTTTGCCACAAGCTGATATCGCAAGACAGCTTTTTTCCTCTGCGAGAAATATATCGTCACGTTTTAATATTGAGATTTTGTGGCATGTGAAAATGCAAATTCACTCTGTGACAGTAGGTGGCGCTTATGGAACAGCAGCAATATAGAGATTGCTTGGTTAACACTACACAAAGCAGCACTGCTTTAGAACTAGTGCGCCAGAGAAACAAGCACACGGCCACCTTTAGAATTTAGTTTGAACTTCCGTTTTTGCAGTAGCTCTGTATATTTCTATGGCATCACTGTTGAAGAGTAATTAGCTGGTGAAATGGATTTACTTGATGTGGAGTTAACAAAAGATATCATGAGCATTATAATGTTTGAAGCGGATTTCATAAATGTCATTAGACGGAAAGATTTTAAAATGAGTGGTTCATTCATAAATCTGAAAGATCTTTCCTTCATACTGTGGAAATGCATCGGAAGGCCGAACACCGCAAGCACAGCGCTGAAAAAGGGGCGGGACTACATAACAGAGGTTAGAGAAAGAAAATGCCACCAAAACTCAGTCGGCCAAAATAAAACAAAAAACATAAATTGGAACCGAACAGTTTTTGCTCCAAAAACACGATCAGGAACCAGCTGGTTCTGATCTATGGCTAGTCAACTGGTGTGTATCTATAAATTTACAATAACATTTCAAAATGAGACCCTGGACCACAAAACCAGTCGCAAGTCACATCGTACATTACACATTATACATTTTTCTTTTATGCCAAAAATCATTAGGATATTAAGTAAAGATCATGTTCCTTGAAGATTTTTTGTACATTTTCTACTGTAAATATATAAAAAATGTATGTTTGTAAGTAATATGCATTGCTAAGGACTCCCGTTTGCATGTCTCGCTTTAAGAGCCAATAGTAACTGAAACCAAGTAGTTGGTACAATAATTATTTTTGCATACAAAATCAGAGACTTTACATGTTCAGGTCATGCCTCCAACATGCTTCTGTTGCGTTATTTTCACCCTCTGAGTCTGCACAAATTGAGTTTACAACAAAAATGGCGCACATGCGATAACTGAAAACAAATGTAGATTTCACGTGGCGTTTTTTGCTCATAACTTTGACAATTGCACAGATCAGAATCATTCTTATGATTTTAAAAAAAGCAACATAAACATTGTGTCGATCATGAGATATTACTAACAGAATGTTATATTGCATGTTCAGATATTCATACATGATATTCTGTGGGCCATGAAACTTAAACTCTGGCAGTGACTGGCAAATTTACATTTACTTAAGACATAATGGACTGTGTTTATGATGATACTCAAGACCGGCATTTTGACTTATTTTTGTGTGAGTATTCGCGCGCCGTGAGATGCGTGGACATGCTTGGGCTCGTGTTCATATTGGTGGCATATCTGCGTTATATACGCAGATGCTGATATATCTGCGACAGGATCATATCGGCCGATATATAGACAGACAGCTCGGTCGGGCTCTAGTAAACAGTCATTTTCTCTTAAGTGAACTAAACTGTTAAGAAAACACAAGTATAATGGATTCATGCAGTCAGTCTTAAAATGACTGCTTTGCCATTTATCAATGTTAATCAAACAACAACAAAAAAAGATTAAAGCTGCAAGCAGCATTTATCGGGGTTCAAGCATTTAAGGTGTTTATGTTAGGGTTTATGTCAACCTGAAATGTATTGCTGACGTCACAGAATATGCAAGTCTCCTTGACAGTTCAGTTTTACTCATAATGTGACACAATTGTCAATACCAGCGCTTCAATAGAAATGAAGTGATGAATTGACAAAATGTGATCGTAACTGTTATAATAGTGATTTTTACATATGTCTACATATGAATTATAGAACAATATTAGTTAGTATGACTAAATTATTATTTTAATAAGGTACATTTTGCATGTTAACGCCTTTAAACATGCACTCATACATTTTGTTGCAGCTATAGATATTTAAAATAAATGACTTTGACAATGTGTTTTTAAATTATAATAGTGATTTTTATTTTTATTTTATTATTATTTATTTATTTTTAATTTTTTTATAACAATATTAGGGAATAGTGACAAAATGACTATTTTATCCAGCAGGTGGCAGCAGAGAACACTCATTGACTCGCTTTCATTTTAAAACTCTGTATTTTGTCTCCTTTAAACTCCTTTTAACTCCTTTAAACATGCTTACACACATACACATTTCTCAGCGAAAATGCAACAAAAATTCCTGAAATTCATACCATTGATAGTTTTAAATGCAAACGCTTTTAAACCATTCAAGTGCGACAAGACAGAAGGGAATGTGCAGTCTGTGAATGTCCTGACTAGTGTTCATTTCGTCAGCTATTTGTCTTAGTCCTGTTAAATGTGCTTTTTAGTTTCTATCATATTTAGTCAACCTTGTCCAGTTTTTTTTAGTCAAGTTTTAGTCGACTAAATGTCTGCGCATTTTAGTCTAGTTTTCATCATGTTGCATTTGATAATCCCTATTATTTTGCTCAATTATAAATCACACCGATTGCTGTCATTTGAGAAATGTATTTTTACATTTCATCAGAATTGTTGCACTTTTAACCTATAAGCACAAATCAAGAGTCAATGTCAATCCACGCATGGTTTATTTTACCTCATCTAGTTTCATGATTTATTATAGGCTATTTATCATATAGGCCTAATGGAAACTTAACAAAAAATGTTTAATGGAAATTCCACATTACTTTAATGTTTTTCTATTAAAACAGCTAAAACAGAGTTTTTGTCACACAGAGTACAGTAAGAGCAGTTATTCAGAAAATAATCGAGAGATCATGCTTGGATTTATTAGTTCTGAGAAGGCTTAATGGCAGATTTAGTCATGTTTTTATTTTTTTTAACTACATTTTAGTTATCTTTTTTTTCAGTGATATTGCATGTTGATATAGTCACAGTTATTGTTTAATGACGTTTGTCATCTCGTCTTCGTCTCGACTTTAGTCATGGAAAAAAAGGTCGTCAACGAACATTTTTCGTCATAGTTAAATAATGTCTTAACTTAAAGAGTTGTGAGAAGATATGCGTGTGACAGCGTGTCAGATCCGCGTCATGTTCGGCAGCGGCAGATCTTAAAGTGACCGCAGTCTAATAAACCAGTTGCTGTGATGTCTGTCATTAATGTTAATCAAAGAGTAAAGGTAACAGAAAATTGTAGCTTTAATAAGGATTAACGTATATTTAATTTATGCAGTGAAGACCGTTTGATAACTTTATTCAATTTCTGTATAATTTCTACCTGTTAGACATAGGAAGGCCACAGGTAAATATGACATTTATTATAATGGGTTTTAAGATTGTTTTCAGTTCACATAAGTTTTTTTTCTTTTTTTTTTTTAAAGATTACAACAAATATTAAAAAAATACTGTCTTTTAATTTGTTTCTACATTCATTTGTAGAGTAACTGAAATTATTACAACATATAAATAGATGTTTTTAATTGATTAATTACAGAAAAAAATTAGCAATTAGTTATTTTTTAATCAATTGACAGCACTTTTTAATATAAATTTATATAGTTGTGTAGAGCACTTCTGATGAATGATTCAAGAAATTGACTTTTTTTTTTTCAATATGTCCAAACTCAACCAAGATGCTGGATCTAGTTTAGTCATGGTACGGTTTAGACGAAACAGACAATTAAAAAATATAGTTTTACCATACTACATAAGTAAAGACCTGAGTTGGATGTTTTAGAGGGAGTACTTCTATGAAGATACAATCACAACTGCTTGTTTTTTCTGAAATGTCTGCTGATTTTACGTTGGCCAGCCTAGTTGGACTTCTAGTGATGAACACACTTCATCTTTTATGTGCAGAAACTGCTAAACATTTTGTTGTTGTATTTACAGAAGAATGTTAACTCTTCTTTGTTTGCTTAGCCCGCCCCAACATATCAACATTGCTCAACCAATGCCGTGTGTTTGTGATGGCACTGCAGTTGGAATCAACAGCAGTTTGGAAACCTGTTTGAAAACAGTCATTTGCTAATCCATTTGGTGCAAGCAGAATTTACACTAATGCTGTTTTTTTTTTTAATACTATTTACTATAAACTGTAATTCATATGTGCATCTATAAATCATCACCCTAATATCCTTTTCATATTCACAGACACCTGAAGTCCTTATGCATACCAGCTGTGAAGGTGCACCATGAATTTTGAAGAGCAGGGCATGGGGAGGGTTGTCCATTCCTGGGCCAGATTTGCCCCAGCTGGACAAACTGCCCTCGAAGAGGCCCTAAGGGTCTTTAACCCCATGTCCAAGGATCTGTCGAACACTGAGAGACAAATGATGTCCTTTCTTCAAGAGCTGAGGAAAGAAGGAGCCAAGCCTGTGATTTTGAAGAGCAAAGATGTGTACGGATACACGTCTTGCACCACAGAGCCAATCACTTCCAAGATTGGCAGCAAGGTTCAGAAAGTGCAGAAACCTTGCAAGAAGCGAGGACGGAAAGGTTTGGGCAAGACCAAGGATGTGAATTACTCGATGCTCAGTAGAGCAGCAAAGGACATTCTCCAAAACCAACCCAAGATCCTGCTTACCAATCTCTCGGTGGACCGTCTTAAGCAGAATGTTGCATCGGCAATGCTAGATAAACATTCTGTTCAAGCACAGCAGTGCCTCAAGCTAACAAACATAAAAGGGTTGACCGGAGGCCACACAGCAAGGTTGCAAATTCACTTTGGTGCTGATTCGAAAAACGCATCCAGTTATGCTGTGGGACGGCCATCGAATCGCTCTGGAATTCCGCACTCTCCCACGGAAAATGGCAGTCAGACATCAAACGTTGTTGCCTTAGACAACAAACGTGTTTTGTCGTGTCCTTTCAAAGTAGACGATGCCCTTATTGGAGACTCTGCCCCTGTAGTCTGTCAAAATGGGTTCGGTCTTAAAGATGGTAGCATTTATAAGAACATTGAAACGGTATCAGGTAAACCTGACGTGATGGCCAGTGGTCTAGACAATGGTTCAGTGAGGAGACTCCATTTCCAAAGCTTCAACTGGTCCCAGTCGACACTCACCAACGGACAAGACGTTTCTAGACTGAATGGCAATGGTCTCGAGTGGAAGGTTATAAAAGTCGATGAGTCTGTCACAGATGAGGAGGTGAGGAGGAAGGCACAGAAAATCTTGCAAGTTAACTTGTCGCCTGTGATACAGATCCATCCCCTTCTCGACTCTGTATAGACTCTCGCTGGGGATTTTTTTTGTTACGTTTTCTTGTTTTGCAGAGTTTCTTTTTTTGGAAACAAACCCTAGGTTAACTCTGGATGGGAGCATTACAGTTACCTCCAAATTTTGCATTATCGTCAAGTAGAAACTGACATCATAATCCAAAGATGGGATGCTTTTTTTCCTGCTCTCACAGTATTTTGTTTCCATGACACATCCCAACCTACTTTTTTTATTTTATTTTTTATCAAACTTCTGAAGGAATGGACTGATGAACAAACCCTTATTTATGACTATGCAGTTCCCAGAATGCTCCTTTTGTTGGAATACTGTGGGCATGGACTGCTGTCTTACTGGATCATGGGAACAGACTGAATTTGTAGAGTGATTTATTACATGCTACTGCTTGAAAAGACAATGATAGCCTAACCTAAGTTGGTCTTTATGGTTTTCTACATCCCTGGATCCTGTTGTTGTCAATGTTGCCCAGGTTTTTTTTTTTTTTTTTTGACATCACCCGTTTTGTAATATGTTAGTCTGCCGGCATAGACTGCATATGATATTTTTGTTTTAGGTTCTAACATGTTCAATTTGGGGGCACTTTTTGCATAATTTAATTTCAGGGCAAAATAAATGGCCTTATTCTTTGAGGAGTGAAAAATAACTGAATCTTTGTACTCTTTCCTTCTCGATGTACTTGTTTCATTCTGCAATCCACTTCTCATAAATTCCTCAAATTTCTTTTAATGTGCCAACTCTGGTATTGAATTTCTTTTAAAGTTTTGTTGGTGCCATGACCACAAGGAATTGCAAAAAAATTTAATTGCTTCATTTTATGAGTTCTCAGCATCCTGTCAAGCAGTGGACTTGCCTGTCCATTGACTGAACGTACCTCAAACACTTGAATGGGATAATGTTGTCATTAATCCTGTAGTTAATTGTGTATATTGTTCATTCCGTACATCCAGGAGTTGGTTGGTCTGTTTCTGTTTGATGAATCTTTGCTATCTTGATTGCCTTCTACACATGTTTAACCAGATTCTGAAAATTATAAACTGATCTTCAATATGGTGGTCTTGATCCAGCAGTAATTAAGGCGACTTCTATTGGTAGTATCTTTATTGGAAAAAGAAAAACTCATTCAGGTTGTCATTCACTCAAGTCTTGCTCAAAGATATTTTATTAATGTCAATTTTCTGTCTCGCCAGGTTTCATTTGTTGAGGATGTTCATGATTTATGTGCATAGAGCAAGGCACGACAGGATGGAAATTTCCTTTTTGTCCACAGGAGGAAGAGATAGGTGAGATTTGTTAGCATTCAGCCTAAGGCCTTTGGTTTATAAAGTCTTTTTTCTTCCCAAGCTAAAGTAGATTGATGGCAATGCAGCAGTTTATTGGTGCCACAAAGCAAGCATTTAAAATTTGTTAGAAATTTAAGTTGTGAGTTAACCAACATATGGGTCCGGTTTAAAATTTTTCATCCACATGCAGAATTTATTTTCCTGTTATTCCGCTTTTATTTCCATCCAGTTGAATCTGTGACACTCAGAAGCTGTAAATGTCAGTGTTGTATCTTTAGTTACTGTTATCGAGTTGTGAATTAAAATATGTTTGAGAAATGTTTGGTGTGGATTGCTGGGGTCTCAGTGTGTCTTTTTTTTTTTTTTTTTTTTTTTTTTTTTTAAGAACAGGCAACATCAAATATATATATATATTTTTATGGTACAATGACATCTCCTTTTAGCTGTTTTATTAGGCCTGGATATATTGCATATTGTTATGGGCAATGAAAAATCAAAAGAATAAGTAGTTTTTTCTCTAAAACCTGCTATGTTCAATGCTAATAGACACACCAGAAAACTGCACAAATTAAATTTTATATTACTATTCCAAGTTGCTTGGCAACCATAAATACTTAGCATTTGTCTAATGAACTTGGCAGATGAATTGCTTATTGTGATCATTACTATTAGTATATTTAATTGTTTTTTTTTTGCCATGTTGATTTTGTTGCCACAGTAAAACCGATGAATCCATTGAAAGTGTAAAAAAAAAAAAAAGGGTCCCACTTTGTTAGGTGGCTTTAACTACTATGTACTTATTTCAAAATTAAGTATAATGTACTCATTGGGTTCATATTGTATTGCGAAACACTTTGCTGATATTGAGGTGGGATACGGGTAATGTTAGGGACAAGTGTGCTGGTATGGGTAGGGTTAGGGATGGGTGTGATGGTATGGGTAAGTTTAAAGGTGAAGTTAGGGACGGGTGTGATGGTATGGGTAAGTTTAAGGGTAAAGTTAGGGACGGGTGTGGTGGTGTGGGTAAGTTTAAGGGTAAAGTTAGGGACGGGTGTGGTGGTGTGGGTAAGTTTACGGGTAAAGTTAGGGACGGGTGTGGTGGTGTGGGTAAGTTTAAGGCTAAAGTTAGGGACGGGTGTGGTGGTGTGGGTAAGTTTAAGGGTAAAGTTAGGGAAGGGTGTGGTGGTGTGGGTAAGTTTAAGGGTAAAGTTAGGGACGGGTGTGGTGGTATGGGTAAGTTTAAGGGTAAAGTTAGGGAAGGGTGTGGTGGTGTGGGTAAGTTTAAGGGTAAAGTTAGGGACGGGTGTGGTGGTATGGGTAAGTTTAAGGGTAAAGTTAGGGAAGGGTGTGGTGGTGTGGGTAAGTTTAAGGGTAAAGTTAGGGACGGGTGTGGTGGTATGGGTAAGTTTAAGGGTAAAGTTAGGGACAGGTGTGGTGGTGTGGGTCAGTTTAAGGGTAAAGTTAGGGACAGGTGTGGTGGTGTGGGTCAGTTTAAGGGTAAAGTTAGGGACGGGTGTGGGTAAGTTTAAGGGTAAAGTTAGGGACAGGTGTGGTGGTGTGGGTCAGTTTAAGGGTAAAGTTGGGGACGGGTGTGGTGGTGTGGGTCAGTTTAAGGGTAAAGTTAGGGACGGGTGTGGTATGGGTAAGTTTAAGGGTAAAGTTAGGGAAGGGTGTGGGTAAGTTTAAGGGTAAAGTTAGGGACAGGTGTGGTGGTGTGGGTCAGTTTAAGGGTAAAGTTGGGGACGGGTGTGGTGGTGTGGGTCAGTTTAAGGGTAAAGTTAGGGATGGGTGTGGTGGTATGGGTAAGTTTAAGGGTAAAGTTAGGGAAGGGTGTGGTGGTGTGGGTAAGTTTAAGGGTAAAGTTAGGGACGGGTGTGGTGGTATGGGTAAGTTTAAGGGTAAAGTTAGGGACGGGTGTGGGTAAGTTTAAGGGTAAAGTTAGGGACAGGTGTGGTGGTGTGGGTCAGTTTAAGGGTTTAAGTTAGGGGACGGTGTGGTGGTGTGGGTAAAGTTAGGGACGGGTGTGGTGGTGTGGGTAAGTTTAAGGGTAAAGTTAGGGAAGGGTGTGGGTCAGTTTAAGGGTAAAGTTAGGGAAGGGTGTGGGTAAGTTTAAGGGTAAAGTTAGGGACGGGTGTGGGTAAAGTTAGGGACGGGTGTGGTGGTGTGGGTAAGTTTAAGGGTAAAGTTAGGGAAGGGTGTGGTGGTGTGGGTCAGTTTAAGGGTAAGTTAGGGAAGGGTGTGGGTAAGTTTAAGGGTAAAGTTAGGGACGGGTGTGATGGTATGGGTAAGTTTAAGGGTAAAGTTAGGGAAGGGTGTGGTCTTGTGGGTAAGTTTAAGGGTAAAGTTAGGGACGGGTGTGGTGGTGTGGGTAAGTTTAAGGGTAAAGTTAGGGAAGGGTGTGGGTAAGTTTAAGGGTAAAGTTAGGGATGGGTGTGGTATGGTTAAGTTTAAGGGTAAAGTTAGGGACGGGTGTGGTGGTGTGGGTAAGTTTAAGGGTAAAGTTAGGGGACGGTGTGGTGGTGTGGGTAAGTTTAAGGGTAAAGTTAGGGACGGGTGTGGTGGTGTGGGTAAGTTTAAGGGTAAAGTTAGGGACGGGTGTGGTGGTGTGGGTAAGTTTAAGGGTAAAGTTAGGGACGGGTGTGGTGGTGTGGGTAAGTTTAAGGGTAAAGTTAGGGACGGGTGTGGTGGTGTGGGTAAGTTTAAGGGTAAAGTTAGGGACGGTGTGGTGGTGTGGGTAAGTTTAAGGGTAAAGTTAGGGACGGGTGTGGTGGTGTGGGTCAGTTTAAGGGTAAAGTTAGGGACAGGTGTGGTGGTATGGTAAGTTTAAGGGTAAAGTTAGGGACGGGTGTGGTGGTATGGGTAAGTTTAAGGGGTAGGGTTAGGGACAGGTGTGGTGGTATGGGTAAGTTTAAGGGTAAAGTTAGGGACGGGTGTGGTGGTATGGGTAAGTTTAAGGGTAAAGTTAGGGACGGGTGTGGTGGTATGGGTAAGTTTAAGGGTAGGGTTAGGTATAAGGGAAGTGTCAAAAGTGTAATTATAAATAACTACAGAAATTAATTACACATGCAGGTAATTTTTAAAATGTAAGTGCAATGTAAAAACATGAACGTACACAGTAAGTGAATTGTATCAAATTATTAATTTCAGTGTGTGTACATAGTAGTTAAGGGCACAAATGTTAAGTGGGTCCAAAAAAATGCAATTGGAATTTTTGTAATCATTCTTTTACAATAATCTCAAATCACCAAGATGGAATTTATGTTAGAAACTCTTCTCCTTACCAGTACTTTTGTAAAAGTCAACACATTTTCCACCAGAACTTTTCTGTTCTTTGTTCCAACCATTTTACAACCTTGCAAAAGAAAAGCATCCATAAAACATGATGCTCCTACCGCCATTCTTCACACAAAATCAGCCAACATAGTTCTTGCTATCAAAGCATGAACGTTTTGAAAAGTCTGGTCTCATTACACCATTAAATCATTGTTTAACATTTCAGTTGCTCAAATTGTTCAGCTTGAATGACGAACTCAGATTGTTGAATCTCTCGCATGCCATTGGGCAAATTCCACACATGATGTGATCTGTTTCTACAAAGGCTTTCTTCTACATTTGTGAAATGGGTAGGGTGTTTGTTGCCTCGTGTACCATTTCAACCATCTGTCATGGAGGACCACAGTTTCTTTGAAGTTGCCATAGGCCTCTTGGTGGCCTCTATTTCCCCGGCTTTTCTGGTCTGGGCATGTGAATTTGGAGAGATGCCAGTCTGGCCAGATTAAAATAAAGCTGCAAGAAGCAATAATTGGAAATCACTGTAGTCTCTTTAAAGCCATATTTTTGTAACAAATGAAGGTTTGTGAAAGGAAAGAAGCAGAAAATGTCCATGTTTATCAGTGTACATTGCAGCAAATAATAAAAAATGCAAAAGGAATCATTTGATGAACATCAGTAGTTCTTGAGACCAAGTTGTGAGATCAAGTTGTGAGTTCTGAGACCAAGTTGCATGAGAATAATATGAATTGCTATGTCTCAGTATCATACACTGTGGAATATACAGCTCTGGAAAAGCGTAAGAGATCGCTGCAAAATTAGTTTCTCTTGATTATTTGTAAGTGTTTGAGTGAAATGAACAAAAATTCAAGCAGCTCTGCTTGTTTGATGGCTTGTGTCCTTCCATCTTCCTCTTGATCCCATTCCAGAGGTTTCCAGTGGGGTTCAGGTCTGGAGATTGTGATGGCCATGTCAGGGTCTTGATCTGGTGGTCCTCCATCCACACCATGAATGCCCTGGCTGTGTGGAGCATTGGCGCATTGTCCTCTGGATAAAAACTGCCTGGAGCATTGTCCTCTGGGAAAAAACGATCCTTGGGGAACATTGTCAGAGCAGAAGGAAGCAATTTTTCTTCCAGGATAACCTTTTACGTGGCTTGAGTTGTGCGTCCTTCACAAAGACGGATCTGCCCGATTCCAGCCATACTGAAGAACCCCCAGATCACCACCAATCCTCCACTAAGTTTAACAATAATCCATGCCACACAGGCCAATCAAAGTGTGGATGGAGAACCACCAGATCAAGACCCTGTCATGGCCAGCCCAAACTCCAGACCTGGACCTCATTGAACACCTTTGGAATGGGATCAAGAGGAATCAAAGGCATCAAACAAAGCCAAGCTGCTTGGGTTTTCGCGCCAGGAGTGCCATAAAGTCGCCCAACAGCAATGTGACCGACTGATAGAGAGCATGCCAAGACACATGAAAGCTATGATTGGAAATCTGAGTTATTCCACCAAATATAGATTTTTGAACTCTTCCTGAGTAAAAACATCAGTATCGTGTTTTCTTTGCTTTATTCAGTCTGAAAACATGGCTTTTTTATTTTTTATTTTGACGAGTTGAATGCTCTAAATGACCTTTTTTATTTGAAATCTGGAAGAAATGTTGTCAGTAGTTTATAATATTAAACTGAAATGTTAATTTTACTCAAACATATAAATAGTAAATCCAGAAAAACAAATTTTGCTGTGGTCTCAATTTTTTCCAGAGCTGTATGTCTACTTAAACACATGATAGTGCCTCACTTTGATAGAATGTTTTTAGCACATTTTATCCAGCCCTCTGGAACCAAGAAACTGGAACTTCCTTGGGTGTACCAAAGTTTATGAAAATAACTCATTCCATTTAAGATTTATAGCCATAATAGTAGCCTTACCCTTAAATGGATTCCAGTTCAAGTCCAATCAGGAAACCAGCATTAGACGACTATTTTCCCAAACCAGTTAAGAGCAAACCCCACCCCACTGCTTGATTTTGTTTACAAATGAAATCCGCTATCACCCATCAAGAAATGTTCAGTCTTAATGGATGGATCCGCAGTGATGCGATAGCTGATACACCTTAAAAAAATTTGAAAAATTGTTTTAAAGGATCACGCCGACTTTTTGGGACTTTAGCTTATTCACCGTATCCCCCAGAGTTAGCTAAGTCCATACATACCATTCTCATCTATGTGCGTACCATAACTCTGTCTGACGCACCCACCACTAGCCTAGCTTAGCACAAAGACTGCAGGTAAACGGCTCCAGCTAGCCTACTGCTCAGTAAGTGAAAAAATAACCCCAACATTTTCCTATTTACATGTGATGTATATAGTTACATCGTAATGCCTGAAAATAGCACCGCTCTGTGCAAGCCGGTTGTCACGTTGGTTATGTTGACGGAAGTTAGCCTATTTTCAGGTGCTGCGTAATATCATTGCGCCGCTGCACCCATGGTACGGCAGCAAAGTTCCTGGATTATTACGCAGGAATGAGAGAATAGTTCCTAGCCATATCGGTCTAGAAACTTTTCATTTTCCGTCAGTCTTAGTACACGATGTAACTATACACATCACAAAATCTAAAAAGGAAAATGTTAATAAGCTAATAATAAACGGTGAATATGCTAAAGTCCCAAAAAGTCGGTGTGAAGTGTTAATGCTGCCTTAAAATTAAGTTTAGACAGCTTGAAATGTGTAGTAAGTGGCAACTTGGATATTTGAGTTGACAACTTAAAATATTTAAAGCAGCATGAACACTTAAGTTGAAACAATATTTTTTTTACAGTGATATTACGGTTAATGTTTGGGGTTAGGTTAGGGTTGGGTTTTGTGATTGAGTTACTACACTTAACTGGTTTGGAAAAAATGTTTTTTGTTTATTTCTCAAAAGTAAAAAAAAAAAAAAAATGACCCAGTGAATCCAGTTAGATGAGCACTTGCATTCCCATTTGGGGCGCGGCACGTTTTCTGTCTCTGGGACTTATTGTTTGGACTCAAAGATGTGTTTTGATAATAAAAGATAAATCCTGAGTTTTAACACCTCATTCTTGAAGTTCTAACAATAACAGTTCAACACTGTCACACAATAAATATGTAAGGACTGAACCAAATCCACCAAACCAACACGAGGCCAATCCTAATCTTCTGTGGTCTCATCACCACATTCATTCTTTGGCATTTGAGGAACTCCATTTGGCATGACATAACTACAGATTGCTGAATTATTGAAAGGACTGCAACTTCTTTGGAGCTTACATACGCCTCTTGCTGGCTCCCGAAAGCCTCAGGGATGTCTGTTCTGGGCATGTGGTTTTGGTGGACAGCCAATTCTGGCCACATTCATAGAAACTGATGGCTAAATGCAAGAATGGTTAAACACTGTAACAACAAATGCAGTTCAGCTATTTCTATGTTCTTGTATGGTGGTTTGCAAACAATACTGATCATCACCTGCATGATTTTGTAGATGCGAGTTGGTTTTTGTTAAAACTTCTTTGCTCAATGTGGTGCTCAGATCTCTACATAACTCTTCTTTTGCCATTTTGTTTTGTTGTCCAAACTTAACAACAGGTGCATTTTTTATTTATCCCACTCAAAGTCAGATTTCTTCTCCAATACTTGACCACCTCTCCACATTTACTTTAAAATGTGTTAGCTCTCACAGACAAACACCACATGCCTCCTTGACTACATTGTAGTCTCCTCCTTTCATACATTTCAAAGCAAACACAATGAAAGGTGTGACATGACAGATTTGTGTGTGACCCAGAAGCCTCTCTGTCTAGAGTGGGGATGGGTGTCGCTGCTTTGTTGCGGGAGAGTGCGATGAAAATGGGGGGATGGGAAATGAGTGGAACTGGAAGAATGGCGGAGGAAAAGCCCATGCTATGAATACACTGCAGTCCTCATTAGCCCTGGGTCCTAAAGCCCTCGGGATATTCCCCAAATCACAGAAATTAGCAAAGAAAATGTACCTCAGAATGGTCAATGCATTATTGGATGATCTTTTTGAAGTTGTTTATCACCACAGTCCATTAAAACCTGTTTGTAGCTGTTAGGTCTGTTTTTACTAGCCAAAAATAGCTTCCTGTATGAGGCCTAACACGCTTACTGCCAATGATTGATGTACCAAATTATTACTTCAGTATTTGCAAGGCAGAGCTGCATTGATGTTAATCAAACATATCATCCTTACAATTAATCAAACATAATTTTTTTATGATTAATTCAGCTTGAACCGCTTAGCATACACAGTCCTTTTAACTATTTCCCCACCAGTGTTTTTGAAAAAATGTTGCCAGCCAGCACCATTTTTTATCATTTTCACAGAAGTTTCATGCCCCCCAGAATATTTTGTTGTATGAATATATCAAATGCATGCAATATATCAAAAGAAAGAACAGACCCTCTGCTTGATGCATTTTTTAATCAACACTTGAATGTGGGTAAGTTTCATAAAAAAGCAACATTTTGAGTGAACAGCTGAGAAAATTGCATTTTTGTCAAAGACTAAAATGGATCGGATTCAGAATGATCATCAAAACATAAGTCCTGTTTCCACCGAAATTACCCAGAACAATTTGTCCTAGGAACCATTTTTTTCAGACCTGCTGCTGTCTGCGTTACCATCGCGATCTAAAGTACCGTGAACATTAGTCCGGTGACGTAGGACTGCACGCAACTTTCCAGTTCCCACTGGATTACGTCCTCCGCATAAAAACTTAATAAAGCCTGAACCTCATCGTAGGTCCATTGGTCATATTTTTTTAAACTCCATTGTTGATTCGAATAGCTAACAACTCTTACTGCACGCACCGCAACAGACTTTTAGGTTGAAATAAAATGCTGCGTGAGCGCAACCAATCACCATGTTGAGCACCCAAATCCCACCCCCGAAAGTTCCTGAACTTTGAAAAAGTATGGTATCATGAGCAGGGCCGTTTTGAGGGGAAAATCTTTACCCGGAACTTTATTTAGACCGGTTCCTGTGGTAGAAACACACCCCAAAGTCCCTAGTTCCTGGGGAAAGTTCCCGCGGTGGAAACGCAGATATAGATGGAGTAGATCGAGTCCATCAACACCCCCAAAGCTTCGCAGTCCTATAGCTCATCCTGGGTCGTCCTGTATTTTTGATCAGGAGATCTTTCAGAAGATGTGTAATAGCGCCCCTACCCTAAAACTATGAAAATGCGGAAAAGGGGGACATTTCCGTTAGTGGCTGGGAAGCGTCTCATAAATGACGGAAATTTCTGTCAATGGCTAACAAAGAGTTAAACCTTGTACATAATTTATGTGTAGGTGCATTATTTATTTGTGTTTTTTTGTGACTTATACTTTAAAAAAAAATAGAGACTTAAGTTTGACAATTTCTTATTGACTCAAGATTCAAGAGTGTAAAATGTAAATATTGACTCGAATGTTTGCAATTCAAAATACAAACCCAATTCAAAAAAAGTTGGGACATTGTACAAATTGTGAATAAAAACAGAATGCAATGATGTGGAAGTTTCAAATTTCTATATTTTATTCAGAATACAACATAGATGACATATCAAATGTTTAAACTGAGAAAATGTGTCATTTTAAGGGAAAAATAAGTTGATTTTAAATTTCATGGCGTCAACACATCTCAAAAAAGTTGGGACAAGGCCATGTGTCCCACTGTGTGGCATCCCCTCTTCTTTTTATAACAGTCTGCAAACGTGTGGGGACTGAGGAGACAAGTTGCTCAAGTTTAGGAACAGGAATGTTGTCCCATTCTTGTCTAATACAGGCTTCTAGTTGCTCAACTGTCTTAGGTCTTCTTTGTGGCATCTTCCTCTTTATGATGCGGCAAATGTTTTCTATGGTGAAAGATCTGGACTGCAGGCTGGCCATTTCAGTGCCCGGATCCTTCATCTACGCAGCCATGATGTTGTAATTGATGCAGTCTGCGGTCTGGCATTGTCATGTTGGAAAATGCAAGGTCTTCCCTGAAAGAGACGACGTCTGAATGGGAGCATATGTTGTTCTAGAACTTGGATATACCTTTCAGCATTGATGGTGCCTTTCCAGATGTGTAAGCTGCCCATGCCACACGCACTCATGAACCCCATCCCATCAGAGATGCAGGCTTCTGAACTGAGCGCTGAGAACAACTTGGGTTGTCTTTGTCCTCTTTAGTCCGGATGACATGGCGTCCCAGTTTTCCAAAAAGAACTTCAAATTTTGATTGGTCTGACCACAGAACAGTTTTCCACTTTGCCACAGTCCATTTTAAACGAGCCTTGGCCCAGAGAAAACGCCTGCGCTTCTGGATCATGTTTAGATATGGCTTCTTTTTTGACCTATAGAGTTTTAGCCGGCAACGGCGAATGGCACGGTGGATTGTGTTCACCGACAATGTTTTCTGGAAGTATTCCTGAGCCCATGTCGTGATTTCCATTACAGTAGCATTCCTGTATGTGATGCAGTGCCGTCTAAGGGCCCGAAGATCACGGGCATCCAGTATGGTTTTCTGGCCTTGACCCTTACGCACAGAGATTGTTCCAGACTCTCTGAATCTTTGAATGATGTTATGCACTGATGATATTAACTCCTTTCTGATATTGCTCCAGTATTTTTGGCCGCAGCATTGGGGGAATTGGTGATCCTCTGCCCATCTTGACTTCTGAGAGACACTGCCACTCTGAGAGGCTCTTTTTATACCCAATCATGTTGCCAATTGACCTAATAAGTTGCAAATTGGTCCTCCAGCTGTTCCTTATATGTACATTTAACTTTTCCGGCCTCTTATTGCTACCTGTCCCAACTTTTTTGGAATGTGTAGCTCTCATGAAATCCAAAATGAGCCAATATTTGGCATGACATTTCAAAATGTCTCACTTTCAACATTTGATATGTTATCTATATTCTAGTGTGAATAAAATATAAGTTTATGAGATTTGTAAATTATTGCATTCCTTTTTTATTCACAATTTGTACAGTCACAACTTTTTTGGAATCTGGTTTGTAGAATCAATAGTTGCGATTTGTCGATTTGCGAATAGTCCTCCTTGAATTCAAATACATACTTGGTTGTGATTCGTCTTTGCTTTCTAGCATCTGCTAAAATCACAAAATAAATTTTTAACTAAAGTCTAAAATGTATACTTATCTCAGTTTTTTTAAAGAACATTTTGTTCAAACCTGAAATTCCACACCTTTTTTTAAAATTTGACTGGCTTTATCTTTTTCAAAAATAAAGGATGTTGTCTTCCCATCAAGTAGTATGAACAGGTGGTCGTTTTCCTCTGGGGAATTTGCACTCTTTTCCCTCCTGCGTTATGCTTCAGTTGACTGCAATGACTGAACAAGACAAAAATACCCTTCTATTATATCAACGAGACCTTTGGGATTATACATTGCATTTGGATATATTAATGAGACCCCAAGTTTTAGTCCCCGGACAGTTGATTTACTTTACAACTGGCCAAGAACCCTCTCAAAAACAACAGGTAAACAAATGTACCCAATGTTTTTAGCAGATGTCTTTATTGAACTGAAAGCACCACGGTAGGCTGATGTTGCCTAGGACATAATTAGGGTCTTTTATTTATAGGTTCAACCATATACAAAAGTGTTGAGGCCAGGTTCTCTGTAGTAGTTAGCTGATTGCAGGTAAACAAAGGGAGAGGAGGTCAACGCTGCTGTCTGTGCTAGTCGAGGAGGTTGGGTGTGTCTGTAGCGGCTGAATCCTGAAACAAACAAATATAGATGAGGATAACTCATCTACAAATGTGTTTGACCAGTAGAAATGGTCAAATAATTGTAAGTAGTTAAAATTACAAGCACATAGGATTTTCTGCACATAGGATTTACCCCAAATGGTTCTGCAAATGCCCTGTAGCCACTGTATAAAGGGTTTGGGATGGATACTAAAGCAGGGTTTCCACCACCTTTTGTGGAAGCACCATCTTCATCATCATTCTGTTGAGCAATAAATAAGACATTACATTCATTCATCTTTGAAAGAATATTATGTTGCATCATAAATGAAATTATTTAGTTTTCTGGGATCGAAAGTTTCTGAGTTATCATTTGAAATGATTTCACTTCAGTTGGTTTTCATTGTTTTCTTTTCCCCGAGTTTGCTGGCCAAAAGAGAATGAGACCGAGCTCGTATTAAAACAAGAATCAACATGGGCTTGGCTTTTCAGAGATGGCAAGAACTGAGGGATTTGAAATGTTGTGAAAGTGACATAGAGATTCTGTTTTTATTACTCAACTGGTGAGTAAGGTGTTTTATTGAACAGATAAATTGCCATATGTAGCTGTCTAACAGAGTTCACTGTAAAGCATTATCTATTGTGAAGGGTCAATATCATCCGCACATAGCCGAAGCACAACCAAAACAATATTCTTCTGCAAAATGCATTTGCAATTTTGCTGTTGTTTTTAATTGCTAGAGTGCCACAAGTTACATAATGTACCTTTAATCAAAAAGATTAAAATAAAACATGTTTTTAGGAATATGGTGTAACCAGTAATGATTTGTGTATTAATCAAATGTAAACACAATTCAGAACATTGGAGCTGGAAAAAGAAAGCTTGTGATTGAAACCTTTTAGATATTCTGAGATTACATTTTGAGACAGACAGAGATTTCAATTTACCTTGAAATACTGGAAGCGAAAGGCGTCATTCTTGTGCTTGAGGACATAGTATGCGAGCCCGCCGACAATACAAATAATGGCAATGACAATTAACACAGTGGTCACTGCGACGCTGCTGGACTGTGAGATTGGAAGAACTGCTGGCACCTAGAAATTAGATTGTATATTTCACTGTATGTAATATCATTAATGACTTTTATAATTCAAATTTAGATTAATTTGTGAGTACTGCTACAACTATGGCAAACTATGATATTTTGAGATTACATTTTGGAATGGCAGGGTGGGTAGGTGGATGGATGATGCATGGGTTAGTGGATTGATGGGTAGATGGATGCTTGGGTGGATGGTTTGGTGGATTGATGAGTGGATGGATGGATGGATGGATGGATGGATGTGTTTTGATGGATGGATGCATGGGTGGGTGGGTGGATGGATGGATGCGTGGGTGGATGGATGGATACGTGGGTGGGTGGATGGATAGATGGATGCATTGGGTGGATATATGGATGGATGCGTTTGGATGGGTGGGTGGGTGTTTGCGTTTGGATAGGTGGATGGGTGGGTGGGTGGTTGGTTAGATGGATGGATGGATGATGCATTGGGTGGATAGATGGGTGGATGCGTTTGGATGGGTGGTTGGTTGGATGGATGATGCATTGGGTGGATAGATGGGTGGATGCGTTTGGATGGATGGGTGGATGCGTGAGTGGATGCATGGGTGGATGCATGGGGGGTGGATGAATGGATTTGTGGGTGGATGGATGGGTGGGTGGATGGATGGATGGGTGGGTGGATGAATGGATTTGTGGGTGGATGGATGGATGGGTGGATGGGTGGATAGATGAAAAATGCAAAGCAAAACTGCTGCAATCTAAACCATTAGTGCAATTATCCATGATCCTCTCTAATAAATTCTGCCTGTACATCCATAAAGCAAAGCGGTTCTCCAATATGCTCCACTGTACTAATACAAAAGTGGCCACTTACTGGAACAGGAGGTGCTCTCAAAGGCCCATCAATGACATGGATTAGGCCATTGATGGCTGGAATGTTCCAGTCCAATATAACCTTATTATTCAACAGTTTTTGGGGTTGAGAGTTCTGTGGAAACCAATAAAACATACAGATTGCTTGACATTGTTTACAAATTGACCTCTAAGCGGTGTAAAGTTGCTGAGGTTTGTTTACCTCAGCCTGACTGGTGGAATTGGAGGGAATTGTTACAATGAGGTCAGAGCCCAGGCGAGACCGGATTGCTGTGTTGTGCTTCATGTCCTCGTAGTATTGAAGACTATTGATGCTGGATATATGATACAGCAAATCCCTCCATGATAAAGTCTGAAAAAGGAAATAAACTGAATCAAGGCCAGCAGTGAAAGAGAGCGTGTCCTACTGGTTCCTCCTGTCTTTGTTAGTTCTCTTCCGCTTAGTTTTCTCTGACTCATCCACGTTTGTTCATATGAAAATTATTTTTGGCTTATATTGATAATCACCTTGTTTGCAGAGAAACCACCGTTATGAGGTACAAAAACTGTAATGTTTAATGATTTGTCGGACAAGGACTTCAGCAGGTTCTTGCCCTCCTCTCCATCTTCTGCGTACTTCAGTAAAGTCTGTAGAAAGAAACCAACAGAAAACGTGACTCCATTGTTATGAAATTAGAGGAATATTCCTGGTTGAATATGACTTAATTTCTATTGGCATTAATTGAGTGGCAAAAAATCTATTCACTTCAGTTGATTTTTATTGCTTCATTTTTTTAATTTTTTATTAAAATGATTAAACAAAATGATTTGGGAATATGTTAAACTATTTGTCAGTTTTTCCTGTGCCCACTCTTTCCGTCCTGTTAGTCTTTTGCTTTTAATTAGAAAAGCCAGTTCCTTGCTGACATCATCCTCCAGGAAGTGGCATTATTTTTAGAGGGAAACAGCACAAACATCTTGGATTCAATGAATTCTGTGATGCTTTGTGGTGTTAGCTGGTTTCTAAAACATTCATTCTATTTGGTCAAATTCCTCTTTTACTAACTTGAGTGCTTTATTTCCATCCTTTTCATTTTCTTGACATTGGATAAATAATCAACAGATATAAGTTGTAATTTATAATTAAAATAACATGTTATTATAATTAATGTTTAAGTGACTGACAAGAACATATTTTTGAATTTGTGGTCAGTAATATTTTTTTATGTAAAAAAAAAAGAAAAAAAAGAAAGACGTCTCTTATGCACACCAAGGTTGCATTTATTTGGTCAAAATTACAGTAAAATATTGTGACCTACTATTATAATTTAAAATAACAGTTTTCTATTTGCATATATTTAGAGCCCGAGCACCGATGATGACCCTATTGTAATTGCTCTGAAATTAATCACATTTTTGAGGGGCTAAACATGCTCGAAAACCCATTAAACTTTGCACACACGTCAGAAGTGGTGAACATTTACGTCTGATGTGGGTTTCAGAACCATGTGTTGTAAAATGGCTCACTAGAGCCAGCTACAAAATTTAGATTAAGCGTTGTTCGCACTACGTTTCACGTACAAGTATGAAATTCAGTAGACACATGTAACAGCCCAATACCTACAAAAAAGTCCCAGGGAGCAAAATCTGAAAACCCAATTTAGAATTTTCTAAGTGCTAAGAGGTGGTGGTGGCATGGGTGCAAGGGCCCTTTCATCGCTGCTTGCAGCTTTAATTGGAAAATGTAATTTATTCCTGTAATCAAAGCTGAATTTTCAGCATCATTACTCCAGTCTTCAGTGTCACATGATCCTTTAGAAATCATTCTAATATGCTGAATTTGCTGCTCAAAAAACATTCTTGGCTCCTTTCAGTCGGTCACAAATCGGGATAACGTAAGGGATCCTTTTCGAGTCTAACTAAACGAGCCAATGAACATTGGCATGTGTTCCGCCCCCTCACAACGTGGGTATAAATACGGAAGCAGATGCTGCATATCTTTGCATTTTGCTTCGGAGCTGAGCGGATGTGTTCAACTCTATCTTTTGTGTTTCTGTTACGAGTCATTTGCTGTTTTCAGAGAGCTTGTCTCTTATTGGTGCTGGAGTGAAGGTATTCGCAGTAGTGACGCGATCTCAAAGCTGTTCTCACAGCTGGTGTGTGCGCTGTGAGAGAGCACTCAAGAGCTGTTTTTACAGCTGGTGTGTGCGCTGTGAGAGAGCACTTAAGGGTTGTTTTGACAGCTGGTAAGAGTGAGCGCCTTCAACAAGAGTGGAGTGCACACAACAGACTTGCACCTTTCGTCCTGTTGGTCTGACGTGGTCATCCCCTGCGTGCTTCAGCACAAGATCTCTAAAAGAGCAACACAGGTGTGACCCTGCATCTTTTTCAAGATGACATTCCGCCCGTGTGTTTCTGGATATGCGGTCAATATCTGCCTACAGTGGATGGCAGCAGAGGGCCGCCCGCAAGAGAGGCGCCCAGCCCGTCCAGGCCCCGGCTAAATTCGCTGGTAAGAGGAAGCGCAAGCAGCCTAAGACAGGTGACCCAGAGGTGGAAGAGACTGCTCCCTAGGAGATGATGACCGCACCACTCCCTCCCCTGGAGGAGGGCCAGTTGGAGAATCTGTTGTTTTGTTTTCTTTCTAAACCCAAAAACTTAAGTAAAAAAGCATTTTCTAACATCTCTGGGTCTTGGGAGTTCAGGAATAACAGCGAGCGAAGCTATACCTCACCGCTCTTGTTCCCCTCTCCACAAGATGGCGAAGATGACAGTGTGCGACACTATGCCTTGCCGCTCTCGTTCCCCTCTAAGCAAAGAGGTGAGGAAGACAGTGTGCAATGCTCCGCCTCGCTGCTCTCATCCTCTCCTTCAGTCACCAGCGGACAGCAGCGTGCAGCTCGAAAACGCAACCAAGCCTTGTCACGCACACTCTGTCCAACCATGGAGGCAGGTAGGTGCTGCATTTCGCACTCAGACCCCACTTAGGGACGCTATGCCTCTCGAGTCGGGTCCCTGCCCTCCACCTCGCTGTGCTTCCGCGGGTATGTCTGTGGTTCTGTTGGTCCCGCTGGTACTACTTTATTGTACCAAAGAAAGGTGATGGGTTACGGTGGGATGGACCTGTGACTCTTGAACAAGAGAAACTCCCTTCACAAGCTCCCATTCAAGATATTAACGCAGAAACACATTTTCAAAAGCATTTATCCTCAAGTGTGTTTTGCAGCGATCGACTTGAACTTGTACTTTCATGTCTTGATTCTTCCTCGACACAGGCCGTTTCTGCGCTTTGCTTTGAGGGTCAAGCATATCAGTACAGAGTCCTGCCCTTCAGGCTGGCCCTGTTGCCTCATGTTTTTACGAAGGTTGCAGAGGCAGCCATTGTTCCCCTGAGAGAATGTGGCATTTGCATCCCTAACTACCTCAATGACTAGATCCTTCTAGCCCACTCACGAGAGCAGCTGAGTGAACACAGGGATGTGGTGCTCAGGCACCTCAGTCTGTTGGGTCTTCGGGGGAAACTGGGACAAGAGCTAATTCTCCCCTGTGTGGATGAAGAGCTAATTCTCCCCTGAGCTGGCACACAGCTGGCCCCTGGGGCCTACGCAACTATGTGATTCCCCCAGTGAGCCTTCTTGCACAGACATTGTGCAAAGTCAGGGAGGACGAGGAGCAGGTCTTCCTAATTGCGCCGTACTGGCCCAACCGGACCTGGTTCCCAGAACTGATGCTCCTATGGCACCCCAGTCCAGACCTCTGGAAACTCCATGTCTGGTCCCTGGTTGGTATGTGAAGGTTCTAGGTGGTCTACTCCAGTTGTGGTAGACACCATCACTTCCACTAGAGCCCCCTCTTTGAGGCGCATCTATGCATTGAAGTGCAACCTGTTCATTGAGTAGTGGTCTTCCCGCCAGGAAGACCCCCGAAGATGCCCAGTCAGAGTTGTGCTTTCCTTCCTGCAAAGGCTGTCTCCCTTCACCTTCAAAGTTTATGTTGCCACTATCACTGCACATCACGATGCAGTTGATGATAAGTCTTTAGAAAAGCACGACCTGGTTGTCAGGATCCTCAGGGGTGCAAGAAGGTTAAATCCTCCTTGGCTGCACCACGTACCCTCTTGGGAGGGCACCCTTTAAGCCTTTGCAGTCGGTGGAGTTAAAGATCCTGTCCATTAAGACAGTACTCCTGGTAGGATTGGCTTTTATCAAGAGGGTAGGGGACCTGCACGTATTTTCGGTCAACGAATTGTGCCTGGAATTCGGGCTGGCTGACTCTCACATGATCCCGTATATGTGCCCAAGGTTTCTACCACTCCCTTCAGGGACCAGGTGGTGAACCTGCAAGCATCTGGTGCCAGGCCTAACACTCGTATGCATTGAGTAACCTGTGCTAGGCTGTTAGTGCGACCCCATATGTGTATTCATCTACGGTACGACTACCCTGTCAGCTAGCCAATATCTTTCCCTTGACAGAGCCCGCTGCCAGTGTCGTATCCCCCCTAACTAGGTTGGGGCCACTTCAGAGACATTCCATATGCTGTACTACCCTAACTGACAGTCCATATGTGTAACTTCCACATGGTTCCCTTCGGGCAGGATGTGGGTTCCCTTTCCGCTAGAAGGGACATGCTGTCCCACCATTATCCAATAGTCTCACTGAGTGGGTCATGCAGATCAGCAGTGTTGACTCTCTCTGCATAAGCATATCTGCCCTATCAGGTACGGGGGTTAAGGAAGCTTACGCAGGGCGCTGGAAGGGGCTACCAGCATGGCATTTTATTAGGCATCCCAATTCATCAGGTCATCTCTAACGTGACGTTGAGAGTGACCGACTGAAAGGGAACATCTCAGTTATGTATGGTAACCCTCATTCCCTGAAGGAGGGAACGGAGACGTCACGTCCCATTGCCATAGCTGCTATACCTTTGCTGCGACCAGGTCACTGGCTCGGCTCCTCAGCAAAAAGCAAAGATATATTTTGATAAATTGAATGTGTCATTGCTGAATAAATGTACTAATTTCAGTCAGAAAACCCCAAACTTTTGAACAGTAGTATATTTGAGTTTACGGTAATGCACAGCACATGTTTCCTGTAAACACTGTAAACAAAGACATTATTTTCTGTGGTTTAAGGCCACTTACTGTGTAAAACACTGAAAAATTGGAAGTGGAGGCAAAAACTGAAGCCAAGTCTCCATTACAGAATTCTCCACTTCCAATGTATCCAGGTCCACATTCACAAGACACCTCTGTAAAAGAGAAAAATGGCTGTCATTTGACATCAAGACTGTCAGGAAATGCTTTTAACATTTTACAATATCTAAACAGTCATACCATTCATCCTGTAGCAGTACGCATCGTACGGCCAACTGGCATTGACTGGCTCTTTGTACAACACAATACCAACATGATTGTCACCACATTTAGCAGAAGGAAACCGGATCGGATAGCCCACTTTCTTTCCGTCTATCCATCCTGCCACACATAGATGCATTCCCAACTGGAACAAGAAGAAAAGCTTTATTTTATAATGCAAATTAACCAGCCATTACTCCAGTCTTCAGTCACATAATCCTTCAGAAATCATTCTAATATGATTTAGTGCTCAAGATACATTTGTCATTATCAATGCTGAAAACAGTATTAATATTTTTGTGGAAAATGTGATACATTTCCTCCAGAATTCTTTGATGAATAGAAAGTAAAAGTTTTATTTTATAATTGACAGTTGAATTTACCAAAATTTGATGAGATTTGTATTGGAAAAACAATTGGCTAGTGGTGAAGAGAAACATCATCCAAGATTTATTTATTCTTTGAATAATTTCTGAAAGTTTTTCTCCTTGCGGAAATTTATGATCTCATAAATATATATATTTTTTTTACTGGAAAAAAAAAATTGTTTGCAGAAATGCTGTGTAAAGCTGCAATCACATTTACCGTAGCTTGGTGAAATTACATGAGCGAAATTTGTTTTTGCTTATATTCAGGTTGGTCTCGTGAATTCGCTGCACTAACCAACATAAAGCTGCTCAGTTTGAAAGTGACTTTGATGTGTGAGCTGTCAATAGACATTTTTGGGCACCGATATTTTTTTGGCACCTTAAGCTCAAAAGCTGTTGCTGTTTTGACACCGTAAATGATGTGTGCAGTCTTAAATTGAGGTCAAAAGTTACCTGTTGCGCATCAGAAAGCTGCGAGAACGTTGCAAGAGTGGCTCCCTCGGCCTTACAAGCTTCCTGTGCTCGGCTGAAATTGAGTTTATACTTCCCCTCAGATGAGCGCAGATGGAAAACACCTGCTGTTTTTGCTGAAACACAAGAATGAAAGCTTTTGTTTTTAAGGCAAGACACTACAGGAAAAAGCGTTGTTTTAATGCACTGGTATATTTTGAGATTTTAGTGTTAAACATCCAGTGGTTATTAAACTTTATCTATTTGATTCTGTAGTTTTCAATTACAATACACATCTATAAAAGTCGTGAGTCATAAATCTCCACCTCAGCAGTACTTACATAAATCAAACTTTGTGTCTTTTTAAAAAAAAAAAATGTTTTAAATCATACTGTGGAAATGAAGGTCTTTGCACATCGCTTTAGGGTCGCAGCCGCCGTTATCCTCCAGACAGCGGTCAACAGGGGGCACCACTTTCTCCAAGCATTGAATTCCATTTCCCACGTACCCTGTGAGACATTCGCAGCGCCTCTCGTTCTGTCACAAGGTAAATGTTACATATTTTACACACCTTCACAGCTCTCACCAAATAACAACAATGAAAAGTAGTAGTTCCACGTACAGGTCCGGTGAAAATGCATTCTGCAAAATCGCTGCAGCCACCGTTCACCTCCTCTACACATCGGTTAATGGGCAAGCAGATGCGTCCGTCTCCAGAGTATCCGGTCAGACAGGAACAGTTAACGCTGATACCGGTCTGCAAACAGTCTGCTTCTTCGTGGCATCCTCCGTTATATTCACTGCAAAGATCCGGCGCTAAAAAACACAAACTAAATTTAGGCCAAAATGTAATTTTATCCACTGGGAAGCATCCACAATAAGACTACGAATGTATGCACTTTTTTTTTTTCATTACAAATATCAGAAAATTCTTAAATCAAAATACATTTACTTGAGAAGGAACATGATGGGGGTAAATTAAGGAAAACATTTTTTTTTCTTTTTCGTAAAACAAGACTTACAGTAAGACTTAATATCCTAAGTGAGTTTAAGTCTAAATATGAAATATAGCAGAGTCCACACCACAACTATAATGATTACAGAGAAACAATATTATTGGAATCAAGTTTTTAGAATGAGCTAATGAACGATAAAAACATTGACAGCCAATTAGAATCTATAATATTTTAAAGAGCTTGAGCATTTAAAGTGACAGACAAGTAATACTGTGCGTTTTTATAGTTATCTTTCTTGTTCTTAATACAACTCATTCTTCTCACAATTGTTCTCACACAATTCATAACCCACCCGTGCAGTTGATGCCATTTCCTCCGTAGGGCGGCACACATTCGCACTGATTGTTAGGGAGGCATACTGCATTGATATCACATGTGGGAGAGCAGACCGGCTTGACTTCTGTTAAATAACAGGCAAAAGAGAGTGTTGGTTAAAGAGCTGCTTTAAACAAACAACAAAATGCACTTGATGCAAAACCAATTTGAGTGAATGCAAAGTTTCTTGGGGAAACAAACATTTTGTGAGTGATTGCAAAGTTTCTCAGGGAAACTAAAACATTTTGTAAGCAAATGTAGTTTCTTGGGGAAACGCAAACCATTTGTAAAGCGAACGTAAAGTTTCTCAGGGAAACGCAAACATTTTGCGAGCAAGCATAAAGTTTGTCTGGGGAAAAAAATTTTTGCCAGTGAACTTAAAGTTTCTCAGGGAATCTCAAATATTTAGAAAGCAAACGCAAGGTTTCTCAGGGAAACGCAAAAATTTTGCGAGCAAGTGTTAAGTTTCTCGGGGGAAACAAATCATTCTGGCAGCGGACCCCCTCTGTTCCGGGGGGGGGAATTCACACAGGGAGAGTCACTGCTGCTGTTCTGCAAGACCCACTCAGCAGACTATTGGATAATGCTGGGAAAGCGTGCCCCGGGGGGGCCTAACACAAGTTCCACCAATGCATACGAGTGTTAGACCTGGCGTCGGATGCTCCACCACATCCGGCTGCCGCGGGTTGCGGAGGACTCGACAGGGTTCGCCATTCTGGGGAACTCGACTGGAGCATATAAAAGTGCACGTGTCCGTTCCATGGGGAAGGGAGTGGCGCAGCAAGCCGACACTTAGAACGGGCACTTCGGTGTTACTGACTATGGGAAGTGAGCACACAGGAAGATACCGGCTCTACACGTAGGCTATAGAATCTAGCGAGCGTGTTGGGTGTCGCCCAGCCCGCAGCTCTACAAATATCGAAGCACCACGAGCCAGCGCCCAGGAAGAAGCTACACACCTAGTGGAGTGGGCTCTTAACCCGAGCGGGCAGGGCACGTCTTGGGTTTCATATGCCAAGACAATGGCATCCACTATCCAGTGGGCCATCCTCTGCTTGGAGACAGCTTTTCCCTTCTGCTGGCCTCCGTAACAGACGAAGAGCTGCTCTGAGGTCCTGAAGCTTTGGTTCTGTCCACGTCAGTCCACAGGGTACGAACGGGACAGAGAAAAGCTAGGGCTGGGTCTGCCTCCTCCGAAGGCAGCGCTTGCTGGCTCACCACCTGGTCCCAGAAGGGAGTGGTGGGAACCTTGGACACATATCTGGGCCAGGATCAGGATTACATGAGAGTTACCCGCCCCAAATTCCAGGCATGATTCGTCAACCGAAAATGCCTGCAGGTCCCCTACCCTCTTGATGGAGGCCAATGCAGTAAGGAGTACTGTCTTCAGAGACAGAATTTTTAACTCAGCCGACTGCAAAGGCTCAAAGGGAGGTCTCTGCAGTGCGGTCAGCACCAGAGACAGGTCCCAAGAGGGTATAGAGGGAGGTTTAGTCTCATCGCCCCCCTCGATTCTGACGATCAGATCGTGCTTCCCTAAGGACTTTCCACCTACCAAATCATGATTAGCGGCGAAACTTTGAGGGTGGAGGAAGACAGCCTTCGCTCCAACCCGTCTTGTAGGAAGGAAAGCAAACATCTTCAGGGGTCTTCTCAGCGAGAAGAGCACCATTCGACGAACAGGTTCCACTTCAACGCATAGAGGCGCCTCGTAGAGATGAGCTCTAGTGGAAGTGATGGTGTCTACCACAGCCTGTGGTAGGCCACCTAGAACCTATGCATCCTGTCCAGGGACCAGACATGAAGTTCCCAGAGGTCCAGACGCGGGTGCCGGAGGGTGCCCCGTCTCTGAGTCAGGAGGTCCTTCCTCAGAGGAATGGGCCAAGGAGGTGTTGTCACGAGGAGCACTAGTTCAGGGAGCCAAGTCCTGTTGGGCCAATAAGGAGCGACCAACAAGCCTTGCTCCTCGTCCTCCCTGACCTTGCACAGTGTCTGTGTGAGAAGGCTCACTGGGAAAAACGCATACTTGCACCAGAAAATAAACTAGATCGGGGTATAATCGAAGGGACTCAACCCCGTTTGAGATTTCATAGTCTCGACCGTGCATCTAGAGTGCCGAGTGACGCGCACTGGGTTGCCGTGACAACTCACGCTGTCAGCCAGCGGCTAGACGGCACACCTGAGAGAACATGGACCACCCACAAATGCAATCTCAACATGGTTATGCAAGAGGGCTCGTGGCCGTCAACAAGGACAGGAAACAACTGCATCCAGACGCACGGGTGGAATGACGTCTTGAAAAAGATGCAGTCACACCCACGCTGCTCTTTTAGAAGAAAATGTGCTCTTTTAAATGTTCTGAAGCACCCAGGAACGACCGTGGCAAAACACAGAAGAGTAGTGCAGCCTGTGTATGCACTCACCATTGGGAACGCCCTCACCGAACCAACAGACCAAACAGTGCTGTGAAAACAGCAGTTTATCACTGTATCAGGGAGCTTGCAGCCGCCGCTGATTGTGCCATCTCACTCAGCACTCAAAGAAGCTTCTTCTCTCATTCTCTCTCTTTCTCTCTGCTGAAGCAGGAACAGTCTTCTTCATTGACACCATGTTCGGCTCCGAAGTGAATGACAACAGTGCGTTGCAATCGCTTCCGCTTTATACCCGTGCTGCGGGGCAGAGCATGAGATGCAAATCTCACACGCCAATAGTCATTGGCCCGTTTTCTATATCTCGAAGCTGATAGGGGCTCCCAGAAGTGGTCCCAATTCGTCGGTGATGTCCGACATACGTCGAACGTGACTGACTGAAAGTGAACAAAGTTTCTCAGGGAAATGCAAAACATTCTGCAGCGAACTTAAAGATTCTCTGGGGAATGCAAAAATTTTGCGAGCGAACACAAAGTTTGTCTGGCAAATTCAAACATTTTGCGAGTGAATGTAAAGTTTCTTGGGGAAATGCAAACATTTTGCAAGCAAATATAAAGATTCTCAGGAGAATGCAAACATTTTGCGAGTTAACGTAAAGTTTCCCGGGGAAACAAATATTTTGAAAGCAAATGCAAAGTTTCTCAGGGGAACACAAATATTTTGAAAGCGAACACAAAGTTTGTCTGGCAAATGCAAACATTTTGCGAGTGAACGTAAAGTTTCTAAGGGAAACAAATATTTTGCAAGTGAAGGCAACGTTTTTCAGGGGAATGCAAACATTTTGTGAGCAAAGTTTCATAGGGAAACGCAAATATTTTGCAAGTGAACGCAAAGTTTCTCTGGGAAACGCAAACATTTTGCGAGCTAGCGTTAAGTTTCTTGTGGAAACACAAAACATTTTGCAGGCAAACAAAGCTTCGGGGGAATGCAAACATTTTGCGAGCGAACACTAAGTTTGTCTGGGAAATGCAAACATTTTGTGAGTGAACGTAAAGTTTCAGAATCAGAATCAGAATCAGAAAGAGCTTTATTGCCAAGTGTGCTTGCACACACAAGGAATTTGTCTTGGTGCTGAAGCTTCCAGTGCACATATACAATACAATACAACATGAACACAAATATACAAATATGAAAAATAGTATAAAATAAAATAAAGGTATTCAACTGTTCAAGAGGGAAATGGCCTGTGGGAAGAAACTGTTCCTGTGCCTAGATGTTCTAGTGGCCAGTGATCGGAGTCGCCGTCCTGACGGTAACAGTTCAAACAGGAAGTGTCCAGGGTGAGCGGAGTCTGTGATGATTTTACCTGCCCTCTTCCTCACTCTGGAAGAGTACAGGTCCTGGAGGGCTGGCAGGGGGGCACCAATAATCCTCTCTGCAGTCCGGATTGTACGATGTAGTCTCCTGATGTCAGATTTGGTAGCTGAACCAAACCAGACAGTGATGGATGTGCACAAAACAGACTCAATGACAGCCGAGTAGAACTGGATCAGCAGCTCCTGTGGGAGGTTGAACTTCCTCAGCTGACGAAGGAAGTACAGTCTCTGCTGGGCCTTTTTACAATGGAGTCAATCTGATTGTCCCACTTCAGGTCCTGAGAGATGGTGGTGCCCAGGAACCTGAATGACTCCACTGCTGCCACTGTGCTGTTCATGATGGTGAGTGGGGGCAGAGCAGGGCTGTTCCTCCTGAAGTCCACTATCATCTCCACCGTTTTGAGCGTGTTGAGCTCAAGGTTGTTATAACTGCATCAGACAGCAAGCCGTTCAACCTCCAGTCTGTAAGCAGACTCATCACCGTTTTGGATGAGGCAGATGACGGTGGTGTCGCTCTGCAATTTCAGGAGCTTCACAGAAGGGTCTTTAGAAGTGCAGTCATTGGTGTACAGGGAGAAGAGCAGTGGGGAGAGAACACACCTGGGGGGGCGCCAGTGCTGGTAGTGAGAGTCTTGATGTGAGTTTCCCCAGTCTCACTCGCTGCTGCCGGTCTGTCAGGAAGCTGGTGATCCACTGACAGATTGAGGATGGCATGGAGAGCTGGGTCAGTTTAGCTGTAAGAAGATCAGGCATGATGGTATTGAAGGCCGAACTGAAGTCCACAAATAAGATCCTTGCATAAGTCCCAGGTCTGTCGAGATGTTGCAGGATATAATGCAGTCCCATGTTGACTGCATCATCCACAGACCTGTTTGCTCTGTAGGCAAATTGAAGAGGATCCAGCAAGGGTCCAGTGATGTCCTTCAGGTGGGCCAGAACCAGTCTTTCAAATGACTTCATGACCACAGATGTGAGAGCGACAGGTCTATAGTCATTAAGTCCAGTGATTTGGGTTTTTTTGGGACAGGAATGATGGTGGAGCGTTTGAAGCAACGGGGAACTTCACACTGCTCCAATGATCTATTGAAGATCTGCGTGAAGACTGGGGCCAGTTGGTCAGCGCAGGCTTTCAAACAAGCAGATGAGATGCCGTCTGGGCCTGAAGCTTTCCTTATCTTCTGTCTTTTGAAGATTTTGGTTACCTGCTCCACACAGACCTTAAGCTCAGGTTGGATGGCGGGGGGAGGAGAGGGGTGCAGGAGGTGTTGGGGGACGTGTGAAGTGCAGATCAGACTGGGTGTGAGGTGTGAGATTGGGTTTCTCAAACCTGCAGTAAAATGCATTCAGCTCATCAGCCAGATGTTGATTCTCAGCAGGTCGGGGGGATGGTGGCTTGTAATTGGTGATATTCTTCAGGCCTGACCAGACAGCAGCAGGGTTGTTAGAAGAAAACTGGTTTCTCAGCTTTTCAGAGTAGCTTCTTTTAGCAGCTCTGATCTCCTTTGTCAGTCTGTTCCTGGCCTGGTTATACAAGACCCTATCCCCACTTCTGTAAGCATCCTCTTTGGCATGACGGTTGTTTGAGTTTCCCAGTAAACCATGGTTTATCATTAGTGAATGATAAGAATGTCTTGGTAGGAATGCATGTATCCTCGCAGAAACTGATGTATGATGTTACAGTATCTGTGAGCTCATCCAGATCAGTGGTAGCAGCTTCAAAGACATTCCAATCAGTGCAATCGAAGCAGGCTTGTAGGTCCCGCTCTGCTTCAATAGTCCATCTTTTTACAGTCTTTATTACAGGTTTAGCTGACTTCAGTTTCTGCCTGTAGGACGGTATAAGATGAACCACACAGTGATCAGAAAGCCCCAAAGCTGCCCGTGGGACGGAGTGATATGCGTTCTTTATTGTTGTGTAGCAGTGGTCAAGAATATTACTGTCTCTGGTGGGACATGTAATGTGCTGTCTGTATTTTGGCAGTTCACGGGAGAGATTTGCTTTGTTAAAATCCCCAAGAATGATTAAAAGAGAGTCTGGATACTTTTGTTCAGTCTCAGCTATTTGTTCAGCCAGCTGTTGTAATGCCATGCTGACAACAAAAATGTTTGTTTCCCGGGGAAACAAACATTTTGCGAACAAATGTGAAGTTTCTCTGGGAAACGCAAACATTTTTCGAGCAAGCATTACGTTTCTTAGGGAAACAAAACATTTTGGCACAAAGTTTGTCTGGGAAATGCAAACATTTTGCAAGCAAACACAAAGTTACTCTGGGAAACGCAAATATTTTGAAAGCAAACGCTAAGTTTCTTGGGGAAATGCAAACATTTTGCAAGCAAATGTAAAGTTTCTCGAGGGAATGCACAAAATTTGCAAGAAAACCCAAAACATTGGCATAATTTTTTGTCCCATCTCATATTTTTTTCCTTCACCATGAAGGAAGCTCCCTTTAGGGGCACCATGTTGATAACTGTCAACAATTTATTTCTTTTCATTGTTGAACAAGTCAAAAGATATGTTTTAGTGGTACTCTACACAAATTTTGTCTAGTATTTAACCCTAAACATATCTTAATAATCCAATACAGTTTTCCATGTGAAACCTGCTCTTACCGATTTTTGATTCACAGTATTTACCAGTCCACCCCTCTTGACAGAAACAGCTGCCATCACCGTCCAGACCGTCGCCACACTTGCCATTGCTGGTGCAGTTACACGCTGTGAGAAAAGATTGATAAATTGTGAATTATAGCTCTTAACACAAAGTACTACTACCACCATAAATATATATTTCAATATAAAAAGTGATCAGTCTCCAGTACCTCATGGATTGAGATTTTTTTTTTCCTTACCCTTTTGGCAAATTTTCTTCTTTAAAGCATAAACCTCACTATATTTTGTTAGAATAATGCTAAAAAAAAAAAAAAAAAAAAAAAAACTATTCGAAAAATGTGAAAACTGACAATAATTCTTAGACAGGGATTTTTTTTAATTTCAAATCAAAATGGTATCAGCCAACTGGTCAGTAGCTCAATTTTAACTCTTTCCAAAAGCCAATTTCTACTGGCAATTCTGTTAAATTTGGACCTGGTTCCTGCATATTATGTAGTTCTCTGCATAATTATTCTTACAGTTTGGTTGTCTCATTCACTTAGTGTTCACCAATGCCTGTGGATAAGGAATTGGACTGTTTAGGAATAGTTCACGGTTTTAAAACAGGGCTGAATGGGTTACCTGTGCAGTTTGGCCCGAAGTGATTCTTTTCACACAGCTCGCAGCCTGTGCCTACAAAACCTGCGTGACATTTACACACCCCTGTGCCGGTGCGCCCGTCATCGCAGTCTCCATGTTCTCCACATGGCGCCTCGAGACCACCAGGACACACTAAACCACAAACCAACACACAGTTTAACACATACTGGCTGCATCATTTCATGCAACATTTAATAAACCTCTTGTTCTTTGTTCAATTCTCACCTTGACAGTCTCTTCCGAAGTGGTTTTTACAGCACTTGGCATCCCACGTCATTTTCGTGCATACCCGATTACAGCCAAGCCAATCTCTGTAGGAGTTGTATCCGTAACCGTACGAGTACAAACCGTAATAACTGGGCCGTCTGTACATGTAAGGTGAATAAGGGCGTCTACATATGCTAGTTCTGTTCTGTAAGAAGATATAGTCTGGATCAATGCATTTTACATTTTGCAACCGATTACCACACATAATACATTTGGCTTGGTTAAAAAAATAACCTGCTGACTGCTAAAGTTTTGTTAATGAAACAACAAAAAAAATATCAAAAAGTATGTCAATAAAGTGCTGACTGCTAAGGTTTTGCTAAAGCCAGAGGCAAACCTACATTAGGTGAGGGCCCGAGGCAAAATGAATCAATGAGGCCCTTCTAAAAGATGTTTTTATTAATATCTTCGTAACCCAGAGATATAATTATACAACATACAAAAAGTAGTCAAAGCACATCTAACAGAATATAAATTGTTTATTTTTTACTTATTTTTTAATGAACAAAATGTCAGTCTTCATCTTTATAATAGATACAATACAAACTTCAAGATACAGTAAAATATTCATATTTATAATAGATTGTCACCTGAAAAATGGTGCATTGTATGGTGGTAACAGGAAAAACAATGCTCCTACATACAGAAATTGTGCATCTTTAGTCGACCAGTAGTCATTCATTTAAGCAATTAGTTGACTAATCGCACGTTTATATTAATTTAATAGGTTGCTTAAGTATATACTGGGTGCATGGAGGAATATAGCCTATTCCGTGCTCAAGCATATGCAAAAAACTTGCCGCAAAACACTGGCAAAAGTAATGATTATAAATGTGTAGGAAAAAATGATAAGGAAACATTTTAATTGTTTATTAATAAACTAGTGTTTTCTGAGTCAGTGTTGGCTGCAAAGATGAAGTTGACGATGCTGACTCGTCATATCTGCAGTCTATAGAGAGAAATTAACCTTTCATACGGATTACATAATCAGGGAGTATTTGTTCTCAATTCAAATTGGTTTGTTTAAAAGTAGATATTTCAAGCTTTCTATAGACATATTTCTCATGTGTGTGAGGCAAGTATATGCTGAGTTTCGGTTCATTTTCGTGACGTGCCCCAGTTCACAGAGACCGAGACAGCAGAAAGAGCACCCTGCTTGTTTTCTTTATTGTTCAAAACCACAAATTTTTGTTGTTATTGTGAGTTCGCATAAATACAAGTAACACAGTTCGAATTATGTGTTACTCTTATCTGTATGACCAAAAATGAAGTATTTTAAGTTGTTTTTCGCTGTTATCAGAAAAAAAAATGCAAGTAATCGCGCCGGCGCCTTCATGTAGAAAAAGGTGCTATTCAGCTTCCACACTCTGCACAAACACTTGGATACGCTCCTAATAATAATGCACGTTTGTCTAGGTTAACATTAGAGTGAGATAACGGATAAGTCCTCTTCGTGTTTAACAAATCAAATCATGCATTTTCTACTGTACCGCCAAGTAAGCAATGCACCAGTTTGAAACAGGCGGCTGAGGTGAAGGCGGAAAAGGCATAACCAGCGTAACGAGAGAAAGGGGGATGCAGAGATGTTGCTGCGTGTTTATATTAACATTTCTGATTGTTTAAATGATCAACCCTTGGGGGGGCCCTCAAAATGCGGGGCCCCAGGCAATTGCCTGCCCTATTGCTACGCCTCTGGCTAAAGCGACAGAACCAAAGAATAACAAAAACTAAGTCAATAAAGTGCTGTCTGCTGATGTTATGTTAACGCAACAGAACCACAAATCAACAATACACAGATACACTCACTGTGTCTTCTGATCCGATGGGACAACGGGGTGACATACCGCAAGATCCGCAGAGTCCCTTAAAAATAAACAAAATTTGCTTTTTCATTTGTGCTTTACTTTTTATTTTGTACCATTTTTGGTGATATACTCTCACTTAAATATGCAAGAGCATGAACATTATCTCAGTCTCAAATTAACAACGACTTACGTACCTTTATCTCTACACTTGAGAAGTCATCACAGCGAGCGCCAATGCTCGGCGGCTCCAAAAGCTGATCAATACCATGAGCGATTCCTGAACTGAACAGCATGTTTCGCGCTACGATTCTGCCATTGTTTCCATTGATTAAGATGTCGCCCTGAAAATCAGTCAAAGAGACATGAGCAAATTTACAATCAAATGTCTTACAATTAAACACCAATGAATAAAACACATCAAATTACTTCACAATGGAGCATGATGTAGTTTCCAATCTCACATTTCAGGCTTGTTCTTTTATCAGGATGTGTTAGCTAAATTGGCGTTTGTCAAGTTTTAAATGTTCGACAAAAGATAAATTAATTAGGCTTTCCACAAAGACACGTAAATATTAATATTTATAATAATAAATATTTTGTTCCACAAATTTTCATTCCAGAAAAAAAAAAAAAAAGATAAATTACTATATAAAAGTAGACCGGGTAAACCAGTGATTTGATTTCGCCCTGCAGCTCAGTCTGGAAACCTGTACATTCATTTCTACTGCTTCTGTTACACTTTTGCGGGAACCAATCCATCTACCTGGAGGGTATTAACCCGCTATTGGCGGGTTTAACACGATGGCGGATAGAGAAGTGATGGCTTGATGCCTGTTGATCACGCCTCTTGTGGTTTGATTGGTTGAAGGACTATCCAATTGCGTACAGAGTCATTTGAACTATGCTCGTTGATCACGCCTCTTGTGCAGTAGAAAATACAGAGCAGACTCCCCAGACCAATGTTCAATCTTAAATTGAGCTTGGTCTGGTGATAGCCAGACAAATATAAAAGACAAATATTTAGCGATATTTATAAACATTCAAGATACTTACAGTTAAATCTCTGTTGCATCTGAAGCTGAGCTCTGATCCAAACAATGTTTTCATGCTTTTCTCAGCAGGAAGACCAACAGCAACTACCTGGAAACATACCACCAAAACAGTTTTGTGACTCTTAAAAGAAAGTATTATGGCAGTACCATGGTACAGTGATGCTATCAAATGGAAACACCATGGTACTTTGATATATAACTTATTTGATTTCATTAAATGTTTTAAATTATTTCACTGAATCCATTTAGGTCTCATATACCCTCTGGTCGCGGACTATGTGAGCTTTGAGGTAGGCTTGTAGCTTGTCACGATGGTCTTCACTGTACAGCCATGTCTTTCTATCCTCAGGGAGTCTGTTAAAAACATCATCCGTTGGCCAGAACATGGTGAATGGGTAAAAGGGTGTGTGTTGCACCACATGCATCAATTCCGCATCCTGTTAAGATGAAGACACAGGCATGATGCTTTTGGAAGACGTTTGTAAGAATAATGCATCTGGTCTGATAACCAAAAAATCTGAATATTACCTGCAGGAGCTTGCTGAAGATTTTGAAGCCATATTGTTCAGCAGCTTCTGTAACGTTTAACTGCAACATAATTAGGGTTTTACTTTGTGATATTATTATTGTTTTTGCACTTAAAAAATGGTAGCCATTGGTTGAGTTACATACATCAGTGTTGATATCTGCTTTGCCCGTTAGGTCGTACGGAAAGAGGACCTTGTCTATCAAATGTATGACTCCATTGGAGCACTCAGTGTCACTGGTGAGGATCTTTGTATTGTCGTTGATGTACACAACACCCTGAGAGACAAAAACAGATGGTTCAGATCAGGGTCAGAAATGAACTTTTCCAATGAGGGGAATTGGTTTACAGAGGCATTTTTCACCTTTGTAAGGGCACTTTTTATAATTACCTAACTAAATGTATCTGTGTTGTCATTTATATGTCAAATTATTAAATGTATTCAATTAATCAATTATACTATATGTTTTATTGGCTGTTACCAATAAAATTTTATCAACATCAACAAAAGCCATCTTTACACTACAAAGGTGGCACAGAAGCTGCATCTGACATGGCATTTACCATATGCTTAAGAATTGTTTTTCTTCCCAATATCTTGAATTTGGAAGACATTTTTGTTCCACAATTAATTTCTGACCCTAATTCAGATAAAAATTCTATATTGAAAATATAAAATGTGTTTGAAACTTCAAGTACTCACATCTCTAACGCTGAAGCGTAATTTATATCCGCTACTGGTGACAACTTCTTTGACAGATTTGAGGTCTGATTCACGCAATTCTTCACAACTGACAATGTGGTAACGCAGCAGGTCTAAGCTGTGACTTGTATTCATCCATGCTTCAACCTGCGGATTCTGTCAATTATATGAAATTAAAAATAAAAATTAATCCTAGAAATTAATCCTTTTAATTTTGAACACAACACAATTCAATCAAAACAGATGTATATACACTCACACTCAGGATTATTAGGAACACCATACTAATACTGTGTTTGACCCCCTTTCGCCTTCAGAACTGCCTTAATTCTACGTGGCATTGATTCAACAAGGTGCTGAAAGCATTCTTTAGAAATGTTTGCCCATATTGATAGGATACCATCTTGCAGTTGATGGAGATTTGTGGGATGCACATCCAGGGTATGAAGCTCCCGTTCCACCACATCCCAAAGATGCTCTATTGGGTTGAGATCTGGTGACTGTGGGGGCCATTTTAGTACAGTGAACTCATTGTCATGTTCAAGAAACCAATTTGAAATGATTCAAGCTTTGTGACATGGTGCATTATCCTGCTGGAAGTAGCCATCAGAGAATGGGTACATGGTGGTCATAAAGGGAAGGACATGGTCAGAAACAATGCTCAGGTAGGCCGTGGCATTTAAACGATGCCCAATTGGCACTAAGGGGCCTAAAGTGTGCCAAGAAAACATCCCCCACACAATTACACCACCACCACCAGCAGCCTGCACAGTGGTAACAAGGCATGATGGATCCATGTTCTCATCTGTTTACACCAAATTCTGACTCTACCATCTGAATGTCTCAACAGAAATCGAGACTCATCAGACCAGGCAACATTTTTCCAGTCTTCAACTGTCCAATTTTGGTGAGCTCGTGCAAATTGTAGCCTCTTTTTCCTATTTGTAGTGGAGATGAGTGGTACCCGGTGGGGTCTTCTGCTGTTGTAGCCCATCCGCCTCAAGGTTGTGCGTGTTGTGGCTTCACAAATGCTTTGCTGCATACCTCGGTTGTAACGAGTGGTTATTTCAGTCAAAGTTGCTCTTCTATCAGCTTGAATCAGTCGGCCCATTCTCCTCTGACCTCTAGCATCAACAAGGCATTTTCGCCCACAGGACTGCCGCATACTGGATGTTTTTCCCTTTTCACACCATTCTTTGTAAACCCTAGAAATGGTTGTGCGTAAAAATCCCAGTAACTGAGCAGATTGTGGAATACTCAGACCGGCCCGTCTGGCACCAACAACCATGCCACGCTCAAAATTGCTTAAATCACCTTTCTTTCCCATTCTGACATTCAGTTTGGAGTTCAGGAGATTGTCTTGACCAGGACCACACCCCTAAATGCATTGAAGCAACTGCCATGTGATTGGTTGATTAGATAATTGCATTAATGAGAAATTGAACAGGTGTTCCTAATAATCCTTTAGGTGAGTGTATATATACAGTTGCAAAAAACAGTATGTGAAACGCTTGCAGAATCTGTGAAAATGTGAATAATTTTAACAAAATAAGAGAGAGCATACAATTTTTTTTATTTTTTATTTAGTACTGTCCTGAATAAGATATTTTACATAAAATGTTTTACATTTAGTCCACAAGACAAAAAAAAAAAAAAAAAAAAAAAAAATAGCTGAACTTAAAATGACCCTGTTCAAAAGTTTATGAACCATTGATTGTCAATACTGTGTGTCGTTCCCTGGATGATCCACGGCAGTTTTTTTTGTCTTGTGATGGTTCTTCTTTTGAACAAGATGAAGAGGTCCAAAAAAAAAATTTTTTTGTTTAAATATATATTTTTTTCATTTAGTACTGCCCTTCAGAAGCAACAGAAGATACTTGCATGTTTCCCGGGAAGACAAATTAAGTAGAATTTACCTTGATCTTCAAATTCAATAAGTTTTCACCTCCAGCTCTTAATGTATCTTGTTTCCTTCTGGAGCATCAGCGAATGTTTCAACCTTTTTTAATAGTTGTGTTTGAGTCCCTCGATTATCCTCAGCGTGAAAAGATGGAACTCAACATCATACAGTCACTGCTGGAGAGGGTTCAAATATGCAAAAGATGCTGGAAAACCTGAAGAATTTGGAGGACTTGGAGAATTTTTCTGAAGAACATTGGGCAGTTTAACTGCTCAAGACAAACAAGAGACTCAAGAACAACCATCACCAGACAAAAAAACAGCCGTGGATCATCCAGGTAACAACACACAGTATTGACAATCAATGGTTCATAAACTTTTGAACAGGGTCATTTTAATAAATTCAGCTATTTTTTTTGTCTTACGGACCAAATGTAAACATCTTTTATGTAAAATATCTTCTTCAGGACAGTACTAAATAAAAGAATAGCATGCGTAGCATTTTGTATGATCTCTCTTATTTTGTTAAAATTATTTACATTTTCACAGATTTTGCAAGCAGTTCACATACTTTTCTTGCAACTGTATCTTCTTAACTTTGGCCTTTCCGAATATCAGGTGATATGAACTGATTTATAATGTTATAATGTTTTTGTGTGATGCAGTTTGTGTGAGCACAGCATACCGAAAAATTAGCGACATAATCTGCATGAGGAACAAACACAGTGAAGGGGCCTTGGCTGTACAAATCTCGGACTCTCATTACCTATAATATACACATATTTCACATTATTATTGTAAATATATTTCAAATATATCAAGAAATTTGCAAGTTTAAACATGCACTTACACCAAAATTTCTTCGCAACCATGCTGCCTCTGGAATACGAAGAATCTCCTGCAATAAACAATGATATGATCCATTTGAAAAGCAGAAGTTGTTGTTTCTCATGTTTGGTCAATCATTATAATTAACCTAAAATTTATCTTAAATGATACTAACTCGACTGACAGTCCCTGCACACTTAAAACCATCTCCTTTGTAGCCAATATAGCATGTGCAATTACGTTCCCCATCACCGACATATCTGCAAAGAGCATTAACACTGCAGCCGCCATTATCCTGTAATAAAATAAAATAAAAATTATTGCATGCAAAAATACCTTATAGATTTGAAATAATTTCCCATAATACTGTCTTTGAAATCTGTTACCTTCCGACAAGGATTAACTGCCAGACATCTATGACCTTGGGAAATAAAACCAGGCTTGCATGCACATGCAACCTGGAACAAATGTAATGCTCAACATCTTACTGTTGACTTCTTAACGTTAACATTTGTTAAGCATGAACTAAAAAAGGTGACACAAACCCTGCTTGGTCCAGTTTTCATGCATAAAGCATTTTTGTCACATCCTCCATTGTTCACTAAGCAGGCATCCATTTCTGTAGTGAAAACACAATTACACAGCTTTAAAAAGAAAATGCTTACAGACGACGGAAAACTAATTGCGCCCAATACAGAGCCTTGAGGCACACCCTAAGTACATATCACATTTACATGAAATGGTAACAAAATTCATAATCAAGGCTGATTATAATACTAAACTAACATCAAAGAAACCATAGCCAGCAGAGCAAGACCCATTGCACAACAAAAACACTAGAGTTTTAAATGCTAAACGAAAATAAAAATGTTGCACAGATGCATTAATGCACATGTCAAATCTAAAACACAAATTCCATTGGATCTATGCCACCCATTTAGATATTACAAGAAGTGAATCACTCTTTTACCGAGACACATAACCCCATCACCAATGTAGTTGGCTTTACATGTGCAGCTCCTTTCACCAGGCGATGTTTTTGTGCAGTTTGCGTTTGCGGAACACCCTCCATTGTTTGTGGCACATGGGTCAAATTCTGTAGAAAGCATATGCAAAGCATTCACAATAAGACCAGGAATGTGTATTAACAAAGTAAACAAGGTGAACATTGATTTCACTGTCATTGAGAAAGAAAAACTTCAATGACGAACCTTTGCAAAAAGTCCCGTTACCCTGATAACCAGCTGTGCAGGAACAAGTTGGAAGAGTCCCTGAACCTCCTGAGATACAACTGGCAGAAAAATATTTTACTATAAACACTGATGAATGTGTTAAACATATAAAGTGTCTCATAGGTAAATTTTATATACTTACTTAGCATTGACATCACAAACTCCACCACAGGCATCATTAACTACCGCTGCAAAATACACATTTTTATGACGACAAGTTCATTAAGGTAAGACACGTTATCTGAAACAAAATGTTGCAGTTTGACCTTAATACTGACCGACAGAGCAATGCTCTCCCTTCCAATCTTTGTAACAAATGCATTGCCCATTTCCCTCCATACCGTCCAAACATTTGCCATGTTCACAGTGACATTCTGCCAAATGAAAACCATTGCTTTACAAGGGTTTGTTCAAAAATGTTTGACAGAATTACAAGATCGTAGAATAGAAAATTGCTCATAGATGTTACCCGACTTGCAGTCTTTTCCATATCTCCCAGGTTCACACATTTCGCAGGCCGTTCCATGGAAGCCCTCTTTACAGAGACACTCCCCGTTGCCGAACAGCCCGTCCTGGCATTGACCGTTGCTGGAGCACCAGTTATCCACAGTCCCAGGACATTTGGAGCAATCATGCCCAAAGTATCCTGGACAGCAGGAGTGGTCCTGGAAGGAAAGTTATTATGAGGTCTGAATCAGCTTCGAATCTGAATTTAAAAATATAAACCTAACCAGCACACAATACTCCGGGCCCAAAAAATGCAAGCTACGCAATCTCTAAATCACAAATTGTATTGTTCCAAAATGTGTCCAAACAAAAGTATAGCTTGCATATTCACTGTTGCCACAAATGGGCGGTGCAGCTGAGATCATTATAACTTTTCTTCTATGGTTAGTTTTCACTTTCAGGTCAATGACTGTAAAAACGGAGCAACATCTTGAAGAGCAAGTCAGTCAAAGTTAGTTAAACTATCAACATGTTTATAGTTCAGTTTGCGCAAAGCAGTACATCCTTCCTCGAGTTCACCCAAAAATGATTATTGTCCTAATTTACTCACCCTCATGTCATTACAAACCTATAGACTCATCCTCAAAACACAAAATATTATTTTTTTAATGAAACCTGCAATGTTTCTGTCCCTCCATTAAAAGTCCAGGTAACCAAAACTAAGGTCATAAAGGCATCATAAAACAAATCCATATGGGCAATCGTGGTTAGAATGCTCTAACTAATGGTTAGAGAGTTGGACTTATAACCCGAAGGTTGCGGGTTCGATTCCCATTGCCGGCAGGAAAAACTGAGTTGCCCTTGAGCAAGGCACCTAATCCCCAATCGCTCCCAGCCGCCGCAGTGAATGGCTGCTCATTGCTCCGAATGTATGTGCATGGGTTAAATGCTTGAGGAGCCACTTGAATGGGTTAAATGCAGAGGACAAATTCCAAGTATGGGATGCCATACTTGGCCTTTACCTCACTTCACATATGAATCAAGCACTTTAATTTGAGTCTTATGAAGAGATACAATTGCTTTATATGATGAACAGATTTAAATTTGGCTTTTATTCACAGAAACGTCTCAGATTTTATAAAAAATATCTTACTTTGTGTTTTGAAGATGAACCAAAGTCTTATGGGTTTGTAATGAGGGTAAATGATGACAGAATTTTCATTTTTGGGTGAGCTAACCCTTGCACCATCCCCATTGAAATCAATGGATCTGCAGCGTAACCTCAAGTGTAAGTGCCTTCAAGTACATACAACAGGAATGTGCACCTTCAAAGCACGTCTGAGTTTGCGTACTTGTTTAGTAAGCTTCTGACCTTAGAAATTGAAGTACCTTTGTTGTTCTCAAACAGTCTATTTGACAGCCCGGCACCATTGTTCTCTTTTTTCCAACTCTTGTCCTGTATTTACAGTTTGACTTCATATTTTTAGGGAACTTTGGCTGTATCTGAAGAAATGAGGTGAAGATTGAATCATACACTTCCTTTTCTTACTTTTACCATTATGAATCACATGAAAATGAAGAACAAACTAAAACAACAATGGACCTATCTTACAGGTTTGGCATTATAGATGCATTTTGGTGCAGCATTACAATCTCCACAGCGGCCCTGCAAAGAAAACAAACATTTCTTAGCTTTGCTTGTTACACCACTTGGAGATTAAACTCAAAAGTGCCAACAGAAACTTACAGTAATTTTTAAAATCACTTCATTACTGCAGTGATTCTTGTGGAGGTCTAACACCCGTGGGATTCCGAATACTGTGCCATGCCTCGTCTCAATGAAGCTTCCGTTTATGGGAACGTCATTGGCCATTATCTGGAGTTTAGGAATAGTTAATCTACTAATAACTATTTTCATCTAAGCACTGTATAGAACGTGAGTTGTTGCCAGTAGTGCAATACCTGATTTTCAGTGTCCACATAAAACATGATCTGAGTCCCATTTCCCAAAAATGTGTTCTTGAAGAGTCCATCGCCCAAGTGTTCAGGAAAGAGTTGCTCGTTTATAATTACATGATATTTTACAACGTCTTGGCTCTGTTGAAAAGAGACAATTTCGTCAAATTTATGATTGAGACACATGATTTAACATTGTTTCAAAAAGATTCACTCACCAGTTCTGTAGTGTTTGTTTTATTCAGGTACTCTCGTATGGCACTGTCATACGGGACAAAAATGGTGTAATCTCTAGTTGGGATAATGTTTTCCAAGTTGTAAAGCTAAAAATAAAAAACAACTATTCTTATGTAACAAAATCAGTATTCAGTTATTATGGTACTCTTTGAAAATATTGAGTAAGTTATATCTATGGGTGAATGGCAGAAACACACCAGTGCCGCCTGCCTGAAAAGGCTGAATTCTGATGTGTTGTTCAGGACCTTCATCAAAGTGGGAGGTGGTGGAGGTAAATCAGATAGAGCGGGTTTAAGAACCTAAGAGAAAAATAGATTTGTTATGTATGAAAATGTTATATTTTAAATTGTCATATTTCACAGAATGGTGTGAATAATATGGCCAAACTAGATCTGAAGGATTTTAGAAGAAAATTGGCACCACAAAGTTAAGTTGCCTTGCCTTAAAGTGTTCTAAATGTTTTTAGGGTGTTGCTAGGGTGTTGTTATGCAGTTGATAAGGTGCTCTAAATTTTTTCAGGGCATTGCTATGCAGTTGCTAAGGCATTGCTATGCAGTTACTAATGTGTTTTACATGTTTTTAGATTGTTGCTAGGGTGTTGCTATGCAGTTGATAAGGTGTTCTACATTTGTTTTGAACATTCCTATGTTGTTGCTAGGGTGTTGCTATGTAATTGCTTAGGTGTTCTAAGTGTGTTTAAGCGTTACTAGGTTGATGTTAGGGCATTTCGGGTAGTTGCTAGGGCATTGCTATGCAGCTGCTCCAGTGTTCTGAGTGTGTTTAGGGGATTGCTGTGTTGTTGCTAGGGTGTTTTAGGTAGTTGTTAGGGCCTTGCTATGCAGTTGCAATGATGTACTGAGTGTGTTTAGAGGATTGCTTACTTTGTTGCTAATGTGTTTTACATGTTTTTACTGTTGCTAGGGTGTTGCTATGCAGTTGTTACAGTGTTCTGAGTGTGTATAGGGGACTGCTATGTTGTTGCTAGGGTGTTTTAGGTAGTTGCTAGGGCATTTCTATGCAGTTGCTAATGTGTTCTACATGTTTTTGACAGTAGCTAGGGTGTTGCTATGCATTTGATAAGGTGTTCTACATGTGTTTAGAATATTGCTATATTGTTGCTATGCAATTGCTAAGGTGTTCTAAATGTTTTTGTGGAATTGCTATGTTGTTGTTAGGATGTTAAGGGTAGTTGTTATGGAGTTCATTAGGTGTTCTATGTGTGTTTAGAACATTGCTATGTTTTTGCAAGGGTGTTGCTAGGAAATTGCTATGGTATCTTAGTACTAAGGTCATTTTGGGTATCTAGGGCATTGCTATGCAGTTACTACAGTGTTCTATGTGTTTTAGGGCATTGCTATGTTATTGCTATGCAGTTGCTAAAGTGTTCTAAAAGCCAATTCACACTCCACCAACAGATGTCGCAAATGTGAACAATAACCCGATTACAGTACGTCACTTCTCAGACATTCCACAACCCGACGAGCACAGATTCAGTTTGTTCAATAGGCGAAAACAAGCTCCGACAGACGCCAACAGATGCAGACAGGGGAAACGCACTGATCCAGCAAAACCCAGCGCAGTGTCTGTTTCCGTCTGTCAGCATTTGTCAGTGGCTTAAAGGTGTTTATAGCATTGCCTCATTATTGATAGGGTGTTTTGGGAAGTTGCTAGGGTGTTGCTATACAGTTCATGAAGTATTATAAGCGTGTTTAGGGCATTGCTTTGTTAGTGCTGGGGAGTTTTTGGTAATTACTAGGGTGTTCTATGTGTGTTCAGGGCATTGCTATGTTGTTGCTGGGGCATTCTGAGTAGTTGCTAAGGCATTGCTATGCAGTAATGTATATATGTGTTTTTAGCTAGGGTGTTGCTATGCAGTTATTCTGGTCCATGTAAGTCAATGGGAAATCCCATTTTCTCATTATTGTAGATTCATAGCACAAACAGTATGGGACACACTAAAGTTTAATACTTTTGGTTTGGTATTTTAAAAACCAGACAACATCTTTGCAAAGTTTAATTACCGTGTCAATAATGTGAATGCACCCATTAATTGCCTTGAGGTCTGGAACAAGAATAGTAGCATTGCCGATCATGAGCTCCTAGTGACACAAGGGTGAACGGATCACATTACAGCAGTGAAAGATGAGCAATTTAAAGCTGTTATTAATCCAAGGGGTGGGGTTTGTCTGTTTTGTCTGTGTTTGACAGTTACCCTGCCGTTGCTTTGGACCTCCCATTTAGTCTTTCCTATAGTCTGAACTGTTTTACCAACTTGCTGATGTAAGTCTTCAGAGGTGTAGATCCCATCTAAAAAATGAACTCTAGACAGAAATCATGTACAGAAAATGATCACATGACATTTATTCTCTTTTGAAAACCTCATAAATCAGCTCTCAATGTCAATCAAATCACATACTTTAGAAGGTGAGGCAGCCTGTAATGATCAAGCCAAAAAGACTCGTCACTGAGGTTCTTGAAAGCAGCTTTAGATGGAACCAAAGCTGTGACTCTGCTGTCACTCTCAATCACTTTGTGCCTCTGCAGATAAACACAGAAATGTTGTAGTATAATATTTGTGTAATAAATATTACTTTTTTCTTTCAATTATAACATTTTTGTAAACAGACTCATGGACAATTTACTCAGGTAAAGATGTACTTACTTGAAGGAAGCGATTGAAATTATAAAACACAGAATTTCCATCTAGCTCCTGAAAATAAAAACATTAATAAAAAATTAATAACTTACATTTATATTTTAAACTCTGATTTTAATCCAAATCAGTTTTTGTGTGTCCATGATGTTGACATCCGATTTAAAACCTCACGATTAAATGAATGCATCATCTTACCACAAGTATGTTTCCATAACACACGAGTCCATCGCCTTCATATTCGCTTGGGCACGTGCATTCACGTAATCCAGGACTCTTCAATTTACATGTGGCCTGGAAACATTATCGAGCAGTTACGCCACATTACATGCTAGCATAAAGGAGTTTAAGTCTTAAATATAATTTCACCAGAATCACGCATTTTGACAGGTTATTATGTTGTACATAACTCTGCTAGCATGAAATACAGACCAGAGAATGGCAGCCTCCTTTATCTGACAAACAGGGGTTGACGATTTCACAGACGATGCCATCTCCCATGTAACCTTTCTTGCAGCTACATTCATTCTGAGCAGAAAAGATAAGTTGAACAAGACTTAGGTCTGGGTGTGCAATGGTTATTTTTCTTTCTAGCTCAGTTCTTCAGTTTTGTATTAATTCAGTCTCAGATTTTTTTTCTTAAGATTCCTTTGGAAAATTGCAAACTTGCATAAATCAGACAATAGTTGTGATACAATAAAAACTAGAGACTTATAAAATAAATGTAGATAGCAGCTCAGACCTCAACTCAAAAATGTGTTCGGGTCAAACTGACCCGGAACATAATTTACAGACTAGAGAAGACATGTAGATGCAAAAGACTTTCAAATTTGATGATGTCTAGGAGAGACAATTGAGATATTACGTTTTTGTGATTTTTCTGTGCTACAGGTTAACTGTATCCTCACAGGTTATTTACTAATCCAGGTTATGGAATCAGGATCATTACCTGTCCTGGCGCAGTGGGGGTGCAGTCTGCATTTTCATGACATCCACCACGACTCTCCAGCAGGCAGTTATTGATCTCCACACACAAGCTTCCATCACCTGTCCATCCTTCCATACAAACACAGTTCACCTTTCCCGCATCGTATGTACACACAGCCTATTAAACACACACAAAAAAAGTTAAGGTAAACGTGATATCAAAACTGACTTAAATAACGGAACATTGTCATGTCACGCATGATTCAGCAGCGTGTCATATAAAGAATACAAAAGTTGGCTTTCATACTATTTCTGCTGGTTTTCGTAACATTTCAACTGATGTAAGTAAGGCTGGTGAGAGAGATAACATTCACAAAGTACTTTTACAAGTAGAGATGTTGTGGACTAATAGCTGTCTGTCGTCACTGATTCATCACTGAAACACATTTCACACTATAGGAGTTGCTATGGAAGCCCATTTCCGCCACATACTGTAAAAACAAAAATTATTCGATAAATCGTAATTATGACACAAAAAGTTGAAATTAGGACATACAAATTTTCTTTCAATTTTGACTTTGTATGTCTTTTTATCTTTTATAATTTCAACTTTTCATCATAAATAATACTTAATATGTTACTCTTCAACAAAAATTCAACCCTGGCCAATGCTTGAAATCATGTTCATGTGTCAGCGACTCTGAATCGCTGCAACTGATGTACTAGTAAAATCAGGGCAGACATTAGACATTGCTCAACATCTGAGGGCTAAAGGCAAACTGCTGGAAAAGGGAAATACATCTGTCTCACATTGACGTCGCAGCCTCCTCTCTGAGGCTGGAGGCAGAGATTGGTTTCAGTGCAGGTGTAACCGTCTCCTTCATATCCAGGCAGACAAACACACCTACAGCACAATGTACAATAGATCAATAACACGCCAAAGACAGATGCCGATTGACAAGTCGATACATTACAAAAGTTACACACAACACTGACACTACTAAGATGCTTGTTTCAATGAGCACTATCAGGTTGTAAAGAAAAAAAAAATGTTGGCCAAATATTTGCCAAAAATGTTGTCTAAAATAAAATATATACACTCACCTAAAGGATTATTAGGAACACCATACTAATACTGTCTTTCGCCTTCAGAACTGCCTTAATCCTACATGGCATTGATTCAACAAGGTGCTGAAAGCATTCTTTAGAAATGTTGGCCCATATTGATAGGATAGCATCTTGCAGTTGATGGAGATTTGTGGGATGCACATCCAGGGCACGGCTCTGTTCCACCACATCCCAAAGACGCTCTATTGGGTTGAGATCTGGTGACTGTGGGGCCATTTTAGTACAGTGAACTCATTGTCATGTTCAAGAAACCAATTTGAAATGATTCGAGCTTTGTGACATGGTGCATTATCCTGCTGGAAGTAGCCATCAGTGAATGGGTACATGGTGGTCATAAAGGGATGGACATGGTCAGAAACAATGCTCAGGTAGGCCGTGGCGAACGATGCCCAATTGGCACTAAGGGGCCTAAAGTGTGCCAAGAAGACATCCCCCACACCATTACACCACCACCACCAGCCTGCACAGTGGTAACAAGGCATGATGGATCCATGTTCTCATTCTGTTTACGCCAAATTCTGACTCTACCATCTGAATGTCTCAACAGAAATCGAGACTCATCAGACCAGGCAACATTTTTCCAGTCTTCAACTGTCCAATTTTGGTGAGCTTGTGCAAATTGTAGCCTCTTTTTCCTATTTGTAGTGGAGATGAGTGGTACCCGGTGGGGTCTTCTGCTGTTGTAGCCCATCCACCTCAAGGTTGTGCGTGTTGTGGCTTCACAAATGCTTTGCTGCATACCTCGGTTGTAACGAGTGGTTATTTCAGTCAACTTGCTCTTCTATCAGCTTGAATCAGTCGGCCCATTGTCCTCTGACCTCTAGCATCAACAAGGCATTTTCGCCCACAGGACTGCCGCATACTGGATGTTTTTCCCTTTTCACACCATTCTTTGTAAACCCTAGAAATGGTTGTGCGTGAAAATCCCAGTAACTGAGCAGATTGTGAAATACTCAGACCGGCCCGTCTGGCACCAACAACCATGCCACACTCAAAATTGCTTAAATCACCTTTCTTTCCCATTATGACATTCAGTTTGGAGTTCAGGAGATTGTCTTGACCAGGACCACACCCCTAAATGCATTGAAGCAACTGCCATGTGATTGGTTGATTAGATAATTGCATTAATGAGAAATTGAACAGGTGTTCCTAATAATCCTTTAGGTGAATGTAAAATAATAATCATAAAACAAAATGAATAACATTTTATAAAATAAAACGAAAAGGGCATTGCAGGGTAAAAGTTTTGGTTTTCTTAAAAAAACACCTGCCAAATATTTGTCTAAAATAAAATAACTCTGACTGTAAAAATTCAAATAAATAAATTATATATAAAATAATATAAAATAATAATGGGCATTGCAGAGTAAAAGTATTGGGTTGTAAAAAAATGCCAATAAATGTTAATAAATATAAATGTTAAAAATAAAATCTGATCGTAAAATAAATTAAATTGAAAAACCAAATAAAAATAAAATGAAATAAAATAAAATAAAACAAAACAATGGGCAAAAATAAAATAAAATAACTCTGACTGTCTAAATAAATAAATAAATACAAACCCGATTCCAAAAAAGTTGGGACGCTGTACAAATTGTGAATAAAAACAGAATGTAATGATGTGGAAGTTTCAAATTTCAATATTTTATTCAGAATACAACATAGATGACATATCAAATGTTTAAACTGAGAAAATTTGTCATTTTAAGGGGAAAATAAGTTGATTTTAAATTTCATGGCATCAACACATCTCAAAAAAGTTGGGACAAGGCCATGTGTCCCACTGTGTGGCATCCCCTCTTCTTTTTCTAACAGTCTGCAAACGTGTGGGGACTGAGGAGACAAGTTGCTCAAGTTTAGGAATAGGAATGTTGTCCCATTCTTGTCTAATACAGGCTTCTAGTTGCTCAACTGTCTTAGGTCTTCTTTGTGGCATCTTCCTCTTTATGATGCGCCAAATGTTTTCTATGGGTGAAAGATCTGGACTGCAGGCTGGCCATTTCAGTGCCCGGATCCTTCATCTACGCAACCATGATGTTGTAATTGATGCAGTATGTGGTTTGGCATTGTCATGTTGGAAAATGCAAGGTCTTCCCTGAAAGAGACGACGTCTGGATGGGAGCATATGTTGTTCTAGAACTTGGATATACCGTTCAGCATTGATGGTGCCTTTCCAGATGTGTAAGCTGCCCATGCCACACGCACTCATGCAACCCCATACCATCAGAGATGCAGGCTTCTGAACTGAGCGCTGAGAACAACTTGGGTTGTCCTTGTCCTCTTTAGTCCGGATGACATGGTGTCCCAGTTTTCTAAAAAGAACTTCAAATTTTGATTGGTCTGACCACAGAACAGTTTTCCACTTTGCCACAGTCCATTTTAAATGAACCTCGGCCCAGAGAAAACGCCTGCGCTTCTGGGTCATGTTTAGATATGGCTTCTTTTTTGACCTATAGAGTTTTAGCCGGCAACGGCGAATGGCACGGTGGATTGTCTTCACCGACAATTACAGTAGCAATTTCCATTACAGTAGCATTCCTGTATGTGATGCAGTGCCGTCTAAGGGCCCAAAGATCACGGGCATCCAGTATGGTTTTCCGGCCTTGACCCTTACGCACAGAGATTGTTCCAGACTCTCTGAATCTTTGAATGATATTATGCACTGTAGATGATAACTTCAAACTCTTTGCAATTTTTCTCTGAGAAACTCCTTTCTGATATTGCTCCACTATTTTTGGCCGCAGCATTGGGGGAATTGGTGATCCTCTGCCCATCTTGACTTCTGAGAGACACTGCCACTCTGAGAGGCTCTTTTTATACCCAATCATGTTGCCAATTGACCTAATAAGTTGCAAATTGGTCCTCCAGCTGTTCCTTATATGTACATTTAACTTTTCCGGCCTCTTATTGCTACCTGTCCCAACTTTTTTGGAATGTGTAGCTCTCATGAAATCCAAAATGAGCCAATATTTGGCATGACATTTCAAAATGTCTCACTTTCAACATTTGATTCTATTGTGAATAAAATATAAGTTTATGAGATTTGTAAATTATTGTATTCCTTTTTTATTTACAATTTGTACAGTGTCACAACTCTTTTGGAATCGGGTTTGTAAATAAATATAAAATAATAAAGGGCACTGCAGGATAAAAGTATTGAACCTTACATATAGTTTGTTAAAAAAAAAAGCCAAATATTTGACAAATATTAAAATAAAATAACTGGCTGTAAAAATAAACAAAACAAAACAAAATAAAATGTGGGCAGTCTATAATAATCCATACACCATGCTCAAGTGACACTTACATGGTTTGTCCATTGTTGTAGACACATTTGGCGTGAAGGTGGCAGTGCACAAGGACGCCGTCTGAGTTGCAGGGGGTGGCGGTCTGGTCACAAAGGTCCCCTGAAAACCCATCCTGACAGGATCCTTTTCTACACAGCCCCATACTGCCAGGCCTGTTATCACAGACACCATGGACACAGCGGCAATCTACGGGACCAAATAGAGCACGAGGAGAGGAGAAGGTCACAAACACTGGTACTGTATCAGCGGCGGGTCACGGTTTTGGACAAAGAGACAGAAGGAGGTACTTTGAAAAGGTAAACTGGTATACAAAAAATATATTTAAGGTATATCACTTCACCTTCATCACAGTTCTCTCCATGTTTGTTGGGGTCTGAGCAGAGGTGGCACCCTACGCCCTTAAACGCTGGTTCACACTTACAGGAGCCGTTTCCATTGATGCCGTCAAAACACTACAGACAGAGACTTGACAAATAAACACCAGCACTTCCTTCAGCTGACGTCATGTTCATGGTGAGTTCATATTAACATACTTACAGTCCCTTTACCATAACATGGGTGCTGGAAACCTCCAATGCACGGCTTACAGTCCGGCCCATAGAAACCACTGCAACACTGAGGCGTCTGCAAACAAGATGGCAAACATCTCACAGATTATACATTATAAATAATTCAGACTATTTAATGATCAATGCATTTGAAGGAACTATGAACACTGTGGGATCTAAGACCTTGTTTTCATACCATCTGAGTAACGTTGCAGTATTTGGCACAGCCTCCCTCGTAGAACCAGTCCATCAATTTGTGATAAATAGGTGGATCGCACCAAGTAAAATTACCTGCCTATAAAAGGGAAATAAAAATGCTCAAATGCAGCTTTCTTTTGAATAAATTATGGTCAACTGCTGTCAGTGGTGCTCATGTTCTGATTTTGCAATGCTGAATGAAAACACATTCATTTAAAATGACTTTTAACAATTGCGTATTGATTATAGATAACAGAAAACTCCAAGTACCAGCTCAACAGTTCCAGGTGGACATTGTGACTCTTGGAGATAGCTACATCGGACACAGGGACCCTATGGAGAGAAGCAAAATGTTTCTTTGAAAATCTTACTCTATTTACCATAATAAATAATAATAAATCAACATAATGCATCATAAATACATAATAAACTAACTGTATTTAACTATAAACAAATAAATACAATTATTTATATTTTTATCTAAATAAATAATGTATTTATGTATTTATTTAGTTAATTAATTTCCGTGTTTTTGCAATTCCATTTGGAAACTTGGCCATGCAAGTACACTGTAAGAAACATTAAAAATGATAATTATTCAAATTAAATAAATTAAATATTGTGACCGGTTTATACACAAGCCAGAATTATAAGGTAGGATGACTATAATAACAATTGATTTTATTTACTTCAATTAATTCATGTTTACTTATTATTTAGTGCTTTGTTCTAGAGAAGATGCTGGTGTTGATCAGTTGTTTTGCTGGCTACACATATAATAATGATGTCGTCACACATAAAATAATACCAATAAAAAGGAACCTACAGTTCTGATCCTGCTCTCATTAATGTCACAACGATGGGGCATTATGGGAACTATGGACGAAGGTACCAGAACTCCATCAATCAGGTGAATGATTCCATTGGACGCGACAATGTCTTTCGTTTCGAGAAGTATTCCTTTATCACCCAGAAAGACTCTTCCCTGTGGATCGATTGAGAGAATGTAAAAACAAGTCCCATAATTTTCAATTTCCTCTTATTACACTGCCACTAAGTCACAATTTTTTTCATTGTACACAGAATTTTGCCCAACACGTTTGCACCAAATTTGATAAAAATGTCTAATTTCCATCCGAAGTTACAGCCAATGCAATCAATGAAGGACAGTCACTTACATCCTCAGAGGCATTGATCCTTAAGATCTCATTGGCCATGGTCGTAATCTCAGACATGCTGGCGAGCTGGTCCACAGTGATCTAAGTAAAAGATATATGATGTAATATATGTTATCCATTGCATAACTATGGAACTGGCCAAAAACATAGCTACAGTTTTCATAAAACCATAATGTACTGACATTGACAAATAGTCAATAGAAATGGAACACGCCCCCTCAGCCGGGACTGAGTGGCAGAAGAGCTGCTGCATGATTGGATTTAATAGGGGAAAACGCGAGTAAAACAAACGATTATGAACGATCCATGGCCAAGCCACCCCCCCACCAGGTGCCAGGCCTGGTTTTGTGTGCTTTTTTCTGCATTTGCGCTGAAAATCAACTCTCAGTCTTTTTGCCACTCAGTAGGCATAACCGGCCGACGGTGACGTCACGTGCATACCCTCTGTTGACAGTAACCTTTGAGCAATTAGGAAATGGACCAAACGTTTGGCTGTCTAAACCCCTGTTCTGACAAAAATCTGACACAACATTTGTACATAGTGTTTGAGTCTCGAAGCAATCCTACTCTTAACCTTGGAGGCAGAAAATGCTAATCACTCAAGAGGTTTACCATCTAGACCCAAAAATACACCAAATTCATCTGCTCAGGCGTGTATACATTTTTATTAAATTTAATGCTTTCTAAAATGAGAATGTCTCACCTACTAATTTAACTTGCAAATGACTATCATTAGCATGAAGACTGTGACATTAGCATTCGCATTAGCATTTAGGCAATAACAAATTAAACACTATAAAAACTATTAAAAAGCTAATATGTGCTTCCCTAACTTCACATTACAAGAAAAATACACCGTTAAACCATTTCATGGGTTCTCCAAAGTGATGTACATAAATGCCTCATTTTAATGTGAAAATAACTTCTTATTATCGGGTCTTACCTCCCTCGGCGGACAGAGTGCTCGTCGAGGGAGGTAAGACCCACGGCGGCGGACTCTGTGTTTACACCAATGATGCGTGGTGCCGCGATGCTGTTGTGGTCTGCAAACACTGCTCACCCCTGGTGGAGTTTATGATTATTAAATGTTGGCGGTTTTATCTACCGTGGGAATATTCAGCTATTATACTTGTTGCTGTATACATCCCCCCCAGCTCCAACAACAACAGGAGTGAGGCACTAAATAATCTTTATAAACACATCAGTGATCAGCAGACAGCCCACCCAGATGCTTTTCTCATCTTGGCTGGAGATTTCAACCATGCAGACTTAAAGAGTGTGCTTCCAAAAATTCATCAACACATTGACTTCCCAACACGTGGTAAAAACACTCTGGACTTTGTGTACACTACACAGAGAGGAGCTTACAAAGCCCTTCCCTTCCCCCACCTTGGTGCTTCAGATCACATCACTGTTATGTTAATGCCAGCATACAGACCACTTGTGAAAGCCACCAAACCAGTCCAGAAGCAGATTCAAGTCTGGCCTGAAGGGTCATCAGAGGCTCTTCAAGACTGCTTCGACACCACTGACTGGGACATGTTTAAACAGGCTGCAACCTACCACAACACCACAGACCTCCAGGAGTACTCTGAGACTGTTACTTCTTATATCACCAAGTGCATGGAGGATGTAACAGTCACAAAGACCATCACCGTCTGGCCCAACCAAAAACCGTGGCTGACAGGAAATGTCTACAGACTTCTGAAGACGCGCAAACGCTGCCTTCAGAGCTGGAGATGAGGTGGGCCTGAGGACAGCAAGGGCCAACCTGTCACGCGGCATCAGGAAGGCTAAGAGACAGTACTCCAGGAGGATAGCCCATCGTTTCAGCGACAGCAGAGACACAAGGAGCCTGTGGCAGGGTATTCAGACCATCACAGACTATAAGCCCCTGCACGGACATGTGACAGCTCCACCCCCCTGCTGAATGAGCTGAACACTTTCTTTGCTCGCTTTGAAGCACACAACAGCACCACTGCACAGAAGTCACCACCTCCTCCCGATGACCAGATGTTGTCACTGCCCAGGGACAGCGTGAGAAGATCCCTCAGCAGGGTCAACGCACGCAAAGCTCCAGGTCCTGACAACATTCCTGGACGTGTATTGAGAGACTGTGCAGAGGAACTCACTGATATCTTCACAGACATCTTCAACATCTCACTGAGTCAAGCTGTCGTCCCCACATGCTTCAAAGCAACCACCATCATTCCAGTCCCTAAGAAATCATCTCCATCCTGCTTCAATGACTACTGTCCAGTCACACTTACCCCCATCCTTATGAAGTGCTTTGAGCGGCTAGTCATGCACCACATTAAGTCTGTCCTCCCCCCCTCCCTGGACCCCTACCAATTTGCATATCGGTCTAAACACTCGACCGATGACGCCATCGCCACTACCGTCCATTCAGCACTCACTCACCTGGAAAATAAAGACACTTATGTCAGAATGCTGTTCATAGACTTTAGTTCAGCATTCAATACAATCATCCCTCTACAGCTCACTCAAAAACTGTCACAGCTGGGACTCAGCACATCGATGTGCAACTGGTTGCTGGACTTCCTGACGGGAAGACCTCAGGCAGTTCGGGTCGGCAGTAACTCATCCAGCTCCATCATCATGAACACTGGAGCGCCTCAGGGATGTGTGTTGAGCCCCCTCCTTTTCACTCTGCTGACACATGACTGCACACCCATACACAACAGCAATCTCTTCATCAAGTTTGCAGACGACACGACCGTAGTTGGTCTCATTAGCAACGATGATGAGACAAACTTCAGGAGCGAGGTGAGCCGCCTGGCCAGGTGGTGTGGCAACAACAATCTCTCTCTGAATGTGGAGAAGACGAAGGAGATTGTTGTTGACTTCAGGAGAATGCACACCCAGCACGCTCCTCTGACCATCAACGGTGTGACTGTGGAAAGGGTGAGGAGCACCAAATTTCTGGGTGTACATATCACAGAGGACCTCTCCTGGACCGCCAACACCACAGCACTGACCAAGAAAGCACAGCAGCGACTCTACTTTCTCCGTAAGCTGAGAAGAGCCGAGCCCCAGCCCCCATCATGCGCACCTTCTACAGAGAGGCACCATCGAGAGCATTCTGACCAGCTGCATCACTGTGTGGTACGGCGCCTGCAACGCATCCTGCCGTAAAGCACTTCAGCGCATAGTGAGAGCAGCTGAGAAGATCGTTGGTGTCTCTCTCCCACCCCTCCAGGACATTTATAACTCCCGCCTCTCCCGCAAAGCCCTCATCATTGCGAGAGACCCCACCCACCCATCGCACAGCCTCTTCAGTCTGCTGCCATCAGGGAGGAGGCTACGCAGTCTCCAAGCAAGGACCAGCAGACTGAAGGACAGCTTCATTCCCGAAGCTGTCAGGGCATTGAACTCCCTCCCGACTCTGCTGACCCTCCCCTCTTCTGCCCCACGCACCTGATCTGGGAATCACCCCCAGTTCTCCTCCCTTCATCTACCTCATTATATTGTCTCTCTGAGGAATTGGTCTCCCCTCTTACAGACTCTTTTTTGCACACACTCTTATAATTTTATTTTATACCTGCACTGACTTAAATCTGAAATTGCACTATTGTTACCATTGTTTGCACTATTTGCCATCGCCACTTTACCTCTATAATTCACTTTATCCATCTTTTTTTTTTTATCTTTCTTCTGTTGTTGTCACTGTTAAACTTTTGTTGTTATTGTTATTGTTTTGTTGTTGTTAGGCACCTAGGGTCTGAGAGTCATAGAATTTCAATTATCTGTATGTATGTACTGTACGTATGGCAGAATTGACAATAAAGCTGACTTTGACTTGACTTTGACTTGAACTGTGGCAAACCATTCAATACATGATTTCAGAGGTTAAAGAGAGACTCACGGCGGCCAGGGAGAACATATGGTGTTTCAGAAGCGTCTGAAGCTTTGGTTTGGCCTTTATAACAAAGAGATGAAAAATCAGTGTGCGTTATAAACAAATATATGAATGTTCTATGGATTTGATTAAAACAATGAGTAAAAATGGGATGCAAATAATTTGATTATACATATCCAACTTCATTAGAGCCAGGTATTGGCACATATTGGCAACTCACATCATTCAGCATGTACATAAGACTTCCATCTCTGAATTTGTCTATGGCTTTGTTGGTTGGAACAAGCACTGTAAGAGGACCTGGACCTCTGATGGGTAACAGGGCTCCACAATTCTGCAGCAGAAAGAGACAAAATATTTTGAATGCTTGGGTTCAGTGGAGAAGGGCAGAACACAAGCATGATAGGAGATCACTCACATCAACCAGAGACAGGAATCGATTGAACCTTTCATCCTCTCTGAAAATCTCCCTGATGGTCTTGGAGGAGAACTTGTGGATGCAGAAAAGAACATCTACATTAGAGGGTGCTGCTGTCGGTGCTGTGTATTATTCATCAGATATTACTAGATCAGCTGGTTGTGAAATAGTTAGAATGACTTTACCTCCATGTTGTTGTTTGAAGATTCAATATGAGTAAGAGTAAAGGGCTTGTCAATAAAATGAATTATTCCGTTGGATGCTGGGATGTCGCTCTCAAGTATAGTAAACAATACGTCTGGATCCCTCATCAGGATGAAGTGCTGATGACACATGCAAAAATCAACAGACAGACTAGACAGAGAAATCGATAGATAGGTAGGTTCAGATAGACAGACAGACAGACAGACAGACAGACAGACAGACAGACAGACAGACAGACAGACAGACAGACAGACAGACAGACAGACAGACAGATAGATAGATAGATAGATAGATAGATAGATAGATAGATAGATAGATAGATAGATAGATAGATAGATAGATAGATAGATAGATAGATAGATAGATAGATAGATAGATAGATAGATAGAAACCCGATTCCAAAAAAGTTGGGACACTGTACAAATTATGAATAAAAACAGAATGTAATGATGTGGAAGTTTCAAATTTCAATATTTTATTCAGAATACAACATAGATGACATATAAAATGTTTAAACTGAGAAAATGTGTCATTTTAAGGGAAAAATAAGTTGATTTTAAATTTCATGGCGTCAACACATCTCAAAAAAGTTGGGACAAGGCCATGTTTCCCACTGTGTGGCATCCCCTCTTCTTTTTCTAACAGTCTGCAAACGTCCGGGGACTGAGGAGACAAGTTGCTCAAGTTTAGGAATAGGAATGTTGTCCCATTCTTGTCTAATACAGGCTTCTAGTTGCTCAACTGTCTTAGGTCTTCTTTGTGGCATCTTCCTCTTTATGATGCGCCAAATGTTTTCTATGGGTGAAAGATCTGGACTGCAGGCTGGCCATTTCAGTACCCGGATCCTTCTTCTACGCAGCCATGATGTTGTAATTGATGCAGTATGTGGTTTGGCATTGTCATGTTGGAAAATGCAAGGTCTTCCCTGAAAGAGACGACGTCTGGATGGGAGCATATGTTGTTCTAGAACTTGGATATACCGTTCAGCATTGATGGTGCCTTTCCAGATGTGTAAGCTGCCCATGCCACACGCACTCATGCAACCCCATCCCATCAGAGATGCAGGCTTCTGAACTGAGCGCTGAGAACAACTTGGGTTGTCCTTGTCCTCTTTAGTCCGGATGACATGGCATCCCAGTTTTCCAAAAAGAACTTCAAATTTTGATTGGTCTGACCACAGAACAGTTTTCCACTTTGCCACAGTCCATTTTAAATGAGCCTTGGCCCAGAGAAAACGCCTGCTTTGCAATTTTTCTCTGAGAAACTCCTTTCTGATATTGCTCCACTATTTTTGGCTGCAGCATTGGGGGAATTGGTGATCCTCTGCCCATCTTGACTTCTGAGAGACACTGCCACTTTTTATACCCAGTCATGTTGCCAGTTGACCTAATAAGTTGCAAATTGGTCCTCCAGCTGTTCCTTATGTGTACATTTAACTTTTCCGGCCTCTTATTGCTACCTGTCCCAACTTTTTTGGAATGTGTAGCTCTCATGAAATCCAAAATGAGCCAATATTTGGCATGACATTTCAAAATGTCTCACTTTCAACATTTGATATGTTATCTATATTCTATTGTGAATAAAATATAAGTTTATGAGATTTGTAAATTATTGCATTCCTTTTTTATTCACAATTTGTACAGCGTCCCAACTTTTTTGGAATCGGGTTTGTAGATAGATAGATAGATAGATAGATAGATAGACAGACAGACAGATGGACAGACAGACAGATGAATAGACAGACAGAGAGACAGATAGACAGACAGGCAGACAGACAGATAGATAAACAGATAGACAGACATATGAATAAACAGATACAGACAGGCAGATAGATAGATAAACAGACATAGACAGACAGATGAATAGACAGATATATAGACAGACAGACAGACAGACATATAGATAGATAGATAGATAGATAGATAGATAGATAGATAGATAGATAGATAGATAGATAGATAGATAGATAGATAGATAGATAGATAGATAGATAGATAGATAGATAGATAGATAGATAGATAGACATATTAGCAGACAGACAGACAGACATATAGATATATAGACAGACAGATAGACAGATAGATAGACAGATAGATAGACAGACAGACAGACATATAGATATATAGACAGATAGATAGACAGACAGACAGACAGACAGACAGATACCTTTTTGTTTTGAATCTGATCTTTTCTCCTCCGTACATCCACATATCTTTCCCCTCCAGATCACTGTAAAGTTTCTGTCCGAGGATCAGGTGATTTTTGCACACTGCATTCAGGATGTTGGTGGAGGATTTTCCTACAAGTGTCTGCTTGAGAGAAGCAGGAAGTTGTCACAAAAAAACAAAACAAACAGGAAACATTTTTAGGAATGAAACATGAAACACAAACTGCCTGGCCACTGTTTGTTTGTGTGTTTTTCAGTGTGCTTCAACTCACTTGGAATGGGTTCTGTCCCACAGGAATGAACGCAGTGAATGGGCCGTGTTGGCTTAGAGTAAATTCTCACGCTTGCTCTGAAAGCCAGAACACACTGTAAGCACATCTAACACTGCTTTTAGCTGCTTTCAAACTGACAGAACAGGCTGAAGTGTTCACTCAAAGTTGCATGAAAAACCCCCAGAAAAGTGGGTTTGGTGATCTCAAAGGACCCACCAAAGAAGCGAATGCTTCCAGTGAGGTTTCCTGCCTGACTGCCCTCTCTGTCCAGCTCCAGAACTCTTTCCATGAGGTTACCATAGCAACGTCTGCCATCGCCAATCTGCTGAGCGGTGCAGCGGCATCTGAAAGAATGAAACGTCTCGGTTTATACCCCGGCCTTCAGCGAGCATCTGAGCGAAACATCTCAGCTATTCATGACGCGACAGAATCACTTGTTACCACGGATCTCTTTACACTGGAAATGTGGCATACAAATCTAATTCATGCAGCTGTTGGCACCAATAATATCAGAAAACATCACTGAACACAATTCAAAACATTACTACACAGATTTGTGTTAAAGATGCCATGCGTAAATGATTCTCCCAAGGGGGAGCCACTGAGCACTTAATGCAATGTCTATATAACGTTTTCATAACATTCAGGGAAGAGTCGTTTGCAACATTACTGAAACTTAAGGAACTGAAAATTACATTTCTTTGCATTATGGTAATAAGAATTCAGGGGGAAATGTGCTTAATTGTAATAAAACATTTTTACAATGAACACAATTAATGTCAATCATTATGCTGATGTCAATTTAAAATAAGTTTAAGTAAAACATGCAGATGCATCACAACAATGACAATTGTAGTGTAAAATTGCTATGAAAATCATGTCAAAATTCAATAAATTGCAATGGTCTAAAAAATTTTCTTTTTAATTTTTAACTCTCATCTTCTCCTCGCGTTCTGTAACAAATCCTTCCCTTGTGGACCCAAAGTCCTAAAATTATGCTTTTGTCCAGAAATTTTTATATTTTTTCTATAATGGGGGTGGCGCTATATTATTTTTTATTTTATTTACCTTTACATCACTAGATTTTATCAATACATAATATATGTAAGCACATGCCTCACATTCTTTCAACTTAAATTCACAATAACTCTTCAAAACATGCATAACCAGCTCAGGTCAGCTGAAAACCTCAAAAAAAAATTGTCTTTGCCGACCTTTTGTGGAAAAAAATATATAACATGATATTTCATGACTCTTGCCACTAGATGGCCTATATGGAGCAAATGCACTCTTCTGCTGGGTCCTAAAGTCAGTTCTTTATCTCTTCAGTATGCATTCAGATACACACGTAGACATTATAAAATCATTTTATAGTAAAGTTTTAGCATTTTTAGTTTTAATTTTGAGCATTTTTTAGGTTTTTCTATGTATACTGAAGCATTCCTCGCATTCCATTCATTCCTAAGGGGGTCAAACTGACCCACGAGGGAAGGATTTGTTACTTTTTTAAATTTCACCCACAAAACTCCTCAAATCCAGTCAATTTTTGTGTGAGTTCGTGGTTCAAATGTGGCTAAAAATCTAAGGTCTTGGACCACTCATTTTTTAACATTTAAAAATCAAAATCAACCGAGGGAAGTTAAATAATTTTATTTTACAACCATTTTTCTTCTGAATTCTTTTCTTTGAAAATGAACATGCATCCTTAGATTGTCATTACTGTAAAACAGTAAAAATGATACTACCATGAATACTACCATGACTACTACCATGACGTATTAATACTTTGATGTATAACATTTTTAAATTTCCTTTGACAGATGGAGACAAAGCAAAAATATATATAATTTTAAGATATATACATTCATATTAAAATAATGATAATTACATTTATTTGCATTACGGTAATGAGAATTCTGGAGGACAAGTGCTTAATTTTTATGAAAACTTTCAAAATGCATACAAAATAATCTCAAATCATGCTTATTTTAAATGTAATAATATTACGTTATTTTTAACTAAATCATCCAGATGCATCACGTAAATGAGAAATGTGGTGTAAAATGTCTTTAAATATGTGAAAAATATTGCAATGCCCTAAAAAATATGCTTTGTTTTCATTAAACAAAATATAATTTTTTTATGTTTTTTCTTCCGATTTTGTGTGAAATGTGACCTGAACATGTTGTGGGCAGATTTCGTGAGATTCTCTGAGTGAACAGTGTGGCACTGAAGGAAGTGAAAGTTGCCTTTGTCGTTTTATTGTGAGGGAAGCACCGGGACAGACCTGGGCAAGCCGTTGGAGTTCACCTCGCAGCGGGCGCTGCTGTGGCATGTACCCGGTGTGCAGACAGGCTTTAGCGTGCAGCCCTTGGACGGGTCGGATGACTCCGATCCGGGCAAACACACACACTTCGACTGGGGAGGAAACACACACAAAGCCTCATATAACAAACAACATTGAATTCTACATTAGCTTCAGATTCAAATTCCATCCCACAATGCATTGCTCACCTTCCCTGGGCCTGTAAATTCACAGAGGGTGGACTCCACAGGACAGCCTCCGTTATTAGTGTCGCAGGGGTTGATGGGAACGCAGTGTTTTCCGTCTCCCTTGAATCCCTCTTCACACTCGCATTGAAACTTCCCATCGCTAAATGAACATTTAGCGTTCACGTCACAAATTCCTGGCTTACATATACCTAGAGCAGGGTAGAAAGAGATGATGGATAGGGACTAGACTCTTTTGTATTTAAAGGTACACTTTGTAACTTTTGGCCCTCTAGCAGTTAAAAAACAAAACTGCATCTATTATGCAGAAGAATATTGTATTGGTTGTGCTTTGGCTCTGAGTGACTGCTGATGAATACAATTATCCTACTGCTCATAAAACATTCAATACTAGGCTTGAAGCCAAAAATATACTATAGTTTGTACGCGTACGCAAGCGTATGCACACAGTCAAACACACAGCCTTGCAAAGTACACTTCTTTTGACTCGTACACGTACACAAGCATTCGACACATACGCAGTTTTGAGCAATCTCTCGCCACGAGTTACAACCCAACCCAAAACTTTAAATGTGCATGTGCAACCTGCATGTACAAAGTATGCACGGTTACAAAAATCCAGCGGTGTGCGTTCAGTACACGCATACTCTTCTGATGACGAAATTGAGCTGACCCTCGCGTACGTGTAAAAAGTGAAGTATACTTTGGCTTTAAGAGATATAACCAGTTTAGATGGAAAGGATCTCAAGCTGACTAGCTGAAGTCGTTACTGTAGCTTTACCCATTAACAGACATGGTACTTCCTTGAAAATCAATTCCAGCACAGTGCTACAACACTCACAATGAACAGACCACTTTTGGGGAGTAACTAGTTACATGTTACGGAATTACATAATTACAATATAAATGTAACTGTAATCAGTTACAGTTACTGAGAAAAAAAAGATGTAATTAAATTAGTTACTTATGAAAATGTTAATGATTACAAATGAGGTTACATCTGAATATTTTCTGTAAAAAGCTAGGATATGTTGAATAATATTAATTTGTTGCTTTGCCTGTTTTTGATGCGCATAATACCTCCTGCCATTTAAAGGCGTTTAGTAAAGCGATGCTATTCTGATGCTTTTGATTGGCTCTCTTGTTTGAATTTGCAGCGCACCATGTCTGCCAATTACATGCCACTGAAAGCTTTAGGCTTCAAACTGTCTGGTTTAAATGTTTGAAAATGATTAACAGTTGAAAACATTTGTTAGAAATGTAGAAAAGTAATCAAAAAGTAATCAAATGTAATCAGTTACATTACTTTAATAAAGTTATTGAAATAATTACACTACTTATTACATCTTAAATACGGTAACTTGTAATCTGTAAACTATTACATTTCCAAAGTAACCTTCCAAACACTGGAAATTGACTTTCCTTTGCTTTACAATGAACTCTGTTAGACAGCTACATACGGCAATTCTGTTCAATAAAACACCTTACTCACCAGTTAAGTAATAAAAATCTCTTTTACAACATTTCAAATCCCTCAGTTTTCACCATCTCTGAAAAGCCAAGCCTATGTTGATTCTTGTTTTATTACGCGGTCTGTCTCATTCTCTTTGCCGGCAGACCCTCCTCTGTTCGGCGTTTGTTTCAAATTTAGCGGCTCCATGTCAACCTTTCTCGCTCGTTGTGACAACTAACCTGTCACTCCCACACCAGATACACAACAGATACAAAGTAGAAGGAGCAACTTTCCTCTACTTACCGATATGACGACGAGACACTCACAGGTGAGTGGCATATTTTCACAATTTCCCTCAAAAATCATGCCAACGGGTCTAAAATATAAATACTTATAATAGGCTTACCATAGTGAGTCAGGGTAAGAGAAAAACACGTTTTGGAAGAAGGATTGATGGTGTATTGAACAAAAAAAAAACACCTTTAAAATTACACAAAACATACACTAAGTATGATTTACTAACAGCTTGTGCCAGCGTTAACCCTCTTTTGCTGTTAAAAACGACAGTCAGGATTTATTAAAGACACAAAGTGAAAAATTAGCGCTGAAAAGGCGTGGGCAGTTATTTTTGTGGCTGACCTATATATGCATTCATAGGAGTTTCCCTTTCAGATGCAAAATTTATGGGAGGAGAGTATTTAAATAAATCACGCAAGGTGATTTACTAAGGTTTGCGCTAGTCAATTTACGGGTATTTGCGCCATTATTTACCGCTCCAAAAAATGTCATAAACCAGATGCTAATTTGAGCTGCTCTTTGTAGATTGTGTTGGTCATTATGGAAATGATCCGGCTGCGTCTGTGTTCTATAATGTGCACGTCGTCAGTAGATCACGCGCAGAACTTTCCACTACCATCTGCGCTTTTTTGGAATTGCGCACTCACTCTAATTTGTCCAGTTTACTAAATCTGGCCCAAAATGCAGTAGAGTTTAGCATGTAACTAAACATCAGGGAAGTACCTATACATGCTTGTCCGATCTTTTTGTATCCTTTCAGACATTCGCACACGATGCCTGTGTCGTCTCGTTTACAGTACGAGTAGGCTGGGCACTTTGAACAAGATGAAGAAGCTGCAGAGGAAGAGAAAAGTGTGATTTAACAAAATCAACATAATGATATTGAATAGTAATTGTATTTGTATATATTCCATGAGAAATGGGTTTATTAACTTTGTAGGCACTTTGGTCCTAAAAATGGCGGTTGACAGTAACACTCGCCGTCCCCATCGGGTCCTGAATTACACTTTGCATTCGAGCAGCTGCACACTAGAATAGTTTTACAGTTAGACCGTTTTATCTTCAAAAATGGTGATTATTAGCTTATGCGATCAGAAATTACTGTTGTATAAATAACAGACCTGAATGGCAGTGGTCTCCATAGGCATTCTCATTCAAACAGTTCTGGCACGCAAAACCTGTATATCCCTCCTGTAAAAGTGTTGATTTATTATTATCATTATTAATATTGTAACTTACAGATGGCCCTGAACATGACAAAATAAATAAAAACAAACAAATAAATAAGCATCTATTTCAGCGGAAAAAAAAAAATTGTATTACTGAATTAACATAAAACTGAAGTAGAAGAACATAACATAGAAAGGTACCTTTCATTTACTATAAAATATTTAGGTTACACTTTATTTTAAGGTGACACAGTTACATTGTACTGAGTGATATTAATTAACTACATGTATTTACTATTATGGTTATGGTTAGGGTTTGTAATTATGCATAATTTACTGTGATTACTATTTAAGTACATGCAGTGTACTTACTTTAAAATAAAATGTCACCATTATTTATTTATTTAGTTATTTAGTGTTCTAGCACATTTACATTTTAGTTTGCATTGACTTGTCTTTCCCAACAAGGCTTACACACAGTAGTGGCCAAAAGTGAAGTCTGGAGGGGATATTTTGTTTTTAACAACCCTAATAGCTCGAATAAACCATCAAAATATGAGGACATTTTTATATCTTTTAAAATATTATAAATATGAGGGTCGAAGAAAACTAAATGAAATTAAGGTATTTATCTATGCAAGATAAAATGCATCTCACAGGAAAAGCATACATTGACTACAGCATAATCAGTTATTAATATATCATTGGTTCTCTTTTGTTTTTGCATGTGTTCATAATTTCTTTGTATGACAGCCTGGCTAAAAATGCATGTCTAAGCACAACTACACAATATGCTTACAAGTTTTCAGTAATATTTTAATAAAGGGTGAAGATGTCAATTTTTCCAGGCCGGACATCACTTTTGACCTTTACTGTAAATATAATTGAAAATAAAATAAAAATAAAAATTATTCATTTATTTATTTCAGCACAATTTTAAAATGCAATTCAAATTAACAAAATTAAAGTAGAAAAACATAACAAATTGTTATTACAGTTATTTTTATTGTTATATTTGTATTGATTAATTATATTAATTGAACTAGCAACATAACTTAGATTATTAAAGCAAGCTAGTAAATAAATAAATAAATATACCAACAAAGAGACTGTTGACTTAATAAAAAACTGAAGCCGAGGAACATAACTGTAATTTATGTTATCTAATTTTCTATAAATTATTATAAATTTGAATTATTATTATTAATTTTGTATTATTACTTACCCTAGCAAGACTTATTTGAATTATATAAATAAATAAAACATCTATTTTAACATAAAAATTGTAAAATGAACATTTATATCAAAGCAAATGAATGTAACTCAGATACACTTACATCACAAACACAGGTGCCATTTCCTGAGTCACATGAACCATAACCATTACACATCTTTCCTGACCAGCTCGGGCAAGCTGGAGACACAAAGCCCTGGTTAAAGAATTCATCACATAGTAGATACTTTCTTACCCTAAGCAACTTAAAGTAACTTAGAACCTGCATTTTTTGTGTTACCAGCTCAGACATTTAACCATCAAGTTTCAAGTTTCAAGAGTTTTATTTGTCACATACACAGTTATATACAGAATATACAACCGGCAGTGAAATGTAAACAGGTCCGCTCCATGGACAGTGCAAATTCACAGTTAAAAACTCCATCCTTTAAAGCATCCATTAAAGGATTAGTTGACTTTAAAATGAAATTTAGCCCATGATTCACTCACCCTCAAGCCATCCTAGGTGTATATGACTTTCTTCTTTCCGATGAACACAATCAGAGTTATATTAATAAATATCCTGACGCTTCCAAGCTTTATTATGGCAGTGATGGGGTCCATTGAGTTTGAAGCTCAAAAAAGTGCATCCATCCATCATAAACGTACTCCACATGCCTTCAGGGGGTTAATAAAGGCCTTCTGAAGCGAATCGATGGGTGTGTGTAAGATAAATATCCATATTTAAAACTTTATAAAATCAAATATCTAGCTTCCGGCATTCCGACTGCATTCCGTGTGCAACTTACGAAGAAAGTGTAATGCCTCTCGCAGTTCAAAACGCTTACGCTACGTCCAACGTCATACATTACGTCAGTCACGCTTTCTGCGTAAGCTGAATACGGAATGCGGTCTGGCGGAAGCTAGATATTTTACTTTATAAAGTTTTAAATATGGATATTTTTATTACACAAATGCATCACATCGCTTCAGAAGGCTTTTATTAACCCCCTGGAGCCGTGTGGATTACGTTTATCGGTTTATGATGGATGGATGCACTTTTTTGAGCTTCAAACTCAATGGAGCCCATCACTTCCATTATAAAGCGTGGAAGCATCAGGATACTTATTAATATAACTCTGATTGTGTTCATCGGAAAGAAGAAAGTCATATACACCTAGGATGTCTTGAGGACGAGTAAATCATGGGCTAATTGTCATTTTAAAGTCAACTAATCCTTTAAGTAATACCACTGTACTTGACTAGTATAGTTCAGGAGAAACTGATATATGGTGACCCTAAAATGCTCTATTACATATACTGATATATTTCATATAAAGCAATGACCTTTATGTAGCCTATTTTAAGTGTTTTTTGGGTCATTGTAACTCACGCAGGCACAGGGGCCCCCAGAAGCCCGGACAGCACTGTTGGACTGTCGTAACCCCCTGACATGTATGAGCGCACCCTTGCTGCTCTACCTGACGATCCCCGATTTCCACCACATATCTGAAACAGGACAGTGACAGATTAGACACAAACATGTTGAGCAAACAGAAAAGGCTGCATAATCACACACCTGCAGAATTCGGGGCTCTTGGTGATCTTCCTGAATCCTCGCGGGCAGACGACGGCAGCGGCAGCGGCGCAGGATGTGCAGGGAGTTTTGTTCAGGATTGTAACGGGCGAATCGCAGCGATTAGAGGCGGCCTGGAACGACAGAAACACAAATGTGGCTCAAACATGAGCAATGAACAATAATGCTAGACTAGTACTGTGCAGTGCACAAAAATGTTAATGGAGCAAAACTTTAAATCTTTCAATGCAAATCCTCTCCATGTGGTACAAAGTACCATGTTTTAGTGATGATGATAGTGAATGAAAATTTGATACCCAGATTTTTTTTTTTTTTTTTTTGACTTGATTATTTATAATTCTACAGATATAGACATATATATATATATATATATATATATATATATAGATAGTACTTTTTTTTATACCCTATTTCTATTATAATTTCTTCCTTGTGTTTTTAACTGTGAATTTGCACTGTCCATGGAGCGGACCTGTTTACATTTCACTGCCGGTTGTATATTCTGTATATAACTGTGTATGTGACAAATAAAACTCTTGAATCTTGAATCTTGAGATAGCAAAACTGCTATAGCCCAGATCCGGGCCCACATACCGCATGGAATGATGGTACTCCTGTTTGCCAGATCTGGGCCACATGTCAGCCGCAAATAAACCAGACCTATCTCTAATGTAGGTTACAACAGATTTTTATTCTAACCCTGGACTTTCCCACATTCCTCATGTTCATATGGACCAAATGCTGCATTGGCAATGCACCCATGTTTGCCAGATCTGGTCAACCATCTCAGCATTTTAAAAGATTAGTCTACTTATTTATTTATTTATTTATTTATTTTTATGTTTTACGCCTTCATTGATTACCATTGTTTTTAACAATAAATTAGTATTTTTGTATATTCGCCAGTGATTACTGTCCCCCATATATACAGGGCTTGTCACTCCCACCAGCCACTTTGGCGGACTGAATTTCATTGTAGTCTTCTCAAAAGGCATCTGTTATAATTGCGTTGTGCGTTATAACCAATTGCACGTGATTCTTTTGAGTTTATGAATGCACTGTCTAATAAACAGGGGCGTTGAGATTAGTCACCACTCTCACTCACTGAAATCTGCTCTCTCTTCACAAACAACAAAGCAGAGATGTAGCCTAGCCTATGTGTGATGAACGCAGGAGATTCATTCATCATACAGTGATTGACTTTTGTTCAGCAGCGAAAATAGTTTCAAACAAAGATCACAGCAGAACCACAGTGCATGAGCGGATCTGATGGGACTGGCATAAAGTTGGATTGACATTGGAAAGTTCCGAAAGACCGTCTCTAAAGTTACAGACGCAGTGGCGTAACTTTGATTTGAAAAGTGGTGCTCGTTTTGCTATGCGTTTATTTAATAGCCAAAGTTACTTGGGGACTGAGTTCAGAGTTGGAAATGCACTTAATTTTCGCTTTGATGTACACATGCATCACATTCACAAATTATTCTATAAACATCCAATAAGCAAAACGTAACATTCACAACACATCTAACAAGAAAAGCCAATTCATTGTGTTTTTACTTTCAAGAGGTCTCAAAACTAGCCTATATGAATCTGTATGATTCTTACCTATAATAATCGCATTTGCTAGCTAACGTCAAGCCGAAACTGCTTCATGTGCTTTTCCATTACTACTGTATTGAGACAAGTTTACAAAATTAATTATTTACTTCTTACATAACTTAATTTTTCATATGACACTTAATCATGACTTGTAATAATAACATGACTTGTGACTTTTTAACAGTGCCTCAAGCTGTGGCGTAGCAAGTCTCGGGCCCATATGCAAAATATATATATATATATATATATATTTTTTTTTTTTTTTTTTTTTTTTTTTTTTACCATTTCGTTATTTTGGCTTGGAATTTTGTTTGTTAGAAATATTAACTGAATTTAGAAATGCTTTTGAAATTAAAAACTTTGCATACATTTTTTAAATGAAGACAGCGTTTGGAGTGGAGTGCATGCAAATAGTCCGAGGCCTTTGTTGTTATTGTGAGTGTACACAAATAAAAAGTAGATAGTTTATAGTTCATAATTATGTCTTGAACTTATCTATATGTCTAAAAATGACGTATTGTGAGTTATATCTGCTGTCATAAAGGAAAATGTCCATCAGAGGCGCAGGCGGCTTCGTCGGGCATGGGTTAAAGAAACCGTGGCCTATTTAGTTTCATAGTTATATAGGCTATGTTTAAATATTAGCCTATGATATATATTTCTTTATTATTATTTCATACGCCCAGGCCCATTTGCACGTGCAGGGTGCATGCCCAGGCGCCACGCCAGTGGCCTCAAGTGAACTCGCCTCACTGCGTAGTTGAAGAAGAATAACCATCGTCCACCGTACAGTCATCATTTGATGACTACAGTAGTGATATGACTTGTTGTGGACCAGAGATATTGTCCCATTCATTTTCTCAAAAATCTCAAATAAAATATTTCAACTTTGAAACAGTATCCAAACAATACAAACATCGCAAATAGAAAGGTAACGTACAGGAATCTGTAGACTAATTATAAGAAAACTACTTCCTATGACGCCCATATCGCGTGTCTCGCGATAGCTTCACAACGAGATTTAATATTCATCGTTGAGGACGTTGAAAATCTTCGGACCGGCGGAAAAATGTGTTAAATTAATGAAGTCGATTATGAAGAATGACGATTTGTAGATTGTGTTTTTGCTTTAGTACACACCTTCCACAATCTATTTTTCAATTACTTTTAAAAAGTGGTGGGGACAATATCGAGCCTGGCAAAAAGTGGTGGGACATGTCCCACCCATATATATATAACTTTTCTACAACGTTGACCACTTTTGGTTTACACCCAGATTAGATTTTTTTCAAAGAAACATTTGTGATTTGGGACATATTCACTATTTACCACATGGGCCACTTTAGGGTCACATCCAGATTGCCATAAGCAGTGCTGCTTTGCCTAAAATGCCCACATGTGTTTGGGATATTTGGCTCATATTTTCTGTTTTACATGTGGGCCACCTCAGGCTCCCATTCATTTTGTCCAGAAGTGGCCCAAATCTGGATGCTATCTGGATATGTTGAGTTCAAATGTTTAGCATATTCATCTATATAAAAATACCATGGTATTATCATGGTTCTGGTCCAAATACTACTTATTATTATGGTACCATATGGTAATATATCCATATTCACATACCATGTTTTTGGACATAGACAATGGGAATACCTTGTTTTACATGTACTTAATATATAAACGTACCATGGTACTATCACTTTCCCTTGTTTCCAAAAACATTGGTATAAACATTGTATAAGTATATCACAGTATAAATCAAAGTACCATGGTATTATCATCTGATATCAGCAATGTACCATGGTACCCCCACTTTTTGTAAGGCGTTGACATAGTATTTCTAAAAATACTATGGTATTACCATAGAAGTACATGTCCAAAAAGTATTATGAATTAAAATTATACCACCCTTACAAAAAGTAATAGATCAGTACCATGTTACATTGATCAGCTACAAAAATACCAAAAAGTGGATCTGGTACCATGACAATATCAACTGTATAGGGTGTGTACCATGGTATTCAAGGAAGTGCCTTGGATCACCATGTATATACAATAATAACTGGTACTACCGTGGTCCAAAAACAAAACAATTACCATAGTACTATTTAAAAAGTGTATATTCATTTAGTGCAGTACTTACATGGTCATTCAAGGAATACCATGGTACAACTTTTAACAAATCATTTAAATAGTTACTTAAAGATGTAGACTCCACTTATCAACACCTTACCCGAAATCTGTCTATCATACGAAGTATCTATCATAGTATAAATCAAAGTACCATAGTATTATCATCTGGCATCAGCAATGTACCATGGTATTGTCACTCTTTACAAAGCATTTACATATTATTTCGACAGTATCAGCATAGTACATGTCTAAAAAGTATTATAAATTAAAAATATACCACCCTTTCAAAAGTGTAATAGTTCACACTGACCAATTACAAAAATTGTTAGGGGGGTGTACCGAGGTATTCATAGAAGTTATCTTGGAGTACCATGTAAATACCGTAATAATTGGTAATACCATGGTCCATTTAAAAAAAAAAAAAAAAAAAAAGAAAGTGCATTATTCCTTCAATTAATATCAATAATATCAAAGTGCATATTCCTTCAATTAATTCCATGGTACATGCCCTAAAACTTTTGCATTTAAATAGTTACTTAAAGAACAACAACTTTTCACGCAACTTACTTGAATCTGTATAGTCCACAGTACCGTGAGTCCCAAAATGATAAGATAAGACATGTCTGCTTCCTCAAAACCAGAAAGACTCCTGAAAAGTTGTCAGATAAACATGCAACAAACAGAAAAGCCTCTCCTGAGACCGGCCACAATCTCCAGTCACAGGACACAACTGGATATCTCGATTTCAAACATCTCCAGAAAAACCTCTTCAGACCTTCTCGCTCATGTGCTTTCAAGGATTTGCATGTTGAGCAGCTTGACACCGAGTGAGAGAGGTTTTAATATGACCACACAGCGGCTTCAAGCAAGAGAAAGGGTGAGAAAAACATCTTTTCCTGACAGGAAAATCACCGGATTTCCTCCACTGCTTCGCTTGGTTTGGGAAGTCGATGCTTGTCAGCTGACAAGATTGCAGGGTTCAGCAGAATTTGAAAACGGTACATTGAGCATTAGCACATTTTTCTTTATCTCAAAGGGTCACAAATATTTAGTGCCAGCAGTGCTAGGGTTAGAGATGAGGTTGCCTTGTTATTTAAAGTGAGAAACCTGTGAGAACACAAGATATTTAAACTTTTATGCATTTAGCAGCGCGTTTATCTAAACTATTTTATCAGTTGCAGTTTTCTGTGGGAATCGAACCCGTGACCTTGGAGTCATTGGTGCATTGTTGTACCATTTGAGCTACTGGACTGATGAAATGAGATTAGAACAATCAAAAACTTTTATATCTCCTGTTCTTTTAAAGAGTGCTTTTACACTTTTATTTAAGTGCACTTGTTGAAAAATGTCATTTAAAGCGCTAGTTTCTTTTTGATTTCAGTAGATTGAAATTGGAAAGCAGACATGCAATATAGTCAAAAACAGCAGCGTTCACTCTGCGGCACTGCTGTGTCATCAATTTGAGACTTTGAGAGTTCCTGCTATTGTGTCTGTCTGCTGAATAGTGATACTACTGGCAGAGATAAAAATGTTTATCACTTTTCACTTTGAAAAGAAAACTAAATGATCAGTGTGTCAGGTAAACAAAAAAAAAAAAAAAAAAAGGTTTGTTATCCCAATAATCTTGAGGGTATTTGTGCCAGATAATAATTAGTCGTGTTTGCTGTATATTAAACTTTGGTATGTAACACATCCCGCACTGACTCGTCTTTTTGAGAAGAGCCGTGTTATTACTTTTTAAGTGATTGGACAGTTTTTAATACAGCAACAGATGATAAAAAAGGTCCTTTAAAGAGGGTCCCGAGCCATATCTAGAGACCAGAATATTACACAGACTTGAGGTTGAGCTCTTTGTTAGTATGCAACCACCTAGAACACTCTAGCAAATGCATCACATTGTGCTAATAACAGTCAAAATACCTTAGAAATTGACAGTACCTCTAAAAACTACTAAGAACACATTTGCAACCACATAGTAACACCCTGACAACCACCTACAATGGCTTAGCAACCGCATGGCAGTGCACGAAAAACAAAACAAAACACAGAACATCTTGGCAGCTGCATAGCAACACCCTAGTAACCGTATAGCAATGCACTAATATCCACACTGAACAGCCTGAAAACCACCTACAAGAGCTCAGCAATGAACTAAAAACCACAATGAAATTAGTAACTGAATAGGAATGCATGAAAAAAACACTCAGAATACCTTAGCAACTGCATAGCAACACCCTAGTAAACACATAGAAATGCACTAAAACTAGTGAGAACACATTTGCAACTACATAGCAACACCCTGGTAACCACATACAACGTCTTAGCAACTGCTAAGCAATTCAATAAAAATAAAAAAAATAACAGAGAAAACCTTAAGTGAACACATAGATACATGAAGAACACCTTAGCAACCGCATAGCAACACCCCAGTAAGCGTATAAAACCGTATATAATACCTTAGCAATTAGTAGGGCTGGGTAATGGCACAAATTTCACGATTCAATTCAATTCTTTTCGATATCAATTAATTTGGATATATCAGACTGCAAATTTTCTGAAGGAAAAAAATCTCACTATAATACTGAATGTTAAAATTAACTGATTTGTATACAAACACAAATAACACACAAGTAAGTTTTTTTTTTTATAATAATAAAGTTATAATATTACCTAAATGATTATATTGCTACTCCACTTAAGTATGAAATATACATAGCCTATTTAAATGGTGGCTGTCATAAAACTTGACGGATTTATTCAAACACACATTAAATACTGAAGAGCAGTAAAATATAATGAATATGTAATATGATGCATATATTTAGCAAGTTCATTTTTAGCTGACTAACGAGTTTTGCTACAAACTGTTTAATAGAAACACTGATTAAGCGATTACATGAGACATAATATGGATTTTGGTAAGTTTTATTGTATCTTTTAACTAACCTTCTGATGCTGATTAATGTTTATTTCCGGTGTAACTCGGAAGACGTGCGTTTAATTCGCCCTGCTGCTTCTGAGGCGGCAACAGCTTTCACGCCGGATTAAAGAGCGCCAAAACGGTATTTTCTGTTTGAATTCTGTTTGACAGAATTTGAAATCTGAGACTTTGCTTCATGTTATATTGCGATTTATTGGATGTGCGGCGCTCTACAATGTCCTGTTCATTCATCAACTGAAAACAGACTAAGATCGATTTTTGGGATTTAAGAATCTATATCGGTTCATACAAATGAGAACAGAATAAAATGGAGAAATCAATCATTTTTACCCAGCCCTACGGCATAGCAACACCCTAGTAACTGCATTGACATGCAAAAAATAACACTTGCAACCACACCAAAAACTTTAGCAACTGCATAGCAATGTATGACAAATCTCTCAGAACACCTTACCTCTGCATAGGAACATCCCAGTAACCCATAGAAATGCACTAAAAACTACTGAGAAAACCACATAGCAACGCCCTGGCAACCAGCTATCATTCCTACCACACTACAGCACACCTTAGCAACCATAACGCACCGTCCTGGCAGTAACATACTAAAAGCCACTCAGAACACTCCAACATCACCAATACAACCACACACAACACCTTAGCAGCTACATTATAGTAACATTTTAAAATATAGCTCAGAATATCTTAGCGCCCGCTTAGCAATGCGTGAAAAACCACACAGAACACCTTAGCAACCATAAAGCACTGCCCTGGCAACCACCCACTAACCACACAGCAATGCACATAAAATAAAAGACACTAACATATCCTAAAACATCCAACAACACCTTAGCAGCCACAATGCAACTCAGAACATCCTAGCAACCGCATATCAATGCCCTGGCAACCTCTTAGCAACTGTATAGATAATCTTAGTGTCACATACATACATACATACATACGCACACACACACACACACACACACACACATATATATATATATATATATATTCTCAGCTCATTAGAGATGCTTCAGTCGGTCAAACTCTTTCATAATGTGCAGAAAACATTATGTTATTAAAGTTGTAAGGCTAGTACAAACTGCCACAAAGCAAATGCTACAAAGTCAATGGCCCATATTTAAAGGGACAGTTCGCCCACAAATGAAAATGATCATTTACTCACCCTCTGCTGAACACAAAAGTCAATGGATACCGCCAACCATCTGATTCTACATTCTTCAAAATATCTTCTTTTGTGTTCAACAGAAGAAAAACTCATACAGGTTTGGAACAACTGGGTGAGTAAATTGTGACAGAATTGTCTTAATCTTTGGGTGAACTATCCCTTTAATAAGCAAAATCCAGTGTTTCACAGAAACAAAGTATACAGTGAATCCAGCATGACCTTCACCCGGGCCAAAGGAATAACAGGAAGTGACGGGGTCAGACTGACAATGCCCAGCGCTGGACACCTCAACAGCACAGAGCAAATGTTTCCTGCCCTTCCTCGCTCGTCTAACAGCACGCCGTGTTATAAATAATTACAGCGCTGACAAGCTGCGTCAGTTTCCCCGAAGCATGGTGTTGTGCGTGACCCTGTGTGCGTGTTCGTAGTGGTCAATCAGGCAGTGAATGTTTCAGCAACAGGCCCCGTGTCACTGGGTTTCAAAGCAGGATCTAATATCGCTGACTCAGTCTTCAAGGGAACAACACAGGCTGGAGAGAGAAGAGGAGGTTTTTTTGGTTTGCTCAACCAGGACTTTAGTCACGAGACACTTTAGTTTTTGCTTGTCCAAATCTTTGTTATTCATATAGCCATAAAGATGTGAAAGTAGTTTACAGATACCTAGCATTTCAACAAACTTATGATTTCAATTGCTTCTTTCCTTAAATATAAATCCAATACATTTTATATATATATATATATATATATGAACAAAAATTGGACATATTCCTTCATAGAGCTTTTAACTAGCATTGGCACAAAACAAAAATCAGACCAAAAAGAAAAACATGAAACTGTATTTTGCTTTAAACAGTAGCTTATTTTCAGGACCTATATATTTTAGGCCTATATATACACGCACAATAAAACAGCAATATTGTGAAATATTAGTAAAAACTGTTTTATATTTGAAAATGTATTTTATTCCTGTGATCAGAGCTGAATTTCCAGCATCATTACTCCAGTCTTCAGTGTCACATGATCCTTCAGAATTTATTCTAATATGATGATTTGCTACTAAAGAAACATTATTATTGATTATTATCAATGCTGAAGGATAAATTCAACTAGGATTCGTTGATGAATTCAAAAGAACAGCATTTATCTGAAATAGAAAGCTTTTGCAACATTGTACAACCGTTCAAAAGTTGTTTTTTTGGGAAAGAACTTAAAGAAATGAATACATTTATTAAGCAAGGACACATTAAAATGTATGAAGTGACCAAATATTTAATCAAAAATTTATCAAATATTTTAAGACATTTATAATGTTACAAAAAAATTATATTTAAAATAAATGATTTAAATAGAAAAGTTATTTTACATTTTAGTAATATTTCACAATATTACAGGGGTTTTGTATTTTTAATAAAATAAATGCAGCCTTGGTGAGCAGAAGACTTCTAAAAACATTTAAAAAATCTTACCGATCAAAAACTTTTCAACGGCAGTGTGTGTGTATATGTATATATATATATAAAAACATTTATTTAAAGTTACCATTAAGAATGAAAAATGTATTAGTTTTTATCAAATAAATACTTTAAATAATATAGCATTATTTGTTCTGCATTACAGAATTATTACTTTTTTAGCATTACATCTTATAAGGTATCTTACCCATTTAAAAAAATACAAATTATATATATAAATAAAGTACACAATAATAAAATATATAAATACAATTTTATATACAAAAGACTGTATTAATTATATGAATTATTCTCTTATTTGGGCCATGTCGTCCATTTTAGCATTTTGTTCCATTTTGTGGATGAAATAAAATAGTTGGACATTAAATCAAGAATAAAAACAATAATAAAAAAAAAAACCCATTTATAATTACTCGCATTTATTAAAAAAATTCAAAGTGCTTGATCAGTCTGAATTCCCATGGTGAATAATCTCATTTAAACATGTAAACATGCTCGGTGGTCTTCCGTTTGAATATCTGTACAAATAAATCCGCAGATTTGTCTCGGGAATACTTTCTAAAATAGGAACAACACCTTAAAACTGCATTTAAGTAAAAAAACAAAAGACTATATACATCTTTGCGTTCATTAAAAGCCATCTATCGTAGAATCATTTTGTTGCCATGAAACAACTAATTAAATAAAAAAAAAAAAATCTAAATAACACTGTAGCACAAAACTGTATAACAGACGTTTCACATTTTATAAAGCATGGCCGATTGTACACAGCAGCAGATAAATGTGTCTAAAATGCAAAGCAAAGTTTGAAGCCTGAGACAAAAAATATTACACTCGTGTGGACTCTACAATACAGCTTCCCAGGATGCATTGTGTCAAAACAGTAAAAAAAAAAAAATGTTCATAAAAACAAATGTTCTATGTGTAGGTCAATACTGCGCATTTTCCGTGATTCAGCCCGTTAACTCTACCGGCAGCTCTCGGCTACAAAGCGCCTCCCATTGGCGAGCCAGGAGCGATATCAGTCGCTCTCTGCTGTCCGCACCGGGTACGAAAATACACCACTGCACTTCGCCCTCGGCTCCTCCGACCCCCTGCATCCTGTCACCCTTCCCGTCCGCAAAATGGTCCATGGTGAGGTGGCACAGCAGATCCGGTCCAGGAATGTCATCGAAAACCAGCGTGAGGGCTTGCGGGTAAGTCTGGTAGCCCATCAGCACACGGTCCAGGTCGCGGATCCGCCGGGCGTCCGTAAGGCGGTACTTGTCTCTTTGCGGTGGCTCTTTTGCGGATTCGGGTAGCGGGTAGCTGATGTGGTCTTCATCCAGGAGGAAGGCATCCGTGCTGGTGAGTATAAGAGTCTTGGGTTGTAGGATGGTCTGGTTCGGGCTGGTTTGGCCCGGAATGACGTGGACCTGGAACACCAGTACATACAAAAGGATGTTGAAGGAGTGAGACGGCGCCTGTGGGGTCTTTCTTCCCGCCACAATGAAGGTGAGATCTCCGATTTCTTCCTCACTTGGGTATACAAACTTCACCTTGCTAGAGTGGACCAGCTCGTAGTTCTCCATTTTACCTGATTCATGAGGGAATAAAATATCATTGGTAAACATCCAGTCAAAAGGATCCAGATCGGATTTTCACAATATATTCTAGACATCCAAGCAGTCAAACCTGTGCTTTTGTTTCCAAACTGCGAGTAGAAATCCAGCTCAGAAGGTTCAGGAGAGGGAACTTTCTCCAGAAGGGACAAAACCATCATCAGCTGCTGCAAGAAACGATGTGTGCCGTAACCGTCACGGGTCAGACAGGAAATGATGTGATCGGCTGAGGGCCCTTTGAAGAAAGAAAGATTAAACTATTTAACATATCCACTTTCACTCTTAGTTTCATCGGCCTTTTAATGAAGATGCTAAATATATCAAATGAAAAGTGTTGCTAGCAAAACACGTTTTTAATTGCACCTGTCTGCCGGGAAAAAAAGCATAGAATAAATAGAATGTGAGCTTCTTGCCTAAGGCATTTTCCCTAGGGATAAACAGCAATATGAAATGCTATATTAGCAGTTCCTTGGTGCACAACTGAGTTCATGAAACAGATTTCACACAAAACAAACCATATGGACTTTAAACAGCATGCACATATATTTATTGCTCCTTTTGATTAAGCTGATCATTGCTATTGGTGTCAGCTTGATAAATATGTCATCCAATCACATGCCTTTCGGACAGAAAATTGGACCAGTAGTGATCTTGTTCACAACAAACTCACCGACAACTCTGAAGTACTGATCGAACAAGCCCACGTTGACGCTCTGCAGGTCCTTCAGTTTGAGGGTGAAGCAGAAGGAGATGAGGAAATCTGTGTCCTTATGCTCGGATGGTTGCCAGGTCCACATCACTGCAAGAGGAATCAATTTAATGAATCAATTTTAATGTTCTAGACTGATGACTAGAACAGAATACAGATATATATATATGCGAAGAAACTGAATAGAATAGTATGTGAAAATAAAATAGAACAGAATAGAATCCTTATGAAAAACATCTGTCAAAAGATAATAGAATATAATTGGAAAAAATGTCTCAGAATGTATCTGAAGAATAGAATACAATAGAATAAATCATCACAGAATATCTAAAGAACAGAATCCATTAGAATTTAATAGAATAAAAGAGAATGTATTTGAAGAACAGAATACAATAGAATAAAATGGAATATAATAGCAGAACATATCTGAAGAACAAAATACAATAGAACTAACTAGAAAAAAATTTGCACAATACCTAGAGAACAGAATACAATATAACTGAATATAATGACATAACAGAGAATATACACCGATCAGGCATAACATTAATGACCTAATATTGTGTTGGTCCCCCTTTTGCTGCCAAAACAGCCCTGACTTGTCGAGGCATGGACTCCACTGACCCCTGAAGGTGTGCTGTGGTATCTGGCAGCAAGATGTTAGCAGCAGATCCTTTAACTCCTGTAAGTTGCGAGGTGGGGCCTCCATGGATCGGACTTGTTTGTTCAGCACGTCCTACAGATGCTCGATTGGATTGAGATCTGGGGAATTTGGAGGCCAAGTCAACACCTCAAACTCGTTGTTGTGCTCCTCAAACCATTCCTGAACCATTTTTGCTTTGTGGCAGGGCATATTATCCTGCTGAAAGAGGCCACAGCCACCAGGGAACACCGTTTCCATGAAAGGGTGTACATGGTCTGCAACAATGCTTAGGAAGGTGGTACGGTAGCTCGTCTGTGTAGCGTATGGACGGTGCTCATAAATGATCAATGGACCAATACTTTGATTATTTATAATGACTCAAGCAAGACCGGCGCCGTGAAGTCTACAGACTGACAGGTTAACGGTGCTAAAAGGACACAAACCATGCCTCGTGCAGCTCACCGTCATAAACAGCCCCTCCCTCACACATACCAAAGGACATCCGAACAGATTATATGACTTTTAACTTAGTTATTTTTCATTTTAGGTGTGTTGTGGTCCCTGTATGTATGCATGCTTTTTGTTATAACCACTTTAGATGTGTTTGATAGGTTAGAAACTTATAGCCAGTGAATGCGTAAGGAAGAATGACGTCAATCCTCGCCGTTCCTTTTAACTCTTAAGTTAAACTCCCCATGCTTGGTCTCGAAATCTTTGTCTCGCAATTTGTAGGCCGGCTAGGTGCGTTGTGTGGTACTATGATGCATCAGACTCTTTCTTTCATGCCAAAACCCCAAAGTCTGCGTACCAAAACCCCCAAGTCTGCTTATCTAAGAAAGCCATAAAACATGTTAATGAGGCGAGACCCAAGACAAAGGAAGATTTCCCGCTTCTGACAAAAGAGGCGTGCCCCGCCACGGCCCTTTAAGACGGGCCACAGACGCTTCTCCTTCTCTTCTCTCTTTTCTTCGTGTTGCTTCCTGTTGCCAGCTCTCTTCTTTTTCCTCTTCGCCATCTTCCAACAGATCTCATCACACAAAGGAACCAAAGTTGAATTTCCCGCAGACTCCAAGGACACACCCTGCAAGACTGAAACACGGACCGGATCGCGGAATTCCCCTAAACGCACGAGCTCACAACCAAGGAAACATATGCAAGTATCCCTTAAGCTGTCGTTATAAAGTTGAGCTTATACCAATAAGCTGGACTGATTCTTTGCTTGTGCTCAATAGGTTGTGTCGATAGTATCACCGTTGCCTTTTCTCTCTCTCTCTCTCTCTCTCTCTCTCTCTCTCCTTCCTGCTTTCAGTTAATTTGTGTATGTTTGTTTATTGTTTGTTGATTTTATTAAAACATATATATTCACACATGATTGTGCTTGAGTTGCTCATACATAGGTCACTTTTACGGTGAACCGACCCTGTTACAAATTAAAAGAAAGCTATTTCTCCTGGCCAGAGAAACGTGTTTAAGAGTTATTAAAAGGGAGATAGTTGGTGGACAATTATCCGTCCTTGGAACTCAATTCTAGAATCAAAGAAATTTCTAAAAGTTGAAATCAAGCCCTAGATATTAATAATTGTTTTAATCCGTTTTAATCAATTGTTAATATCAAAATTCCCCTCTGTGCCAATTTATGCATATTTGATCATAACACGATTAAACGCATGCATAAATCCCGCACCATTTCCCCTGGGGCTCGATATTCGCTACATCTGTTTGATCAGACCACACAGGCCAGCCTTCGCTCCCCACGTGCATCAATGAGCTTTGGTCGCCCATGACCCTGTCGCTGGTTCACCACTGTTCCTTCCTTGGAGCACTTTTGATAGATACTGACCACTGCAGACCGGGAACACCCCACAAGAGCTGCAGTCTAATCGCTGACCCAGTCGACTAGCCATCACAATTTGGCCCTTGTCAAACTCGCTCAAATCCTTACGCTTGCCCAGTTTTTCCTGCTTCTAACACACCAACTTTGAGGACAAAATGTTCACTTGCTGCCTAATATATCCCACACACTAACAGGTGCCGTGATGAAGAGATAATCAGTGTTATTCACTTCACCTGTCATAATGTTATGGCTGAAGAACAGAATACAATAGAACTGAATAGAATAAAAACAACAGAAATACTACAGAAATAAAGAATACCACAGAATAAAAACGTTAGAATAAACAATATATCAGAACAATTATATCTGAAAAGAGTTTTCGAATGACGTTGAAAAGAACGAAGCAGCACAGAATAGAATGTATCTGAAGAAAAGAATACAACAGAATGAAATGCATTTGTGCAATTTAAACTAAGACAATAAATCAGAAGCACAGAATATAAATCACTTTATCAGGTGACCAATAGAACTGAATATATTTGAAGATCGGATTAGAACAGAATCGTCATTGTAAATGTAAAGTAAGGTTTTGCTCACTTGATTGATTGGTGAGCGAGGACGCTGTGTCGTCCAGGATGAAGTAGATTGCTTTGGTGGACAGCAAGACACAGGCTGTTGTCTCCACATCAGGAGATCTGTAGAAGAGCACAGACGTCCACAAGATGTGTTTCAGCTCCTCATTCTCCACCTGCATGCCAACAGCAAGATAAACACCCTCAGTTTTCTGTCTCTTTGTCACATAATACTGCAGTTTACTTGGTGGCATTTGCTTAGACAAGCATTACAACTGCTCAAACTTATGGTCAGGGTTTTGTTTCTTCCATGCAGTTTGTACTGCAAACATGAATGATACCTTCAGCCAAGCCAGTTATCATTTGATTTTGAAGAACTTAGGACATGTCCAAGAAAACTGGCACACAAATACAAAAAAATACCTCAAATTAAGTGCAGGGCATAAATGATTCTAGTGAGGGTAACTAATCATGTTGCAAACTTCAAATGTTATATGTGTTTGTTTACAGTTTAAACTCTAGGATATCCTGTAATGAGTGGAAAATAGTTCAGATAGTCGCCTTTTGAAAACAAGGCAGCTGGCCAAATGTAACAGAGTCAAAGTAAACAAATTCACGGGAGCCAAGAGCGCACACAGAAAGAGAGGGGTTGACCGGAAGTACAAATCGGGGAATATACAGTGTGTGGACAACAACAGAACCACTGTAAAACCGAAGGGATTGCGAAGGAAACTTTCATAGGGGAAATTCTGACACAACCATCCAGGAAATTTCCTCATATCAGATCTGAATCTGTCAACCAAGCGAACGACTTGCCTCAGCAATATTGTCGTGGAAGAAGTGAACAAGCTGGTCTCCCTTGAGAGATGAGATGAGGAGTAATGAAGAGGAGAGTGAGAGGTGCGAGGGACATAGGTTGTCCTCCATCAGCTGCTGAATGAGAGATTTGGCTGGATACAGCAGAGACAGGGTCAGATGGGGCCTTGGCACTTCCTGAGGGACGCTGTGAAAAAAGCAGTGCAGTACATCTACCGTGAAATAAAGTTTTTCTAATTAACAAATTCTGCCTTAGGAGAAGTGAGTAGTCATTTAAGCAAATGCATTTTATCTCCCCTTCTGCATTTCTGTTATCCATTAAAAAACATTTCAAAGCATTTCATCTGTAAAGTTAGGATTAGGGATAGTGATAGAGTTAAGTCTTAATAGTCCTTTTGAGCTGGGATTACTTTTCTAGTCCAAAGAACTTCTGGTTAAAAGTTAAAGACATAATTCTTAGTTAAAAAAATTAAGTTACTTGCGCTTCTGGCATCCTTGTAAATTAGGCTTAAAAGAAGACATATATATATATATATATATACACACACCTTTGCACATACAAGGTTAGGAAACGAGTTAATCATACTAACCTTATGCTGACTGCTATGGCTAGAATTTCAAAACAAAACGAAGAATTCTATTTCCCAACCCATTTCACCTGTAAAGTTAGGATTAGGGTTTAGGGATAGGTATACTGTTAGAGTTATTGTCCTTTCTTTTCTATAAACTTCTGGTTAAGAGTAACCAAAATAATTCTTATGCTAACATTTCAAAACAATATGATGAATGCTATTTCCAAATCCTAACTGATGGATGTTGAAGTTAGTAGCAAACGAGCTACATGAAGTCCGGAATATTTAAGGTTGGGTATCATTTGAATTTTAATTCTGATTCTGATTTATTCCTAATTTGGATTCCAATAAGGTAAAAGAAAAAAAACTTAGATATCATTAAAATTTATTCTAAGTCTTATTGCAAAACATTTCATTGTAGCTGAATACCATGAACAAAAATCAAGAGGCTAAAGAACACTTACACAAGGAACTTTTATCTATGGTTTAAAGTCCCAGTGAACTGGAAGTAGCAAGTGAGTTTTCTTCAGTGCTGTGATGTATTTCCAAGTGAAAGGGAATATTGAATAGAGGGCAGGGTTTGACTTCAGCGCTCCTCCTCTCCATCTGTCGCTCATAGCAGACTAACGGTTGGAGGGGAGTGGTTACGCATTTTCAAACCTAAGCCGTCAAACTGACATCATCTGAGAAGGAACGCCGTTTCCAGACAGGAAGTTACTTTTCCAATTTTGATTAAAGATTACCACAACAAACTATTTTTTTCTGTGTATTAACTTTTACGGATTAATTTAAAGTCATATTAAAATACGCACAAAGGAAATTATAAGAGGAATCAAATTTTTTGTCAAAGTTTTGAATCAAAGTTTCTGATTCCAGATTTGGAATTGTTTTTCGATTTCCAACCCTAGGAATATTCTTGCTGAAAGTGTCTTGCTAAAAGGCACAAATGATGAAAGCCTTTGCAGAGTTTGAACCTACAACCTTAGTTACATTCCAGCTACAGCTTAGATCTGGGGCTAAAAGGACATCCATGCTAACATATCTTCAGAAATAATAGAAACAAATGAGCTCCTTTACCTGCTGGTAGGTATTCTTTTGGTGGTTGTAACCGGAGTAGGACAACTGTGCACTTTCAAGTGTCCTTTCTTGGTGCACTGCAGGGTGATGGTCTTAATTTCCCGCAGATTGGATCGAAGCTGCATGAACTCTCTCAGGAAGGTGAACTTGTCTTGTGGAAGGGCAAAAACAATAGTCAGGCACTCGTGTCCCGCCATCAGTTCTACGACATGGTTATCGTAGAAACGGCGAGAGTTTGAGATGACCCTACATGAACAACAGCCCTGCTTTGGGTCGAGGAGTGTGAATGAGAGCGGGATACGAGTTACTTTGGAGCAGCTCCGCATCATGCTTACTTCCGAAGAGTCCCGGGACGACAGAGCAACAAAATCTATCTTGAGAACACAGAGGTGCCGAGAGGTAAGAAAAAGGATCATGGGACTGGAGGTTTGGTCCTGATCACTTTCAAACAGACCGATTTGGGATAAAACATCTGAGGATACTGAGTTCTTTGGAAACCGTGGGTTGTTTGTGACGTTCTTGTCAGAGGTAGATGGGTCTGGATTAAGGAAATGGATCAAGTGTCCACCTTTTACGCTGCCATCACTTTCCTCAAAGTCCCAAGAGTTCAGAAACTGTCGGATGAACATCTGAGTGTTAGAGGAGTTCAAAATTTGCTCGTTAGTTTGGTCCACATGAAGACTAACACAAGAGTGCATCTCCTTCAGACTTTGGGCATCTGAGAAAAAGAACCATCGTGTACTGCTTGACTTCACCTTAAAGGAGACACAAACCTCTGGAATATCAAACTGAAAGGTCTCAATGTTGGTGTACGGCACAACCAAGTCGCTCTCAAAGCTCTCCATTAGTTCCTCCAAGTTACTCACTGGTTCTACTGACCTTGTGCGGAAAACCACAAGCGAGCTGTCTGTTGCCACCAAACAAGATGGCCACCGACTCAAACCTTCTCCAACACTGATGCAAAGAGGCCAAGCCACCATTTTTACATGATCATCTATAGATTCTCTCTTCACATCATCTGATCCCTTTTCCTGAACGGTAGATGAGGAGGAACAACCCATGATCTCATTAGTGTCATCTAGTGTCATCTCAAAATACCCATCTCCAGATTGAGGGCTGCCTTGGTCCGTGCCCTCCTGGAAAGTGGTTTTGCAAGGTATCGAGATTGACTCTATTCTATTAGCCTGGCTGATGCGAGCAGAAAGTTGGTTGGTAAACTCATGGTTGGTGGTAGTGTAGGACAGTAAAGTAGGAGGCACGAAGAGATTAGAAAGACTTGTGGTCCAAGGTTTCCACTCCTCTTCACAACAACAGGGGCTAAAGAGAAATTAAATAGCTTGTTTTAGTTTTGGTTTAGAAATCTTGAATGTACATCCATAACCACTCAACCTTTAAGGATTTCAATGCAGAACCTGATTTCACCAAGTACAACATGTTCCTGGATCAACTTCTTTGTTGATCTTGGAACAACATTCCAATCAAACAATCAGATTTGAGGGGCAAGTTTACAGTTTATGTCAAGTTTAGGCTTAAAACCAGGGTTAGGTGTTTTTACGTCAGTGTTATTTCCCACTGATTTTAGCGATAACTTATGAGTAGGGATAGGTTTAGGGGTAGGACACAATTTTCAGACAGGAAAGTTGTTCCAGTATCAGGATGTTGTTCCGGGGGCAGTCATGGCCTAATGGTTAGAGAGTCAGACTGGTAACCCAAAGATTGTGGGTTTGATTCTTAATACTGGCAGGAAATGACTGAGGTGGCCTTGAGCAAGGCACCTAACCTCCAATCGCTCCCCAGGCGCCACAGCAAAAAGGCTGCCCACTGCTCCTGGTGTGCGTTCACTTCTCACTACTCCTAATGTGTGAACACTAACTGGGATGGGTTAAATGCAGAGGACAACTTCCAAGTATGGGTTTACAATACTTGGCCTTTCTTTCACAAAATATGTTGACCCAGGAACACATCTAACTCTGCAAAATCTGGACCACGTAAAAACCTGTACTTACTTTTCGGGGACTTGTATAACATTTCCAATCAAAAGTAATACGCTCAGAAACACACTCTAAGCAAGTACACAAATCAAAACACAAAAGTTTGATAAAAGCATTGCAACCACTCAGTCTTTGTTGTACATAACTTGCGTTCATGTAACAGACCTCTAGAAATCTCAGAAATCTATCAAGGGATACATTCATGTTCAAATTTATCTTCAAACTGTTAATCCTCAATGACAAAAATTGACCTTGGCTGTGTCCCAGTTCAAAGTCTGCATCCTACGAAGGACTTGGACTTCAAAGGCCACGTCTTTGAAGTTTGCAACGATCAGACTGAGCGTTATCAAATGGGACGGTCTACTGTTGTTATCGTCTAGCAGTTTGACAGCTGCCGTTGATGAGTGATCAGTAACGTCTAAATATGTTCACCATGGTCCACTTCTTTATATAATAAAAGAATATAAACTATATACAAGTCAACAGTGTTTGGGGAAAGTTGCTTAGAAAAGTAATGCATTACAATATTGTGTTACTCCCTTAAAAAAGTAACTAATTGCGTCACCTGGTTACTTTTTAAGAAAAGTAATGCATTATGTTACTTTCGTGTTACTTTTTCTCACCTGGGCTTGGCATGAGTTTTTATATTCTTTTTTTTTTTTAGTTATTTTATAACTATTTTGGGGAAAATGTAAAGTTAAAAATAATAAGGCTGAAGGAAATGCAAATTCACCCCTTTACAGAAGAGGGCGCAGCTCAAAGAAACCTTTTAGCTGTGCTGCCATTCTGGATTACAGAACAGAATGCAGGAGCAGAAAAACTTTTACTTCACCAATAAAAACAAAAATATCAAGCAATTTTTTCTTATATTAACTGAAATATTTGTTTTATTTAACATTTAATAATTGGAGGTTTGCGTAGTATTCTGATTTTTCATTTCACTTATTTAAAGTCATTTTGAGGAATACATAATTTTTGTGCAAGTGAGATGAGTAAATGCATGCTGTAATGCTGTTTACACACAACGACTCCCGATTTTTCTCAACATGGGGACAAGAGACCTGTCGGTCAATAAATGAGAAAACAAAGTAACTTGCGTTACTTATTTAAAAAAAAAAAAAAAAAAAAAAAAAAAAAAGTAATTCAGATATTTTGTTGTAAATTTAAAAGTAATGCGTTACTTTACTAGTTACTTGAAAAAGTAATCTGATTACTTAAACTACATATTTGAGCAAATTGAAACCCAATTCTTACATTTAAAAGTAATTCGGCAAAAAATCCTGTCGTAACTGGCATGCATGGCAAGGCTGCAAAGCATCCGTCTGTTGTAGCCATTTCAAAGGAAACAAAGGACGCATTTGGAGGAGCCTTCTAATAGGGACATCCTTTGTTGCGCCGCTGTGATGCAATCGGCCTTCGAATGTGCCAGCCTCTGAATTGGGATGCAGCACCAAAAGGTAAAAAATGGACTGTAGCCTCTTGATATAGCATCCCTTTTGCCAACAATGAGAGAATGCAACAACTACTTGCATTGCATATCTCGGGATGTTGATTAAGCTTAAAATCTAGCTTGCGTTTGCATGTTTGCATAGAGTATGTTTCAGGCATAGCAGAATCAAAACAGAAGTTTATAAGAACTAACCTGCTCTCAAAAATGACGTCCGAAGACAAACTGAAATCAACTTGAGTTTTCACCTGCAAAAAAAAAGGACCAGTGGTGTATTCTTGTTTTTGCTTGCACCACCATTACTTAATTGTGCTATAACACAAACCAACCTGCGGGATGACCTCACAAGCTGAGCTGTACACATCATAGCATCTCTGGGTAAGTGTAGAATCCACATGAGTTAATATCTCTTTGGTAATAAAAGGTTTTTCTTTACAAGTAGTTATTTCTGAAAGGGAGATGAAAAGTAAAAGTTATTCTTCAGTCACTGAAGTTTTATTTGCACAGCAAACAAATTCAATGCGGTAATAATGAAAAGGTGATTTGATTTGTTTGTTAAGGTCATATATGGTGTATCATCATTGGTTGATACGCTAATGATGCAAGCGTCAGGATGAGGTCAAGAGACTTTCATATACAACAACTGACAGCAGTTGATCTAATGATTTGGAGTCAGATACCAAACACCAAAATTAAATAAAATTAAAGTAAAACTAATTAAAAAACACACACAAAAAAAAAAAAATTTTTAAATAGAAATTAAAGGCCCTGCTAATGAATCGATGATTTCGAAGACAACTCATCCTAGATTACAATATTATTCCATTAATAGTTGAGAAAACAATGCTTAATCACATTTTATAGGAGTCCGTAACCGTGAATATTTAGATGTTGTTGGCAGAAATAGAAAGTCTAATCAAAAGCAACCAAGGCTGTTGCTTAGTAACTAACACTCAAGAGACAAATATGGAGATCATATGCTTTATCAATCAAGCCCAATCGGTATTAGAGCAACAAATGCAAATTAACCACCACAAAATGCAGCATGTAGGCTAGTCTGACACTGCAAAGCAAAGAAAATGGATGCCTATTATATGGATTTAAAGCAAAGTTATGAGAAAAATCAGTGGTGAAAGCTGATGAAATTTGATTTTTCCTGCAGTGCAAAAACGAGCACACCAAATCTCCGAAACATAATTATGACCAGAAGAGCTGCAATAAGTCAGTATGCAGGAGTAACTGAACAATGAAATGTAATTGAAATAAGACTGATCAATTGTGCAAAGAAAACTGGGCTTTTGTTATAAATAATTCAGCAGCTTCATATTATTCACTTACAATCATTAAGTAATGAAGAAACAATATTTTGTAACCATGTAAACAGCTGAAATTTTAAAAAGTGTAATAAAGCTACAGGAAATGTGTGACGTCAAAAAAATAACATCAGTTTTATATTATGTCATGCCATCAAAGGGACGTTTTTTTAGGTTTAAAGGTGAAGTGTGTCATTTTATTTTATGTCAATACTATCTCCTATCACATCTTTATATGCAGACAAAACAAGTTTGGGGCGGGACTACTTGTTTATCCGACCAATGACAGACGGGAGTTTGAGGAACCTTGAAAATGACACACTTCACTTTTAACTCCTCGTTTGTGTTTCCCCCCCTCATCCCAGCAGCGCGATACATACATGATTACCTTGACTGGAGCAGGTGGAACGGGACAGAGAGGGGGAGGAAGAGGATGGCGGCGCGACGAGAGAGGACGAAGAGGACTGCGGCCCGCCGGCGGCCTGCCCCGGGACGTCACTCACCTAACAACAATAACATCAGGCTTCGCTTTAGCGAAAAGCACAACCAAGACCCCTGGAGGTTGATATAATGGGTGCAGGGAATCATAAACGTCTTAACGTTTTACAACATGTCCAAACCAGAACGACAAGCGATAGATTCATGAGTTTTTGAGAAGCGCACCTGCATCAAATATCGTCTGATTGATGTGATTTCGCTTTCAAGCGTCATGCCTGGTTAGGACATGAAAGATTCAGCACACACACAGAAACACGAAGGCCTCGAAATAATAGTGAATTCATGTTATTTCGGAAATACCGTAATTTAATTTTTATCGGTCTAATTTTAATAAAGCTCTGACTTTTTGTGACAACATAAAAAACCAAAACTGCAAACGTTCAACAGGAAAAGCTAGTCAGAGAGTACACATTTTACAAATTTCCCTCTACATTTTTACATTAAAAGAAAAACATAATTTTTATTTTTATTTTACACAAATAAAATAAATAAATAAATAAATAAATAAATAAACCCTAGTAGACTCCAAACTGCTAATTCTTTACAGTTCTCTGAACAGCTTTAATGCATTTTCCTTTCATTATAATTACGGTAATTCCGAGACATGAGCACAACATAATATTACAATAGCACATGCAAAAGCCGATGCATCGACAATAATCAGATTTATTTAATGTCTTTATAATATAGCAGGACTGCATTCATGTGTAGCATTGGTGATATCCAGTCACTATCAGAATCTGGCCAGGAGGAGGCGCCACAACTCGTGTCTTTCTCATCACTGGAAAATGTGTGTTATGCAATAGATGCTGACACACACGTGCATCAATGTGAGCATATAAAGCCAGACACTGAATCATCTTTGACTGGATATCAAGGTTAGCCCGACTCGCACCTAAAAGATTGTTTGAGAATAATAATGTGTCACACTCAGTTGAAAGAAAGCCATCAGCACATGCCTTAAAAGACATGAATTACATTAGAAAACCTTTCATCTGATAGATGAAACTGTAGTTTGCATTAGAACCTATGACATAACCGTTTTATCCAGGAAAGCTTTTACCTGGAATTTGTTTCCCTTTAACGATCATTGTAATTTTTTCAAAACCGTCTAATAATAAATGCTAATATTAATAATAATGATAACATCAGTAACATTATTTTATTATTATTACTATGACCATGAAAAAGTACTAAAAGGAATGTTCTACTAACCAGTCTATTAATAATAAATGTTAAAATAATAAATAAATGTAATATAATAAAAATAATCAATTATTATTATTATCATAATCATGAAAAAATACTAAAAAGTAATATTTCTACTAAACAAGCGCAAACGTCTGATAATAAAGTTTGTTAAATAATAAATAATACATTTATATTCCTACTGAACAAAAGCAAAAGTCTAACATTAAATGTTAAAATATTAAATAAAAACAAATAATAATGTAATATAGTAAAAATCAAATTATTATTATCATCATGAAAAAAGTACTAAAAGGAATATTCCTACTAAACAAAAGCAAAGTCTAATAATACATTTTAAAATAATTGCAATGGTAGAACATAAATAATAATGTTATAACAATAATAATATAAACAATTATCATCATCATCATCATGAAAAAGTACTAAAAGGAATTCCTACTAAAAAGCAAGTCTAATAATAGATGTTCAAATAATAACAATAATTATTATGATAATGAAAAAAGAACTAAAAAGAATTTTCCAACTAAATAAAAACAAAAAAAAAGTCTAATAATAATAACGACAATAATCATCATCTGTTTCATTTATTTTTGCATTAAAAAACAAAACAAATATAAAAACGTATAAAGTATAAAATACCTTTTTGCCATTGTTTGCCATTCGGTCTTTGGCCACTTTGGCTTTCTGAATGGCTTTCAGCACCTCCACCGTGTCGAGCTCTTTCTCTGTGGTGATCGTACCATCCAAACACACCTGCGTGACAAACGTGAATTACATTTCTCTATCCTTTAAAAACGAACTCAGAAAAATGTCCTTAGAAAAACACCTAATGTATGTAATGACACTCTTCCTGCAAACTCCACCAAAGCTGCAGTAAGACGAGAAGCTCCATACCTCAGAGGCCCGGTCGCAGAACTGGGCCAGAACTTTAGTCCTGTAATCTGGGATGATGCACATGGGGTTTTCAGCCAGAGACAGTTTCTCCAGACAGGGAAGAGTGCCGATGTGTTTAATTTCATCCAGCTACGCAAAACAGAAGACTTTTAATCAAGCAAATAATTGCATCAACAAAATGACATTTTGCAAATAATAAACTACCTGTGCTAATTTGTTGCTGCTTAGGTCCAAGTTAACCAAGGAGTAAAGTTTACTGAGGCCGGAGAGCGTCTCCAGCTGATTCCCAGACAGATTCAAAGTCTTGACATTCCCGAGTTTAGTGTGAACACACTCCAGGACAGTGAGTTTGTTGAACGACAGATCCAGGTGAACCAGGTTGTACAAATGCTGCATTGAAAAATGTAGAAATTAATACATTGGTTTATAAAAAACAAACTTTCTTTCCATATTAAGACCATTTTTAGACAACACACCTGGAGGTTTTCCACTAGAGACAACTCATTATGGCTGAGATCAAGAAATTCCACTTCAGGAATCAGTTTCTACGAAAAAGAAGAGACCAAGAAAATCACAACGTTTATAATCAGCAAAGAAAGAAGTGGTATTTATTTCATATAACGTAGGCTAACTCACCACCGATTCATCGATGCAGCGTATGTAGTTTCGGCTCATGTCCACAGTGGTGAGCATCTTCCACGTGGGAATGATCGCCGTCACGGGACAGTCTGTATCCACTCCCTCAGGTTCCCAGTGCGCAAATTCAGATGCTTCGGGAACTAGGATTTCCTGTCGAAGGTGGAGCATACAGTGTCATTCGCACAACTTTCAGTGCCAACTTCGCAACCGTTTAACTGACCCTAAAACGACCAATTTTTGTATCTAGAGATGCTCTACTGCATTTTGAGGGCCCTATTTTAATGATATGAGCGCATGGTCTGAAGCGCAAGGCGCAGGTGCACTTAGGGCATGTCCAAATCCACTTTTGCTAGTTTAACGATGGAAAAAACTGTATGTAAACTTGTAACTTTTCCCATCCACTAGAGGTCGCCTATTCAAAACAAATGCTCCCTCACACGTCCCGGTTCATTGGTAAAAATAGCAGTTCTCTCACAATTTACAAATAGTTGGAAACATTGGGGATATTTTAAGTACTCAGTTAAACAAAATATATAACACTGGCCTAGTGGTTTTTGGATATTTTACTGAAAAAAATGTTACATAGTGCAGCTTTAATAAGTCCTGGGTGTGTTTTGGGTGTAATGTGCTATAAACCAATCAGAGTCTCATCTCCCATTCCCTTTAAAAGCCAGTTGCTCTTGCACCATGGTGGATTGCTATTTACATGGCGGAATTTGCAAGCGGAAAAACTGAACACTTCTCCAGAGAGGAATCCTTTTATTTTTAATATTTTAAATGTTTGTGTGCTGCTGCTACGTGTAATAAGCAGAGTGTAAGTGCGTTGTGTACCCGCCTATAGGCACATATTACTAACACGCCCTTTAAATAACACAAAAAATACTGCGCTATTGACTTTAGACAAGGTTTTTGTTGGTCAGTCATTTTTAGTTCCTCAAAATAGCAACGCACCAACAATGCGCCTGAACACACCTCATTTTCAGACCAACATGCCCATGGGTGAACAGATGGGCGCGAGTGCATTTGCTATTTAAACAACGTGGTGCTCGACGTGAAAATGATAACTGCGTCAAACTGAAACTAGCAAAAAACACTTGCATTGCGCCGGGTGTACTCAAATTTGTTGCAGAAGGCAGAAGCATCAAAAGTACCTTCATACTGCCGGCTGAGAGGTGTATGCTGAGCGTGGCCAGCGTGGGCTTTAGGGAAGGCAGACCTTTGATCTGTCCAGCATCACAATCACTGATCTGGAAATAAATAGAAGTGTTAGAAACATCTTCCATCGCAGACCGTCGATTCAACAAAACGTGCAAACACAAGTTCACCTCAATCTGGAGCAGCGCTTTGAAGATGGACAGGTCAAATGGAAGACTCTGCTCCTCGATGTTACTCGTCCCCACCGCTACTTTCATTCCAGGGACCTGAGTTTGAAGATTTAATGTGTAGCTGTTAGTTATTCTTGCAAATGGGCAAAAACCAATATGGAGATTATACAGTTAGATCATTTAACATAGCATTTCATAACATAGCATATATATATTGATTTGACAGCACTAATTATATAATACATGTGTATTTATACAATTTGTATTACATATTAATGAACAATTATTATTTACTAGTTTTAACTTCAGTAATTTCAAACTCAGTGACAAACTCAGACCTTGAGGTACTTGAGGCGGCAGGTGAAGTCCAGGATGTGCCCGAGGTCAGCTTTGGCATCTCCATTGGCACAGGTGGGCTTGGCGAGTTTCAGCTGCTGCGTGACGGCGTACAGCTGGAGGGGTCTGAGCAGAAACACCTCGCCTGCCGCCAACAACTGCTCGCCTGGGGGAAGAGACAGAACAAACACATTTAATAGATCATACTGCAATACAAAGATAATGACAAAACTGCTCATTTATGCATTTTGGCAGACGCTTTTTATGCTCATATTATGTATAATGCAAATGAGCATGCAAATAAAAAAATATATAATATTGATGAACATGTAAATATTTCAAAATGGATTTGTAGAACATGCAAAAACATTTAGTAATTTACCAGCAACCATGTGTGTGCCAATTTTGGCTCCCTTTTTTGCACGTTCATCATCATTGGTAGAAATTGTGCAATATGATAATATAAAGATTTTGTTTTTTCTAATTAAAAAGCATTTTATCTATACCAAGTTGCAAGACTATACACTCACCTAAAGGATTATTAGGAACACCTGTTCAATTTCTCATTAATGCAATTATCTAATCAACCAATCACATGGCAGTTGCTTCAATGCATTTAGGGGTGTGGTCCTGGTCAAGACAATCTCCTGAACTCCAAACTGAATGTCAGAATGGGAAAGAAAGGTGATTTAAGCAATTTTGAGCGTGGCATGGTTGTTGGTGCCAGACGGGGCTGTCTGAGTATTTCACAATCTGCTCAGTTACTGGGATTTTCACACACAACCATTTCTAGAGTTTACAAAGAATGGTGTGAAAAGGGAAAAACATCCAGTATGCGGCAGTCCTGTGGGCGAAAATGCCTTGTTGATGCTAGAGGTCAGAGGACAATGGGCCGACTGATTCAAGCTGATAGAAGAGCAACTTTGACTGATATAACCACTCGTTACAACCGAGGTATGCAACAAAGCATTTGTGAAGCCACAACACGCACAACCTTGAGGCGGATGGGCTACAACAGCAGAAGACCCCACCGGGTACCACTCATCTCCACTACAAATAGGAAAAAGAGGCTACAATTTGCACAAGCTCACAAAAATTGGACAGTTGAAGACTGGAAAAATGTTGCCTGGTCTGATGAGTCTCGATTTCTGTTGAGACATTCAGATGGTAGAGTCGGAATTTGGCGTAAACAGAATGAGAACATGGATCCATCATGCCTTGTTACCACTGTGCAGGCTGGTGGTGGTGGTGTAATGGTGTGGGGGATGTTTTCTTGGCACACTTTAGGCCCCTTAGTGCCAATTGGGCATTTAAATGCCACGGCCTACCTGAGCATTGTTTCTAACCATGTCCTTCCCTTTATGACCACCATGTACCCATTCTCTGATGGCTACTTCCAGCATGATAATGCACCATGTCACAAACCTCGAATCATTTCAAATTGGTTTCTTGAACATGACAATGAGTTCACTGTACTAAAATGGCCCCCACAGTCACCAGATCTCAACCCAATAGAGCATCTTTGGGATGTGGTGGAACGGGAGCTTCGTGCCCTGGATGTGCATCCCACAAATCTCCATCAACTGCTAAAGAATTTCTAAAGAATGCTTTCAGCACCTTATTGAATCAATGCCACGTAGAATTAAGGCAGTTCTAAAGGCGAAAGGGGGTCAAATGCCAAATTAGTATGGTGTTCCTAATAATCCTTTAGGTGAGTGTAGATCATGAATGCAAAAGTCTAATTTGGAGATTTTAAATACTAAAATCAATTATATCAAATTATATCGGTTATCAATCAATACATTTTATTTGGTTCATTTCAAGCATGTAATAACTGGCCATTGAAATAAAGTGACAAACCGTTATGAAAGAGCTCTTCAGCCAAGGCAGCAGCGATTCCATTGATTTCCTGAAAATAAGGAAGTTTTTGTTATAACGGGAAATCTGCACAAGCCTAAACAGTAACATCACTGCACTGAGCTTTAATTATCAGCATGTGCTTCTCCAACTCATTTCCTGAAAGATTTTGCCAGAGGAACACAGAAACGGCTTTAATTTCCTCCTTACAGCCTGTTTTCTTTTCTATATATTCTGAGGAAATGACTTGAAACACTTATGTGCACAAATCAGGGTTATTATAACTAAATTTAACTAAAACTATGAAATAAAATAAACGTTATCTGAAATGCATTTTATTTAATTAAAGCTATTGGCCAAGGCAACATTTTTCATTTAGTTTAAATTGATATACAAAAATAATTTAAAACTGGAATAAAACTATATAGACATATGAACTAATGAAAATTTAAATGAAAACAGAAAATATAAAAATAAAAACAAATTAAAAATATTAACAAAAACTACAATACTATCTGAACGATATGGAAGCTTAGCCTGGCTCCGCCCTCTTACATGCTTCCGCTGAATTTTAATTTTCTGGGATTGTGGCATATTCTTTGGTTTTCTCCAGTCAAATTTTAACCGGTCCAATCGGCGAACAGAGGGAGTGGCTGAGAACGATGACGTTGGTGTCGTGCGCTAGTTTGAGATGACATACGTCACGACCAAACTTTAGAGATTGGTTATGGGAGATCCAGAGTGGCTCTGGGCAGATCCAATAGTTTTAAACTTCAACAGAGTTCCCGCCTTCAAGGAAAATAATGCTTGTCGTTAAAGTGGCCAAACTCTCTGTACGAATGAAATGTACGAGAGACTGGTAGAACGAGGGTAATGGAAGCTTGCTTTCGCTACAGAATTAAAAACAAATTTAAAAAGATAATAACTGCGGGATATAAACTGGCAACTTTGAAAAAAATGTAATGCTGCAATTATGGCCTTTTTCCCCACAGAATTGTGAGATATACAGTACTGTGCAAAAGTCTTAGGCTGGCTAGCATTTTTACACACAAAATGTGGGTTTAAGCCAGTTATTTATATCTTTTGCTGTAGTGTGTCAGTAGGAAATATCAGTTTACATTTATAAATTAATTGCCATTCATTTTAATAATCCAGTGAGATTTTCGTATGCATAAAGAGTCTGACAATAGTCTCTATGCTCCACATGGAGATCTGATCTCATCTTCATTGAGTCTGTCTGTGATTACATGAAGAAACAGAAAAAACTGAGATGGACTAAATCCAGAAGAACTGTGGCAACGTCTCCAGGACACTTGAAGAAACCTTCCTGCAAAACTACATGAACAGGTGTAGGAATAGATGCAGGTGACAAAAGCAAAGGGTGCTCACCCCAAATATCCATTTGATTTAGTTAATAGAAATTAATTCATAAATCAAAGCTATGTTATGTTATTATTTTTGACAGCATTCTTGCTTTAAAGCATTCTGACAAGTGCCTAAACTTTTCACAGTCCTGTAGTTCTGCAGGAACGTTTCTTCAAGAGTCTGGGAGACGCTGCCACAGTTCTTCTGGATTTAGTCTGTCTCAGTTTTTTCTGTTTCTTCATGTAATCACAGACAGACTCCATGATGGTGAGGTCAGATCATACCGGCTGCTGTCAGACTTCTTGTGCATAAAATTTAAAAAAAATAAATAAAAATAAAATAACTGCATTATTACAATTAATTTCAAAATGAATGTTTGGAAATATAAACTGATATTTCCTACTGACACACTACAGCAAAAGATATAAATAACTGGCTTAAAAACATTTTCCGTGTGAAAATACCAACGTGCCTAAGACTTTGGCACAGTACTGTATATACTAGGGTTGCAAAGGGGCTCAAAATTTCCCCAAAAAATAATGAAAAGTTTCCAAAAATCCTGGAGAGTTTTCCGGAAACTTTCCAACCCTAATAACATAAACTCGCCACTGTGATGAAAACAGTCACAATTGTGACTTTTTTTCCTCACAATTGCAAAGTTATATTTGAGCAATTCTGACTTTTTTTCAGATCTGCCTGTTTTTATTCCGCAATTATGGCTTTTGCTCCCCACAGAAATGTTAGATATAAACTAGGGCTGCTAAGGGGCTGATATTTTTCGGTACATTTCTAGAAACTTTCCAAAAGTTCTGAAAATTTCCCCAAAAAATCCTGGAAAGTTTCTGGGAACTTTGCAACCCTAATATAAACACACAATTGTGAGATAAGCTGCAGTTACCGTTTAAATCTCACAATTAATAACCCATTTAAATCTCACAATTTTAAAACAGAAGTCAAACTTGCGAGATATGAACTCGCGACTGCAATGAAAACAGTCTTTTTTTTCTCACAATTGCGAGTTTATATTTGCGCAATTCTGACTTTTTTCAGAACTGCCCGTTTTTATCCCACAATTGTGGCTTGTGAGACATAAACTAGGGTTGCAAAGGGGCTGAACATTTCTAGAAACTTTCCAAAAGTTTGAGAAAATTTCCCCCAAAAATAATGGAAATTGTGAGATCAGTTTCAGTTACCGGTTTAATAATCTGTTTAAATCTCACGATTCTAAAAACAGAAGTCAAACTTGCGAGACAAAAACTCGCAACTGCGATGAAAACAGTCAGAATCGTGAGATATTTCAGAACTGGCAAGAAAGAAAGAAAAGAAAAAAAACCTTTTCTTTCTTTTTCCATTCCGTAATGACAAAAAAAAAAACAGGCATCCATAGAACAATGCTAAAAGAACACTGGCACAAATCCAACAAAAGTGCCAATCGAGAACACATGCACAAACGTAAAGCATTTCTCCTCTCCAAAACAACTCTGGTCATATGGCTCTTCCAGACAAAAGCCTTTAGAGATCAATATCAATACCACTACTGTCAGCTGGAAAACATCGCTCACGGCCAGATAACAGGCCCTGCTGTTCCTAGAACCATTTATACGGATGAGATGAGAGAATGCAGCGCAACTCGATTCATCTTCACTGGATGTGAAGGCAACAGAGCAAGAGCTGCATGCAGTTGATTTGGATGGTTGACACACAAACTCCGGTTAATATTTAACCAGCATGTGACAGCACAGGAATCTTCCGTTTACACTCCTGTGATCACATTAATGCAATCTTTTCACTTCTTATCACACAAAGCACATTAAAAAAAAACTTACATATAAGTGAAAGAGCAAGAAGTTAGACAGGACTTTGGGGGTCGCCGAAGGGAATCTGCTCAGGAGCGTTTGGAGATAAACTTCCAGCTCCTTTTGTCGCTTCTCAACGAGGCTTTTGGAGTTTTTGCCGATGATCTTCTTGGGCGGCAGCAGATGTTTATCAATCTTCTTCTCCACAGTGAGCTAAAGTCAACAACAATTTATCAGTTTTATCAGTCACTTACTGTGAGCTATGAGCACAAAGGCTGATCTGTCATAACTCACTTTTTCATGCAACTCGTGAAAGTCGCTGTAACGATGTTTGACAGTCCAACTGTGATCTCCAACCTTCACCTCTATGATGTAAACCTGAGGGGGTGGAAAAAATACATTTGCATCTTTGCTTTCCATAATGTGCTTTAAACACTGCAAAACAACAAACGCCTCTCCACTTTCTCACTCAATGCATAGATTCATATATGACTCTAATATTGTGCATTATGCAAATAAGGATGCAAATAATTAAAGTGGCCTTTGACACTGCATGAACCGTTATTATTATTATTATTCATTATCAACATTTAGATTGCATTGATAAAGTATTATTTCCATAATGATAACGCTTATGCAAATCCTCAAATGTTTATTATTTTAAAAAAAAAAAAACATCCGCTCTTATGCAACACATTGTTTTCATAAACCGTCTGTTGTATTTTATACGTCACACAAGCCCTAAATAAATCTGATCTAAACTGAATATACTACTATCCATCTAAACTAACAATATAAATCATTTTCACTCATTTTACTCGCAAATCTTTAGCACGAATGTGCACTGAACAACCGACCCAAATAAAAGCCATCAGACTGACCGTGTAATTCTCCACCAGCTCGGATCCCACGATGCGGACGCGTTTCTCCGGGCTCTGCTCTGACAGATGCGGCGCGTCCATCTTCACTTCAGCGCGAGTTTGAGCGCGGCGCGATGAAAAATGCAAGTCTAGCTGTCATGCAGCGCCTCCATCTTTGTTGTGGTTTAACCCGGGGTGAAGCTCCTCCTACTCGTATTTCTCACACTCCGCGGCGCTCTCACACACAGAGGGCTTTATCGCCCCCTGTCGCATGAGGATGTTACTACTAAAACTATGCATTATATCGTTAGCAGAACTCCAATCATAAATATCAATACTACACTCACCTAAAGGATTATTAGGAACACCTGGTCAATTTCTCATTAATGCAATTATCTAATCAACCAATCACATGGCAGTTGCTTCAATGCATTTAGGGGTGTGGTCCTGGTCAAGACAATCTCCTGAACTCCAAACTGAATGTCAGAATGGGAAAGAAAGGTGATTTAAGCAATTTTGAGCGTGGCATGGTTGTTGGTGCCAGACGGGGCTGTCTGAGTATTTCACAATCTGCTCAGTTACTGGGATTTTCACACACAACCATTTCTAGGGTTTACAAAGAATGGTGTGAAAAGGGAAACACATCCAGTACGCGGCGGTCCTGTGGGCGAAAATGCCTTGTTGATGCTAGAGGTCAGAGGAGAATGGGCCGACTGATTCAAGCTGATAGAAGAGCAACTTTGACTGAAATAACCACTCGTTACAACCGAGGTATGCAGCAAAGCATTTGTGAAGCCACAACACGCACAACCTTGAGGCGGATGGGCTACAACAGCAGAAGACCCCACCGGCAACCAACTATCATGCGGTACCACTCATCTCCACTACAAATAGGAAAAAGAGGCTACAATTTGCACAAGCTCACCAAAATTGGACCGTTGAAGACTGGAAAAAATGTTGCCTGGTCTGATGAGTCTCGGTTTCTGTTGAGACATTCAGATGGTAGAGTCAGAATTTGGCGTAAACAGAATGAGAACATGGATCCATCATGCCTTGTTACCACTGTGCAGGCTGGTGGTGGTGGTGTAATGGTGTGGGGGATGTTTTCTTGGCACACTTTAGGCCCCTTAGTGCCAATTGGGCATCGTTTAAATTCCACGGCCTACCTGAGCATTGTTTCTGACCATGTCCATCCCTTTATGACCACCATGTACCCATTCTCTGATGGCTACTTCCAGCAGGATAATGCACCATGTCACAAAGCTCGAATCATTTCAAATTGGTTTTTTGAACATGACAATGAGTTCACTGTACTAAAATGGCCCCCACAGTCACCAGATCTCAACCCAATAGAGTGTCTTTGGGATGTGGTGGAACAGGAGCTTCGTGCCCTGGATGTGCGTCCCACAAATCTCCATCAACTGCAAGATGCTATCCTATCAATATGGGCCAACATTTCTAAAGAATGCTTTCAGCACCTTGTTGAATCAATGCCACGTAGAATTAAGGCAGTTCTGAAGGCGAAAGGGGGTCAAACACAGTATTAGTATGGTGTTCCTAATAATCCTTTAGGTGAGTGTATATCACAGTGATCTAAATTAGGGTGAATTCGATGAGATTCCCCTATTTACTTTATGTTGTATCCACTGACATATAAGGTTATGTCCTAATCTTTAATACATATAATTAACAATACATTTACATACTTTTCTGTAGCTTATTTGACATCAGTGAAGTAATATTTTGGTAGTTTTTAATATCAAACACTTTATTTTTGTAAATGCATGTTTATATGGATAAAACATAAAATAAAATAAAAAACATACGGCCATGTGACATTAGTCTTTTTTTATCAAACACTTTTTTTTTTTTCTTTTTTTTTTTTTTTTTTCTTTTCTTTTTTACAACAATCCCAAGAACCCCTGCAATTTCATTAGGAACCCCTAGGGGTTTCAGAGACAAGGAATAGGTTATAACCAATACATTAAAAATAATTAAAATATAAATAAGAAATTATGAGAACACTAAATCGTAACAATTCTATTAATCAATTAATTCGATTGATTGTTTATAATTATGTATATCATTTATAAAAAAAGGTAAATTATTACAAATAATATAAAATGAAACAATGTACATATAATAAATAATAATAATAGTTTAGCTAACATTATTTGAAGAAAGAAAACTAACACAATCACTGTTGCATACATTATTTATTAATAAATCTTATTATGAAATATATAAATACACTTTATATCATTATTAAAGTTATTCAGCTCACATAGGGTGAATTCAGGGTGATTGGGACACTTTTGCCATTGAGATGACTTGGAAAAAGTGTCCCAATCACCCTGAATTCACCCTATGCCAATTCAGCGCCGAAGATAACAATGTTTGGTTCCCAAAACAACAAGGGAACCATATGGGAACGTTATGTGTTTACTGGGATGGTCTACCCAGCACAAGTTAAAATAAAATAAACTGATATATACTTCCTATCTGTCTGTCTGTCTATTCATCCTGGAGTTCATTAATTCACTCACTCACTCGTGAAATGACTGATGCACTGAATGCATTCACTCGTTCATTTATTTGTTTATTTATTCATGTCAGGCTGAAGGCAACCATCTTTTTCGCGGTTCGTCGAGCTCGATGTGAGTTTATACAGAAAATCAGTGCTTTAGTTCTCCACTCGTGTTTAAGGAAGTGCTTTTTTCCTCCTCGTTGTTTGTTATTCGAAGGTTTTTCGAGGCTGGTCGAATGAAAGAAGAAAAGTGTGTGTTTGTATATGCCGTTAGGTCATAAAGCATTTTATTGATTATTCCCCCTCCAAAATAGTAAGCAATTGTGCAGGCGGTTCACTCATTTTAGACTTCCGATTAAACAATAAATGCCACATCGATGGAAAATGTTAGTCATGTGGATAAATAAACAGAAATTCGTTTATATGAATCTATATAGAGAGGGTTTCATATCCTAATAAGGAAAACGAGTGTGTGATGTAGCCTAACTGAACAGAGAAACAAACATAACGACTAAAAAGAGAACTACTCGTTTATACGACAGCCATTAGTTTGTTGTCCTCACATCTTTCACATACATCACGTATACACTCTCTTTGTCGTTATAACGTTTCTCAACTGATCTAGGAGCAGTTGAACGTTCCTGTCTATATATGAAAGAGACGCGGAATGTGACGGCAAAAACTGATCCTGAAACAGCAGCTGCGAAGACGCCCAGAGAAGGAACAAACCATTCTGATCGCGGAGGGGGGTAACATTTTTGGAATAGAAAATAACTGCGTTGTCGGCGCACTTCACGTAAAACGAGATGTTTGTTTTAAAATATTGAAACTATAAATCTAAACGAGCATGTATAGGATGTTTTTAGATAAAACTGCAGTCATATTTTAAATAGTTTACCTCATGAAAGAATGAAACGCCCCTATGCCTTCGATGCGGTTTGAATCGCCCCAGCACTATAAATATCAGACTAGACGCTGATTTCTGTAGATGTCAACTGTCACTTCGAGACAAACGCTAGGCAGGTACGAGCAGAAAGCGTAGTTTGTTGGCATTTAACCAAAGTAAAACAAACTACAAACATATATTTTTTTACACTCTTTAGACATTTAGACAACGATTTTGCTTTTAATCTGAGGCAAAAAAGACTGGTTACTCGGAAAAGCTAAAGAGGGGTGTGACTGATCTCAGATCAGAACCACACGCGCGTCAAGCTGCCTATACAGAGGGCACTGCGCCAGGCTATGTGCCATCTAAAGCCAGTGACAAAGAAAAAATCGGAAAAGATTGTAAAAAGGTAGACGACTGAGGGGGTGAATCGTGTAGAGGCACGAGTAACCAAAACCCCTAATCAAGGAGAAGAAACAGCCTTTGTTGCCCTCCAGATTATGTGAGAGCACCCTACAGCTGATGCTAGACGCTGAGAAAATGTGCGGAAGGGGCATGATATGCCAATGGGAGGTCTACGGCAACAGACCCTCCATCAAGGAGACGGAAAACCACAAGAGTGAGCCGAGGAGAAGCAACGGCGGTGGTAAACACAAGTGGCACAAATGGGGAAGGAGGCCAGGAAGAAGGGCGCACTGTCCAGAAATGCGCAGAAATCGTGCAAGACCGTCTCGGTGGTCTGGCACAGTGGTCTCATTACGTCCTGCCAATGTTCAAGGAAACCGAGCACCTGGCATGAGGGCGCCCAGGAACACCAACCAGTTCCTCATGCATGAGAAATACCAGATGATGCATATGCGATCAGACTCAGTTGGAACCGACAGCGGGTCCGACTGCGAAATGGACTTTGCGGATATGGACTCGTACCTGGGTGTGCTGGAGAACGCTAGAGGCGCACTGTTGGACAGTCCAGATCTGCCTTCACCACCCACATTTTACGCACGGCAGATGAACCAATGCCAGCCGTTTTCCCTCTTCGGCTTGGATCAAGAGGAAAGCATGCAGTATTTCCCATCAGAAGACGACGTGATGCAAAGCGAAGACTTCATGCAGAGGGACTTCAAAGAATTCTGTGACACTGTGGCACCATGTATTTAGACACCTGCCACAGGTAACACGTTTACATCATCACTACGGTGGTTTCTGAACTCTTTTTCACAACTAAATCTGTCGACTGGCATTGTTTTGTTTGTTTGTTCTGTGATGTATTACGAGTGGTCTGTTATGGGGGGAGAAAAGGGTCCAAAGTAGGAGTGAGACCAGCCAGCCAATCACCGTCAAGATAATTTGATCACTCATGATAAACACAGCAGCGGTTTGTACTGCAAAAGTAAACCCTATGTGAATGTTTTTCATAATAAATTGACATTTTGCTACACATTGTCTATAGTTTTTTTATTACTGAATACACTTTGCTCAATGAATAATAACTTGCAAATATCAGAATGACTTGTCAAAGATAATTATTCACAACCTTTACAGTTGCATTGTTGAAACCGAACATTAGACCACTATAGGATGTCTTTTTACATTTTACAGGATGGCACAATAATCTAAATATTCTGGGGTCATGAAAGGAGACGCGTAACAGAAATATGATGCCTGCATAACATTTAAGAAGCACCCTTTCTTTCTAGCTTACACACCCTTAAAAATCAGTGCTGGATCTTGAAGATCTGACACAAGAACAATGGCAATGCTCATGAGACAAGGTGTGTGTCAGTGTGCAAAAGAGCCTCTATATCACTGTGTAATCTGCGTCACTAATTGGGTTTCCGTTTCGAGGCACACAATGAGACCTATTATCATCTTTGGTCTTTGTGTATGACATGTTATTAAGGAAATTTAAAGCCCCGCTAGTCAATAAAAGTGCAGAAAGTTTAAACAAAAAGGCTCAGATGAAATCTTCCTCATGAATAGAGCCCTGAGTGTTGTGATCAACAGCGGTTCAGCCCCTTTCCTGCACATCTTGCCAACTGCATGTCAGATAATTATGGTGCAACTTCTTCAAGCCAAACCTACAGGATCGTGTGTTCAATCCCATGGCTCCATTTCTAGCCTATTAACTGCCGATAAAAGAAACAAACACTTCACTGACACGGGAAAAGAGACTTTCAGATGGATTTTAGGAGCGTTTCTGGGTAGTTGATATGGCAGGATCATGTCTTGCAGTGTTTGGCATGATCTATCTAAAACCATTCTTAAATAAATGATTCATGCAGTTTTTATGATATCATTATTTGAGAGAATACATGTAATATTTCTTTATATATATTTATTTATATTTTGCATAAAGGAAATGGATCCTATATTTAGGATTATGAAGAGTGTACACTGTATAATACAATGGTTTTATTTCAATATGGATAAATAAAAGACAGCAACAAATACTATATGAAAATATGTACACAAAAAAAGTGTGTTGGATTAACATGATTTAATCATGTACACCAGTCCCACAAGAATCATAATTTGTTAATATAACTCAACATCATGGAATTAAGTCATTTTAAGTGACTCAATTAAGTAGTCTCAAAGTGAATTTTATAAGGCTCCATTATTCATCCAATTCAATTTCATATATTTTAATATCACACAACTGGATTATAGTTTCTAGTAGACAAACTTTTAGCTGGCAGAAGCTCACATTAGCATCTTAAATACTAAGCATTAAAAGCTCCTTCAACAAAGCAGGTATAACATTAACTGAGTCAATCCACAGCCTAAGCAAATTCTCCACTCTTCTCCATAACTGTAATTTAAATTGTTCTAATAATTCCAACATAATTGAACATTAAACACTATTACACGCTATCAAGTATCCCCATTTTCTTATCTTACTCAAAATACATAAAATAACATTTTTACATATAACATAACATTTACTATCTCTTGATTTAGCTGTATGCAAAGCATGCTGGGAACTAACAACCCCACACAGTTTCAGTTAATGCAAAACATTTGTGTAATCTCAACACAAACAGATTAAGTAAACTTTAATTTGACTTAAATTTAAGTGGATTGAACACAATCAAATTAAGTTAGGACAAAATGTATAGCTATTGTGTTGCTTTAGTTCAGTTAGCAAGCAGCAAAAAAAATTTTTTTTTCCATATAGATATTTTTACATTTCATCCAATACAGTACTGAGAATTTAAAGAAATGTGTTTAATTGTCATGAAAATAATGCAAAAAATAAACAGTCCTAAAACAGTCCTAACATTTTTCCTTATGAAAAGTACTCCATGATTCACTCACCCTCAAGCCATCCTATATGACTTTCTTCTTTCAGACGAACACAATCAGAGTTATATAAAAAAAAAAAAAATGTCCTGGCTCTTCCAAGCTTTATAACGGCAGTGAATGGCAGTCCAAAATTTGAAGCCCAAAAAAGTGCATCCATCTGTTATAAAAGTACTCCACATGGCTCCAGGGGGTTAATAAAGGCCTTCTGAAGTGAATCGATGGGTTTTTGTGAGAAAAATATCTTTATATTTAACACATCACATTAACACATAACATTATAATGTAAAATATCTACCTTCCACTAGACCACCTTCCGTATTCGACTCACGAAAAGCAACGTAACTGCCGATGACGTCAGTGTTTTGAACTGCGCAAGTTGAATACGGAAGGCTGTCTGACGGTAGCTAGATATTTTGGGTGAACTATCACTTTAAGCAAAATATAACTTTGTTTTTGTGACTAAATGTGGCATGGGCATGTTTTTGACAGATTTAATCAGATTTACTCTTGTAAGTAAATAAAAATGGAAATGTGGCGACCAGTTTCAGCTTCTAAAAATGCACACTTAAACATGAATATGAATTTGAAGCTAAACCTGGAAAGAAAACTTTCTCAGAGCATAAAACAGAATTTTTAAATCTATTGTTCTATTCAAACACATGCATAATATCCAACTAGTTCAAGATTAAACATGTCTTATGCCAGGAACAAGATTTCAGGGCCATACATGTGTGGAATGAGGCAAAGCTGCCCTTTGACCAGAGCTTAAGGTGGTCAGATGTGTCTTGTGGTTTATCATCAAGGTTGGCTGAGGAGTTAATCAGTAAACAAAGTGGTTTAACATCAAACATTTTGTAACATAAATATAACATTTACATAATTGTTAGAAAGGACACTCCCATACTGTAAAGGGACAGGTGACATGCCTCAGCTGTGTCTTGCATCATCTTTATCATTTGTGTTAATTGTTTTGAACTCACACTGGTTTTATGACCTCATCAGAAACTACATGGAATACTTTTAAAAGTTAATGAAAAAGATAATTCTTTCAGGCCATAAACATTCTGTAAATGACATTTTAGATAGAAAGGAAGTATAGAATTCTGATCAAATTGAAACCGAAATAAGGAAGATTCGAGTTACAAAGAAGCAGATCTTGACCATGTGACAATGAGTGAAGAAGGGGAGAAACAGGATAATGACTGCTAACAGTCAAGCTAGAACTTTAGTAAACACAAGTGATTCAAACCTGGCTCTCCATGCAAGCCTTGTTCTCCTTTTCTTTATCTTTCATAAAAGGCCATATTCATATAATTAAATACCTAATAAAGTCAACAGTGACCCTATTTAATACCCATTTCTCTATTGTGTATGATTCGTAAGTGCTCATTATTCAAATAAAAAATGCCTTTGTAAACTTTGAAAGAATCCTGCATCCGCTTTATTTTGTGCCCCATTATGCTGTTTTAAAGGTTCCTAATTTTGTTTTGGAGGTCTCCTACAACAGATTTACATGCAGGTCAAAAAACACTTACATTTTTCAATTTGAAGCAGATTTGTAATGTGACAGCATTAATTAAAGTTTCTTAAGGGTCAAGATCAAGTTATCTGCATCTCCTGCGCTGCATCAAGCCATCCCATAATATCCGTCATCACTCAAATGAATGCCTGGCTCAGGTTAACCTTACAGCATGTGTGTAAACCGCCAATAAAATGATAAAGTAATTATTCCATCACAAATAAATCTCTCAATCAAGTGGCTGTGTCTATTAGACACCTTTTACATAACATTATAATATTATTTTCAAATACATTTTTATATTATTATTATTTAAAATGATTATTGCCCCTGGTTCAGTAATGAACTCTTGTAATACAGTAGCAGTGGCTGGGACAGATTTTAAGTATCACCTCAAGATGCAATCTAATCCTGTTTACATGAAATAAGCCTGTTCCCGAGCAGGTTTAAGCTTCCAGACCTGTTGCTATGACAGCAAGTTCAGGATGAGTGTTGAAGAACCAAACAATGCAAGATCATGCCAAATCATCAACAATCAAATCCAGCTAACGGAGTTAGCGACGTACGAAGAACGGACCCCTGATTGGTCAGATGGCTCAGTCTGTTGTGATTGGTCTACTCTGCTCTGATTGGTCAGATGGCTCAGTCTGTTGTGATTGGTCTGATCTGCTCTGATTGGTCAGATGGCTCAGTCTGTTGTGATTGGTCTACTCTGCTCTGATTGGTCAGATGGCTCAGTCTGTTGTGATTGGTCTACTCTGTTCTGATTGGTCAGATGGCTCAGTCTGTTGTGATTGGTCTACTCTGCTCTGATTGGTCAGATGGTCCAGTCTGTTGTGATTGGTCTACTCTGCTCTGATTGGTCAGATGGCTCAGTCTGTTGTGATTGGTCTACTCCGCTCTGATTGGTCAGATCGCTCAGTCTGTTACGATTGGTCTACTCTATTCTGATTGGTCAGGTGGCCCAGTCTGTTGTGATTGGTCTGCTCTGCTCTGATTAGTCAGATGACACAGTCCGTTGCGATTGGTCTACTCTGCTCTGATTGGTCAGATGGCTCAGTCTGTTGCGATTGGTCTACTCTGCTCTGATGGGTCAGATGGCTCAGTCTGTTGCGATTGGTCTACTCTGCTCTGATTGGTCAGATGGCCCAGTCTGTTATGATTGGTTTACTCTGGTCTGATTGGTCTACATATATATATATATATATATATATATATATATATATATATATATATATATATATATATATATATATATATATATATATATATATATAGTACTTTTTTATTCTATTTCTATTATAATTTCCTCCTTGTGTTTTTAACTGTGAATTTGCACTGTCCATGAAGCGGACCTGTTTACATTTCACTGCCGGTTGTATATTCTGTATATAACTGTGTATGTGACAAATAAAACTCTTGAATCTTCAGATGGCCCAACTCAGATGGCCCAGTCTGTTGTGATTGGTCTACTCTGCTCTGATTGGTCAGAATGCCCAGTCTGTTTTGATTGTTAAAAATGTAAACAAATGTGTTACACTGTTACGTAGGTATGTAACAGGAAGTGAACCTGAAATTGCTGACGACTCATTTCAGCAGTTCAGAATCTATTCTTTCTTTTAGGAAACAATAACTTTAAAACTTTGCAGACCTTTTATATTCACAAACAGCTATATTACACACTGCATCATTTGCTTCCAGCTATACAAAAACTTGATATTTTTTGTCATATTGCAAAGTGGTATTTGTTACCATATTATATAATTTATTGTTGTATAGTCATAAACATGGTGCAAATAGTTTTACTGCACTTTGCTATTCTTAGTTATTTACCTATAGCGGCTAATGAATCGGAAGTCCTGCACATTCACCGAAAATAGCTTACGTTTGCATTGAAAAATAAGGTGGATAAGTTGCACTGATACTATAGTGTCTGTTGAATTAATCAATATACATATCTCATTAAAATCTAGATATATTTATCTGACATTTGTCACTGGCAAAAGATATAGTATGTGATTAAAATCATTGAAAAAACAACAACACTAAAAGCAAAATAAGCTTCTGTAGAGACTGATGCCATGTAAACCCAAATTAGTTGTACTTTTTGGTTACATATAAAACATTAACTCTACACAATTACAGATCATTCGATCAGTGGTCTGGAAAGGGTAATGCAAAAATCTGCACAGGGTAATACTTCAGTGAAAACTGAAAATCTTGGATTCTTACATTCAAAATAAATGTGCGATATACCTTTAAATGCTCAAGATCCTGACTACAGTTGAGGGCTGGAGTGTGTGTGTGTGTGTGTGTGTGTGTGTGTGTGTGTGTGTGTGTGTGTGTGTGTGTGTGTGTGTGTGTGTGTGTTTTATGGGGGATGGGTTCCTCTCAAAGGCCTTTGCTATAGAAACAAATCTGTGACCCGTGTTTAAAACTTTAGGTGGAAGTGGCATACAATAACGTCCACTGCAAAAAAATATGTTCTTCCATTACACATCTAAAAATTCTTAAATCAAGATAGACTTGAGAAGGAAAATTGCTTAAAAAGTCTTATTTTCTAATTTTAGAAAAAATTACTAATTAATTAGACGAAAATAAGTAAGAAAGTAAT
>CM031964.1:10404784-10576470 GCA_018749465.1 Paracanthobrama guichenoti
TTTTATTATTTTATTTAATTGTATGATCTTATTTTATTATATCATTTTTATTTTATTTTATTTTATTTTATTTTATTTTATTTTATTTTAGTTTAGTTTAGTTTAGTTTAGTTTAGTTTAGTTAATAAAACAATTGATGGCAATGCTGCCATTTTGGATTCTCCTCTGTGATTTTCTACCCAGCTGCAGTTACCGTTGATGTCATTTTATGGATATCGTGATTCTCACTTCTGTAAATGAACCACTATGATTCCAAGGAAACAATCTTGACAGCATGAACGGTATGTTAGGTGAATCCTCAATATTTGTAGGTGTTTTCCTATAGGCAGTGTTAAGTGACCTATGAGTGTCACTTTGAGAATCACCATTTCTCATATTTAGTTTGATTTACTCTAAAACATATCTAGATATAATTGTGCATTTTAGAGCACATTACTGCTCACTAACTGGTTTTATAGTTTACTTTAGGCATTTTCTAAATGACTCATCTGTAATTTCTTCCACAGGAAACAGATGTTTTATTGTGATAATCATAATTATTTAAAGTCAGTCAAAAGAGTAAAATTATGGTGTCTACACAGTAAATTGGCATACATTTAAGTGGTCAGTCAAACCAGCTGGTTATAATGTGTAGTAAAGGTGTAAAGAAACAACTGTTTACAACCCACACATAACCAAAGACGGCTTTAAACTAACATTTTCAGCTTTTCTAACTGTTAGTGTGGAACAAGATCCACCCATACTGCGACACACCCCTTAACTATAAGCCCTTGAGTAAATAAACCTCAGCTTGCTGCAACAAGCATATTGGAATGCTGCTAATTTTAGTGCCAGTCGACACAACTTTCCCTCTTTTTAAACATTTTGCGCCATATTTCATTTTTGTGCCAAAATCTGTTTGTGTAAAACTATAAGGAGGGCTGTAAGTGAGATATTTTGATTTCTCTGCAGTGCAAAAACACTGTACAACATTCTTGCTGTCACACACTAACCTGATTAGCTACAGCAACAGCCAATCAGAGAGTAAGTAGCCTTTGAAATGGCCGTTGATGATATTAGCCCCATCCAATCGTGGAAGATGCTGATGTTATCTGAGCCCTATACTGGTTGTGAACAGTAATAGTTATAGACCCAAACAAGTCCTCTTTGAGAAGTTGGTGGGAAGGACGGGGTGGGATTTGAGGAACAGAGGGAGGAGTGTTTGGGGTGAAAAACACACAAGACCTTTAAGTATGGAAAAGTACAGACTTTTGAGAGTTTTTTTTTCAAGTAAATGCATGAGGAATCATTACAAAGTCTTGCGCAATTGCATCTGTTGCTGCAGGCTGCAGCTAATGTCCATAATTTAATTCCAGCAAAGCTAACATTTTGGTGTTTTACCTATAAAAAAAAATCAGATATCTACTTAAATGCATGTTTATATAAAACATAAGCTCCAAAGCAGCTCAATGTATGTTTAAAACCTCTCAGTTTACACTTGCTGGCATGTGTATCTGTGTGTCATTTGGGGGAAGGGCTGTTATTCTAGTCAGACGTAGGCTAGTCACGTGACGCTGTCTTTTCGAGCTGGCTAGCGCATTAGTAACAGGTAACCGTGGAAGTTATTCACATTATGGAGAAGAATTTACAAAGTAAAGTATAAATATTTCAAACCATCGCACATTCTGGTTCCTCCCCACTCAGAAATAAACCTCCCTTTGTCATAAAACCTCCAACATTCATTTGTATAAACATCTTGCTAATCTTTCTAACAGAAGTTAACTGATGCAAAAACAAGAAAGGGACTTTAAAATTACCTTGACTGTGCTGAATTAATATTTAAATGGAGAATGAATAGGCCAACAGTCGTTGGTTTACCATCCTCCATTCACATATTAGCATTACAGTTAGCATCCCAAAGTGTCTAGGATTGTACATGTGAGATCAGCTCTTAAAAATAAAGACTGTAGGTAGAACCAAAAAAGTTTTACAGCCTGATGTCACTGGAGAATAATTTTAACTTGCACAAAGGACTGTATTGGCTAGCACTTTTGAAAACCATCTATTACTGCTGCTTTAAACGACACAGAAACCAAAATGCTAATCTGAGGAACCAGCGACATCAAGAACTCCGCACAACCGTATAGCAACTCAAGAACCTTGTAGCCTACATTTTTATACAGACATGAATGGTTCTTCAAATCATCTGTTTTGTTGAGATGTGTGCTACTTTACATAAACATGACTATCAGAGACTTTTTGTGTGCTCTTTTGAAACATACTGGCAACATGCTAACTACCACATTCAACATCTTAGCATTAGCAACATGATAAAAATACTTTACAATAAGGTCTCATTTGCTAGCATTTGTTTATTAAATTTTTAACACCATGTTAGCATCGAGGCTATTTACATGGCAAACACAAGGTTAATATCACAATCCATAAAATATAAAATAATTATATAAAACATTTCAACTTGTACTCTAAAAACACACCGATTGGGTTGTTTTAAGCAAACATTTAACCCAACCGCTGGGTTAGTCCATTTTCAACCCAACTTGGGTTGTTTTTAACCCAGCATTTTTAAGTGTGACATAAGATAGAAAATCTAAAATACATTCAGGTGACATTCCAAATATTCAATTTGCTAGCATTAGTTAAAACTAACATAAGATAATGAGCAATATATTAACAACATATTAATCTTTTAATATTAGGTTTCTATTTTAATAATAGCTAAGATTAATAAATGCTGTATAAGTATTATTCATTCTTATGTAACTAATGATAATAACACATGAAACCTTATTTTAAAGGTGTTACCAAAACATCTTGGCGTCATGACAGTACCACTTTATTTTCTCTAGAAAATCCAGAGTTAATACACATTATAAAGGTTGATGGCCAAAATAAAGACTTATTAGTGCTTTAGCAAAACAAAATGGCAGTTTTGAGGGACTTATGTCACTGCAGAACAGCTGCTCCATTCCTTCACGAGCTATAGACACCAGCTGTGATGTCACAGTGAAATCGGAAACCGCAGCGTCCTGTTTATGCACAGAACACAGTGTTCATGACTATAGCTCAGACCTACGGATGTGTCGCCGATAGAGATCAAAACCACTGTCACTCAACAAATAAGACAATGTAACAACGATATTCGTGAATACACACACTCTAGCTGGACAGAGCCAAATGGTTCCTCTAGATTTATTAATGGGTTCATCAGCAGACGAAAATAACAGTGTAAGATTTTTGCCTTTGAACGTTTCATTCTTTGACTGACGTAAAACACGTTCCAGTGCCAACTCCCCAGAGCTTGCGTAACTAAAGAAATTCACTAAAATTGCAATTTAAGAGAGTGAAATACTATAATTCAGCCAAAACACACATCTTATTTAAATGAACTGCAATAAACAACAAAAATCCCAATTACAAATGGCCAAAAAGTGACCATTTACAACACCTCAATTATATAGTTATATATTTTCACTTTTCCAAAACCCAAAATTTTAACCCAAATTACAATTAAAGTTATGCATTTTCATATATTAGAACCATGTCTATGAAGAGTCAAAATGACACAAATATTGTTCAATATCCATTATCAAAACCTTCGTAATTACCCTGAAATCTTTAATAACTACATAAAAGTAAAGGAGATATTATAAATCTTAAAGGCCCTTTTGCACTAGTTTGTGGAAACTGCTCGAGTCTGCAGATAAGGGTAAGAATAAACTCTAGGGGTCAAATATCACTATCATTAGCTAAAATTGTGACTAGGACAAGGCCGAAGTGTTTTCCAAATCACCTTCACACATACAAACAAGTCTTTTTCCCACATGTAAAATGCAGCTGAGGAACAAAAGCTTAGACGTGAAAACTAGATGTGAGAATGACTTTAACCATAAGAACACTTCCTATCATTTAATTCAACATTTGCCTGATCTTCTGGGCTGAACATACTAAATGATCTTGAGGCACAAGCAAATGTAAAAAGCACAAAGTTGGTTTTTGACAAAACAACTCAGTGGGCTGATTCTGCGGTTTGGAGAAAGTGAGTGAGGAATGAAAACAAACACTGAGGCCTGCTGTAATGGTCATGAAAGTATCATCACACCACCCTCTAGTGGTACAAACCAACATTTATTCACTCAAAAACATGGTTCAATCATACAAAGGGAATATGCATTGGGTACTGTTAATTTGAAGAATAAATTACAGCTATTAAACAGAATATGAGCGGGTGAAATTTTGTCTCTGAAAACCTGTTTTCCGTAAGAAATGCATGATTACTTTAAATTGTTCAGGTCTTCAGCAACGGCCTCTGGCGTCGTTTGGCATCTCTGTGTTTCTTGCGACACTCCTGTTGAAAAAAACAGCTGTAACTTCATATCATAAATAAAAACTAATTTCATTTCAAATGGTTTTGACATTTGAAAGTACTGAACAAATAACCATTAAAAAAATGGTAAACTAGTGTCCACAATCTTTTTCAAGCTAAGAGGCTATAATCATTTTTGCCTTTAAATTTTACTTGATATATTTTAATGTGGGAGGAACAAGGACACATTTAGCTTTGGCTAAAGTGAAATTAATATTCTTTATAATCATCCATTTGTCCCATATAAATCACGTTGAAATCAAGTACATCTCTGAGTGACGCCCTCTTCTCTTCCCAGGCTTCCCTCTGGTCTCCTAGTTTTCCGCTTCTACAGAACATTCCTGGCCCCTCTGATGAAAAATAAATAAATCATACACAGATTGTTTTAAAGGCACAAAAGGTACACAGATTTTAAATAAATAAATAAATAAATAAATAAATAAATAAATAATTATATATATATATATATATATATATATATATATATATATATATATATATATATATATATATATATATATATATATATATATATATATATATATATATAAGCCAATTGTAATTTAACATGAATAACCAATCAAATATGCTGTTATGGTTTGTTTGTGAAATGTTTTAATTGCTCATGAACGTCTTTAAAAGAAAAAGAGATAAGATCTCACCTTTTAACCGTTCGTCACCTCTATAGAAAAAGAAAAACTCTTTTTGATGGTGTTGGTTCCCTGCACAAAATAAAAATTCAACACATTAAAAGAAAACATCGATATATAGAAAAACTTATTTTCTTGTTATATATTTGTAGTTCATTTGATGTTTAATATTTATTTCACATTTTTTTATCATTTTGAATTTTTAGTTACATTTTATGAATTAAACAGCTGGTAAATATACTTTACAATCACTAGAAAGCATTATGCAATAATTTAAGAATGTTTCTTTAAATTGAGTTAAGAACCCTAGGGTTCTATATAGAACCCCATTGAACCTTTTTTCAAAGAGTGATGTGATCTTAAGGAACCAAGTATATTTAAGCTGGTTTAGCATCGTTAAACATTGCTGCCTTCAATCCAAATCAAATACTGCTCTAACATAAAATTGGAAAAAGTACGCAAAGAGAGTAGCATGTCCGAATACATAGAAAAATGTGAAAAACAGTAAGTGAAAAGTTCCCGGATGACCTACCACTTCCACCGAGATTCTGAAGTGCACATTCACTGGACACTTTACTATCCCATGAAGCCACGGGACGGGATTTATGAATGGAAGTGAAACAACGCAACTAGCGCTGGAAGGTCACATGACAGTAATAACATGTACAAGTACATCTGAATTTCATTCTTTCATACCACCCATATTCATACTATATAGAACAACATTTTTATTACCCATTATGCCCCTTTTCACAAGATGAAATATAAATCTCAGGTCCTCCAGAATGTGTCTGAATTTTCAGTTTCAAAATACCCCACAGATAATTTATTATAGCTTGTCAGATTTTCCCCTATTTGTGTGCGAGCAAAATCAAGCTATTTTGTTTGTCCCTTTAAATCCAAATGAGCTGCTGCTCCCCGTCCCCTTTCCAGAAGAAGACAGAGCCTTTACAGCTTGTGCTTCGGGCAACAACAAAACAGGCGACTCTCACGCAGCCAAAAGGTCAGTAGCTGGACACTGATAGAGAGACTCAGGAAAAAGTTACAACTTTTAGAATGCAACTGAACATTTCTGGACATTAGTGGATACGTTTATAGTTTAGTTGTTGTGGAGTTAAGTTGATTCAACTCATCGTCTAGCATGTTAATCTAAAAATCTTTCAGAAACAGCTTCTGTTTGAACTGACCCTCGTTTGTGAAGCAGTCCACCGTAAAATGATTTGCACAAATCTAGAACACTTTAACGACTTTCTTCGGCACATTTCCGTCATAAATTAAATTAAACCTCAGTGGCTCAATTGTCAGGAGTCTATGTTTGTCGGTACATCGAATAACAGAAAATTTGTAATGTTTTTTTGACCCAGGCATTGTATATCTCCAGCGAGGGGAAAAGAAATGGCGGATTGGATTGCTGCGGCTCACTCATAGTCCAGGCAAAGTAACTCATTTTCGAGCCAAAAACGTAATTTTTTTTTCAGCATAGATCATTTCTATAAGGTGTCCAGAACAACATACTAAAAGTCCAAAGAAATCCTAGTTGAGGATATGTTAAATGGGGCTATTTTTTTTTTTACCTTTACTCCTATCAAAATAAGACTTGAGATGAAAGTATCCATGAAAAGTAAAACATTTTTGTATTACAAGTTTCTTTGAAAATGAGCTATACTCTAATCTAATAAAGGCTACCCAAAATATACCCGCATAGGCTTAATTTTTCCTTTGCTTCTACCACAATAAAACTTTACACAATGAAAGTCTACATGAAAAGTAAAACATTTTGTATTAGAAGTTTCTTTGAAAATGAATTTGAATATGTAAATGAGCAATATACTAATCGAGTATGCCCAAAATACACCCTAATGGGCTTATTTGTTCCTTAACTCCTATCAATCAAACCTCACACAGTATAAGTATACATGAAAAGTAACAATATTGTTTTACAAGTTTCTTGGAAAAATCTATTTTAAATATGCAAATGAGCTCACCACTATGCCTAATTGACTTATGGCCAAGAAGCCATATGACAATTTGAAGTCACTTGCCACAAAAAGACTTATATTGACTTCAGTTACCTCCAGTTGCTTTCTAAATTCTTTTTTTTTTTTTTTTTTTTTATTGCAAACAAGCCTTACAACATTTCCCCACAGATAACATCAGAAGAAAGTCAGAATAGCCATCTTAGTCATTAGTAACATGGTCAGATTACATTTTGGGCTGGTAGATTTACAAATGATTGGTATTGTTTTGCAGTTCTGCCTACTATGCAAATTAGGACATATTCAATAAGTGTGGAGCTCGTGCATATTCAAAGTCATTTAAAAAGAAACTTGTGATACAAAAAGTTACTTTTCATGTATACTTTTACTATGTAAAGTTTTATTGTGGTAGGGGTAAAGGAAAAAATAAGCCTATTTGGATGTATTTTGGGCATATTCGATTAGTGTATAGCTCATTTGTATAGTAAAATTCATTTTCAAAGAAACTTGTAAAACAAAACAAAAAAATAACTTTTTATGGGTACTTTCATTGTGTAAAGTTTCATTTTGATAGGAGTAAAGGAAAAAAATAGCCCCATTGGGGTGTATTGTTGTCTGGCCTTATTGGCACACATCTTGGATTGATGAGAATTTAACATACACTCACCTAAAGGATTATTAGGAACATACTTATACTAACATACAACTATATTAACATACTATTAATACTGTGTTTGACCCCCTTTCGCCTTCAAAAGCTGCCTTAATTCTACGTGGCATTGATCTTTCGAAATGTTGGTCCATATTGATAGGATAGCATCTTGCAGTTGATGGAGATTTGAGGGATGCACATCCAGGGTACGAAGCTCCTGTTCCACCACATGCCAAAGATGCTCTATTGGGTTGAGATCTGGTGACTGTGGGGGCCATTTTAGTACAGTGAACTCATTGTCATGTTCAAGAAACCAATTTGAAATGATTCGAGCTTTGCGACATGATGCATTATCATGCTGGAAGTAGCCATCAGAGAATGGGTACATGGTGGTCATAAAGGGATGGACATGGTCAGAAACAATGCTCAGGTAGGCCGTGGCATATAAACGATGCCCAATTGGCACTAAGGGACCTAAAGTGTGCCAAGAAAACATCCCCCACACCATTACACCACCACCACCAGCCTGCACAGTGGTAACAAGGCATGATGGATCCATGTTCTCGTTCTGTTTACGCCAAATTCCGACTCTACCATCTGAATGTCTCAACAGAAATCGAGACTCATCAGACCAGGCAACATTTTTCCAGTCTTCAACGGTCCAATTTTGGTGAGCTCGTGCAAATTGTAGCCTCTTTTTCCTATTTGTAGTGGAGATGAGTGGTACCCGGTGGGGTCTTCTGCTGTTGTAGCCCATCTGCCTCAAGGTTGTGCGTGTTGTGGCTTCACAAATGCTTTGCTGCATACCTCGGTTGTAACAAGTGGTTATTTCAGTCAAAGTTACTCTTATATCAGCTTGACCTCTTCTATTCTCCTCTGACCTCTAGCATCAACAAGGCATTTTCGCCCACAGGACTGCCGCATACTGGATGTTTTTCCCTTTTCACACCATTCTTTGTAAACCCTAGAAATGGTTGTGCAAGAAAATCCCAGTAACTGAGCAGATTGTGAAATACTCAGACCGGCCCTGTCTGACGCCAACAACCATGCCACGCTCAAAATTGCTTAAAATCACCTTTCTTTCCCATTCTGACATTCAGTTTGGAGTTCAGGAGATTGTCTTGACCAGGACCACACCCCTAAATGCATTGAAGCAACTGCCATGTGATGGTTGATTAGATAATTGCATTAATGAAAAATTTAACAGGTGTTTCTAATAATCCTTTAGGTGAGTATTTCCTCAACTAGGATTTCTTAGGACTTTTAGTATGTTGTTCTGGACACCTTATAGAAATGATCTAAGCTGCAAAAAATATCTTACAATTACTCTGTCGTAAAACGCTACTTTGCCTGGACTATCAGGACGGTATCTATGCTAATAGGGCAGATTGTCACCAGTAATGGGCGGGGCATCTGGAAATCTGAAACCGCTCATTTGGAGAGACTGTTTATGATTTATGGGGATAAAAAAAGTAGTTGGTGGATTTTTACCATTATAGGCCGGCTGTTTACACACCGTGGACACCCATCTGTGTTCAAACACTTTAAATTTTGCATAAAAGGTCCCTTTTTACGCAATTTCGGAAAATCCCAACTTTTGTCGTGCTGCTGGACGCGCCTACATCCTGTCGCTCACATCACCGGAAATCACCAGCTCTCCATTGAAACGAATGGGATTGTGTCACTCTGTTGCTAGTGGTGTGAACGCAGCTTAAGTGATAAATTCCTATTGCTACAAGGCACAAATTTTAAAAGATTAATAAATAAAATAAAATTTAAATCATAATATAATTACTCTGGGACTTTGCTGGAAGCGGATTGGTCCTCTTCAACCTCATCCACACCTTCCTCGTCTGAACTGCTGTCCTGGAAACGAGGGTCCACTTGCCAAGAGAACTTGGCTCCTTTTAACGTCTCTATTTTGTACTCGTCTGATTGGCCAAAAAATACAGATGTTTTATACTTGAACATGAAACTGTTATACGTGGGAAATAATGTAAAAGTCATTTCAGAACTTAATCAAAAAAAAAGAAGCTGCATAAATAAACACAAACAACAATCTTGAACGAAAACGATTGATAAGCCAATGGCAAAAACCAATACCCAATAATCTAGCTTGAATGAAACCAGATGAATTCGATGTAAATGATCAATGCACCTGTCTGAGTGGTCGTCTCCGCAGCGGCGTCCTCGCCAAAGAAGGAGAACATGAATCCACCTGTTGTGTCTTCATGGGCTTCTACATTAGAAGTGAAGGAAACTTCCATTATATCTTCAGTCTCCTCTGCCTCTTTGTCCCATGAAACAGTCTCCTTCTCGACCTCGGTTTCTTTGGACGTCCCAAAGACCTCCTTCAAATCCGCCGACACCTCAAAGTAAATGTCCTTAGACACTTCAGGGAGCTTTTCAGCCTCTTCCCGTTTTTTTCGTCTTGCCGCTTTGCTGCACGACAACAAAAACGGAAATGTTAAATGGCGGTATGAGTTTATCTAAAATAAAAGTTACCTAAAATAAAGATTTGAGTTCATATAATACCTTTCTTTCTTCGGCTGCTCTGTCTTTGACTCAAAAGCGGCGTGTTCCTCTTGTGTTGGGTCGTAATGCAGGCTCGAAACATCTCTGCAAAGCCAAACAAGGCACTCTTTAAAAAACAAATGAAGAGAACAAGACGTGTGCAGAAAGAACATCTGAATTAGTCATACTTGAAGGTCTTGCTCGTTTTGGTGTTTTGCGGTTGTATGTTGGTCTTTAAAATGCTCTGGAGGATGTCTAGACTTTTCTTTTTCTCTTCAAGAAGTTGGTTTTCTGCATCCTTTTCTGGAGCCGTGGCATCTGAAGTTTAAAAGATTGAAACAATTGAATAATTCTTGCATCAACCACCTTTAGGTCCAAGAACAGATTCAAATAAATCACAAATCATAAATTACCTTGATCTTCAGTCTCATCGTCACTTTCCAGAAATCTAGAATCGATCTGGAATCTCGTATCAGTTCCGAATCTAGCCTGCAGCTTCATGAGCTGAAAACAAATGAAGATGAATGAGAATTCAAACGAACTAAACTAAATCTCTTCATCCTGAAAGAGACTCTCAATCCAAACCTTCTGTCCAGCTTTGCCCTCAAACTGCGGTTTTATCTGGAAACAATCGCCCTCAGCGCGATCATCCTCATCTTCACTGTCGAACAGCTTGTTGCCACCTGGCTTTTTGTTCTCCTGTAGAATTATGATGAAATAAACATGAGAGCACACAAAGAGTATGAAGAACAACTCAAAGATTTCAATTTCTAACTTTGTCCATATTTACCTTTTCTTTTGATTTGGACGTTTGTTGATCATCGGACTCCGAATTGTCCTCAAAAAGACTTTTTTTCTCGCTTGGTGGTTTGTTTGTGGTTTTGTCCTCTTCTTCATCAGAATCAAACACAATGTGTTTGCTTTTGTTCACTTTCACCGTGTCCTGAAAAAGATCATGTTAGAGTAAGTGACACTAAAAGACTCAAAACACTAACAGACAAGTTAAATTTTTAAAGAATCATGACTTCAAAATTAGAGATGCAATGATATTAAAATTTGGGGCAGGCAAAAATGAATGATTGGGATTGGGGTTGGGAAAGGTCCATGAGGTGAGACTCGACCTCCGGTCGCCTGAAGCACAATCACACTACATGTCGGAGTGCTGCCAATGAGGCTATCTGCTAAATTAAAAGAAATTTAGAATCTAAAATAGACCAATAACCAATATGGTACTGATACATAGTGAATCCCTACTTAAAATTCAGCCTGTTCCTTATGTAAAGCACATTCAGATGATTTAGAATTTAGAGCACACACTGTATGGACTAGTTGTATACACTAGTTCTACTCACCACGCTAGAAAGAGCCCCCTGAATGAGTTTCTTCTGCTGTTCAGACTCTTTCTGTCGTTGCTCCAGCGCCGCAAGACGTTTCTGGTTGTCCTTCTGTTGTTTCTGAGCGTCTATTACAGCTGAGTGAAGAACTGTTGGATGTGACTCAACTTTCTCCTGAACTTTCTTTGAATTGGCAGGTTTGGAAACCTTTGGCTGAGGTCTGGACTCATCATCACTAGTCTCCGATTCCTCACTTGAAGTGTCACTACTGGAAGATCTGGAGGAATTTTTCTTTTTGGGTTTGTTAGGGGTGTTCGAGTTGATGGAGCTAACAGTCTTCAGTTTGGTTTCAGGGATGGTTCTTACCGATTGTGTAACTGTGGATGTTTTAGAAGTGAAGACTTCAGCATGATCTTCATTATTTTCTTCCTCGCTGCTTTCGGAGTCACTACTGGAGGATTTGGAGATCTTTGTCTGCTTGGGTTTGATTGTGGTGTTTGAGTTAGAGCTAACCGTCTTCAGTTTGGTTTCATGGTTGGTTTTTAGCGATTGTGTTGCTGATGATGTTTTAGACGTGAAGACGTCAGCACTGTCTTCATTATCTTCTTCCTCACTGCTTTCAGAGTCACTACTGGAGGATCTGGAGATCTTTGTCTGTTTGGGTTTGATGGGGGTGTTTGAGTTAGTGCTAACAGTCTTCAGTTCGGTTTCAGGGATGGTACCTAACAACTGTGTCGCTGAAGATGTTTTAAAGGTGACAACTTGAGCACTTTCACCTTCTTCGCTGGTTTCTGATTCTTCACTAGAAGAATCATCTTCTGATGATTTGTTCTCAAGTTCCTTTGAGGTTGATTGTACCTTTAAATTGGACAGCGTCTGTTGAGATGATCGGGTTGAAGACTGTGGTTGACTTGTATCTTCTGAGATGCTTCGTTCTTTCAACTTCAGGTCTTGTTTGAGTCTTTTAGGAGATTCACAGTCAGTACTCTGGGCGACTCTTTTCAGGATGGGTTGCGGACCTCCAAAGAGATCCTTTGTTCCAATGAATGCTGGAAGGGATACTTTTGTCACCTGATTCTTTCTTTCTTTGTCAGGGGTGTAGCCTTTAAAAAGTGAAGCTAGAATATCTTCAGGGTTATTACCACTTTTGTGTGGTGCACTTGGGGTCTTGAGTTCTATTTTGGGTTCTTCTACACTTTCATCATCTGACATCACCTCTGCATTTTTAGCTAGCTGCTCCAAATCTGCTAGGGAGAGATCTAAGCGGGAGCATTTCCCCATCATGGCTTCATAATCAGAATCTATGCTATCATCATCAGATACCTCGTCACTACCATCGTCAGATTCAGACGAAGATTTGTTTTTATTGGATTTTGTTGGGGAATCTTGGTTAACTTGTATTTTTCTCTGGGTTAGTATTTCATCAGTGTCCGCAGAATCGTAATCCTCATCCTCTTTTGAAGAAGTTAGTAGGGATTTTACGCCATCTTGTTCCGCTCCACTCCTTAAAGCATTCGATTTAACAACAAAATCATCTCCCACCACCTCCAGGTAGTCACCGTCATCCTCTGCAGAGGTTTGTTTTGGGTTCCTCGAACATTCTTGAGCAACTAACATCCTGATTTCGTCTTCAGAGTCAGCATCACTGTTCAAAACACAAACTGGATTTTTAACAACAGGTCTTTGTTTTCCTGTCTTTGTAGCGGAGAGTCCGTTTTGTTGGATCACCATTTTGTCCTTGTTTCCAATGGCAGTCGCATTAATTCTGTTGTTCTGAGCCAAATTGCTAAGAAATGAACTCAAGTCTACTTTAGATCTTTTGGGACACGGTTTCTGCTTTGGAAACTCTCCTCTCCTTTTCTTGCTAATTTCATCATCTCCACCTTCCATCTCCCATGTCAACTTGGACACTGACATGACGTCGTCCGCAGTCTCCAGTCTCTTGATGTTGTGGCAGTGTTTGGATGGATCATACTTGAAGATGTACTCAAGAGTTAAGGGAAGATAATTTAACTATTCTGAAACCATGACATTATGTTCATTATTATGATCCCAGATCTACAACTTTGAAAAAAAGATGACACTGCACTAAATAAAACAATGTAAGCATACAAGAAAAAGTGAAGAATCACTTTTCAATGTAAACATGTAGTTTGGAAAATGCAGCTGCTGGTTATGGATTATGGACTTGAGTTTTTCCTCCAAGCAAAATGGCACATTTACACATGCAAGAATACCTGCAGTTTTAGTTAAAACCACTAGAAGAGTAACACAAAGGATATCTTGTTCTTTCCTTTAGATTTGAGATTCAGAACAGGAAGGACCCTCCCAAATTTACTCACAACCCAATCCTGGAAGAGTAGAGAAACACAAAAACCAATGTTAAATCAGCATCGGGCCATTTTTACAACTTGACGAAAGTTCCTAGCTAAAGAAAATTACGGACACAGACCTTATGCCCAGGAATTTCTGTTCCTGGAACAGCAGCTTTCATGTGGAAATTTTCAACACCGGCTGCTTTAAGAGAGTCCACTAATTTCTCCTGAGGGATGATCTTTGGGGTCTTGGTATTTTCAACCAGTTGCTGTCGTTCTTCAGCAAGTCTGAAGTCTGAAAAAAAAAAAAAAAAAAAAAAAAAAACATAAAAGAAATTATATATGTGTTTGTGTGAGTGTGTTTATATGAGTCTTTGACTGGATCATTATTGCAGTAATTGTGTTTGTAGAATGGTATATGTTTGGCACCAGTTCTTCTAACCCTAATTGATGGAGTGTGTAGCTTTTCATTTCTTAAACAAGCATGTAGGAAGAGTCCAGACCTTACATTTTGTGATGTTATTTCTATCAAGAGGCGCATCAATTTTTGGTCCAGATCTTGTATTGACAATGCAAGAGTCCAGCACTCTGTCAAGTCTCCTCCAGCACATCCCAAAGACTTTCAGTGAATTTAAGGTCTGGACTCGGACGTGCCAGTTCATGTGTGAAAATGATTCTTCATGCTCCCTCACAACCATTCTCTCACAGTTCGAGCTGATGAACCTTGACATTGTCATCCTGGAATATGACCATGATGTGTCTTCCTTCATGGTTGTTTAAGAAATGAAAAGCTACAAACTCCAATTAGGGTCAGAATAACTCTTGCCAAACATATAACATGCTAGAAAAAAAAAAATCTATCCAATCATAGACTCTTGAGCATTTGCCTATTTAATTCCAAACAGCAACTTTTTTTGTGGGGCTGGCAGTGTATATAGCAATTCACAAATATATAATATAGCAATTATTTTCTCTCTCTCTCTCTCTCTCTCTCTCTCTCTCTCTCTCTCACACACACACACAACACACTTACCTATGTAGAAAACTTTCCTTTGCCAACTGAATGAGCAAGGTTCCACCTTTCCATGTGGATTTATTTAAGATGCCTATACCTGTATAAAAAACAATAAAAAAAAACAATACACAGATTGACTTACTTCATGTCACAGAAACATTCTTTAAGTAAAATTGAATGTTAAATAAATGCATGTACATCTTTTGTATTCGGCATCTGTGATGTTTATGTTGATGTAGCCAAATGTCTTTAGAGGAGATCCTGCAAAACAAATCACAAAGGTATTGAACAAAACCTGAGTAATATTGAACGGGAACCCAGTGATTGTAAAAAAAATAAGTTAAACCAATTTTGTTGAATTGAACAGACAAATTTAATTTGCCTTTCGTCAGAATTCCTACCGTGCTCGTCTTTCCTCGTGATAATTTCCACATCTGACACATCCCCAAATTTTCCAAATCTGTCTTTGAGGTCCTTCTCAGACACTGTGTGGCCGAGACCTCCGATGTACAATCGCTTCATGGCCAGATGTCATGCAGCAACCCCTTCTGTGTACCATCAAAACACACATAACTAAACATACAGAAGTCCCCATCTAGGCAGACATTAACAGATATACATGCATAGTATACAGTTGTGTAAAATCTACAAGACTTGACAGTGACAAAGCTGGATTCAATATCATATAACCATTGTGGGGCCAAATGTCCTGCTTGCAGAGAATGCTGTGAGGCAAAAGAACTGCCTGGAGGATTTTTGTCAAGAACAATGTTACAAACAATAACCGTTGCTCAAGGAGGCGTCACACGATGTTATGATAGCTCTTACTTTAAAGATTGTATAATAATTATAATTATTCAATATTATGAATAAATTATTCAATATTATATACTTTTTAATAACCCCTTTGCAAGGCATGTAAATAATATAATTATGTAAATCATTATAAATATTTTAACTTGTACACAAACGTAAGCAGACTTTTTTTCAGACTGCATTGGAAAAATACAATTACAACAATTTTCAAATGATGTAAATTACGTATATAAATATGAGACGCGTGAACATATGATTATTACAGAAGTACATACTGTCTGATCTTAATTTCCACGATGCCATACTTTAACATGTCATAGTTAAAGAGTTCCTAATACATTCCACGAGGCAGAATATAGAATTAATATAAACTCAAAACACACTTACGATAATGCCAGAGATTCACATGTACATGCTGGTGTTACACTGTAACTGTTCCGATGACACCGTGGACGTGTTTTTGGTTCCGTTTGGGAACGCTATGGAAAGCTCCATTTGCAAAATATACTAACCGAATAAAGAGAAGCAGTATTGGACAAATTTCCCAATTCTCCCATATAAAATGAATTACACGCATTATTAAATGTTTTTTTATAATAACTCAGCCTCATAATAATGCTATTTAGATGAACATGCACATGTTTTCGGCTGGTTTTGGACATGGTTCACCCCCGCAGTTCTCATTTGGTATGTTCGCGTTGACGCGGGATATGGTTGAATCCGTCAGAATCATACACTCGCACTGTTTACCTTCAGGAGTACATTAAAGTAAGTTTATTCCTTTAAACATTCGGTTTTAAGATTGATATAAGTTATATATAGTGTATTAAATCCATATAAGACATAGCAGACATATTTGTACCAGAACCCTTTATTATTATTATTATTATTATTTTTCTGAGTGATGGTTATGTTTGGTTGTCATATCACGCTCCTGTCATATGATTTACAACAAAACATCGTTATGGAACTATATAAAGCTTTATAATTAACATATATATAGCTTTTGGGATTATCTGTCTGCTTGTAACCTAATTAAATAAAACCGTTTTTGGCTTGAACTGTTTCCTACGGAGTGTAATGATGTATGTAGTGAAATTACTTATATATTTTGTTGAAATATGCCATATTTTAATTAGATACATTAAAATTCAAGGTTTAGTGATTTGAGCTGATTAATTAGAACCGTTGCATCATATTAAAGATACTGGCATGCTGTCGTGCTGATTATTAGTTTACATATCATATTGTTATGTATGACGTTTTTATGTAATTTATGACGTATTATGTATATATATATATCATGTCATTATTCTCTCTTTCACTCTATGTATTTTCATAAATTGCGCTTTTAGTAGAGTGAGGAAGATGGAGCAGAAATATGAGGAAGAGATCCAGATGCTCCAGCAGGAAATTAAAATGCTGGAGGCTGAACGGGAGGAGGCTTTACGGTCCATTTTCATACAGCATGGAGATCGACTACAAGAGGAACTGTTAGCACCCTTCCTTGGATTTTGTTTATCAATATAACATATAGCAGCGTAAACCGTAAATTGGACAAAAGGGGAAAAAAACCCTGTCTGTGGTGTAAAATCGCTGTAGGATAACCTCACTTGAGGATTGGACAAAATGAATTACATTAAAGTTTCAACACTTTTTTTTTTTTTTTTTTTTTCTTGCTCTTTCAGAAAGTCAGTCTGTGAGGAAAGAGGAGGTGGAAAAGCTGATAAATACGCTCTTTCAGAACTCAACACGGAAATCAGAGAGCTGGAAAAAGACCTGAGACGACAGACGGAAATCAATGAGATTGCTCTCAATGAGTGTTTTGTGAAGACGCTACACAAAAGTGAGATCAACTTGTCAGTTGTGCAGACATATTTTGAAATTTTGCTCTTAAATCGAAAATAATTTATAACAATTTTGTATAAAAAAATATATATATATATATATATATATATATATATATATATACACACACACACACACACACACACTTAACCTAAAGGATTATTAGGAACACCACACTAATACTGTGTTTGACCCCCTTTCGCCTTCAGAACTGCCTTAATCCTACGTGGCATTGATTCAACAAGGTGCTGAAAGCATTCTTTAGAAATGTTGGCCCATATTGATAGGATAGCATCTTGCAGTTGATGGAGATTTGTGGGATGCACATCCAGGGCACGAATTGGGTTGAGATCTGGTGACTGTGGGGGCCATTTTAGTACAGTGAACTCATTGTCATGTTCAAGAAACCAATTTGAAATGATTCGAGCTTTGTGACATGGTGCATTATCCTGCTGGAAGTAGCCATCAGAGAATGGGTACATGGTCAGAAACAATGCTCAGGTAGGCCGTGACATTTAAACGATGCCCAATTGGCACTAAGGGGCCTAAAGTGTGCCAAGAAAACATCCCCCACACCATTACACCACCACCACCAGCCTGCACAGTGGTAACAAGGCATGATGGATCCATGTTCTCATTCTGTTTACGCCAAATTCTGACTCTACCATCTGAATGTCTCAACAGAAATCGAGACTCAGACCAGGCAACATTTTTTCAGTCTTCAACTGTCCAATTTTGGTGAGCTCGTGCAGATTGTAGCCTCTTTGTATCCTATTTGTAGTGGAGATGAGTGGTACCCGGTGGGGTCTTCTGCTGTTGTAGCCCATCCGCCTCAAGGTTGTGCGTGTTGTGGCTTCACAAATGCTTTGCTGCATACCTCGGTTGTAACGAGTGGTTATTTCAGTCAAAGTTGCTCTTCTATCAGCTTGAATCAGTCGGCCCATTCTCCTCTGACCTCTAGCATCAACAAGGCATTTTCGCCCACAGGACTGCCGCATACTGGATGTTTTTCCCTTTTCACACCATTCTTTGTAAACCCTAGAAATGGTTGTGCGTGAAAATCCCAGTAACTGAGCAGATTGTGAAATACTCAGACAGCCCGTCTGGCACCAACAACCATGCTACACTCAAAATTGCTTAAATCACCTTTCTTTCCCATTCTGACATTCAGTTGAAGCAGCTGCCATGTGATTGGTTGATTAGATAATTGCATTAATGAGAAATTGAACAGGTGTTCCTAATAATCCTTTAGGTGAGTGTGTGTGTATTATATATATATATATATATATATATATATATATATATATATATATATATATATATATATATATATATATATATATATATATATATATACATATATTATATATAGTATTATTAACTTCTGTTGTCTCTTCAGGTGAAAGAAAACTTGTACAGCAGCTCAGACTTGCAGGTCACCGCAGTGTACTGTTGTTCCAGGTTGAATTTGCTGTGACTGAGATTCAGGTACATAGAAGCCACTAAGTATTTATGCCTGCACTTAGAGGGGTTAGTTCACCCAAAAATGTAAATTCTGTCATTAATTCCTCACCCTCATGTCGTTCCAAACCCGCAAGACCTTTGTTCATCCTCTGAACACAAATGAAGATATTTTTGATGAAATCCGAGAGCTCTCAGGCCCCTGCATAGACAGGAATTTAATTAACACTTTCAAGATCCAGAAAGGCAGTAAAAACAGTAAAATAGTCCATGTGGCTCCAGTGGTTCAACCTTAATTTTATGAAGCGTTGAGAAAAACAACTGCGACTTTATTCAACAATTTCTTCACGTCTGTGTCAGTCTCCTACGCAGTTTATGTTGGTCAGCTCCTACATCAGCATCACACGCATGCGTCGTGGTGCTCGCGTGAACGGCATCGGCCAATGGTAAGCCAGTGTGCTGGCATAGCTCTGACGTAACTCGGAAGCACTGCACTGCATTTACTATTTCAACAGCGCAGGAGAATGACACAGACGGAAAGAAATTGTTGAATAAAGTTGTTATTTTTGTTTGTTTTTGTGCACAAAAAGTATTGTTGTCGCTTCATAAAATTAAGGTTGAACCACTGGAGTCACATGGACTATTTTAACGATGTCTTTACTACCTCTCTGGACCTTGAAAGTGTTAATGAAATTGCTGTCTATGGAGGGGTCAGAGAGCTCTCAGATTTCATCAAAAATATCTTCATTTCTGTTCCGAAGATGAACACGGTTTAGGAACGACATGACAGAATTTTCATTTTTGGGCAAACTAAACTTATTATTTATTAAAGTTAACATACCCTTAGGTTAAGGGTTTAAGAGTTTAAACAAACCCTTAATCATAAGTATTACACTCTTCCTGCACGGTCTGTCTGTTTGCAAGTACCATTAAAATGTTCTTCAGAAAATGTGGTACCGAGTACTGAGATTCTCACACAACACACAAACATTTAAACTACTCCATTCAGTTCATAGTTAGATTATTACAACCAGTGATGAAGCCTGTACCGTTTTATTTTCCTATACTCAACACTAGAGGGCAGCTTGTCTCCATTTTGACCATGACATTATTTCAACGTCAGAGATTTGTGCAGTAGTACTTAAAATGCCTCTTTAATGGATTAGACTCAGCATTTATAGTTTTAGTAGATCTTCTTGCTTCTCTGAAATCTTCATTACAAGCATAAATACATCTCTTTGAGGCACCTCGTTTGCGCAAACATTTATACTGTTGCATTAAATCATTCAGAAGTGAATTGTTGGCTGGTGATTGATGGCACTCTTAAAAATTTAGATTTTTGGGAAGATCAAGATGTGACTCTGAAGACGGTGGTTTTATTTGGGTTTGAACATCTAAAGATGAGTCTCAGTAAAATTTAAGTCTCATTTAAATGTTATCCTTACCATGAGAATAGTGGAGAATAAAGTTAAACCGTTGTTTAAAGTACGTAAAGAAGTGAAAGCAGATTCGTGTTACAGTCTTCACAACAAAAAAATATTTTCCCTGAAGAGAGTCACGGAAATCCCAACAGCCCTCAATTTCATGACAGGTAAATGCAGACCAAGACCAAGCGAAGGCTGAAGAGATTACTTACGGTCCTGTTTAACTCTGTGTCTTTTTACAGGAGGATGATGCTCTTCTCAGGAGAGTTACAGAGCTCAATATTGTTGTGGATGGTGTTGAATTTAAAGATTTCTCTGCATTTGTGTCAAGGTAAAGTGATGATTAGTAACTGCTTAATATCATTGGCGTGTTTGTTTTTTACTAGTTTTAATTCTTTTGAACCTTTCTTTTTAAAGGTAAGCGGATTCCATGGGTAATTTCTCTTCACACAATGTGTGCTTGTTTGCATGATTGAATCAACAGAAATCCTATTTGGAGAAAATCAACCAAGTTGCATAATAGGTTACACAACATGAAACCTACAGTGTAAGTAAACATCAGACAAGTGAATTCCCAGACACCATAGAAGAGCGTTCTGCTTTATGTTAGTCTTGTAAAAAGATACAAATCCAAACAAAACTCCATACAAGGGAAATAAATGTATCCAGGTGGCTCATTAGCATGATGCTGAGTGAACCCTGACCAGCTGTTGTTAACACAATGTGGGAGAGTTACCGCAGAGATCTGATTTTCTCATTTAGGATTGATTGACAAGTGTTGCAAGATCAGGTTAGAACCCGCCTCCGGCAGATTGACTGACGGCGATGTACTCTTGAGAATCTTTCATACGAGGCAGCATTCGAGCAAAATGCCACATAACCACAAAAATATTCCTTCGTTAGACAAATAAGGGCATTGTTTATGTGTTTGAGGGGTTTCTGTTATACTTGCAGCTAAAGGATTTGTTTATTCAGGGTCAAGACCAAATGAACAAATAAACGTTTCTGATCATTAGGCATGTGGTCCTTATCTGTGGTAGCTCCATCTTTTTTCCCTTGTGGAAGATTACATGTTATCCTGTTCTGTTCTATTGTATTCGGTTCTGTTCTGTTGAACTCTCTTCTACTTTGTTCTGTTGTTTAATTTCTGTTCTATACTGTTTTACTCTATTAATTCTTCTATATTCTATGTTGTATTTTATTTTATTATGTTCTATTCTGTTCAGTTGCGTTCAATCCTGTTGTGATCTTTCTGTTCTATTCTTCCCTGATCTGTATTCTATTGTATTTTGTTCTTGTCGGCTTTGTCCTGTTCCGTAGTTAATTTTTTTCTATTCCGATGTGTTCTGGCCTTTTCTGCTTTGTTCTATTGCATTCTGTTGTGTTATATTCTATTTCTGCTCTGTTGTGATCTGTTCAGCTGTTTTCAGTTCTATTGTATTTTATTCTTTCTTTCCTGCTTTGTTCTGTTCTATTGTCTTATGTTGCTGTATTCTGTATTATTTTATGCTCTTGTCTCTTATGCTCTGTTGAATTCCGTTCTGCTGTATTCTATTTTCTGGTCATTCCATTCCCTTCTTTTCCTTTCCATTCGTTTTGTTCTGTTCTATTTTTGTGCTAAAGCTCCTACAGGGCAGCTTCAAGGCAGGATTAGTTTTTTATGTTGCTGGAGTAATCTCTCTTTTTAAACTATAGTCGGTTACTCTGCTGGTGCTATAATGAGGTGCAGTCATTTGAGTTCAGAAGAACGCTGCGCCCAACATAATGATGTGTGGATTTAATGTTTAAAAGTGCTGTGTTGACGGTCCATAACATGTCCCGCTCATTAAACTGTCAACAAATGGCACCAGCAAGTCAATGACAGCCAACAGCACCCACATCGTGTGCACTGTAAAAAGTGAACATGTGGACCACCTGAAGGCCACTCTGGATTATGTGAGGCAGGACAGTCTGTACAGCATCTCCACCAAAGACCTCAGGGATGAAAGTGATTGTTGTCCTTGGTAAATTTAGTCGGTTTATCTGTTGTGGTTTTTTAGTATTAAACATCACAGCGGTCTGAGGTACAGTTCTGTCTTCTATTATTACTTGGACGATTACAGCACAACATTAAAGTAACACCTTTTGATGTTGACGCATCAAGCCTTTCACAGAGAATACAGCTTGTGTTGTAGAGCATGCTTACAATATATTTGAAAAGAGAGCTGAGGTTTGAACCTGCAGCTTCCAATAGGGAAGATTCATGTTTGTGGTCAACTTTAATAACATGTTTATCCTGTCATGTCTGTAGCTTCATGCTAGCCTTTTTAAACCAACAGCCCTCTGGTTACAACGGTAGATCTCTTAATCTACATAATATTACTTTTTAAAAATGCATTGCACTTAAACATTTGAATTACCAAGGAATTTGATTCCATTTCAGAGTTTTGTTTCCTAAAGACATGACTATAGGATCTCCTACAGTTCCACTTGGTCGCAGGATTTTTTTATTTATGAATTTTTTTGGCTGAGATGACAAATTACAGTTTGAAGTAATGCTGCTGTTTTGGCGGCGGTTTGTTTGGGTCCTTTTCTAAAGTGCAGCCAGCTTCCTGGTCGCCGAATATACATCTGGATCATATTGTCTGGTCTGAAAGTCTGTCCTGGCATGAGAGAGTCGGAAAAATACTGGAGATAATGATTCTCGCATAAGTCTGAGTTGTCTCTGCGTCTCAGGAAGACGCATTTTATAACCATTATGGCCCATGTAAACTTAAGAAGAATTTTTGAGCACTCTTGTGGTCAGGTACATAAGTGGATTCAGGCATGTCTGTGGAGACAGTTTTAGAGAGCGTAAACCTTAATTTTTTTTGTGTTATCATTACTGTATCCTCTTTGTGTTTGCTAATGTTGTTTATTCCATTGTTGAGTTTTTTTATTTTTGACAACTGTGCTAAGTATGAAGTTTGAAATGAAGCACAACCTCATGATAAATTTGGTAATATTGAACCTATACAAATAACGTATTGTGTATTTTTGTACTTAGTACAAAATTTCATGCCATAGGTCCTTGGCAGCATAAACAGGAAAATGAGAAAAACTAAAGGGACAACTTTAGTGAAATTATCCAAAGGAGCCAAACATTGATTTGCCGTTAATTGGCCTGTAGAGTGATTCTGGCATTCAGTATGTTTAGTCTGTCGAACTTAAAAGGTTAGCATTCTAGGAAAGCTTAAAACGTACTTTTTTCAGAGTCAAGGTCCCCAATCAACAAATCTGAAATCGCATGTGATGGAAATTGGCCATGGTACAAAATGAGATCCGCTGGCGAGGGTGATTTGTCCGTGGTTTCATTTAAACAGCATTAGACGCCAATCAAACCAGTTGCCTGATTAATGTTTGTAAACTTTCAGCTCACCCAAATCCAAAAAATGTAAGGCGTACATTAATTGTCTGGTGTTTAGATATTCTCTTGGAGCTTTTTCTCTAACTCTTGCCATTAAGATGCTGTCTTTTACTCTTGGAGTGGATCCATTTAGTTTTGAGAGACTTACCATTTTTCCATCACTCATTACAACGTCGGCTTTTCACAGACAAGACTCGAGAGTCATGGAAAGTTGTGTCCTGTGCCACAGTTTTTGGGCCCCTGTTAAATCTATGGAAAATCTCAAAAAGTCTCGTAACGTCAGCCTGTGAAGGGATTAAACACAAATACACAGTTTATCCTATATTGTATGCTGAATTTTACATCTAGGAGGACATTTTCCTGTCAAAGTTTTTCATCAAATAGTTAAAGACAGTCTAAATCTTTAATTAGAATGTATAATTTACCAGAAGAATACAATGTTGGGTGTTCTGGGGTATTAATGTTACAATACTGTCTTGTTTGCAGAGTGGAGGATACAAAAGATCTTCTCTTGTTCTTCAGGACCTTGAGGACGTTCTCTGAGAGATGTGAGGAGAGGCGTCAAACGTTTCAGCACTTTCAGGTAACCAGCAATAGAAGCAGCAAATACGCTACTCAACCAACTAGGGATAGACACCAATACTTGAATACTGAGAAATGACAGCAATGATTGATCATGAAAGTAATTCAAACTCCAGTGACGGATACACAAACTTAAACAAGTTTGTCTGATTGTCTGGTTGTGGCGTCAATTTTCCGATTGGTTGAGGCATAGTAGTCAAGACTTGGTGTTGTTAAGCAGATAATATAATTTTGACTAATGCTATTTTGGACTATACTGTAATTGCAGTTTGGAAAAGTATGGAATTTGATTTGAGCAATTTCCAGGTCTGGAAAACATGTAAAAAAGAAAACAGAGAATGGAAAAAAGAATTGTGTTTCCAGGCTATTGCCGCTATTCAGTTTTCTAAAATACAAAATTAAGAATTTCAAAAAAATAAATTTATCATGCAAGCAAAGTGTTTTCCTGGCAAAAGTTTAGCGACCCTTTAGTGATTGTCAAACACGACTAAATTAATTCAAGGCACATATTTTCATTACGCATAATTGTTTGTCTTTACCATCAGCTGATCTCTTTTAAACTTGTCTTAAAGAACGTTTACTCAAATCCCACTCAAACCAGCAAAAGATAAAGGAGCAAACAGTCATCTAAATCAGACTGTATTTTGCTGTTTGGTGATCGTACAACATCAAACCATATTTACAGTATCAAACGGTTGTGTCAGATGGGGAAAAACAAAAATGTAATATTTACAGATGACTGTACTATAAACCAAATATAATGCTGAAAATAATGCTGTATGAACCATTTATGTAAAGTATGGTCTGAAAAATCTACAGAGAGTCTGGAAAAGTGAAATATAATAGTCTAATTATATAATAGGTTATAGAAAGAATATGAATATTTGCATCAATATCTATCCAATTCAAAGATACCTAATCTCTTAGATTTATTTACCTCCTTTGAGGAAAATATATCAAGGATTCTGCCTGGAATAACAAGTTCTCCACTTTTTTTCTCTTGTGAGGTTTTCTTTTCTAGTTAGACTGCTCTATCTAATGTGTATAGGTATATATAAAAAGATTGCTGATATTGCTGAATGCAAGATTGGGAACAAATTCCAAGACTCGATGGCAGTGAAAGTTTGGAAATGATTCCTCTGAGCCAGTATGAAAAACATTCCATTATTTGCTGGGACCATTGTGCTGTAATGGCTGCCAATTTGGCCTGTTAAGTGGAACAATATTACCGTACTTTTTCCAGAAGTTTCTACATGCTCAATCTTTGGGGTTGAAATTTGCACATAGTTGTTTTGGTCTTTTTTTTTTTGAGCTGCACTTTTTTTTTTTTTTGTTGCTTTAACTGCAGTCTGGCATAGCTGTTATAAAATATTAAAGCAAACTAGTCACAAGTTTTTAGAAAAAAAGTGTATTTGAACAAAATGAACATATGTTGATTTCATACAATGTTTTACTGTACAGTCTATTGTTTAATTCACACATAGGTAGTAATTACAAATTTAGCATATAAATAATATTCAAACAATTAATGAAAAGGTCAGTTGGGAAAGACCAGCGTCTTGGAACTTGGAATGGGTTCCTCGCGCCCTAATTAACTTAGCAGGCATCTTCATTTCAGCCAAAGTAAGACATTTTAACAGTACTAGAAAGTGTCAGAAATTCACAGAGTTCTGAGGAATACTAGAAGCCTGACTGCCGCTTTTCATGATCTCACATTTTACAAGCAGTAGCCTCCAGTGGTTATTTACAAAGGATATAAAGTTATTCTTTCAAAGACTTGTGTTTCAGGTTCATCTACAAAGTCAATATCAAGAGGAAATCTAAGTGTTTGGGCAGCTGTTACATAATTAGATATATAGTATAGTTTCTCATGGTATTAACCTTTTGTACACTCAATTGTGCACAGGCACCAGGAGATTGAATGACTTTTCCTTCTCGGTTTTAGTCGTCATCATTGGCTATCCAAGGACTTCTCACTGTGTTGAACCTTTAATTCTGTTTTCATTGGTATCGGCCAATTGGTAGAGACTGCAGGCATATGAAACTGTTGGGGTACTGGCCGAGGATGACGGGATTTCCATCCATACGGACCTCGTTCATGTTGGGGCGGATGTAGTAAGTGTTGTTGCCTTTGCAGAAGGTGTCCACAGTCACGGATGAAATGTTATTGTTCTGTAAACAAAGCAACAGAAGAGGCTAGAGTTCACTCAAGACAATTTGGGGGAGGTTTATATTTACGTTTTGTAATTTTTGGTTTTGTATGATTTGTGTGCAGAACACTTAGCATGCAAAACATGTTCAACTTTATTACCTGAAGGTGAAGTGTGCGGACAGTCTCTGGAATGAAAGGAACGGCCTCCAGTTCATTGTGAGCAAGATACAGATGTACCAGTTTGTTTAATTTCTGGAAGCAAAGAAGATCAAAAGTATTGGTCAGAAGTTGAGTGCAAAATGTTAAAACATTAACAAATATGTCTTTTTTTTTTTTTTTTCTTGTCTTGCTCGAAGTAATTTGGTTGGGTATTTTTTTCTAGAAAAGAGTTTAGATCTTTAAAAAAGACACTTCAGAATATTTAGAAAAGCAGCAAAAACAAAAACAAAAGGTTGTATGTTGGTTGATAGTTTTCAAACGGGTAGTTTACTTGGTAGTTTGGAACAAATTTGGTCATGTAATTGAAATAGGTCTATGTAATTCGTTGCTCTTTACCTTGAAAGCATTTGCCTTGACTCCTTTGGTCCTCAGTTTGTTGTGATTCGCGTTGAAGGAGATTAATTTCGTTGGTAGCATTGGTAGCTTGACCAGCTGGTTTTCAGCTAGTGAGAGTTCCTCTAGCATGGTGAGCTTAGCAAATGCACCATCTTCAATCTCAGAAATTATGTTTCCAGTGAAGTCAATTCTCTTCAGAGTCACTACAGTAGATAAATAGAAATGGATAGAAGAGCATTAAATTGATAACTTGAGTGTTAAGCGTCGCCTTAGACACCTAGACAATTTGTCTCCGAAATTACACTCCTGCCGTCCATGTGGTTACATTTTTCGTACTTGCTGCAATTATTTTTTTTTATTTTATTTTTTTATCTTTAAAAAAAAAAAAATGTGCTGTCGAAAGTAACCCTATTAATGAGTGTTTCATCAGCATCCACTTTGCATATCCTATATATGCAACAAATCATCTTGAAAACTTTGGAAAATGGGGATTGCACAAGTCTGTTTGTTAGTGAATGTGGTTTTCTGGTGATTTTGATTTATGGGCTGATATTATAGTGTTTTGAAAGCCTTTGATGCATGAGGCCCCCAAAAGCGTTTTAAACACTGACTGCTCCCTCTAGCTAACTTTTTTTTTTTAAACCCGTGATGCACTGTGCAAGCAGAGTAGTTTACCACATGTCTTTTGTCAACTACATGCTTTGACGTTGCGGTTCAGAAATGTGATCGATGTCTTTATGCAACGGAAGAGCTTGCAATTTCTTGCAATTACATTGTGGGTCATATATCATATCTATCAAAATTAGGAAATCTTTTGGATGAAGTGGACTCTCGGTTGTTTCTGAAAAGCAGCTGTTTGTCTCCTGCTCTCCTTGAGGGTAATCCCTTATCCTGTCCAGAAGAATTGTATTCCTCTCTCTCCCATTAGTAAAAGCGGTCAACGAGAATTCCAAAGCAAGTCAAGTCAGGAAGAACTCACCGATATCTCCAAAATCTTTGGCTGTTATCTTTTTTATCTTGTTGTACCGAGCATAGAGGTAGTTTGTCTCCTTGGGCAGAGCAGGCACTGAAGTCATATCTGGGTCGACCTCCTCACAGTAGACAGATCCAGTTAGACACACACACAGTAGACAAGTTGGAAGGTCTGGAACATGTATAAGTTTTTGTTCAAAATAGGCAAGTTAATGAAAGTTGGTGGATGGGCAATCACACATTTCTTCTTTCCTTTACCACTTCCCACTCACACAGACATAGCTCATGAACAAATAAACCTATAGTAAAGGCTCTTGTGAGCAACATGTGGTCTTTTAAAAAGAGCCCATTACTCATTCCTTTCAGACAGTTGACCAGGTGTCAGTCGTTCATTACCTGAAGGGTCTCCCACAGGTGCCATTGGACTGGAGTCCACTGGGGTGTCGGCAGGCAGCAGGACACTGTCGTCGTCGTCGCCATCTGTCGCTCTCTGTAAAATGGCTTTATTGGTTGGTACATTTGGTTGTTTGACAAAGATGCCACATTCAGGTTAAACAGCAATAATTAATGTCTTTACATTAAAAAAGGAGCTTTTGTTTTTAGGAGCTTCCCAGCCTTTGCATTGATGTTAAAGGAAAAGGTTGCTCGAAAATGAGTGTTCTGTCCTCGTGTCATTCCAAACCTGTATGACTCATTGCATGATCATTGCGACCATTATTAGTTTTAGTAGTTATTAGTAGTCAATGAGTACTCGAAAACATGGCTACTTTTTTCTTGATTTTAGTTCTTTCCATCACAGAATGCTCTTTTATAGCTTCAGAAAACTTGGGATACACCACATGACTGGAATACTTTTATGTTCCTTTTAAGGCACATTTGCATAGTTTTTGAACTGTGGAAGCTTCAATGCCTGTTCGTTATGATTTCATGGAAAATGGTCATCTTTTGTCTTTTCATAGGCTAAAGAAAGTCATAGCGTGAGGGTACAGCTGCACGATTCTTGAGAATCACATTTTTCTTGTGTGTTAAAATAGAGATCGCAATTCTCCCACCATTCTGAAAAGACGATTAAACTAAATAACATGCCATGTATTAATTATTTCAATTAATTATTAAATTTAATCGGTTTGATGAATGATTCAGCGACTCATAAAATAGACTTCACTTGTTTCATTACTGGATGAATCAGTGTTTTTGAACAAATCTCTTGGATCTCTTCTTCTTTTTTTAACAGGCACTTGTCGCCACCTACTGATGTAATGCTACCGTAGACATCAGTGTATATATCCGAACTGTAAATCTTAATCCCAGTACTTGTGATAATTTGAATTATTATAATTTAATAATTCTACTGTGTGGTTAAAAAGACTAGCTGTTTCATGACAACTGCTCTCTCTGGGTCAGCGTCAGTGGAAACGCAGAGTTGAATGTTCAGGTGTGGTCATGCTTGTCAAAGATTTAATAAACATAGCCGAATCATTGTCATTTAGGAATAAGATCATGTGGGTATTTGAATCAAGATTGCGATCTTTTAACAATTAACCATGCAGCTCTACACGAGGGTGAGTAAATGATGATCAAGAATTATTTTGGTACACCTCTCCTTTTACATCCTGTTCATGAAAAACTGTTATCTCCTTCGGCTTGTTTGGACGATGCTCTTGGATACGAGTGCCTGTCTGGACCTGTTCGCCCCCAGGTGTCTGTTAAATCACCCTGACAGTGTCTGACCCCATGAGTTAGCATGAAGCTGTGGGTGGGAGATTTGAGCCTGAGGGAACTCCTCCAGAACAGATTGCTGACTAATCAGAGAGCTTGCACACAGTGCCGGGCAGCTGTTGAGCCCATCTCTGAATTGGAGCGAACTCACAATTATTATTATTATTATTATTATTATTATTATTATTATTATTATTATTATTATATATTTTTTACAAAACTGACTGGTTTCAGAAGTGTACAGAAGTAATCTGACTTCATGGTGGAAATCCATGTAAATGTGTGGTATAATTTAATCTAAATCAAAACATTTTAAAAGCGACTTAGCTTAATGGAAAGCGAATAAAAGTGTTATTTTAAAGTGTTAGTTACATAGTACAATATTAATTGAAGCAAAAACTATATTGCTAATCATTGATTTCTTTAAAATCCGTTGCAGTGCTGTAAATTCATTAATAATCTTAATTGGTGATCTGTTAATTAGTTGTATAAATATATTGGTTAGTTTATTATTTAATTTATAACTATATTATTAATTTATTCTAGTTTATATTTAATATATTGTGCTATATGGCTTAAATATATAATGATTCAGTGGGAACAAGCAGATTAAACTCAGTTAAACTAAACAAATAAAATGCATATATAAATTGGACAAGCAATAGACAAAAGCAAACATTCTTTGCGGAAGATGATGATTAATCATGGAATAAAAACTCAAAAGTTTACCTTATTCCTCTGTGCCCTTACATCGATTTCCTCAGTAAGTGCTACATCCTCCAGTCTGTGATGCCTGTGATTGTGGTAGTGTGCACCAGATGCTGAGAGCACCCATGATGCCAATATGACTGCTGAAATGAGCATTCTCAGCCTTGTCCCCATTGTATCTGAAGACTGGGATGTGTTCTGCCACGTTAAAGAGCAGAAGCGCAGTGCAGGCAGTGGTTGGCTATTTTCTTGGTGCCTGTGAGTAAAATGTGATCTGTCAAATCAGGATTTTAAGCCCCACCACAGGCTGCCAGAGGAGATCCTTAAGTGGGAGTTTATGGAACAGACCTTAACCCTTCACATTCCCATCTGAGCTGATCAGACCACTGTGTCGCCTGCAGGGTTTGGCCATGTTTGTGGTCCGCTGGAAAAAAAACTTCGTAAAAGAGAGCAGAAGGCAATGAAAAGGACTGTTAGTGTTTGCTTTGGAGATTTGTGGCTCAGAATTTTATGTATGCTGATCTCTAGGGATATATTGAGGCGTGTTTGGCTCTTCTCAGCATTGTACCTAATTAATCTTTAAATTTCTCAGAGAAGCAAGACAATGGGAGGACAATGGTAATTGGGATAGATAGGATAGATCATATCTAAATTTCCAAATTCTTTGATTATAGTTGTACTTTTCTCAATAGCCTTGCTATATTGTTCATTTTACGTTTTGCTTAATGTGGGAGACTTTTCCAGTTTTGATAGCATTTTAAAGTCAATTCATCAGTCAGTCTGTTTTGTGTAATTTACAGGTTTGACTAGACACATTTCACTGAAAACATGAAATGGATTAGAGAAACAGAGCTCCTCTATAAAACAGACACTTGAAGATCAAGGTGAAGAAAAACATGTTTAATAGGAAACATATGACTGTTTTACTCTGCTTTTTGCACCTTAAGACAAGAAGAAATGCGCCTCAGCCCTTCGAAATAAACATGTATGGAAATTGAGAGAAAGAGATGAAAACTGAGAATGAATAACATTACAGGTGTGTTAGCAATTATGCCAACCTGTAAAAATTTACTGTACTGGGAAAGGGGCCAAATACTTAGAAATGTTTTTACAGTGCTGATCCTCCGTGGTGCATTTCTCCGTCAGGGTGGTTTCTTCATCACATGACAAAATATTTAAACGTAACCCCTCCACACTAAAGAACTGGAGTGCAAGAATGTGCAAAACTACATATTTTCATTATTAGCCGCTTTTCCACCGCCGGTCCGAACAGGTCTTAGATTGGTAAGGATCGGTTCCTTGCAATTACACAACGTACACAAAAAATTCTTGTGTTGAACCGTGCTGGTAGAATCCGTGAAGTGACTTCGCAACTCTGAATCGGTCACTTGTCTGTGTCCTGGCTACCGGTTTATCTGTAGCTGGCTAAGCGCTCTATTTGAGCGGCGTAAACACAAATTAATAATACAGTTAAAAGAAATATCTGATCATCCTCCATAATATGGAGTCTATTTACATCTCATATCGTTTGTAAACTCTTGCGTTACCAAGGCAATGACCAACACTTTTGTATGACATTCCAAAGAGCGGCCGTTATCAGCCCCACAGTGGAAAATGAAACCGCAATGAGAACCGTTTGGCCCGACGGTTGATTTGTCGGTGGGTTGTGAACGGTAGTCGGTCATGGAAGCTCTGTATAATTAATAGAGATTGACCGATAATTGATTTAAGCAATTTATTTGACCAGTTATTTTGATAAATAATAGCTTTTGCATTTACAATTATAATTTTTTAAACATTTATCATTTAATATCGATCACCATCTGCTAAATCTTTAAAGTGTAGTGCCCAAAAATGGCATTATAGCTATGGGCAAAAGTATTGGCAGTAACATAGCAAAGTTTGCTTCAGTATTTGTAGATTATTTTTTCACATTACTATAATCATTCCGATTGATCAGTCTGAACATAGTGTTTACATGAATGCTAAGGTGATCGGGTTGATGTGCGCATTTACGTCACAAGCTTCAAGATGGAATTGATCTTTTGACATGCACACACTGCACAAATACACACATTTTCCCCGCTGTTTGCACATACTAGCATCCTCCTAGCATTGCTTCTTTTCTTTGTTTAAAAAAATAGACTTAATATTTATCTATTTTTATCTATTACGTGAACCTTTGTGCCGTGCTGCTTACATTTATCAAACAGGAAAAAGCCTGTTTCCATGCCCAAAGCAAGGCATCTGTGGACGAGAGTCTGAAGGACTGGTGGGCTGTTGTCCTGCATCACTTCACAGGTGATGAGTGGAAGGAGAATTTAAAATGACACCACAGTCATGACATCTTTACATCTTTACACCATTTCTACCTCATTGCATATATGCCAAACTTTCCAGTTTACATTTTCAATCCATGTAACCACCCCTTTCAAATTGAATGAAGTTGAAATTTTTACAATTCATTCCAATTGGCGTCGTTACATGTGACTTTTTTTATTCTGACTATGCTGCTAGTCCAATTACAAATGGATTATTAGGGTCCATGTAAATGCATCTTATGGTATACTGGAAAACACTGATAAGCATTTCATAAATTTAAAGGTTTTTCACAAGTTTAAAGGGTTTTATTGGCAAAAACATTAAATATATGCAAATAGTCATTTACAGTGTTGACTCTTCTTCTTCATAACCTCTGCAATTCGATCTGGCATGCTGGATATCAGCTTCTGGGCCAAATACTGACTAATGGCAATCCAAATTCTGTTCTTATAATTCAGTCATTTTTTTTACCTGACTAGGACTTGTTCACACTTTTCCATGTGCTGATGATATGATTCGTGAAATTATGTTAGCTGGTCATTTTGTGCCAGGGCCAAAAAACAGACATTTTGTTGTTGTTGATTAAGTTACTTTTTTTTTTTGCAATTGAAGCTTTTGCAATGATTTAAAATGCAACAGCTGAAGCAGCAAACTTTATGAAACACATTTATGTCACTGCCAATACTTTTGGCCATGGCTGTACATTGTGTTCAACAGGAAACATGTGTTGACATTCAGCTGGATTTATTTGTGATTATGGCAATGTATTTACTGTTTCACTTTTCTTAGTGTGTTTATTCTAGTAAACTAATGGTGTATCATTATTATTTGCATGCAATAGCATTGCTGTATTGTTTTCCTTTCTTTTTTTTGTTGATTTTTGCTTTAGGCTGGATCCTTTTCATCTTCAATAGCATTTCACAGTAATTTATTCAGAAAAGGAGTAGCTTTGTTATTTATTACATTTGCATGCATTGCAGCACAATGTACTAATGTAGATAAATGCTTTTTACTGTAGTAATGGAGAAAAAAGTGACATTGTGCAAAACAAAGCAGAACTTTCCGTAAATAGCAGTTACATTTTGGCCACATTTTATGCTGATTGAGATGCATCAAAGCATACACATGCATGCAGAAAATCAAATAAAATGCTCAAGCCGCAAGGAATGGAATTTTCAACGTTACTAATATACTGTATGTTTAATAATATTTAAATCATAAATCCTGTTTTATTCTTATACTTTGAATAATGAATAGTTTGGTTTGTTGAACTTTGTATGACGCATCTCAAAAATCAATGTCGATAGCCTTGTTGCTCCCAGGCCTTCTTGGTCGGTTTGGTTTTTCATATTTTTTGGATTCAGAGTCGTCTTCATCATCCTTCCTTTGGTTTCCGTAAAAAATCATTGTCAGCCTTGGGAAACATCTGTAAGCGTAGTAGTCCACTGGTCCTTTCAGCTTATTGTTATCGAGACGAATGTAGGTCAGCATGTTAGGGTTGCCAAGGTCTAGTGATGGACACATTAGAGAGACATTCACATCTGCAAAGAGACAAGAAGTCTGATGAAGTGGAATGATATTTGATCAATTCAGATATCAGTTCAATCAATTTCTAATGTGTTTTTAGAATAGCATTTTTGTAGTAAAGTAAAGGTCTATCATTTCTTGAAGAGATCATGCTGTATTCTACATTTGTACCTTTAGGTTTTAACCTACCTTTAAAGTCATTGTGATTTAGATACAGATGTTCCAAGGTCCTGGGAACAAAAAACGGTTTGGAGAGCTGGTTATGGCCCAAATGGAGCTCCATCAGTTTGGACAAGTTGAAGGCAATGTATGCAACAGATTTGAGTTTATTGTGTGACATGCGTAGGGACAAGAGATTGGGAGTCTTCTTAAAGTAGCCCTCGGGTATGGAAGATATTGAGTTGTTTTCCAGCGATATCTGCTGGATCGATTCTGGAAGGTCTGTTGGCATGGACTTGAGCTTATTGTTGCACATGTTGATTTGCATGAGGCTCTTCATACCAGATAGGATCTTTCCTTTAATACCTGCATCTGTTAGTCTGTTACTGCACAAATCCAGCACTGTAAGTTTTGTAAGCTCTCGTGTAGCGTCAGCCGGTATCTTTGAAATTTTATTGAAGCCCAAATGAAGTCTTTTAAGGGTTTTTGGCAAAGGAGATGGGATGTCTTCCAGGTTATTATGCTCAAGGTGTAACTGAATGAGTTCTTTGAGTATATTGAAGACATCTTTATCCACCTTAGATGACTGGAGCTTATTGTAGCTGAAGTTGATTTCCCTCAGGGATGTGGCATTAATGAAAGGCTTTGAAGTTATCTCTTCTATGTCGTTATGCTGAATGTACAAGTGGCGGACGTGTCTTGGGATGTTGGGAACCGCCTTGAGTTCTCGGTGGTCGCAATACATGGCAAACGGATAGGATGAGGGGCAGAAACACTCGCTGGCACATTCGTATGAATACATTATTTGGGCATCGTAATCAGGCTGTTGAGTTACAGAAAGTCGTGGAACTTCAGGCGAAGAGTTGTCATCTATGTCGTGATCGGTATAGTCCTTATCGATAGAGTACTGAGAAAGTACCAGAGCTCCAGAGAGAAGACACAGAGATATAATTGTCAAGATCTGTGATGATGTCATGGTTTAGTTTGCTTTTCCCTAAAAATCTGTTTGGATCAGACACAAAAAAGAATTGTATTTTGAAAACTTGCCTTAATTGTACTGAAATAATCAATATAATAATGATCACCATCAATAATATATTGCCATAATATTTAAGTGGGCTAGTTTACAAAAAGTGGTCACAGATATAATAGACTACAGTGAGATTTTGAGACTGTAATTTAAACAAGAACTGGGTTTTATTCACTTTTTTTTTTTTTTGGTACTTTTACAGAAGACTAAACACCCCTAATTGCACATACTTTGGGCAATATCACATTTTTCTGTAAATGTTGATATGTGTTTAGTGTTCTCTTCTGTTGTAATGTCTGGGATGAATTATCTCAGCAGGGTTTTTACTGTGCCTGTTGAAAGTGAAGCCTATGACTAGTATTAATTGGTATTTATGTTTTTTTTTGTTGTTGTTGTTGTATTTACTTCTTAACACAACCATTTTGGAAAGGTGAACACTCCTTGTAATATATGAAAGAACTCTGTCTTCTTGAATAATTGTTTATATTTGATGTAATATTCTCCTACACTAAAAAAATCTAGTTTGGTCATAGTACTAATGTGAGCTGGCAAAGCAGCAAGATAAAGTGATCCAAAAAATACAGCGAGTTAAAAAAAAAAATCTAATTTAACTACTGTAACTGCTCAGTACGACAGTTTCTCTCTCAAGCAATTTTCTTGTCTTCTGCAGAAGTTTGACGTGTTGGTATGTTGGCTATGGTTTTAATTTTGCTCAGTTAAATAATGTTTTCATTAATCAATCATAGAAATATTTTTCATAGTTGGAAACCACATATGGAGGAATATTTAAAATTCTACTGGCCCTGTGACTTGTTTGTCTAGTTAAGCACATAAAAAAAAATTATATATATATATATATATATATATATATATATATATATATATATATATATATATATATATATATATATATATATATATATATTGTTCTGTGTAATTCCTTAAATATTCCTAGATATAAAAAGGTATTAGAAGCAATACCATTAAGTCCTGTGACCTGACTTAAGCATGTGGGTTGGTAAAATTTAAGAGGAAAATGAATACCTCTTTTTATTGTCATGCTCAAAGCAGTTCTTTTTGGAGACATCAATGTGAATGATATAATATGCTTGCAAAAATCTCACACAAATTAGTACAAAAGTGATTGCATTACTAAGCCGCACATACTGTACTATCTTTAAAATCATGATATCATACCTGCGGGGTCGTTATTCTCTCTGTGGGAGGCCGAATGAAATTGTGAACACCGAGTGCCCAAGATGAAACCCAGCAGCAGGGGACCCCTTCAGCTTGAACGATGTTGCCTAAAGCGGGGAAATGTTTTTTTCTCCTGGGATGAGCGTGAAAGATTACCTCTGTGGTTTCCCCCACAGCAGCATTAGACGTTTTGGGAGAGATTGTGATCTGCCTCTTTGCCGTGGAAATGATTCTGGAAGCGTTTGGTTGCATGTGTTCGGTGACCTCAGTAAAGCCTCGTGGTCTCATCTGATTCTTCTTTTCCCCTTTTGTTGAGTTGAGGTGAGGTTGAAGTTTCCAGACATAATTCTGGAAGGAACGGCCTAGTATCCAGTCCACATTATTGCATGTGGACAGTAAAAAATTTAGCCCACAAAATTAAGGCCAGACTCACAACAGGTGTTGGACTAGTGCAGCTAATGTTATGCAATACTAATAATAAGTAAATTTTTTTTTTTTCGTATTATATTAGAATTAAATGTATACTGTTCTACATATGTACAGTCAATTTAAAACAACATCTTCAGCCAGTGTTCATCCAAATTTTTTAGTTAGAAGGAAGATGGCAAATTTGTTGGCAAATTTGGCCTAAAATGCATTGGTAGTAATTAAGTGGGTTCAATTTAATTGGTTTAGACATTTCTTGCTCACTTTATGGAGGCCTTCTGCAACATGACTACTTTTTCCAGTACTTGTACTGTATCAGAGTTAAACCACAGACAGTCTCTCATGAGCCGTCTACAGAGTGTCGTTTTTTTGTTTTTCAATTTTTTTTTTCTGAGTTGGCTAGACAGACCCCTCAGCACTCATTCTGTCAGCTGGAAGATTTGTTTTTGCTGCTGCCCACATGGCAGACGCTGAGAAGTCTCTGCAGCATGAATGCTACTGCGGGTTGAAAAAAAAAAACCTGTCAAGATTGTGATCCCAATTTTTTTAAGGAAGGGGTGAAAACTTGGCAAGCCATATTTTTTGGTCTTTGATAAACTTCAGCCTGACTTTTTTTGTTAGATATGCAGCGTTACAATAATATTTAGGCTTGGGAAAGATGAGCATTTGCATGCAATCTGCACATGAGCAACGCACTTTAATAACATGCCGGTATTAAGAGGACTATCGCTTCTGGGGAACATGCAAATGGAACATATGCTTTGCATTTTAATTCTCACACTGTGCTTTCACAACTAGGAAACACAAATGTACGTTTGCAGTCAAATGTGAATTTTGACTGCGATATGCTTCTATACTCATTGATTATAATGACAGTTTTTTGTTTATTGTACAGTGCTTCCTAAATACCAATTAGATGGCCAATTGGTCATATTCAAATTTAGCTTATACAGTTAAAGCAGTGAAGAAAAAGAATGAATATGGAATATTTTTTTCCAGTTAAATAAAGGTTTAACTGTTGACCAACACAAAAGTCTTGGTGTAAACACCATTGGCCTCAATGCAAGTACCATGAGTTATTTTATGGACCATTTGAATCTTTAAAAAACCCTAATGAATCCACAAAGGTGTGTCTGAACAAAACAGTGTTTTAGAGACTTTGTGGAAAAAGTTCCGCAGGAGGGAAGCGGTCTGGTGGCTCTCTTGAAATGAGCTGATAAAAACAAGCTGGGTGGTTGTTTTCTGTCTTAGTTCAAAGGTATTTACTCTGGAGGGAAATTGGAAGGGGGAAGAAATATTAGGTGTGTGCAGTTCAAGAGAGATTTAAACTGGACCTAGAATCAGTTCTTCATAGCTCTGTTCTTAAATTGTACACAAGCTTACTTACTTGGATTCGCAGTAGTTAAAAAACACACACACACAAATTAATCAGAGGCGTTAAACTACACTAATATCTGCTAATTTCAGATATTTAATAATGATTGATTCATCATACAAGTAAAAATACTGTGCAGGATTGTTCACATCTGAGGGTTTACACTGACTGTGAGAAGGAAATGTATTGGTGTATCTTTAATCGATTTCAATTCTGCGTTTGAATCCCTCAGGTGTTTTTTGGGGCTCAGAGATCCTAAATGATCCAAACCTGTTGTGAGTTTTTTGGAGACGCCGGTATGCAAGACGTGGCAGCAGCAGATCAGGCCAACCTGAAGATTTGTTCCATATGTTTCCTGAGCAGAGCCTCTCTCTGTAGACACCACCCCTCTGTGTTGTTTCCCCCCCCATCTTAACCCGTTCAGACCCAAATTATATTACAGGGACACAAAATGAGCTGATTGATCAAAATCTAGCTGTTTTGCTGTAGTATACAATGAGACACACTATCCACTAATTTTACAGTCCATATCAAATATTACAATATATAAATATTGTAAAATTACTTTATGGCTCCATTGTGTTTATGCATTTGTACATCTGTGGATTTTTTTTTTACATTGTTACGCCAATAGGTGGCAGCAAGTGATTGTCTAAATGAGTGTGTTGTACAGTTACAGCAGATTTTTGTGTAGACAGCCTTAATCTCTCTAAATATGAACGACGTAATAGAATAACTGATGCTAATAACCGGAGTGGAAGGATAGTACCGCTTGCATTGTGTTTGCTGCACATCCTCTCTGTCTTTAGGAGTAAGTGCTCAAACCAGAATTTAATTGTAGTCTGATTAAAGTGTATATATACGTGCTATGTGAAGCCAAGCTGTAATCGCATTATCCAGGACTGGTACGATTTCTGTGGGACTAAAGCCTTTACAGGTAGCCATGCTTCATTCTGAAGGATTTCCCCTCCTGGAAGGCATCAATCATAATTGAATTAGCAGCATCCAGTTAACCAAAAATGAAGTGAAGTGAAGGCCAAGTATGGTAACCCATACTCTGAATTTGTCCTCTGCATTTAACCCATCCAAGTTAGTGCACACACATAAAAGAGTACTGAGTAGTGAACACACACTAACACTGCAAACCGTGAACACACACACACGGAGCATCGGCCAGCCATTTTTTGCTGTGGCGCCCTGGGAGTGATTGGAGGTTAGGTGCCTTGCTCAAGGGCACCTCAGTCATTTCCTGCCGGTGTTGAGACTCAAACCCGCAACCTTCAGATTACCGGTCTGACTCTGTAACCATTAGGCCACGACTGCGCCAAAGGACGAGTAAATCTTTAAAAAGCAAGGAGTAAAGTAGCATCCAGTTTTAGTTTTCAGTGTGCAAGAATATGCTTTAGAATGGCTGTTACTTGGAAAGTTCAAATTTATTTGAATGGCATACAATACTGTTATCATGAATTCACCTGATTCCAAAAAACATCACTATTGCCTGTTAAACACAATACCCTCTCATGGATAGCTACTACTAGCAGCATGGATAGCAACTACTTATGTCTTGAAGAACAGGTCCAATCCTACACTGAAGTCTCCATCTGCTGGTATTATGTTTTATTGCTGACAGATGTACACATTCTGAATCCAATAAGATTTACTCTTTCATTTTTCTTTATTTTTCTAAAGAAACAACATCTGAATTGGAAACAAATAACACAGCACCGCTGGCTAAGAAAACACTGGTTGCAATTACAGTTAACTGTTGCGTAAACTGCAACCAACCAGGTGGTCCATACAGATCATTTTTTGTGATCTGACAAGAATGTCCATGTCCAATATTTCAGAGAAAACACTGGCAATGAATAAAACGTTATATAATGAAAATTTAGCATGCAATATAAATTTGTTGTTATCACTAAAACTGTTAATAAACACCAATGAGTAATGCCCATTCTCTAAAATACAAGAAGTAGAACAATGAACGAACTGGCCTTGTGAATTTTATTTATTTTTACTTTGAGTCTAGACAGTCGTTCCTTTTAAGCTAAAAACGCATTTGTTGACCTTCAATACATAAGGGACAAATTTATTTAGCACCTGATTAAAAAAAAAACTGTTTTCCGGCTTTTATAAAGTCGAAAAGATTTCAATGTAAACATTAACTATGAAAACCTATGTAACTATTGCACACATTGTAGCTGATTCTGTCTTTACTGGAATTCAAAGTCTTCGAAATCCTCACCAAATTCAAGTAACGAGTCTGTAGCCTCTGCGGATGCTTTTGGATAAATTATGTTCTGTACATCACCATGAGGACATGAATGATAATTTAAAAAAATTAGAATGAAGTTCATGACTAGCTATAATTCTGCCCTCCAGTGGCAAGATGGTGCACATTGGTACTGTTTCACTCACTTTCTGTGGTTACCCAGTTGCACCGAATTGTGGCTGGATACGCACCGAAAAGTGGGTGGCTGAATCTCCCAGTATTTCACCGGGTTTGCATATAAACTGATTCTAGTGTAGAGGGCTTTCTTAACCCGGGATCTCGAAGGGCAAAAGTCATTCACTCCAACGTAAGTGATGCTGTTGGCATGCAAATACATCACCTAAAAGAAAGGAAGTGGATTAGATCTCTGTACACATCATGTCTTGTTCAAGTTTCTATTGCATGTGTATTTGAGATTTACCTGCAAATATTTCAGGTTGTTCAAGCCTGGAGGAACTTTCTTCAGTTTATTGTTGTCCAAATGAATTTCTCTGACTTTGGGAATGCCAGCGAAACTTCCGTTCTCCACATACTTGATTTGATTGAAGTCAAGCCACAACCTGTGAAAGACAAGTTAATGTTGTGTTCTGTTTTTATCCACAAGAGGGAGTTAGTTTACCTTACCTCTGTAGACTTTTTAATCTCAAAAAATCCTCTGACTCCACCCTGGCGATCTTGTTATAGTCCAAGTGAAGTTCGTTGAGAGAAGATGGGAGATCTGTGTGATTTAGATGAATAAAAATCTCTATTATTAGACTTGTGTGCTTAGTCAAATTTGTAAGCACTTTGTCTTTCGAGACCCATGTCATCTTTTAGACTTTCAGGTGTAATAGTCTCTTGACGTTTATACAAAAATATCATTCTTACCTTTAGGAACAGCTGTAAGCTTTGCTTCAGCTATTCTCAAGTAGAGAGTAGCCATGTCGTCAAAAGCTCCTGGCTCAATCCCGCTGTTTGCAATTGGATTTGCACTCAGTTCTAGAGATGAAAGAAAAGGGAACCTCTTGTTTTTTCTCAATAAGTATTCATTTACATGTATGCATTTGGCAGAAAAGGGTGACGCACAAACTCATGGATCACTCCTTGTTAGGTTTAAACCTGCGACCTTTTAGTTTCCAGCCCTATTTTTAACTACAACACCACAGTATCCCTTATTCCCAGATGATTCTCAGTTGTCAATTTATTCAAATTAAATCTGTAAATGCAGATCATAATGTAGACACTAGGGGGCAGAGGGTTCTTTAACTGTACATTATTACCTGAGAACCATGGAGGTCAGTTAACAGTTGTTGTGTCAGACACAAATAGTGTAATATCATGTATCTGATTATATAACGAGTTTTAATGAGGTCATGATGATGGAAAGAATGGGAGAATAGTCGTACAGCTCAACGTGTTGAAGCAAGTGCACGAACTGCTTAAGTATGACTCTGACCGTGTTTAAGATCATCACTTAGGAGACCTACCTAAAACATTTAAGTCTTGCATTCCCTTAAATGCTCCTTTTGGAAGTCTGCTGATCTTGTTGTCATGCAGTCGCAATGCCTGAATATTCTTTGGAAGGTTCTCTGGGACTTGTGTCAGCAAGTTGTATGACAGGTGGAGAATCTTGAGTTTGTCCATGTTGCGAAAGGCCTTTGGGTGAATTTTTGATATCTGGTTGTTGAGCAGAAACAGGGCCTGCAAATACAGAAAGAAAACTAATAAAAGTACAGTGTCTATGGCTGTAGATAGTCATTACTATTATTGATCACAATTTAAAAGTATTTTACAGCTTACATATTTTTATGACTTGCAAACATTGGTTTTGTGTTATGTATTGAACCTTGTTGCGGTTGCACTTTATTTTACAGTATATGTACTTACAGTGTACTTACCTAAGAAATACTGGGTAATATAAGGTAACTACATGGGTTAGGTTTTATGGTAGGTTCAGGGTTAGTACTTGGGTAGCTATTTAGTTATTTAATTACCCAGTTATTGTAATTATAATAAGTACATAGTATGTACATGGGGAACAGGACTGTAAAATAAAGTGCTACCCTTGTTGCTTATTAAAATATATTTCCAAGGTAGCTATCCGATTACTTCTGGTAATTTCCAGGTGTTATTGCACATAAAATACCATAAATATTATTATTTAAAGCATTTTTGTAGATGACATAACCACACCAATACAAATATATTTCTCGGAGACATTTGAAATATGTATTTTTATGGTAGAACCAGTGAAAATGTTATTAAAAATCTATTAAAACAAAAACAAAAACAAACTATTGGCCTGACTGGGACATTTGAGGCCATTATGAAATTTCTGAATATTCTGGAATTTTCTGGAAATCGAAATAGAACTTTGTGTTGTTGTTGTCAAGATGTGGTCTGTTTGTATTTTGTAATACCCTTGGTAATTTATTCCCTTTCTTGCTTAGCAAGAACTTTTAACCATTTTACCACTAATCATGAGCAAATATTTACCACAAGTATGAAACACAGTAGATGCAAATATCAGTAACACTCAAATATGTGTCCAGAATTCCACATAATTCCGCTACCACTGCATGTCTCCAGATGTCCTTGTGTAAACCCAGAATAAGAACACAACTCTTAAAATGCCCTAAAAGCATTTAATGGGGAGTGTTTACTACTTACATACAGATTATCCAAGCCTTTGAAATCGTCTTCCTTGATTTCCGTGATGTCATTGTTTTGGAGATCGACGAGCAACGTGTTTGCAGCAATGTCCTTTGGCACCTTGGTCAGACCTGTAAAGACAACAGCATGAGAGATTTTATAGACTAGAATGTAGGAATGTTCAAAGCTGCACATTTTAGTGGGTTGCCTGAAAGACTAGTTGGCAAATTAGTCTTAAAGAATCCCTATATAATTATTACCCCGATCAGTTGCATTTCTAAAACGTGATCTTGCATTAAACAACAGCTAGACGGAACACGATGGAACATAACGGCGATTTGTGTGCGCTCTGGGTATGAATGTACTATGAAGAATGCTTTAAAATCGCTTGAATGTTTAATTTGACAAGTCGTGCATATGAGAAACTTTAGTAACAATGCAACACTGGCCGATTTGGGGTCCCGAAACACGAGCGAAAGCATTGCAGCGTGCATCTCACTTGTACGGACGATGTGGTGATTTGAAGCCAAGTGCACATTTGAAAGAGAAGACACAGTAGCGCTGAATCACACTCACTGTTTGTGAAATTGTCTCACATAAAGTTTAAAAATGACTGATTTGATCTGATCTAATTAGCTAATTGAATTAATGTTTGCGGGAATTTCCCGCTTTATAAGTGCGACATCTGCGGGAATGAGTAAAATGATGCGAAATACCCACAATCTCGTGTTGAAATTCAGCCTTTTAAGTAGCATAATGCAGTGCTTACCCTGATCTGAGCACTGGAGAACTTTCTTTGAGCACCGACACCCTTCAGGACAGTCAGAAACAAAGTTATCTTCATAATCGCTGTAATCGTCATCGTCGTCGTCATCATAATCACCCGCATCTTGTTGCATGATGTCATGATGCTTGACGAAATCCATGACGTTGATAGGCGTGTATGGTTTTGCGTGACATAACGTAAGTAGGGTGAGTAGTAAAAGTACCTTCATGGTGCAGCTTTTGTTTGGATCTTTAGTCATGAATGGTTATCCCTGTGAACATGAACACAAGCAGTTGTTTAACCTGCACTTTGTCAAATTGCCCATGTTACATTTGCTTTGTATTATAACACATACAATCGTTTCACAGAATGAAAGAAAAAATAATGTGAATTGGATCCCAAGGATCCTGATTGGTTTATTATTTAGCATGACAATGAAAATGGGCCAATGGAACTGATCACAGGTTAGAAACATATTCTTATTGAATGACTTTCATAGCGCTTTACGGTAAATACAGATGCTCTTGAGATGTGACCGCCCTCATATTTTTGATTTTAGTCTTTGCTTTTCTTTAGCTGCACAAATTTTGAACCAGATTCAATTCGGTAGCATTAATGAAGTAATTGTGAGGGCAAAATCTTAATGATTGCTGTAACTGTTTGTGAAAGAAGTTAAAATGAACCAGCTGTACTTTAACAATTGTTTATAGAGCAATCTTGTTTATGGACGCCTTAATCATCAGCGTATGGGAAGGTGGCTCGCAGACTTTTAAGAATTGTTAATGTTGCTCTTTTTTTCTGACGCCATGCACCAACATGACATTTAATGGGAAATTTAACTCATTGGTTTGATTTTTGCAAAAACGTTTAATTTAAATCAAGAAGCCGTTAAGAATTCACCTGCTCTACTAAACGTTTAATATTTATGCTTTAAAATATTTAAAATACCTGCAAACTGCATCTAATGTTTAGAGAAGGATGCATGTGCTCAGCATCACAAATGATGACGGATTTATCTGTAAATGTTTCACTGCAGCACTTTTAAATTAATTGGTACTCTCCTGATTAATGTATCCAAATGTTCCTTGTCTATTTTTCAAAGAAATAGAACTTCACACAAACTTACTATGGTGAAATCACTTATCTCTAGTCTGGAGTCAGATGAAGAAAACATACCTGATGAATCTGTGTAATCCTTGTTCAAGTAAGCCTCCAGGGATGAGATCAGTATTGCCGTCAGGATTTGTTGAGGCACAGGTCTTTAAATGCAGCATGCACAAAAGCCCGAAAGGTGGAGATCACACTCGTCAAAGCATGAGATCCTTGAATGAATGGGGATGGAAAAGATGCTGCTGGTTCAAGGAGCAGATTCGGAATAAGGGGAAGGAACTGCATGCAGCTCTGCTGGATGCTTAACTAGCACTGAACACTCATTGTTACCGGCCGTATGTTTCTCATCAGCACTTGAAACTTGGCCAATTTTGTGTGCCTAAATTTTCAATGGCCAGTCTGGGACACTCTCATTCTTTACATTGCCAATGGGTGGTCGCTACTTATCTGACTTTTGACGTATTGAAATATTTCAGTGCATAATATTGCATAATTTGTGGGGTTATTTCTGGCCTTCTATCTTTACATCAAACACTAATTTTTGTTATGTAATAACTGATAGTGATATGATTAAATTGCTTTTTCACCTTTTCACTTTATATTGGAAAATATTAACAAAAAACATAAAATCAAACTCGAATGCAAACCTTTCTTCTTGACTCAAATTAGACCTTTTAGAATGATTGATTAATTTGACTAATCTGCCAGAAATGGCATCAATTTACTAAGAAAATCATTGACTTTTGTAAAGTAAAGGCATGTTTTGCGTTTCGTGACTAAATCATTCTTCGAATGAATGTTCATGGGACAAAATATTGTTATTCCCAATCCATGGGGGACCTTAAATTTAAAACTAAATGTTGGATAATAACTTTTCCAGACATTACAGTGCTGTTTGCTTACAGCAGCACAAAACGCGACCCCTCTCTATTCACAGGGCAGTACTGGTGGCGCCACATATGCTTGGGTTTGGCTGGGGGTTTTGAGATGATGGAAGTTCCTATGTCTCATGGTTTCTCCGTTCATTCTCCCGAGTCTCACTGGTCGGCATTCCTTCCGAAATGATAACCAACCTCAAACCAATAAATGTCCGTGGTATGTCGAGTTGGTGCCGTAAATTAAAAGGATGTAGATACTATTACAGACGCAACATGTGAGGGTGAACCAGTTCAGGAAAGGTAGAAATGTGTGGATGTGCTTACATGTTTCAGAAACTACCAGTAATTCCTTTGTCTATCACACCCTCAATCTTATTTGTTGTAATGTTATGACGTGCAGAACCATGTTGGAAATGTCTCGACCTTGCAAACACTTGCGCAGCCTTGAGATATATTGGCAGTTTTCCACAGCTTTGCTTGTCCTCTAAATATAGAGCAAGATTGAACTGTCCCCAGACACTATGAGGGGGTGGTTCAACTGTTGATTATTTACCCCCCAATATAAAAATAAATAAAAGGCATGTGACTAGTATGTGAGTCATTGAATCATGGATAACTTCATGGAAAGCTTCTGAGATGATCCCCCTTCCAGGATTTTTTTGTTTATCCTTTCCTCTCATTTTAGTTGTAGTCTGAAATCAGTGAAACCCCAATTCAACCTCAGAGGCATTTTTCAGTAATCGTCCACATTTCACTGGCTATGATGTAGTGAGAACTCGGAATCTTAGAAGGAGCGGAAGACTATGATGTCATAGTCAGATCATTTCAGTCAGGTCATTAATGTGCTTCAGTCTGCAGTGATTCCATTAGCACAGAACTTCTGTTGAACGTTTATAGATCGCAGATGTTTCATACTGAGATATTTTAAGAAAGAAGTACAATAGACATTTTAGGAAATCACTTGATGTGATAGCTTACTTTAACTCTCACTTTGGGATAAAATGAATGAAAAATACATAGGAAACGGTTTTATTGAAGCTGTATTGATTTTCCCACTGAATTCTAACCTTAGCAAATACAAATCTGTCATCTTTCAGTTACGCATCACAGTTCGCTCAGTAGTAAACGTCCTTATTGGTCCGGTCTTAGCCGAAAAAGCATTATGTAAGCAGGTTGATTTTGGCTGCCTTCTTTTATAAACACTTAAGAAAAGCCATGTATCCTGTTTTTCTTCACTATGACAGACAAACTTAATACTGTTATGACAAGAATAAGATACATCTCAACATGGTAATACAAAGTTATATTCTGCTACTTTTTTCCTCTTGCAGTATTGTACAGTTGATCCATGCAGCCTACAAAGACACGTCTAGACAGGCGCAAACAACGGCAGCATTCTGCCATGATCCTCGAGGCGGTGATCATGTCTCATCTTATCTTGACTTATAAATGGAAGCTCATAAAATCTAATAAAACTAAACAGAAAATAAACATGCCAAACAGAGATTCAATGCAAGAATTGTCTCTGGTAGCATTTTTTTGGGATAAAAAAAAGTTTTTCATGATAACTGCATGTTTCACAGAAATCAAATTAGTTTTATGTTTATGGCCTTTAGTGGTTTATAATAATAGTAGACAAGATTACAGTTACTTAATCCTCTGAGGCTTTAAAACAACACTAGAGTAAGAGCGGACGCAGGAGAAAGCCGTGGGTGGGATTTTCCGTGGGTCAAGGAAATTGTTCTCGAGGCGAAGGGCAACTAGATGAGAGTCATCGTCATTCAAGGGGTCGCAGATGGCGTCTTCTGAAATATGCCTGTTGGATGAAAAATGTAACAATCTCAAAGTTCTCCTTATGTTGCAAAAAATCACTGTGGTAGTCTTTTTAATGTATCTTGGGTTAATGTTCTTGTTCTTACCACACTGGGATGTTGTATTAAACATTGACATTAAAATTAAAAAGGTTATTTGCCAACTGGGAAGGAAAATAAACTAATTTCAAGATAAATTGTCTGGAATAAATTTTTAATATCTTACATATGTAAGACATTGTGTCCAAAGAAATGATAAACTAGACATGCTACTCTTTGCAGGAGGCTAGCAGTGTACCTTATTTTGTTGTTGTTAAGTCGTAGGAAATGTAACGTTGTCATCTCATTAATTCCCATGGGAATAGACGTAAGCTGGTTATGGTCTAGACAGAGTTCAGTCATAGAGTTGAAGGTGCCAAAAAATGACTCTGGCTCGACACCGTCACCGTCCAGCTTGTTGTAAGAGAGGTAGAGGTACTCAAGGCCAGGCTCCATGTGTGCGAACACATACCCTGGAATGCGTTCAATCTGATTCCCAGCCAAAACCAGATGAACCAGTGACTTTGGCAGGAAGGATGGAACCAGGTAGAAGTTGTTGTGTGAGAGATCTATAGATTCCAGGTTCCTTTTAGATATAGCAGGAAAAGTAGAATAAGTGTTCATGCATTTAAAAAACAGGAAAAACACAGATAAGGTCTTTCACGTCTAGAAAATTTTCCATTTTTCAATTCTTCCAAAGGACTATTGCATGAAACTTTGCGCCACTTTAGCATGCAGTATTTGTGTTTGCAAAAATGTATTAACTAACCACCCACAATCCAGTATAACCAGAGGCCTAATGTGCTAAAATGTCAGCGGTTTCAGTTTAATCTTCAAGTTAGTTATTAATATGCAAATTAGGCTTAGAACAAAAGTGAACAATATTTGCCTAAAGATTGGTTCCATTGTTAACCTGGTTGAAGACACGCACCTGTGATTGATCCAGGCTAAAGGTCCAATACTTGACTCATCTAATTTATTATGTCGTAGCACAACGACGTTGATGTTTGTGGTGTGGTTGAATGCTGTTTCAGAGATTTCTTCAATCAGATTGTTTTCAAGGTACAACTCCTAAACGTCAAAGGGAATATGAAGTAAATTATACAGTTTGCTTCATTGAATAAATAAACAGATACAGTTGTTACTTGACAAAGCAATTATGACTTGAGCAGCTTCAAATTACGCTGTGGTAAAGTTGTGGTGTTGGTTTGCCATAATTGCTGTTTAGTGCCACTGGTTTCCCACAGGTACTGTAAAACCATTGCTGATTTGTATCCCACAAATTTGAGTGCAATTAAATGAAAAACATTGTTTGACTAAATCATGGGTTTCTCCATTTCTTGATGTTCCTTGACTGCAGAATAGTTTTTCAAAACTTACCAGTAGAGATGAAGGTAGGCCCTGAGGAATGGTACGGAAATGGTTTCTGCTTAGCCGAAGGTAAGTCAGCTCTTTGAGGGGCTTAAAGGCCTGTGGATTCACATTACCTTCACTGAGCAAGTTCCCCTCCATTTCCAAAGTAACCAGACTGCTGAGACCTTCCAGGAATTATGAAGCAATTTGTGAAAATATTGTGTTTTCATAGTACAACATTAGGTAAGGAACATTTCATGCTAGTTTTAGCTGATTAAATGTCAGCATTTTTATAGATGTTCCAATTATGCTAACCTTTATGCATAGCGATTTTGCGTAACTGTTTTACCTTCAAAGCTGTTTTCCTCAATTTCTTTTAGATTGTTCTCATTTATCTTAAGCTCCTGGAGTGTTGATGGGAGCTCAGAGGGAATTTGTTCCAGAAGGTTTCCATCCATATACAGACGAGACAGGAATTTAAGACCCTTGAAAGAAAGTTACATAAAAATCACGTCATTAATCTTTAGGTGCGAAAAATAAAGGTCATATACAATATGCTTTCGGAATCCTTCAGTGAAAGTTTTACACTTTTGGTTTTCTCGCAATGCTTTGGATACTTATTATTTAGGGTGACGTGTATGTTTGTGACGCATTGGTTTCATGGTTAGCAGTCCCTAAGCTAACAAGCAGCTGTTTGGACTCCATTTGCCATATCGCTATCATATCTGATTGTAACTCCAAGCTTTCTGGTGAATTGAAACAGTCTGGGTACTGTATATATACTATATTTTTTCAAAAACTTCACTATTTGTTTCAGATGATGGGCATATTTCTACTGGTTAGAACCCAGTGAAAATAGGAAAGACTAGCATAGCATACCCTCTGTTGTTTCACTTGAACATGTGCCATGGAATTTTGCTTTTATTTGAAAGGCTGTGCGAAAAAAAGCATGGCTACAAGTGTCAAGTACAAGTGGGCATAGTGTTTGTATTAGAGCAAGATTTGTGAAACTTTATGGCAATGAACAGAGCAAAACATTGGCGTGTAGTTCAGCACTGTCAGGTTTGCAGATGGTACTGTTTTTGCACGGCTTTAAACTGTTATGGAAGAAACATTTGCTTCTCTAATTCAAAAGTTCAGCTGGAAGACATGAAGTAATGTTCATATAAATTTCTGAACAAGAGGCAGCAATGGAAAGGAACATTATCTCAATTGCCAGAATGCTATGTGATCCTAAAAAACTAATCTATGTACATGTTGGGCTAACTTAGCAAATTTACACTCAAAATGGGTCTGTTTTCATGTCAACGAAGTCCGATTATTTACACTTTATATTTTCTGTCTGTCTCTACATTAAAAAATTCCAACAACATTATGTGTAATTAGCCATTTCTTTGCAGCCTTGGTCAAATGGCTTGCAGATTGTCAAGATCACTTTATTGGCAACATTCAAGGCAGTTTAGCTCAAGTCTGATGCAACAGAATAGCATGATCGGATTTTTTGCACCTCAGCTAATCAGTCTTGTACCAAATGTGTGGCGTTAACATGTGAAACGTGAATGTTTTTTGACTTGCAAATTTGACTAGACAAGAAAAATCCAGCTGGATTATTTCAGAGGTCAAAATGTTTTTCTCACTAGAGAAAAAAAAGACTGTTTATTGTTGATGCAGTATGCTGCAAACTTGTATTTTAACTTACTTTAAATGCTTGAGGGTCTATGCCAGACGACAAGATCTTGTTTTTACCCAAGTCAATCCATTCTAGGTTGGGAATGCCATTAAATGCTCCAGCAGGGATGGTTTTGATTTCATTGCCTGTAATTTCATAATCATGACAAGTTATCAAACTCAGCCTCACTGGGATCTGTATACATGGACATTGACATGGACTGTGTAAACTAATTTAGGCTTAATTTTGTGCAAGTGTCTTAGGTAAGCGATCTAAGTTCCATTTCAGTGTCTGTATCTCTCTATGACCTATAAAGGGGTTACACAAGGATGCGGCCTTCCTCACCCTGTAGGCTGAGTGATTTGAGCTCAGGGATGGACAGTGGAGGAATACCCGTCAGTTTAGCATTTTCACAGGTGATAGTGACATCAGAGATAGAACAACCTGGTGGCAGCAATGTGGTTACCATCTCAGACTCCTCCTCAACTACTTCTGGTTCCTCTTCCCTTGGTTCAGTGTCCTCCTCGTCTGGTTCGGTTGGCTCTTGGAGAGCTAAGAGAGGAGGACCTGCTGCTCTCGTTGGTGAAACGGGTGGCATTTGAAAAACGTCTCCCCTCAACCAGACCATGTCCTCGTCTTCAGTGGCCTCGTCCCCACGGAGTTCTTCCTGGGCACGTTTGGCTGCTTCCTGCAGAGCTCTCATCATTTCTTTTTGCTCTACCTCTAGCCTACGAGCCCTGTCCTCCTCGGCCTTCCGCTGTTCTTCCATCCTTCTTTTCCTCTCTTCTGCTGCCGCTCTCTCCTCTTCCTCCTCTCGTAGCCTCCTTTGCTCCTCCTCTTTTTCTCTGGCATCTTTGGCCTCTTTTAACTTTCTCTGTCTCTCGGCTTCCTCTTTCTTCTGTTTCTTTCTCTGCTTGCGTTCAGCTTCTTTTTTGCGAATTCGTTCCTCTTCATCCTGTTTTTGTCTTTCTTTCCTGTCTTTCTGCCTTTGTGATATTCTGTTATAGGGCTCGGCGAGATTGTTGAAAATGGGAGAGTCACCGGAATACTCTGGGGCATCGACAACTGGGATGGTGGCAATTGTGCATTTATAAGATAAGGAAAGATCAAACATAATTAATATGCAAAATATTGTGGCAGGCAGTGATAATGCCATGCTTTGTTCAAACCTGGGTCGATGCAAATTGGGCAGCACTCTCCAATTCGTTGAAATTTGAGTTGGCACTGTAGGGTGGGACACAGTATTTGGTCGCAGACCACCTCACCGCTGGAACACAGGCAATTCACGCATGGCTTCGGCGACCACACCGTTTTATCGTACATAGTGATGCCTCGGAATACACAGTGCTCTGTTTTTCCTGGAATAATTACAAACAGGAAAGGAACTTAGAAATGTGATTGATTTCTGCTTACTCATGCAAATCAGTGCAAAATTAAATTGAAGTGAAGTTTGCCAAATGCTGCAATGTAACCACTGCAAAGAATTAGTTCAAAATGTGACCCGTGCTAGCAAAATGAGTCGGAATGAACACAGGCTAATTACGAGCTACAGCCAAACAGCGTGCGATCCCGATATACACAGAATTAGATATTTAGAAGTATTTCAAAATATCTGTCTTGGCAAGTATGCACATTATCTGTTAAGTGGACGTTTGGTTACCTGTTGAGGAAAAACATCTGATGCATAACATTAGGCTATATTAGATCTGTGCGGTAGGTCAATATATAGGCTGTCTGTCTCATTATGTTAATCACACACAATTGTGGTTAAATGTATATTTTTCCTGTAGATATATAGGTTTTGACTTGGTGTGTCAAATTTGGTGTTATTACCAGGAGTTGTTTTAGAACCTTTTTCTCAAAATGGACTTTGCTGACTCTATCAACTTCAAACAGGTGTTGCTCATTAATTTTCTGATTTAAACAAATCATACATCATTTTGAAGGTTTTTTAATAGAGCATGTAAAAATAACAATAACTCATTTTTGAAAATTTGCTCATTGCGACTCATTTTGCCAGCACAGGTCACAATAATGAATCTGTTATGAATCAGTCTGATTTGTTTTAATTTTGGTTTTCCCAAGACACCTTGAAAATGTTCAAGGCTGTCACTTCGATCATGTTCATTTTGATTTATTAATTATTTGAAATGTGATTAATAGAAAGAAAAAAAAATCAACTTTAAAAATTGCAATGATTGCCAACAGAAGCCACATTATGCATCTACAGGGCTGTTAGACGATTTTGGAAGCTAACACGCCTGTTAAGGCCTATCTGGTCCAATGTTTTCATCGCATGTGTACAATCTGGCTGTAAAATAGCTATATGTAGCAGTCTATCGCAGCACTGTTTTCCACATAGCAAATATGTAGTACTTCTACCTACATTCTCATGTAAAGCGATCTTAGCCGTTTAAAATGGTATATACATGCTAGCAATACTGTAGTAAAATGTGTCTACTGGGAAGTGGTGTTTTTTTCTGTTGTTTTAATGGGGTCTTACTGACCACATGTATGCTGTTTTTCAATTTTTTACAGATCTGTTACTGACATTACAATGTGTGTTGTTGATATCATTCACGCTTTTGCCGTGGCGCAAATGGATGTTTGTGTGTTGTGAATTGCAGGGTCACACTGTCACATGTTGCCCGTGTATAATCATGTGGTCAGTGTTCAGTCCTGACCATTACCACCCTGGGCAGAATGGTCATGTACTAAACCATATAAACTAACCACTCTGTTCCAAAACCCTCTAGGGCTATTTAAAGAAATTTGTCAATGTATAATTGATTTTTATGGCTTTTTTTAACCTGTCAAAGGATAACATCTACTATATCTAAAAAATAACCATATTTCATGCATACTTGCCACAATTTCCTAATTTTCCCACACTAAGAATAACACTTATTTTTTGTTTGTTATATTTTTTTGTAGTAACTTACATACACACACACACACACACTTGATCTTTATATTACAAAAAAATTGGCATCAGCTATTGTCAACACTAACCTGCAATCACTTCATAGTTTGGCTTTGGCTCTTTTGTGTTCTTGTAAGATTCAATGAAAATAGATCCATCTTGTCCATTGCTTTCTGCCGATCTTCCCTGCTGCAAGGCAGTAACAGACGTCTGTTTTCTTGCTCGTTTTGGTCCAACACCTCGTCTTCTACCTCGTCCCAAGGGACGCCTCTGCTCTTCTGCGAGGCTGAAGTTCAAACAGGCGAAGAGTGACAGTGCCAGAATCAGGTTTAGTCTCATGGCTGAAACCTGTGGGATAAAACACAGAGGCATCTCAGCCCTACGTGTTCCTCATATAACTCTGTTAATGTATACTGTCTGCGTACACATTTCCATAATGATAAGTTACAGCATCACAGGTGATCCAGCCTCTAACAGCTTGACCTGCAAAGCCAGACAGCTTTGAAGGAATAGTAGCCTTTAACACCTTTACTGTAAGAGAGTAAAACTGTTATTTAGGTGTGTGATGAGTGGTGTTTAGAGGACTGCAGGAGGTTCTAAGTATTATGTTCAAATGTAACAATCATAGCACAGATTTTAGTAAGAACAGACTTGGACTCGATGACACTCATACTCCCAGGTCCCACGACATTTACGCAGATTGGTTCTTTTGAAAAGTTTGTATAGATTTTGTCGTCACGTCAGTGGCTCCAGATATTCCAATGTGCCATATTAAATGATCTAATAAAGCCATGTGCGCACATGTTGCTATTTATTATGGTTTTCAAGTTTTATTAATTCAATCAGTTCAGTTTGTTGCAGCCACAGTTCAACCACAGTCTTTTAGAACCTAAATATGATTTGCATGATACACACACACACACACACATACACACACACACACGCATACTCACACACGCGTTACTTCATTTAAAAGTATTTTTTATTTATATATATATATATATATATATATATATATATACTGTATTGTATTGATTATAAGATGCCCCTCCCCCCCTTTTCAAGATGTGCCTTTTTGATAAAGAAAATGCTTTTATTTGAAAATAATTTTCATACTGCCTATTTTTCATATTTTAATTTTTGTATTAAAGGTATGGTAAATACTGGTAAAATGTACCATTGATCACATTTTAAAAAAATATATAATTTTGCATGCCATAAAAATAACCTGTAGCCCATCTGAATTATATAACAATTAGGCTATCCATCTCATAGTGAAAACCATGTAGCCTACCAAAATTTCATTAACAGTAGAAGTGAAATCTTATTGTAGATCTGGGTACTGTGTTACATTTTAAAATCACATATGGGGGAAGTGTGGTCCCGTCAGCGAGGCACGCAAACATGTCGTCACGTGGCTCTTAGACTGTAAGCTTTTCTTTGACTTTTCTAACATTATACTCTGACACTGCATTTCTTGGCACGCTCTTTTTACACATATTTGGCCGCACCTATTGTTGCAGGTGTATTATTGACATTAACAAATCACACTGTGTGACATGGATCTAATACATTGGGTATGACATGCATGTTGACTGTACGATGATGACATTGATATTGACTCGTTGGCTACGATGCAAGTTAATATAGAGGAATGAAACAGCATCAGTATGCGCTAGTGGTAAACAAAAGGACTCGCAGTTTTAAGGTTTAGCCCCATGTTGCGTTGATTTCATGTTGCATTTTATTGCCTATAGTCAGTAACCGTAGGTCATAGCAGCAAACACACTGTGCGGTGATCATGCTGAATTTCTGACACTGTCAGAAAATTATCGTAGGCTATCTTTGGTCGCAAGACTGTGACAACGGCCATCTTTGAACCTCTCTCATTGTACGACATAGGACCACCAATTGGGAGCCACGATCACAAATCCACGATTGTTTCACTATGGCAATCTTTCGTCTGGGACAGCCGAAAATCATGCAATGTGTCCCGGGCTTAGGACAAACTACTTTTTTCAGTATTTCTAAGAAAAAAACAATGTCATTGTTCATGAAATTCACCTTTTGTTTTAACAAATTTATTAGTACAAATCTGTCACTTGTCACAACGTTCGAAGTGTTTGCAGAAGAAAACCTCAAGCCAGAAAAGGAAAAGATGACAACACAGATTACCCAACTTACAGTAATGGGAAACAAGAATAAAATCAACAGCTGAGCAATGCTGATATGTGTGCAGAGGGCGTCTACAAACGTCAGTCCGACCCTCAGGCAGAGTCATACGGTTAGCATTAAATCAGAGCTGCGGTGAGATGGAGAAAAAAAAGAAATATAGATGAGGGGGGAAAGCGTTTTAATTAAGCTCTTTAGGATGACCAGGCTCAAATGGAAAGAATCTATAAAACCTACAGCTTAGACAGAACGAGAGGGGCGAAATATATGGCCATGAGTAAAAACATCCTGGAGGGGCGTGCATGATACAGGGTCCCCCTCTCTCAACGCTGTAATGAAAACCAGGTACAGTAAAGCTATAAGTCTTTTTACAGTCCTGCAGCTGTGTCTTTGTGCTTCAGCGATGAGACAGACCTATTTCAGAAGACGTTTGTCGTCACTCCAGATGCGTTTAGTGGAGATGTTCCAAACTGCATGCAAAGAAAAGTTTTCTTCTAAAAACCCATATAAATATGACATGCACCCCGCAGACGGAAGAAGAAAACAATTAGTGTTGTACAAAAAGTGTTTCACGACATTACTGAGGGTGAGAGCTGAAAGAGAGGAGAGAGTCGTTTGTACGTTACCACTGGTTTCGGGCGGTTTTGTGAGGCCAAATATTTCCGCTCTTTCCCCAAAAGCTGTGGGATTTGCCAGCAACGCAAGAAGTGTGTGTGCGTCTGCTCCGCAGCAAGAAGGCTGATAAATGTCAAAAACAGACAGGGGCTGCTCTAGCGTTTAGTCGGGACTCGCTCGGGCAGAACTTCTCCAGTTCTGTCTCTGAAAGATTCAGTCAAATGAGGGTCGTGACAAGATACTGCCTCTCTCAGGCGAAAGAACTTGGTGATTTTGTGTGTCCTAATTACTAGGCTACTAACGGTACTGTACTCAAACAGAGAGGTGGCATCTGGCTTGTCATTACCACCTCTGTAAAAGCATTGTGTGAAAACAGATAATGGGCTAAACATTTTAGCTTGAATGAGCTGATCAGAGGGTGTCTGGACTGGTTTTCAGGCGTCTCTGAACGGGTTTTCAAGCTGTATTGGTCGACCCCCCCCTACTGCCCAATGAGACTGTCCCATCTCGCATTTCAGAGGGTGGGCACATTGAGCTGAAAACAAAGATCTCAACTGACTCGCCTTCCAGTTTTGTACACGGAGGGGTCGTGGTCAAGCAGCTGTGTGCCAAAATTAGCTCAAACAATTCCCTGTAAATCACATCTAATGTCCATTATTTCATTTATATGCCTCAAAAGAAGGATATATTAAGACAAATAGTATATTTATAATGTATGATAAAGATAAATATGGCTGTGATTCACACAAGAAGCTGATATCAAACATTCTAGACAAACTTTGGCCAGTTAGTTTGTCTATCTTTTGTCTGCCAATGAAAATATTTCCAAGGGAAGCTAATCAAGCTTTGCGTGTCACTAACTAACTGTTGTATAATAAGATTAATGAATGTAAAATGTATTTGGCAGACTGTGTTCTGGACTGCTTAGTGTAGTTGCACTGTTAATATCACAACAGATACACCATTGTTCTTTTAAAATCATTTTAGTCATCTATCACAACTTTTATATTTAAGATCTTTGACATTAAACAAATATAATGCAGAATATATATAATATAGTGTTTTGACTGAAAGGTTTGGTTCATTCTCTGTAGTCAAATAGATATATCTAAATATATTTTTAGAAATTATTTTAGTCATTGTACCCATTTATCACAATAACATTTTGTTTTGTTTTTAAGTTATGTTTTTGGCCTTTTTGTGCCTTTATTGGATAGGACAGTAGAGATTTGACAGGAAAGCATAGGGTAGAGAGAGAGGGAAACAGAATCGGCAAAGGACCTCCAACTGGTAATCGAACTCGGGTTGCAGGAGTCGCTACATGTCGGCACGCTAACAGACAGCTTATTAAAAGGTGCAGCATGTAATATTGACTAGTGGTTGAAATGGGTACTGCAGCCTAAATTCAAAATATTGAAAAGAGCTGGTTCCCCGCCCCCTTCTCTTCAGACTCAACGCTCGCGCGGGTTGCCAGATTGAGGAAACGCAACAGGAGCGAGCGCAATTGACAATGGAAGACGAGGAGACTTACACACTGTGTAAGTTGAAGAGTTGATTTATCCGTGTTTTAATATGCTCCCGTTCATAGAGATTTTTAGATGCCGAGGCTTTTTAGGCTGGGTAGAATCTGCAATCTCTGACGTAGTTTGTTTGCTGGCTTCCATAGCTGTAATACGCTGTGTTTTCCACCAACTGGCAACCCGGGGTGACAAAATACTATTGGGTTCATTTGCAGTGGGCGGGGTCACACAAAACAGACATTCCGACACGGAACGCACATTTCAAAGTAAAATAACTGAGAAACAAGTATGTGAGCTTAGCATGTTTCAAAAATATCTGCAAACGTATTATGGTATTTTATGCTTTGGTACAGTCAAAAAATTACTTTCAGCACCTTTAATTTGATTATGAATTAAAATATTAACTGTTTTGAATGGAAAATTTATGAAAAAGTTAGTGCAAATACTCTACTCTTTATGCTCTTAAAGGTTTGACATTTTTGTGAAGAGCTTTGAATAAACTCCATATAGCCTTAAATGGTGTAATTTCCATTTCTCATTGTTTTCAGGCCAAGTGCTGACAAACTAGCAGATGGACTTTAGGGAAGAGCAGAGTTTAAGACATTATGCCAGAGCTGTCAGAATAAAACAATCTCCAGAAATGCCTTGCATTTAAGATTTCATGAGAATCTAAATTGTAAACTTTCCAGTCTTAGGCTGAAGCTGATCTCTTACATGATCAAATTCTTTGCCGTTCCTTGTAACATCTCATCCAGAAGATGATGGTGGTGTAAGGGATCTAAGAGTTGTATTGTGTCTGTGGGATCACTTTGAACAATATACAAATGTTTTTACAGCATAGTCTTCATCAGTCCTTAGCTGCAGAACTGTACGGAGATTTGTTTTATGAGACGTAGATCAAAAGAGTGTTTAACTGTGGTAAGATGTGTCAGCACCATAGGATGTTTTGACTTGCCATCAGGTAATGGCTGGAGATTTGTGACTCAACCAACTGGAATGAACAGCTGTGAATGTTCACTGTTCGTACCAACTCTGTCTGCATGGACTTTCCTTATACTACGTGTTTCTGGTCTTAATTGTGAGTTATTCATTGGCGTATATGATTCCAAAGGAAAAAGATCATCTTCAATACTTTTTAATCAAAATGAAGTCAGTTGCTCCGCCTCTGAAATTGCTTTAATTTTCAGCTGACGTCAAGTACTCTTATTTTTCAATCCCATCCCTTGAAACTACCACTTTTTGGCATCAAGTCCCTCCCTACATTTTCTTTCAATATCCTGTTTCATCATGGAAGTAAAATGGTTTGTGAATGCTACTTAGCGTTGGATTCCTCATGCATTGCCGCACTTACTGTTCACATCTTAAGTTATGAGGGTTGGACGTTCTTCTAGTTCTGTTTGGATGTTGACTCAACCAACAGCGCTCTTTTCTTGAAGCAACTCACTAGAGGATGTTGAATTTGGGCTGTCTTTTAAAAAAACACTCTTTCCACAGGAGAATTCCATTGGTTAGAATGGTCTGTATAATGTCACGGACCATTTGAAATGTACTTTGAGACCCAGAAGACTTTCACATACATGCCTAGCACCATGATAATGTCTGTCAAAAGGTTGGACTGTATTTTTTTGCATTCAGACGCCTTTTTCCACTGCGGTAATGTCGGTTTGCTTCAGCATCTGGTTCACTATATTTCCTTATGGAACTTTTAACATAATGGAATATTTTATGTTGTGCCAGAGAGCTTAAGTACTCAGCAGTGGCATGTGTGTAGTCAGCGGTTTTATGTTTCTTTCCTTTTGGGTGCCTCAAAATCACCCTCGAGGCACTCAGATAAACGTTTCAGATTTGGGGCATCCACTCTTTAACACACCTTGGTGCAAATTAAATAATGCTTTGTGTTTCTGAAACTAAACCTGATTCTTGCAAGAATCTCACAATGAAGGAATCCCAACATTTTCGATTTTCTGATTTCTCAATCAGCTCAATTTCATAGGTAGACGATCCCAAACATCCAGACAGTGCTGGCTTCTGAACAAGCCCAGAGACTCTGGTTGTTCTGTCTGGTGTTTTAATAACTGTTGACAGGGATCCGTGGGGAGTATAACATGTCGTTCCAGGATCAGACAATAGAGGTACAGAGTTCAAATAATGGTTGGGTTGTTTAAAGGACGCTAAATTAATGGCTTCGTTCAAGGAAGCCTTGAAGCCTTTGGTCAGACCTGTGTCACATTTACCGAAAACAGTGATGTCCTTTTGAATAATTATTGAACATTTAAGTTGGCAGACAACTAGGCAGAAATTTCTTCATGAAGTTATTAAAATAATTATGAGGAGGTAAAAGTGTTGGAAAATGCTATCTTTAATGCAACAAAATAATACAATTTATAAGCAAAACATTTGCATGCAGAGTAAGATTTGTAAAAGCATACACCAAGTTTAAAATAATGTATATTTTTAATGTTTTCCATAAGTGTGGTTAAATCTTTAACTCCATATTTTAATTAAATACATTTTATATATATTCTTCCAAGTTTGATTTTTACATACTTTTGGCACAGTAGTTGTTTTTAAAGTTAAGGGTCCAATTCTCACTATTAACTAGATATTATTAGTTTATTGATACTTATAAAGCACATATTAATGTCTTATTCTACATCCCTTTATTCTACCCAATACCTAAACTTAACAATGACCTTACTAACTATTAATAAGCAGTAATTATGAGTTACTGAGGCAAAAGCTTTCCTGTAGCTCAAACAATAAGAACGTGGTGCTAGCAACGCCAAGGTCATGGGTTCGATTCCCAGGGAAAGCAGGAACTGACAAAAATGTGTACCTTGAATGCAATGTAAGTCGCTTTGGATAAAAGCCTCTGCCAAACGCATGAATGTAATTGTAAATGTAAAAGTCATAGATAATAGTTAGTTAATAGTGAGAATTGGACCCTAAACTAAAGTGTGACCAAAGTTTGTAATCAACGATTTGCAAGGCTGCAATGAATTCCATAACTCATTGACTTGTGTGTAAAAATAAACATCTGCAAAAAAAAAAAAAAAAAAAAAATGTAAATAGCTCACTTTGAGAACGTAACAGTGTTTAGTCTCTTCACAGGGCCATAAGGAACATTATAATCACGAATTCAGACAGGTTTCAAGATACTTGTTAGAGAAAGTCTTAGTGTTTACCAGAGGAAACATCAAGTTAATGGTGTATCTGACAGCATTTCCCATCTGTGTAATGTGGGAATTGGGAAAAAATTCTGGAAAGTTTTGATGTCTAATGGGAAAGTCTGATGGATTTGTTTAAGGAATTTGTGACGCTCATGTTGGTTTGGTGCGCTAGGCTGGTTACGGGTGTTTTTGATTAGCTAGTTGAAATACGGACAAATGAGGGGTTACGTTTAAGAGTAGTTTAATTAGATGTCTTAATTACTTATTAAAGCAGTTTCTCTATGTTTAATACATAATTAAGTGCAAGTAAGGCTATAATTTCAAACTGTATTTAGTGGTTTCGGCAAAAGACAGGGAGATGGAAACATTTTTATTATTTACTGTCAGCTCTGTGTATTCGATTTTCTCTTCTGTGGTTCAAAGTCCTGAAGGCATAACTATTAAATGACTTATGATTTATTAAAAAACACCTGGAATATTAAATGGATAGTTAACGTAAAAAGAACATTTTTAGCATTTGCTCACCCTCATTTAATTCCAAACCCGTATATCTTTATTCTGTGAAATATTCTAGATTGTTTTTTTTAATATAATTGAGTACAATCTTTGCTGTTCATCAGTTGATCCAGTTTACAAAACTGGTCTGAATGATTCATCAATTAGACAGCTCCCTGTAGTGAAAAATTATCAATGATTAATGGTTTTTGGGGACTTTTTATAACAAAGGGATCGCATGCAGGGCTTGACATTAACTTTTTTGCTCACCAGCCACAGTGGCTAGTGGTTTTCCAAAGTTACTAGCCACTCAGCATTTCCACTGACCACAATTTTGACATGGATACCATGGGGAAAACTACCATATAGATATTTTTAATTATCTCATAATTTGGCAGCTGTTACTTTAAGACCTGATGCACGGATCCACTATACTGTTGAACATACGTGGGGGGTTTTTCCCCAACTGTTTACATTTACTTAAAGTCGACATGAAACAGAAGTCGCGATTGTCCTTTTTTTTCCTATTGTGACGTATACGTCTTTGAAATGAGAAAAAAATTATGCCATAGCACATGACAGGAAGAGAGGTCGTTTCGAGGCGGTTTGGAAGGTTAACGTTTTTTATTAAAGAGGGTACTTTTATTAATTTTTTTTAATAATGAAGTGCACAGATCAATTATTTATAATAAAACACTACAATATTACACACAAAATAAGAATTATTCATTCTGATTTAATGGTGACTTTAAAACATAACTGTTTATGTGAATACTCACCAAGACTGGCATTTTGACATTATTTTGTGTGTATTTGAGTACAATAAGCAGCTAAAAAGAACTCTTTAGTACTGAGAGACGGCTTTAAAAAGGCATCTGAAATAATTGCACTTTTTCAGATGCCTTTTTAAAAGACTACAATTGAAAAAAATAATATATTATATAAATGTTTTGAAATCCACACACATTTGGGAGGTTAGTGGGTGTTAATGTCGAGCCCTAATCGTATGAATTCAGAAGACTTTTAATATAACACTCAAATCATAGGGACTAATATTGTCTTTTTGGTCATTTCTGAGCCTGAAAGCCCCATTCCTATATTCCTACATTCTTGAAAATGTACATTTTGTGTTGCAAACAAGCAAGAAAGAAGTCCAGACTGGTTTGACTGGTCCAGACATTTTTGGCCGATCTATTTCTTTAAGACATCAACAGTTTGTCCTTGACGCAGAAAGTCTCAGACTGTGATCTTGCCTTGTTGCGGAGCAAATGCTATGATTCCACTTACAATTACGTAATCCTCTATGTAAATTTCTCCACATATTTTGTCCATTATCGGCCAGTGTTTTGGAACCAGGTTGCTGTGGGTCAGATGGAATCTGTCCGGACTTTTAATTTCTTTAACACATGAGTGGTTTGTTTGGCAGGAGAAGTACCCAGACGTGGTCAGCCTTCCAGAGGGATACAGATCGGAGCTCATGATTATACGAAGTCCTCAACTTCCCGGGTAGGTTGCATCAGCTGAGAAAATGAAATGGAAAATGCAGTCCATAACTTTTGCTGTTTGCCTTCCATTAGCGGCACATGTGGCATCAAGCGACTACAAGGTTCTTGTACCTTTATATGGTTACCATGACTGATATCTACAGATTACATGCTTGAAAAATGGAAAGAGTCAATGGCTGTATGTTTTTCAGGATCTCCATGACCATATTCTGGAAGATCGATGTGTCTAAGGAAGGAGTGGTAAAACCAACGCTTGAGCTCTTGCTGAAAATGCCAGATCAGGGTAAAACGAGCGAGTAATAGATTATATAAGGGATAATGTTGCATCAGGGTTTATATTATTCAGCTTACTAAACTCAAAAACTAGCCATTTTTTCCAGAAACTTGCAAATAGTCATTATGGAAGGATATCGCGGACAAATTTCAAAAGGAATTGCAAATTGTATTAACTCGCGTTTTCAATTTGTGGACGCATAAAATGTGACCATTCAAACCGTTTGCATTTTCGTTTGCGCGAACACACAACAACTGCCAAATTTCAAATGGAAAAGCAAAGTCTGTTTGCAATTGCATTTCCAATGTCTTACAAAGTTATGACCCTGCCAATTTTGGAATAGTAATAGAAAATCACCTATTTGCGGTTTCATTTCGTCCATGTCCTGCCACAACCTGCACAAAATGGGATCGCAGTCCCCTTTGCACTTGCATTTCCGATGTCCAACACAGTCGACTGTCAATCAGGCTTGAGGGCGGGGTTTATTGATGTAGTCCAGAAAAGTAGGCCACGCCCTCAAGTGATATAAAATGGGGAATTTGGCTATTTTTTGTAATAAAAACCAAAGTTCAAACTCTTTAGTTCAAACAAAGTCAAAATGCAGAACTGATTGTATGTTCATCTGGCAACCAGTAAAAACAGCAAATAAGAAAACTGACATGACTGCATTCGGTAGGCTATGCATCAGACAAATATCATCATATTCCAGCTGACACAGTAAATTATCACGATGAGTTAAAATCAGAGAATCTATAGAAACTTGACATGATGCGAGTGGTGTGTTGTCCATATGCAATTGTCACATTTTATGCGTCCACAAATTGAAAACGCAATTGCAAATACATTTTACAATTCCTTTTGAAATTTGTCCGCGATATCCTTCCATATGTCATGGACAGTCAAATATAAATACACATTTTGCTAAAGTATTTTATACTTAATTTCTTACTGGAATGTGGTACAGTGAACTAAAATGTTTTATTTTGTTTTCATCTGAACAGCTCGAGAGATGGACACCAAAAAAGTGATGGAAAACGGCTCGGATTACTTTCAGAGCCTGCTGCAGATTCTCGGGGTGGAAGCGTCAATCGAGGCCTTGATAAGAACCGTGTGTTTGTGAGAAGTCATAAAACAAGCCAACATTCATGTCATCAGAACTTCATATCTAATCATTTTATTTCATATAAACACCTGTACAATCACCCGTTAGGAACTACATATTGATGCCATCTGTAAGTGTCAATCATTTTTTACGCATGATATGCCCACACTGTATGGAAATATACATCATTAGACAAGAGCTAGAAAAATAAATAATTTTAAATACAAAATGTCTGACAGCAAAATCCACTTTGTATTTTCAAATAGTTAAATTTTAACATTAGATTCCATCACAGACACTGTGATCTTCCTTTCTCTTCTTGCTTAATAACAGAATTAATATCTATTCCTACCTACATAGTGATTATAATCTTTATTTCATTAGAATAACACAATTTCACCACCTCAGACTCATAACATCTCTGGTTCATTGGTTCATAAGGGGAAAGATGTTAAAACTAAGGCAAATACAGCAATGTCTGGTGTGGAGAAACTGCACTTAATCAGATGTATCATAACACGTCAAAACTGAGCAATATGACCGTCAAACAAACGCCATTGGTTGGACAACGAAAGCGTGTTCGTTTACAGGTAAGGCGTATAATACTTCTCTTGACACCAGTTCACATTAAGACAAAAGGGAGTGTGAACACAGTTTGGCAATGTTGAATGTTCATCCATGTAAAACTCAAACACTATTCACCAGACGAGAACTGCATTGACGGCTTTGAGCTGAGCAAGCAAGCCGACGCAGTCAACATCACGGTAAAAGAGGTAAACAGAAGCATGAGTATCACTCACGCCACAGTATTTTGTAACAGTAATAATCCCCAATGACAAAATGGCAACCGTGAGGTGCCATTTTTAGTGTTGAAGTCGCACAGTAAAATTTGCATCAACCGTCTCACTGTGGTTGGTTTTTCGGTAAAAGGCGCCAAACTTGCACACACACCGTTAAATCAAGACTGCCATTTCTGTGGCACAACAATATACTGCTTTTCTGAAAAACTGTTGGATCAACTTCTGTATTGTGCTAATAACCGCCATGCTGTCCATCTTTGGCTGACTTATGAAATGCATCTGGCTCTGCAAACAATTACAGCCATTAAAACTAAGGCCAAACGTAGCTATAGTAGCGTTTAAGCTGCTGGGAATGAATTCCTTTGGTTGTTTTCTAGTCTGCGATTTCAAAACAGATGACAACTAAGCGTAATAATGTCAAACTCAAAGACAGAGCAGTTGTAGATGGACAGGCACAGCCGATTTTGCATTTTACAGCAGTTTTTCCCGGGAATAAAAAGTGGCGTTTGAGATGATAGACTAGCTTTAAAGAAGTAGTTCATCCAAAAATGAAAATTCAGTCATTATTTACACACCTTCATGTGGGTACACTGAGGTTTCTACAATGTTTTTCCACATATTTGAAGTTCCAATAAAAAGCACCATAAATGTAGTCCATACAACTTCAGTTTCGAGTTTATTCACTGATGATCTTGCGGTCAAAAATATTACTACATACTCAAAACCTAACAGCGTTTTGTCCAATTCAGACAAAAAAAAAACCTGGTTAGAATGAACTGCCAAGCTGCATAAAGATTCTTCAGCCATTTTGATTAGATTTGCAATAACATGAGGGTGAGTAAAAAATGGCCAAATGTTTCTTTAGTGCAAACTATTCTTTAATAAGACACTTCGATTTGTATATGGCGGTAGACGGTTACGCCAGGCAAGCGTGCGTTATAAAAATACACTTTCATTAGAGAGTAATATCATTAGACTTATCTTCAAATTCATAAAATCTAATCTAACACGGATAGTGAGTGTTAGCGCAACCTCATTCGCTAGCATGCAACAGGTCTGTGCTTGTCAGTAAAACTTCTGCTACTGTAGCTCGCCATGGGTCAGTGGTTTGAGGAGCTCTAGGGATGTAGTCTTGCTAAAAACTCAAGTACTTGTCTGCTTTTGAACTCCAGACTGCCTGTACAGCAACTGCTGACACGGCCAAGCTGATGCATGGTAAAACGTTCATTAGGGAAAATCGCTGTAAGCCACTTTTGGCACTTGGAAACCACAGTAGCGCTGCTGCGTGAGAGAAACACCCAACAGCACTGCACAAAACACACACACACACACACAACCTCCTTGTCCTCCCTTTTTACAGCCAATGACTGACTCATTCAGGTATTCTGTGCTTCAGGAGACCAGCCCCAGTGAGAACATCACCCTCTAAAAAGAAAAACAAAAGGTCGTCCCAGCAACAGCCCACAAATGCCACCATCGCTGCCAACTTCACGTCGCAGAATATGGTGGGAGGGCAAACAGCTAGACAGACTAGCAAACAAAAATAACAAAACTATCACTATTTCAACTTCACTTCTACACATTTCCCAAGCAGCACTCGTGGAGGTGTTTCATACAGCATGGAAGAGCAGCGTGCACTCCTGCCTTTCCTTATATAGGCTGGAGGGGGCCGGGGCTTGCGTGCTCCGCAGGTAGTAGTTGACGATTTTGGTGTCCAGCTTGTACTGGTGAGGGATGCCTTCGTACGGTTTGGGGTCCAGGTCCAGGATAGAGACGGAATACGTAAAACGAGGCTTCTCCAAACTCAACTGGTCTCTGTAAACACAAAGCAAATGGAAGGTAAAACGACCGCAAACACTGAGGCGAATCTTTCATTAAAGAGTGAAAAACTTACTCCTCGTCGTCTTCGCAGGGTGCAAACGTGATCATGATTGAGCAGTCTTTGGCGGTCATTGCAACTCTATACTGATGAACCTGGAAAGTGATTAGATGCAAGGAGAAATTAAAATGTATTATACCTCTGAGAGTGAATCTCACTCTCTCACAATAATATTTACAATACTATTAGTTTACTAGTGTGTGTGTGTGTAATATATATATATATATAAAAACCTGTATTTTATTTAAAACCAAAAAATTCAGGCATAACATTATGATATAATAATAAATTCATATTATAATGAATAACACTGATTTCATCGTGGCAGCAAGTGAACATTTTGTCCTCAAAGTTGATGTGTTAGAAGCAGGAAAAATGGGCAAGTGTAAGGATTTGAGTGAGCTTGACAAGGGCCAAATTGTGATGGCTAGATGACTGGTAGTCTGACAAGCCAGACCCACATCAAGATGTTGGGTCTGGGAACACACCGTTGGCAGGGCTCAATCCGAGGGGCGGGATAAACGGTTGTCTTTCAAATTCCCTCTGCACGCAATAGGATAGCACTACAACCAACCAGAGAATAAACTTTTGCCATGTCCGGTCGGCAAAACTCTGAACACATCTTCCTTTTTTAAGAATGACTTCAGTACCGTTGTTTGTTCTTTTCTCAAAGAAAAGCTTAACAACAAATCTTCCAGAGTTGCAGCCAAAACCGATTCGAAAGACCACTGCCAGCTTCTTTGTTTTTAAGTAGCACGCGGAACTGCCACAACTCTGCCGTCATTATGTTAAGCCCACCCACCGACTCTACAGTCGATGTGAATGGCCTGACTAGAGTTTGGTTTTTCAAGCTCGCAAGCCAACAGAGAGTTGGAAATTACAATTACAATTATATTTGCTGCCGCTAGGGTGCATCTAGATTTCTAGGCTAAACGACTGGGTCAGAGCATCTCCACTACAGCTCTTGTGGGGTGTTCCCAGTCTGCAGTGGTCAGTATCGATCAAAAGTGCTTGGGGAACACATGGCACCAGGATGCACTATGGGAAGAAGGCAAGCCGGCGGAGGCAGTGTGATGCTTTTGGGCAATGTTCTGCTGGGAACCCTTGGGTCCTGTCATCCATGTGGATGTTACTTTGACACGTACCACCTACCTAAGCATTGCTGCACACCATGTACACCCTTTCATTGAAACTGTATTCCCTGGTGGCTGTGGCCTCTTTCAGCAGGATAATGAGCCCTGCCACAAAGCAAACAATGAGTTTGAGGTGTTGACTTGGCCTCCAAATTCCCCAGATCTCAATCCAATCGAGCATCTGTGGGATGTGCTGAACAAACAGGGCCACCCCACCTCGCAACTTACAGAACTTAAAAGATCTGCTGATAACATCTTGGTGTCAAATACAACAGCACACCTTCAGGGGTCTAGTGGAGTCCATGCCTCGATGGGTCAGGACTGTTTTGGCAGCAAAAGGGGGACCGACACAATATTAGGTCATAATGTTATGCCTGATCGGTGTATATATAAAACACTATACCAGTTAACATAACTGGTAGAATGATAATCTAAAATTGTTATTTTTTTAATGAGAATTTAGTGTGGGAAGATTCTTAATTGTCACCAAAACAACATCACAATGCAAATAATTAGGCTTTTTTTTTTTTTTTAATGCCCAATTTTGAGGTGAAATACAACCTGTACATTTCCTATTATGAGATTCACACCTGAACTTAGAAGCATCACATGCTCACAGTCTTACCTTCCCAACTGCATATTCTATGGAGCCGTCATCCTCAGCAGGACAGTTTTTAACGGTGTCCATGAAACCCTCATTATAAGGCCCATCTATCTGCAGTCGGTTTCTGGGGATACAAACACATGTTGATTAGATGTTTAAGTGCTTTTAAACATGTTTATTCATAAAGATGATGTGGCTTTGCACGGAAATTACCAATGACCACATTGCACAGGACCCCCATGTGGCCACTGTGCCTCATTACTAGATAAAGTACAACATCCACACACAAATGAGTCTTTTGCGCCACCTAGTGTTTGTATCGTACAGTCTTCCAGGGGACTGTAATATATTATAACTTATATAGTCAAATTTATATAACAAGTTGCGATTCAGCAGCTGTACTGCATTTTTACATATTCCAGTACAGGTGAACTCTGCACATGGCGATCTGGTGTGGGCTGAAATATCCGCCCAATAGAAACTTTGCTCAGGAAGAACAAAGCATTCTTGCACTGGAATATTGATCTGAAAGATCAATAACGTAGCACTCAGTATCCCAGCTTAAACATTCACCTTTCTTTCGGGAACTCCTCTAGATACTGCTCCACACGTTTGTACAGAGGGTAGATTCCTTCAATATCCAGGTTATCCAGCATCTGTACTTGGAGGATTTTTGAAAGGACACTGTCTTTAGGGAGGCCATGGTTACCTGTGAAGATATGAAAATGAGCTCAACATGTACCCTTGGTCTTGCATAATAGAGTTACAATTACTGTCATATAAATTACAGCAATAATCTGGCCTTTTACATGCCCTTAATGTGTCTCTAAAATGCTCAACGTGTTTTGTTCCAGTTTACTGCTACGCATATACAGTGACTAAACAGTAAATTGATTACTGGGTTCCATTGGGACTAATATGAGAGTTCAGCAACATTTTAGCTGGTAGATGCCAAACAAACCATCATTTGCCCATCCATGTATTCATTAGTTAGCAGTCAACGGTAAAGGCCTCACCGTTGCGGAGCAGGTCCCTTGGGAAGGGACTAGCTTCACAGTGCGGCCTGCTTTCGGATAAGTGCATCTTCCTAGGCTCTCCCGAGCGATTCGAGTCCCCGCCGCTGAGCAGGGAGGAGCAGATCACCTGAATGAACTCGTTGAGGACGGCTTTGCCAGGCTGGTGGCCGTTATAGAGGCCGTTACTATGGGGGAAATAAGGCCAAAGGTGCTGAATGAGATCATTCAAGTCGGGTTGCTGCTTGGCGTCGTCTTTACAGCTAAATATCAACTCTCCACCCTGAAAATAACAGAAAGAAAAAAAATTAATGCAACTTCTTTCATAACCCTTTCTAATGAATCAAACCTTCTTTTAGCTACATTTTAATATTCTTTTTTCAAAGTTGGAAACAAAAAAAACAGCCTAAGCTGGTTTGCTGGTCTTAGGTGGTTTAAGCTAGTCACACATCCAGACCAAGTGTGCCGCACACATCCTGAAAAGTGAAGCCAAAATCTTTTGATCGCAGCCAGGTGGCTGGTCCTAGTATAGGTCATAAACCCCACCCTCTCCATGTAATCGAATGAGACGGGAGACAAACAATCAAATTACACTTCAAATAAATATTTTCCAAAGACAGTTCCTGTCATTTTAGGTAGTTATCATCACTTTGGGACATTGGCGGATTCACTTTTCTACAATGGAAGAGAGTCAGTGTCATCCATCTTTTTTTAATCTATGATCCAGACCAATATGGTCATCAGCAAGCAAGTTTTCCATTTAAAAAGTGGCCAAAACCCCTCTAAAAACATCCTGATTTGGCTGGGAGACCAGTTAAAACCAGCAAACCAGTTTAAAATGTTTTTAGTAGTACTACTTCCAAGCTCCAGGATAAATATAACTTAAGATTTGCTCAGAATTAAAACTGAGACCAACTGCAAATCATCATGACATCGCTGTCTGTTACTTTTGAACGCTGAACAATCTATCAGTGGAAGTCTTTTTAAAACTTTACTCTGAAGTATAACGTCCCGAAAACAGACCTGTCAGAGCGGCGCCATGACAGGAAAGCGAGGCTGTGATGGACAGACTTACCGTGTTTTTAATGGCATCCGCTGTAAAAAGCTGTATTAAAGCTCCTAGATCACTTATAATTTTCCACAGCTGATATTGTCTGAAGTTTTTTGTCTAATGGAATTTCTTGGAAAGATATTTTTGCAGTGTTTCATCAGCAGAACAATCCAAAAACACATTGAAGAGATTCCCGTTAAAATCAAAGATGGCGCTGCTGTGAATAAGGGTTACGGACAGCAGGCTGAAATCAAACGAGAAGTTTATATTCACCTTAAAGATTTTCAAGTTGTTTTGTGGTTCCTCTAACAGATTCTTCAATGCAACGTACATTCGCTGTTTGCTCCTGGAATACAAGTTGTTCAATAACATTCAGGTTTGTGAAATAAGATACATTTTTGCAAACAATGAAGGAAAGTTGAGGGAGAAAAAAAATGCTTTGCCATGACAATAATTAACATGTTAAGAGATTATATGGATTGATCTGATTGTGAACCTTCTGTTTCTTTAGCGTTCCAGCAGTATAAAGGGTTTGTTGCATTATAGATTATAGGGCTGGTTTCACAGTGGAAAGGTAAGTCACAAATTATGTACAAAAAAAAAAAAAATTGGTGAATGTGGTCTTTCAGTGGAAAATTCTTGGTTTTAACAAAGGTCAGTGACGCAACTGGTTTGGTGAATCTCTTTGCCACAGTCAGTTAGATTTGTTAACAATGCTGGCTAAAGGTCGTACCATCAGCGAAAGATATAAATCCGGCTCTGAATTCCTGCACTGAGTGACTGAAGCAGTGACTCACCCTGAAAAGAGATCCAGGGGGCAATATCTGCTCAATCGCTTCCACTTCCCATTGGCTAACTGTAAGAGAATAATGTTAGGAATTTTACTGTAGACCTTACTAATAGTGTTGTTTCGGTCAAGTACACCAGCTATAGGGGCAGTCGCTTAATGATGATACACTCTACTTTCTACTAATCTACTAATCCATCTTCTGCAGCCAAGCCCCCAAAGGAATGATTGTATGATAGTGCACAGTACAAACAGGCCGCAGGATGTTTACACTACACTGAACCATCCTCTTTTTTTATTAAAGCAGAAGTTCAGTTTCAGAAATCAGGCTTCACTGAGTTACATTAGTGACAAGGCCTTTGTAAGATTCTTAATTGATATTTACCTTGTAATGCTGATGCATGCAGAATCTGCAAACTTTGCGTTTACATTCCTTGGTTATATGTCTTGAAAAGGGTAGAAATCCACATTTTGGCTGGAGGAGGGAAAATAATGAAAAATATGTAGTTATATCTCTGCATCTGCAAGTTCTGTGAACAAACTTAATACGAAGAACGTTCATTGTTTTTATGAACACACAAACAAGCCTTTCAGATCGGATTCACGCCACCTTCCCGTTTGTTTGACTGACCATGTGACTGAATTCCACACAAATAGATTCAATGAGTCATTCAGCTACTGTGCTTTACTTCCCTAAGAACGGACACTTACAGTAAACTGACTTCTAAAAAAAACGAGTTCTTGTTTTATATGAGATTCAAAGCTTTCAATTTAACCAAACAGTGCGTCTACACCCCAATATCATGAAGATATAGAAAACCCCATCAACAACTGCCAGCAAGTTCAATGACCGGACGTGATAAGACATGCGACACTAAACAGATTCAAGGCGAGGTTTTTGGCACACTAGTCTCGAAATGTGATTATTTTCTAAATGTGAGTTTAAAAATGATAACTGTCATTTTGAGTGCAAATTCCCTCTTGAAGTAAACACTAAACACACATAAGCCCCGTTTCCACTGAAATTACCCGGAACAATTTGTCCCGGAACTTGTTTCCCCCCAGACCTGCTGCTGTCTGCGTTTCCATCGCGATCTAAAGTACCGTGAACATTGGTCCGGTGACGTAGGACTGCGCAAGACTTTCCAGAGCTCACTGGATTTCATCCTCCGCAAATAAACTTAATAAAGCCTGAACCTCATCGTCGGTCCATTGGTCATATTTTTTTAAACTCCATTGTTGATCGAATAGCTAACAACTCTTACTGCACGCACCGCAACAGACTTTTAGGTTGAAATAAAATGCTGCGTGAGCGCAACCAATCACCATGTTGAGCACCCAAATCCCACCCCCGAAAGTTCCTGAACTTTGAAAAAGTATGGTATCATGAGCAGGGCCGTTTTGAGGGGGAAATCTTTACCCGGAACTTTATTTAGACCCCGGTTCCTGTGGTAGAAACACACCCCAAAGTCCCTAGTTCCTGGGGAAAGTTCCCGCGGTGGAAACGCGGCTATAAAAGGTAGTAATATTTTGTGGCTGGATCAAGCTGAAAATATAGTTCACCTTAATTTCAACGCATATTGGAGGTCTGTGGTCTCTGAGGTGGTGAAGAGGGAGTTGGGTCAGGTTAGGAAGGCATAAACCACACCCGCTGAATGTGTCCATGACCTTGTCACAGCGCAGTTCTGCATGAAGGAAAGATCATAACACCGTTACGCAACATCAAATACATTCTACAAAAATGACTATACCTCACGTTTACATGAAGAACAAACTGATTTTTTTTTTGTGGGTGAAACTCCGGATTCAGATTTTACACCAAAAGTAAAAAATGATGCTTATTTTAGGACTTTATCTACATTGCAGTTAAGCATATTTTCGTCTAAATTGTCATTACTGTAATGAACCAGAATATTTTACTTTGAGGTTTACAGTAATTCCCATTAATCTCAATTAAAATACAACAAATACTATCATAAAGTAAAAACACTTTTCTTTTTTTAATAATACAGTGTTTAGGGGCATTACAGAAATGACTGTTTTTTGCATTACGGTAATGAGAAATGCAGGAAATGTGTAATTGTTATAAAATGCCAAAAAAGCTTTTTTATTTGTTTATTTATTTATATTATTTTTGTGGAAATGTGATATGAACATGTTCTTTACTGATTTTATAAGATTCACCAAATGTTTCAAAGGAAAATTATCATTCATACCAGGTCGTTCTTGTTGGACCTTCAGCGACAGCTGTCTCACAAAGTCCAGCGGTAGTTTGACAACCTCCTGTAAACAATCATACCATTATTTTCATCTCGTTCGCTGAGTCACGGCTTGTGTTAAAGCAACATGATGTATTTATGTACACAAACTTCTTAAACTGTAACTTACTCCACTGTGAACGTATTTCTCCCCCAACAAAGGCTTCATGACATATTTACTATAATCCACAATATTAAGGATGTGTCGAAACGCTTGTTCTGCGGTCTGTTAGGAAAGAAGTAGGAAAATGAGCTGATGCTACACTGATAATGCAAACAGACCAAGACCAAACATTTGATGTATATTTACATTGTTGCAAATGCCCTTTGTACCTAGAGACACTTTACTTACAACAGTGCAAGAAAACACACAACTATTGTAAAATTAGATGGGACTATTTACAAGTTTTATGAACAATTTACCATCACATTTATATTGTACGAAAATGCAATACTACGGTGGTCGAGAGAGCTCAACGCACTGCAACTGAAGAAAACACATACAATTAGTAAAAAACACCAGCAAATTAAAACATCCGTCATCATTTTGACAACACATGTGCTGCCAATACAACACAACAAAATACAGAAACACGCTGCTATTACTCACAATGCAACCAAATACAGAAACACTGCAAGCATCACAGACTACAACGGAAATGTTTGAAGGGGACCTCACAAGTGGTAAACTTGACTGGGACTGCTTATTGTTCAATGTCTACTCGACAGTAGTGTGTTGTTGATGTTTATTTTAAAAATCCTGATCGTATCTACATTGTGAGTATTTTTGCAGCATGTTTCTGTATTTGGTTTTGTTGTATTTGCAGTGCTTTTCTGTATTTGATTGCGTTGTGAGTATTAGCAGCCCATTTGTATATTTGGGTGCGTTGTGAGTATTTGAAGAGCATTTTCTCTATTTGGTTGCGTTGTGAGTATTTGAAGAGCGTTTCTCTATTTGGTTGCGTTGTGAGTATTTGAAGAGCGTTTCTCTATTTGGTTGCGTTGTGAGTATTTGAAGAGCGTTTCTCTATTTGGTTGCGTTGTGAGTATTTGAAGAGCGTTTCTCTATTTGGTTGCGTTGTGAGTATTTGAAGAGCGTTTCTCTATTTGGTTGCGTTGTGAGTATTTCCAGCGTGTTTCTGTGTTTGGTTGCGTTGTGAGTATTTCCAGCGTGTTTCTGTGTTTGGTTGCGTTGTGAGTATTTCCAGCGTGTTTCTGTGTTTGGTTGCGTTGTGAGTAGTATTTCCAGCGTGTTTCTGTGTTTGGTTGCGTTGTGAGTATTTCCAGCGTGTTTCTGTGTTTGGTTGCGTTGTGAGTATTAGCAGCACATTTCTATATTTGGGTGCGTTGTGAGTATCTGAAGAGCGTTTCTCTATTTGATTGCATTGTGAGTATTTCCAGTGTGTTTCTGTGTTTGGTTGCGTTGTGAGTATTTCCAGCGTGTTTCTGTGTTTGGGATGGGTGTGTTGTGAGTATTTCCAGTGTGTGTGAGTATTAGCAGCACATTTCTATATTTCCAGCGGTTTCCGCTCTGGTTTTGCGTTGTGAGTATCTGAAGAGCGTTTCATTTGATTGCATTGTGTTTCTGTGTTTGGTTGCGTTGTGAGTATTTCCAGCGTGTTTCTGTGTTTGGTTGTGAGTATTAGCAGCACATTTCTATATTGTGCGTTGTGAGTATTTCCAGCGTGTTTCTGTGTATGGGATGGGTGTGTTGTGAGTATTTCCAGCGTGTTTCTGTGTATGGGATGGGTGTGTTGTGAGTATTTCCAGCGTGTTTCTGTCTCTGGTTGCGTTGTGAGTATTTCCAGCGTGTTTCCGTCTCTGGTTGCGTTGTGAGTATTTCCAGCGTGTTTCCGTCTCTGGTTGCGTTGTGAGTATTAGCAGCACATTTCTATATTTGGGTGCGTTGTGAGTATCTGAAGAGCGTTTCTCTATTTGATTGCGTTGTGAGTATTTCCAGCGTGTTTCTGTGTTTGGTTGCGTTGTGAGTATTTCCAGCGTGTTTCTGTGTCTGGTTGCGTTGTGAGTATTTCCAGCGCGTTTCCGTCTCTGGTTGCGTTGTGAGTATTTCCAGCGCGCGTTCCGTCTCTTGGTTGCGTTGTGAGTATTTCCAGCGCGTTGCTCCGTCTCTCTTGCGTTGTGAGTATGTGAGTATTTCCAGCGCGTTCCGTCTCTGGTTGCGCGTTGTGAGTATTTCCAGCGCGCGTTTCCGTCTCTGGTTGCGTTGTGAGTATTTCCAGCGCGTTTCCGTCTCTGGTTGCGTTGTGAGTATTTCCAGCGCGTTTCCGTCTCTGGTTGCGTTGTGAGTATTTCCAGCGCGTTTCCGTCTCTGGTTGCGTTGTGAGTATTTCCAGCGTGTTTCCGTCTCTGGTTGCGTTGTGATTATTTCCAGCGCGTTTCCGTCTCTGGTTGCGATGTGAGTATTTCCAGCATGTTTCTGTGTTTGGTTGCGTTGTGAGTATTTCCAGCGTGTTTCTGTCTCTGGTTGCGTTGTGAGTATTTCCAGCATGTTTCTGTATTTGGTTTAATTTGTGAGTATTTGCAGCACGTGTTGTCAAACTTATGATGATGTTTTCTTAATTTGCTTGTGTTTTTTCAATTTGCATATGTTTTCTTCAGTTTCAGCATGGTGAGCGCTCTGTCACCATACAATACTGTTTTTAGTGCATATTTGAGAAATTTGGGAAGTACTACTGTTCAGTAATATCAATTTGGGGAAGTTTTACCTGTCGTGTATGTGCGGAGTCTTCAGAGGGAAACTTTAACAGACGGAGAACTTGACAGTGCTGTAACGAGAAGTAACGTGTTTAAAAACAGAATTCACAAAACTCATTTCACACAGACTTTGACTGCTGTAAGTATCCTAGTGAACAAACTGTCTTATTTTAGTTAAAAAAAGGGAATCCTATGAAAAAGGTTTACCGGTGACTGTACTTGTGTGAACAACAAATGCTTCATCCACTCAACTGTGAACGGAATACACATTATGTTTTTCCCAGAATGCACTTATACATAAAAAGTTCCACAAAGATAAAGGTGACATCATCGCATTGACAAACTCACTGACTGGTGGTTTGTTTTATGGTCTGATGTAACTGAAGGGCACTTAAAACGCAAATGCAGTTTCTAAACACACTTGCTCAACGTTTACAAAACCTACTTCTGCCTCACCAAATGAAAAACATAAAAGGATGATGTCCATGAAGAAATTAAGTATAATTCACCACAAAATTAAAAGAAAAATAAATGATATCGTATACATTTTCATAACAGTAGAGTACAATTTCTTAAATTGTCATTAACGGGGGAGAAAATGTAATTCTACGTAATTTTAATTTTAATAATACTTTATTATTAAAATTATATAGAAGTACAAATGCATTACATATATGAAATTAAACAAAAAGAGATAATTTCTTCTATTCTAATGAGAATATATGAGGGAAAAGTGTTTAATTGTCATGAAATTAATGTCATATAGTAAAAAAATTAAAAAAATAATATGAACCTAGCCATTGTTTTTTGTCTGACATTTACCACAAAATCTTTCTTGTTTAAACCACACATCTTATTTCAATGTGCAACTGAAATCCCTTAAAATCAGTTTTTACGATCTCACTCAATTTTTCACACAAGACGTTGTGGTTCAGCTCTTATTCCAAGAATTTAAAACAGGCCAGGCAACGTGACAGAAATCCACACTAGTGTGTGGGGGGAGCGTGAAAGAATGTCTGTAAACAGCAAATAGAGAAGGACAAGCCCTCGCAGGACTCCAGAAGTACTCGGAAATCTGCATCAAAGCGTCACCCGGTTTCTCCACACCCAGTTTGACATGATTACAATAGCACATTGGCCAATGTCTCGGACAGTTGCCTGTGATTGGATACACACTCCTGTGTTGTAATCTGTAATACAAATCTAACCAGTTTATGGCTCCTAAACCAGCGATCCAATGGTTTATTCAGTTTATTTATCGTATGAGGGTACAGATGCACAAATGAGCTGGGAAATCAGACAAAGGTTAAGCTGTTTCCGGTTTACAGGGACATATCCTTGAACTTAACAAAACAGGGCCCTGGTATCGCAATCATAGTGAAAAAAGGAGTCAACTACATGCTAAATGGAACTGATAAATGAATCATTTCCATAGCTCACAATAACTTTTTCATTAATCATATTAAGACAAATCTCAAATTTGATTGTATTAACAATTTCTATAAATTGTCCATATAAAGAGGATTCTGGCTTATGTGTTTTTACATGCAATAACCCAAGTAATATCTGAAAACAATGCTGCATTGTTGAAAATTCATGTGGCAAGATCTTTTAATCTTTGAATGTACTTTGGCCAATGGCTAAATACATAAAGTGATCAACATCCATGTTACCACCCATTCTAATCAATATTTATACCCATCATCCTGGTTTAAAATTCACTTTATACTGCTAAAGTTTTCCAATCTGAACTTTGAATCCTGGATGGGGAATGTATTAAGCGTCTATTTTCTTTTCTCTAATCCTTCCCATTAGAGAGCCATGTCAGATGGACAAAACCACCCTCACACTGTAAGAACACCACTGACCATTCATTCAACCGGCCACAGCATTATGTATCCTACATTAAATGTGCCACTGAAATGTTTTTTAATAAACTTTATATCTCATAAAGTGGGTGTGGCATGGATAACACACATGTGCCACATGTTGTACATTAACTTTATCAATGAATCCTGGTTTAGCCAGCTAGGTGGCTACTAGCTTTAAAACCCTGACAACACCCTTTTAGGACAAAGAAAGAGTTTATTTCCGTCTAATGGTGGTATAAAGCTACCAAACTTAAAGTCCAGGTCCTTTCCAAAGAGTTTGAATTAATTTTCTATTGACTGAATCAGATTTGATTGAGTTTAAATGAATCTTGGCTAAGCTAAAAGCTAGTAACTATTGGATACCAACCTGCAAATGAGACACGACCAGGCTTTTGTTCCCCTCCCCGTGATATTTCCAGTCGTTTTCGTCCATTTTATCCAGTTCCATAACCCAGAAGAACCGTAAACTGATCGGGTTTTAGCGCAGATTTGATACTCTGGGCGAGACGATCGGGGTCAGCCGCAAAACTTCTGGTGGCTCCGCGTCTGACACACCGACGGGTGTAGCGCTACTACCGCTTTCGCGAGGACACGCCCCCACTGCGCTCTCATTGGTCAGACACCGAGATTGAGGGTTTTTCATTGGCCAAAAGTGTTTGGCATTGTTAAATGCATCCGCTGATTGGATGCTAACAACGACAATCAAATGTTCGCCCGCTTCTGAATGCAGTTTATAGACTATAACTATAAAATGATGTCATGAACGCATGACTTTTTTTCTTTCCCGTTTCTGTTTGTTATTAAATGATTTGCTTAGAGAAAAAGAAACAAGAGAAAAAAATCATAAAAGGCTCAATGAGGTTTATAAATAATGCAAGTCATAATAAAGTAACGTGTGTGTGTGTAGTTATACAAACACACACACACACACACACACACGTATATGTGTGTTTTTTTATATAAATACAAAAAAATATTTTTTATTTTATGACTCGCATCGAGAGTTCATTCATTCTTTATTCTGTCAATGTATTCATCCAGATTACTTTTGTTCAGAATTATATTCATTAATTGAAGAATATATTTTCAACTTTGCTTTTAAAGGGTTAGTTCACCCAAAAATGAAAACTGTCGTTTACTCGCCCTCAGGTTGTTCCAGACCTGCATGAGTTTCTTTCTTCCGCTGAACACAAAAGATGATATTTTGAGCAATGTCAGAAACCAAACGGTAGCCACTGACTTTAACAGTAGGAAAAAAATACTATGGAAGTCAATGGCTACAATCTGTTTGATTACCAACATTCTTCAAAATATCTTGTGTCCTGCAGAAAAAAAAGAAACTAATACGGGTTTGAAACAACCTGAGGGTGAGTAAATGACAATTTTCATTTTTGGGTGAACTATCCCTTTAAGATGTAATGCAATGGCTTCTATTATATTTCAAAGTTATTAATATCAGTTGTTTAATTTGATATTTCCTATAGGCAAATTCCAAATACAAGTTTAGGAAGAGTAAATCATACCAATATGATAAGAAGAGGACGAGGAAAGGATTGCTTTATGTAGTTATGCATGTTTAGTAAGATGGAAGAACCACAAAACACAATATTTTTAGAAATTCATAGAAAACCTTTTTAATAGAAATTTAAAAAAAAAAAAACATATTCAACATGACTGTACAGGGAGCTTAAAACATACATTTAATCAAAATACATCTGTTTTCACCATGAGGTCAATAGGATGAAGATTTCACCATTGATTTAAAAAAAAGAAAAAAACAAGTTTAAAAAAAAATAATAATAATAATCAAATGTGAGCAATGCCTGATTTACTGCGCTCATAAGCAGCTCATTAGCCAGAATCATTCTTCAGCTGGAGCAAGTCATCATGCCGAAGGATTTGGACGGACTCGACTGTCCGATTCTCAGTTTGTCTTTGCAGCTGTCCTTCTGGTCCAACGGAGGCGTGGACTCGTAGAGGACGCATATGGACCCGTCCTCTCCAATCCGGTAGGACACTTCATACGGGTCGACCCACATGGTGAGTTCACTTGGCAGCAGTGAAAAGAGTCGCTCTTTTGTGAGTCCGATCGTACAGGCCGCTTTGCCTATCAAAGGGTCCATCTTGTGGTTGATCCGGATGCACCTGTAACCCGAACCTCTGCACGGTGCGTTTGGGAACCAATGGTGCTGATAGTGATCTGCAATGAAAGAACAAAGTTGGGCCTTGGTACAATCAAACATCGCCGGTGGTACACGGTGGTACAATCAAACAGGCATATTGGGGTTAAAATGGTGCAAGTTTCAATGAATGGACTTTGGTGCTGCAATAAACCTAGTCTGATCTTCGGCTGCTTTGTTTGTAACAAACCAAGTTCATTTTCATTACAATATATATATATATATATATATATATATATATATATATATATATATATATATATATATATATATATATGATTATGATATACTTGGATTTACTTTAAACAATGCAAAGACCGTGTCCAATCCTATCTTACCCCCTAAAGCTTCTTCCAAAGAGAATCTGAATTGTTGCAGCTGTTCTTCTGAAAGCAGTCCCGTTCCCCTCAACAGACGTGTGACAAAGTTAGCAGCAGTGGAGACCTCGGTTTTCATCGTGAAGTTTTTGCATGAGCTGAAAGGGAAAACGCAGTAAAACTGTGATACACGATCAAATGTGAGCACGGGCGAGTTTTTGGGGATCAATTAGCTCAATTATCTGAACTCAACAGGCCTGGCCAATGTCTTTGGCATGTTCCTTTGTTCAAAACAACACGAAATATCGCGCCTCAAACGCCACTGACCTGCTCCAGGGAACCGAAATAGGGACACGGAGAGTTTCCACCGCTGTTGCGAGCGTTTTTATTATTGCAGATGTAAAACTGGGCGAATAAACGTCTATTTTCGACCGCGAACTTCCTCCTTCGGTGGTGGTTTGAGTACGTGCAGCTCCAGTTCTGAGCTCAGATGGTAAACACTCTGCAGCCACGCGCATCCGCCAATCAGAGCGTGAGTTCGAGGTGACGTCACAAACGAGCCACTTCCATAAACAGACGGTGTCTCATGTATCATAGTAAATTGTAGTAAGTTGTTACAATGAGTACTTTTTACATTCTTATTTATAATATATGCACGTAATTGTAATTTCGTTTTTTTTATTTTTATTAATATTTCCCCCTGCGTCTCTTGAATGCTTATTTATAATATATGCATGCAATTGTAATTTCGTTTTTTTTTTATTCATATTTTTTTCCCCTGTGTCTCTTGAATGCATGTATTGTGAAAGTTTTGTGATAATAAATATGTGTATGTCAGAACACAGCTAAATTGTTGAAGTCCACAACTTTAAAGCAACAAAAACGATTTGTGTCCATGTTAATGTTTTGACAACATTGTTTCGCTGTTTACCCATGTAATATAAAAGTGGTGCGTGTGTAACATCCTTATAAGATTAGTTGTGTAGTATATTTAGCACAGCTATTGCATTTATATAGACTAAGTAAAAACAGGCTACATTCTGAAGCATCTTTTTATAGGAACTTGATTTACGTTTTATGTATGCGAACACTAAAAACGAAACGTTTCAAACACGTTTAGATCACTTTTAATTTACTTTGTGTATGTTTGCTAGTACATGGGGGAACTCGCTGAAATCGTCCATAACGCGTTTGTGCATTGAACTTGTCTCACGAATGTCTCCGTAGTACGTTCGCTGGTCAATGGACCAATCATAGCGCACCGTAACATACTGGGGCTGCGCTTTAGCCAATCATGTGAGGTTTTACTACCGCATGCGCTTTCGTCTAGCCGCATGGATCCTCCTCCACACCGAATGAGAAGCAGAGCTCAAAAATGCCTCCAGCTTCACAAGTTTTCTTTTATTTTAGTCATTTAGGTTTATGTTAATAGCTCAAAGTAGCTCTTTATTAGTGTTTTGTCCAGAATGTTGTGTGTTTGACGGGTCGTCGCAGGTTAAGTCAGGAGTCTGAGAGGGACACTGAAGCAGGTAACTGATAAACCTGAGCACTTTACTACAGTTGTACCATAATAAACTCAGTATGTGACTCTACAAGACCATTATATGTAGGTTAGGTATTATTTCCCGCCTTTGGATGGAAAACAGATTATTTACCCTGACTACTAGTCTTTTCAGACTGTCAATTACATTCAACTGCTTTTATTTTTTGTATTTTTTTTTTAGTTTGCACTACTGACATTAATAGGCATTTTACAATTTGCACGAACTGTATTATATATCGGAAAAGGCTATTTTGCCACCCACATTAAATTGTGTGTGTATGTGTATATATATGTGTGTGTGTGACTGTTTTATTCATTGATCATACATGAATATTAATAATGATTTATCGGATTCCTGAAAGCATCATGGACTTCCCACCAAGCAAGAGACTGAAAGGTCATCAGGTATCAGCTGGACCCGACCCGTTTGACGATGACATCGATTTCACCCAGGATGACCTGGACCAGATTGACATCATCGCATCCCAGGCCATCACAGGAGACGTCCAGGACGTCCAGAACAGTGGGTCAAAGAGAACCTTTGGTTCTGTGTTCGCTGGCGCCGATGAGCAAAGCAAAGCACCTGTGAGATCCAGCCGAAAAACATTTGCCCTCGGAGACGGCTGCAGCAGTAGCACATATAATAACAATAAAGAACCTCAAGGAAAAGACGTGTTTGGTTAGTATAAGACGTTTTGGACACACATTCCACAGTCTTTTGTTTCCCAAACACTCCCTCTGTCTGCTTTTGGACTCAGCAGTCTGTCTTATTCCCCACAGTTTTTGCATAGCTCATTTTTGAATTATATGTACTCTGGATACATTATTTTGTGTTTCACAGAGCAGATTTATAGTAATAACAACAACAGCTAATAATCATTTATAATAATATATTTAATACAACAATCTAATACTATAATATATAATAATATTTAGATTTTTTTTTAAATTAAGTATTATTACATTTTACTATCATTAATATTATTATTATTATTGAATATTTGAAGTGTCTTATTGCCACAGTTTCTTTGCAGTTATTTTTGCATTGTATAAAAATGCAACATAACATAATAATTAGATTTGTTATTAAATTAAATAAGCATTGTTAAAATGTATCAATTATTATTGAAGTATTTAAGTGTTATTACCACATTTTTGAATAGTTAATTTTTGCATTGTATAATTGATTTTTGTTATTAAATGAAGTATTATTAACATTTATTATTATTGAAATATTTAAGTCTTATACCCACAGTCTTTTGCATTGTATAAAAATCCAATATAACTAACATAATAATTAGATTTAATATATGTATTATTACACTTATTTAATATAATAATTTATTATTATATTTTAAATGTTTTAGAAGTCTTATTTTGGATAGTTAATATTTGCATCATATATAAATACATTATAACATAATGTTTTAATTAAATTTAATAAATATTACTATGTTATTTCTTATTAATCCGAAAGTATGCGCGCACAGTCGAACGCACAGCCTTGCAAAGTATACTTCTTTTGAGTTGTACATGTACTCGCGTTCAATGCATGCGCAGTTTTGAGCAATCTCAAGACATGAGTTACAACCACTGATCTCAATTACTCTATATAGGTCAGTGGTTACAACCCACGTAAATACTGCAAAAAACATTAAATGCACATGTGCGACGTGGACGTACAAAGTACGCACGGTTACAAAAATCCGGTGGTGCGCAGTGAAGTCTTATTCCCACAGTTCTTTGCACAGCTTTTTATAATAAATGTATAATTAAAATGTCCATATAATGTTTGCATTATATGAACTCTGGATGGGTTAATCTAGAGATTTAAGCAGTTTGTGTGTCACACAGTGGATGGTCATTCCAGTAAAGATGGAGAAGATGTGTACTACAAGCAATTAGAGGACCAGCAAGCAGACCTGAAGAAAAAGGTGTGTTCTTCTACACAGCATGCAGTTCATTTGGTCACTTTATTTGTTCTCAAAGAGAACTCCACTTTTTAGACAAGGTTTTACACCAATACAGACATTTAGTTCTTCATGATTTAAACACTAGTTCTCATGTGTCTGCATTTCTGTTCACACTCAGCTGAAGGAGGTAGAGGAGGAGATCCTGATGAAGAACGGAGAGATCCGAGTTTTGCGGGACTCCCTGAAACTGGCCAATCAGGAGAAGGAACAGCAGCGGCAGACACAACTCGCCCTGGAGAAAGAGAAGGCTCACGCTCAGAGTGAACGTGAGAAGGAGCTGTCCAAGAAGGTACGGCACACGAGCTTGATTGACATCCGATGAAATGGTTCATCATGTGAACTCATCGAAATGGTTGATTAACCGCAGGTGCAGTCGCTGCAGTCAGAGTTGCACTTTAAAGAAGCCGAGATGAATGAAATGAGAGGGAAACTTCAGAGCGTTGAGCGTGGGGGAAAGCAGCCCGGCACACCTGCACGAAACATGTAAATACAACATTGATTTTTGTGTGTCTTCAAGAGGAATTGGTAATGAGACACAGCTGTTCTTTTGTCTGCACTGTTGAAGCATTTTGTTACAATCTCTTTGCATGCACTCCACTCCAGTGTGGATTTGTTTGTTATTAAATTGGTAACACTTTAGAATAAGCTCTCATTAGTTAATGCATTTATTAACATGAACTACCAATGAACTATATATTTTTATAGCATTTATTAACCTTTGTTAATGTTAGTAAATAATAATTTAGCGACTTTTGACTTTAAGAATGTATTAATAAATGTTAAGATTAACATTTAATAAAGATGAATAAATGCTGCAGAAGTATTCGTTCATGTTAACTAATGTACAAACCCGATTCCAAAATAGTCGGGACACTGTACAAATTGTGAATAAAAACAGAATGCAATGATGTGGAAGTTTCAAATTTCAATATTTTATTCAGAATACAACATAGATGACATATCAAATGTTTAAACTGAGAAAGTGTATAATTTTAAGGGAAAAATAAGTTGATTTTACATTTCATGGCGTCAACACATCTCCAAAAAGTTGGGACAAGGCCATGTTTCCCACTGTGTGGCATCCCCTCTTCTTTTTCTAACAGTCTGCAAACGTCTGGGGACTGAGGAGACAAGTTGCTCAAGTTTAGGAATAGGAATGTTGTCCCATTCTTGTCTAATACAGGCTTCTAGTTGCTCAACTGTCTTAGGTCTTCTTTGTGGCATCTTCCTCTTTATGATGCGCCAAATGTTTTCTATGGTGAAAGATCTGGACTGCAGGCTGGCCATTTCAGTGCCCGGATCCTCCTTCTACGCAGCCATGATGTTGTAATTGATGCAGTATGTGGTCTGGCATTGTCATGTTGGAAAATGCAAGGTCTTCCCTGAAAGAGACGACGTCTGAATGGGAGCATATGTTGTTCTAGAACTTGGATATACCTTTCAGCATTGATGGTGCCTTTCCAGATGTGTAAGCTGCCCATGCCACACGCACTCATGCAACCCCATCCCATCCCATCAGAGATGCAGGCTTCTGAACTGAGCGCTGAGAACAACTTGGGTTGTCCTTGTCCTCTTTAGTCCGGATGACATGGCGTCCCAGTTTTCCAAAAAGAACTTCAAATTTTGATTGGTCTGACCACAGAACAGTTTTCCACTTTGCTACAGTCCATTTTAAATGAGCCTTGGCCCAGAGAAAACGCCTGCGCTTCTGGATCATGTTTAGATATGGCTTCTTTTTTGACCTATAGAGTTTTAGCCGGCAACGGCGAATGGCACGGTGGATTGTGTTCACTGACAATGTTTTCTGGAAGTATTCCTGAGCCCATGTTGTGGTTTCCATTACAGTAGCATTCCTGTATGTGATGCAGTGCCGTCTAAGGGCCCGAAGATCACAGGCATCCAGTATGGTTTTCCGGCCTTGACCCTTACGCACAGAGATTGTCTGAGATCTTCTGAGAGACACTGCCACTCTGAGAGGCTCTTTTTATACCCAATCATGTTGCCAATTGACCTAATAAGTTGCAAATTGGTCCTCCAGCTGTTCCTTATATGTACATTAAACTTTTCCGGCCTCTTATTGCTCCCTGTCCCAACTTTTTTGGAATGTGTAGCTCTCATGAAATCCAAAATGAGCCAATATTTGGCATGACATTTCAAAATGTCTCACTTTCAACATTTGATATGTTATCTATATTCTATTGTGAATAAAATATAAGTTTATGAGATTTGTAAATTATTGCATTCCTTTTTTATTCACAATTTGTACAGTCACAACTTTTTTGGAATCGGGTTTGTAATTAACTAATTTTAACAAATGAAGTGTTACCATTAAAACTTACCATTAATAAAAACTTGTTGTTATTATTATAATTAATATAAATAAAGACATTTGTTATTTATTAAAAGGTTAGAATGTTACCTGAAAACCACTCTAGACAAATATGAGTTGATTTGTGTTATTTGTTGTGTTAACAGTATTCACTCTCCTGTGAGTCGAGCGTTCATGACTAAGGAAAACTTCTCAGCCGAGCTCCCCAAGAAAACATCTCCTTTGAAAAAAGGCCATTTATTAGAGGGTATGGGTTATTTCTTTCTGTGCACGTTTCCTGTCATGAGCTCTTTCCATTGTCGTTCGATCCGCAACATCACATTTTCAAACTCTCATCAGATGGGAAACCAGCACAGTCCAAGCGTTTCCTCTCGGAAGAGCCGCAATCAGACCAAACCCTCAGATCTGACCGTCAACCGGAAGGTAACGGCTGATCGAATCTCTGCCATTTATCTTCTGTCTGTTTTTTCAGTGGGTTGCTCTGAGTTTGTGTTTGTGATACTGTAGGATGTGTGTTATTGAACCTACTGCTGCAACAACCGTTGGATCCGAGCACTTTGGGTCTGTGTCACCTGCTGTCCATTAGTCCTGCCGCTCTACCAAACGTCCTGTCACAGAACGGCTACGTCAGCGCGTAAATATCAACAAGCCCCGCCCACTGGGAGGGGCATACCATTGTGTCCTGAAATGTCCTGAAACCTGAGAAATATACTGTAAACATTGGCTTTTACTACATACAACTGTTTGTTTTGAGAAACCATTGGCCCACTGTCACGACATTCATCATGAGGAATGGAAATTTCCATTGCAACATTTGTAAATGTTGGTAATTTCCAGTGGAACTTTTGAACAATGTCAACATTGGAAACGATGATCAAATATGCTTTTCTAAGTCACATGATCAGAGATATTTTCGGTTCATAAACCACATTTTACGGAACACTTCACATTAATTCCAGAGCATTTTACAACATTCTTCTAAAATATTATTTGTTGTATTTTATTATTTATTATTAAATGAAATATTATAGAATATTTTATTAATAACAATTATTATTATTGCTTTTGTTATTAGTAGTATTAATTTTTACATCATGGCATGCATTATTTTACAACATTATTATTAAAACAGTATTATTTGTTGTATATTATTATTATTATTATTATTATCATTAAATAAAATATTAAAGATTAATGGATTAATAATAAATATATAGAATACAGAATATTGTGTAATGATTCTTCTTATTAATAATGATATTGAATACATTTTTTAAAACCTATCATTAAATGAAATGTGACCAATTATAATAATAATAATTATTATTGCTAATAATAGTAGTATTCATTTTTGTACCATGACATGTTTTTTCACATTTTAAAAACGTTATTATAATGTTGTATTTTATTGTTCATTTTTAAACTAAACATTCTAGAATATTGTAGTAACAACAACAATTATTATTGAGGAATTTTGATAGTTATTTGTGGAAATAGCATGCATGTATGATCAAATAACTATAAGCATTACGTCTATTAGTATTAGTAACTGTTTGTTAAATGTTTACTTTTATTGCATTTTAAATATCCGTATGAAAAGTTTGGACTTGTGAATTGTTCCCTCCCTTTATTTCAGGGGATCATTGGCAACTTCCAGCTCGTCCTCCACAGAATTCCGATCGATTCATCGTCCTCAAGGTCGATTTCACCAGCTGCAGAGTCTCGCTATGTCCGCTCTGACCGCATTAGCTCTCCAGCCCTCCACGAGTGTCCCACATAATCCAGATGCTGCTCTCCACACCTGCCCGGCCGCGGTGCACTTCCTCCCCCTGCTCACCTTCCACATCAGCACATACTGTCAGTCGCTGGAGTCCGTCGAGAGCTCTGCGAAAGCCTCGCTCCATGGAAGCTCCCTCTCGGGATCCTCCGACTCCAGCCTGGCCTCGAGTCTGGAGGAATCTCTCAGCGGTCAGGAGGAGTTTGCCCTGGCGGCCATGAAAGCTCTCTATCACATAGTGTGCTACAGCAGTGAGGCTTTGGGGATGGTTTTGTGCCATCAGGATGGAGAGGTTTCCCTCAACCGGCCACAGTGTTCGAAGAATCTCCTCAGCGCCTCTGAGCATCTCATCGGGGAGGCGCAAACCCAGCCTCCTCTTCTCAGCAGGCTCCTACAGCTGGCCGATCCGGCGTTCATTACCGCCGCTGTCCAGAAGGAGGCGCTTGTGAACACTAGTTTGAAGACTCTTGGCAAGCTGGCCGAGAAAGCGCAGGAGAGCCAGCTCTTGAGGTATGTGTGTCATGTGCTTACATGTAGAGGACTGAAAGTGGGAAGAAATACTGTGGCAACATCTTAGCCCTGTAAAGCCTGACATGAAATCATGGTCACACTTTAGTTTGGGGTACAATTCTCACTATTAATTAACTAACTATTAACTATGACTTTTGCCTCAATAAACTACTAATCACTGCTTATTAATAGTTAGTGATGTAGTTAAGTTTAGGTATTGGGTAGGATTAAGGGATGTAGAATATGGTCAAAATAAGGCATTAATATCTGCTTTATAAATATTAATAAACAGCCAATATCCTAGTAATATGTATGCTAATAAGCAACTAGTTAACAGTGAGAATTGGACCCTAAACTGCTTTTTTGAAATGGAACTGTTTATCAAAAGGTTTTTTGGTTGAATATCAGGCTTTATGGCTCATATAGTATGATGTAGTGAGAATATGGAGCTCGTACTCGAGGAGAAACCTCAGTTATATTCAGAGGCCTGAGCAAAAATATGCAGTTTGGTGAAGTTTCTGATATTTAAAGGCCAGAGAGTAAAATGACAGGTTGTAATGTAAATAAGTATATTTTATTATTATCCTCATTTACTTTAATTTACCAATTAAACTGCCGTCTGATTTCTCAAATGTAGACTCCAGGTTGTCATGTCGAGTCAGGTGTTGGCCAGATGCCTGACTCTGGAGACATCCTACAGAATAGTCCATCTGTCTGTGAGATTTCTGTCGTTTATCATCTGTAATGAAGAGATGGCCACAAAACTCTGCTCGCATGAATGTAAGTGTCTGTTAGCATTTCTTTAAGTGTCTTTTTGTTGGCTTGAGTTAACACAAACCCTCCCTCTTCGCTCAGGTCCATGCCCTTTTCTCAAAATATTCCAGTACGTCACCTCTAGACCGGATAAATCGACCTCAGAAGATATGTGGAGTCGTTTTGAACTTGAGGTGATTTATCTAGCAGTACTTCGTTTTGAAATGTATTATATAAAAATGTCATTAAAAAATGTCATTCCTCCGTCAACAGGTCGTCCGGTTTTTAACCAAACTGTTCACACGGAAGGCCGAAACATGGACAGCTTTTTGTGAATCAGCCTGCCAGTGTATTAATGAGGTTTGATTCAGACATAAACACTAAAACTTTTCCCGCTCCATATCTGTTGGACTACAGAAGCACTACAGACATGATGATTGCTCTTGAGTCTTTCATGACAGCAGAGCAAAATGCAACAAAACTGTCTGGTCCTGACCATACTATATCATTTTCCTATCTTCAGGTGGTGCGGACAATCATTGTGGTTTTACACAGGCAGTGGCTGAAAACAAAAGGCAGAGGAAGTCAAACGCTGAGGAATCGGACCTGGACGAGTCCTGGATTACAGGTACTGCGAGAAGCTCTGATGTTACTGCACTGGCTGCTGTTGAAGGACTCGTCCTTTTCCGAACACTGTCTGGACGTCCTGCACATGTACGATCAGGTCATTCCCGCCATCAGAGACACGTTCCGCCTGGTCCCAGATCTGTCCGAGAGCGAAGGTGGGTTCACGTCTCTACATTCGATTACAGATTGGCTAACTGACTTCTGAGTAACATCTGATGTAGAACATTTCTCATCCTTAAAGATATTTGTCTTAACATTAGCTCATTGGGATGCATTAAATGGTATTCTATTGTTGTTTCACTCCAGAACTGGCTCTGGAGGAGATCTGCAGGTCTGAAACGGAGTATGTTGAAGACATGGATATGGAAACGGGATCATAATGATCAAATATAAAGTCAGGTTTAGTGTCCCCCCTCAGAAACATTCTGTTTGTCTCATGTCCTCACATTTTGTCATTCTTTTTAAGACTGAGCACTAATGACCCAAATTAAAGAATTAATTCTAAATCACCTGAGGTATTTTAATTCTTTATGTATTACAGTTTTTATGAACCAAGGGACGAAAATCAAATATATATATATATATATATATATATATATATATATATATATATATATTTTTATAAAATAAGCAGCAACAAATACTGTTTATAGAGTCATATTTATTAGGGTTCAGCTGTGGGAAAGGGATAATATGGGCTTTATGTTGAATGTCACATGAACAATTAGGACTTTGATGGCTAGTTATTTTTATTATTGCTGTTTTATACGTCTGAATGTTAGTAAGAAGACGAAAAACTAAAACAAATTAGATATCAATCTTCATATGCAATGGACATTATGCTCATCTTTGGTAGCTCCTTAAGTCATCTTTAGTAAAAGAGCTCTATATTTAACAAAGCACATACAAAAGACCAGAATTGGAACCGATTCAGCTGGTTTTACAAAATACGGAAGTTTGTTTTGCATGACCCGTTTGCTTTGACCAGCTTGCATTTATCTTGCTTATTACACGGCTACTCACTCACTCACTCAAAAAAAAAGGTTACGCTGATATATTGATATGCCAAAGTCCTCTGAGGTAAGTTAGACTACAGTCATATTATTACAGTCACTAATACGCAAAATGGCAGACTGACGCAGAAGGATGTCAGGATAGCGGCGGTTTTAGTTAACTTGGATGAGCGTTGCTATTGACAACGGCGACTATTAAGAAATATCTCGCACCTGAATCTGAGAGCTGCGTATTAAAATAAGGTAATAACTGTACGCTAACAGTATGTGACAAACTATTTCCTTTGACTACTGTACATTTTTGACAATGCAGACATTAGTAATGTGATGACTGTTATTCTATACATCTGAAATGGATGCAGTGTATATACAGTGAAAGTATTTATTGTTGTAGATCAGGGGTTTTCAAACTTTATGATGCCAAGGACCCCCAAATATGACAAACCTTTTAGGAGGGACCCCCTTCCTAAAATCCATCTATATATTTTTATGTATTAAAAAACATTTAAATTGTAGTAAACATGACTTTATAAATACAATATTGTTTCCAAACTTAAATAGGCTGTATAAACCTGAAGAAGAGCATTTTCAATGAAAAATGATTTGTATAAGCAACTTTCACAGTAAATGTATGCAAGCAGCTCGCGTCCTGCATTAGGAATACTGCCTTACAACCCCAGTGAGCGAGATAAAGGGGACTGTAGTGAGAAACTCACTAGAAAGATGCAAAGCAAACGTATACAATTCTGGAAAGTGTGCACGGCAACAAAGGAGAGAAACATTTAGAAATTAATGTTTGGTAGACTTCTTTTGCTTTTGTCTTTTTATTCTCTGAAATTTTCTGGGGACCCCTTAGAACCTTCTGGAGGACCCCCGTTTGAAAACCCCTGTTGTAGATTAATAGTGAGGGCAGCACTAAGGGGTCATCGTTTTGCCAATGAGCAAATTCTCTGGGGCCCTGCACGGGCAGCCTGCTGGGGGCCCTTAGGCTAGCCCTAAGTAAAGGGCCAGTGCAAGCTTGTTTGCAGGGGTAGCCTTAGTATTTTTAATTGCCATTAGTCAACAACACATAAGTGAGCTCATTTCCTGTACGTCATATAACGTCCCCTGTGTAGGCAGAGAATGACTTTACATGGTGATTCCAGCACAATTTCTTTTTATTTGCAGTTGGAGATGCTTGAGTATAAACATTTGAACATAAAACACTGATCAGATAAACATTAAAACAGATAATAAACCATGAACAAACACAACCCAAAAACATGACCCGAGTTACCCCGACACACCCAACAGGAATCCGCGGAAATAAAATATGAGCTAACTTCATAACACAGGAAGAAGAGTGTCGCAAGACCTTCCAGATAAACAAAGCAGTCAAACATCATCTTACAGTTTCATCCTCTCTCTGACCTTAAATTACTTTTGTTTAAAAATGAGTTTCACGTTATTTAAACTGATGGCCATTTGATGACCACAGTCATTTGGCTTCCAGTCAGGATAGATTATAGACATTCTTCCTCACACTGTGATATTCAAATGCTTTTTCAGAACCTCAAGGAAAGAGGGAGGGAAATGTATGAAATGTGTTGACGCCTCCTTCACAAACGCAGAATTTCTGCAACGTCCAAAACCAAAATTCCATAAAATTATCCAAACACACAGTGAGAATGTTTTAGTTAAAGTGTCCACGTGTAATTTGCTGCATAAATAAGGCATATTCTGGATCTCTGTGCATGAGAACACTGTAAGATGCTTAAACCTGAATGGTACGTAAATTGTGAAAACATCTTTAAACATGCTGTTGCGCTTCAAATTCAGCAGCTGATAAAGTGTCAGTATTTTGTGCAAATACCCAGGATAAAATGAAGCCGACGATCTTTTCAAGATGAAAAACAAAGATATTCCCTTTTGCACAAACAAACAAAATAAAAATAAAAAATATGGCTTGGAGTCATAGAAGATAAAATATATATTACGGTATATAAAATAAAGTGTAAAAGGCAAGTGTAAAGAAAACAATGCTGGCACACAAGGAGACTTTAAAGCTATCATGACAACTAACGCCAATCATTTTATTCCCAACCCGATTGGAATATGCTGTCCACAGCTATACAATGCGTGATTGTTGAAGACCTGGTCATGGAACTGCTTAACCATCAAACAATCCAGCTTGTGGTTTAGTAACCGGTCTTTGGTGGCTCCACGTAGGCGGGGTTGTAAGCTGGTTGAGTCGAGCTGTAGTTTGCTGGTGGGGGCGGGTGAGCGAAACCAGGCTGAACTGGTGGTTGTATGGGGTACGCGGCCTGCCCACCGTCAAACGCAGCCTGGCTGTAGGGAGCAGGATATCCTGCGCCTCCTGCAAACACACAGAATTAAAGCTCCACTTTGTGTCAATGAAACTTCTATCCAACACTAAACAGATCAACAGTGACCGTAAAGACATTCATAATGTTACAAATAAATGCTGTTCTTTTGAACGGTGCACTCATCATCAGCACAACTGTTTTCAACATTAATAAGAAAATGTTTCTGAGCAGCAAATCATCATTTGATCTGATTTCTGAAGGATCATGTGACACTGAAGACTGGAGTAATGATGCTGGAAATTCAGCTTTGATCACAGGAAGAAATTACACTTTACTATACATTTAAATAGTTATTTTAAATTGTAAAAATATTTCACATTGGTCTTTTTACAGTATTTTGATCAAATAAATGCAGCCTTGGTGAGCAAAAGAGACTTCTTTCAAAAACATAAAAAAAACAACTTACATACCCCAAACTTGTAGCTAAAACAGTTTTTTCCCTTTTTTGGCGATATGAGATCTCAAATATGTATGTGCTCTGAAATTTCAACCAGCCATTGTAGCCAAATAGACTAAAAATGTTTAATGCAAGGACTAAAATAAAGTAAACAGTTTATTCAGTTATAATCTAAAACTAACCTGTTTTAACAGTTGGCAATAGTTACCAACAAATGTTTTGCCTAAAACACCTTAAATTGCATTTTCACTCCAAAATGTCAACAAATCTTTTTGAATTGGTTCACTAAAACATTCTGAACTGATGCAAAGTACTGAATCATTTTTGCTGCTGATGCTTTTAAACATCCGTCTCAACACTGTCACACTCTTGACTCATATCAGTCATGACGCAAGGATTGCAAAACTACATATGAGGATGAACCACTGAGTTCGTAACGTCACCTGTGGTGAGAACATGATGTAAATATTTTTCTATTTTTGGAGCTGTGTGTGTCAACTTTTCCTTCCTTTAAAAAAAAAAAAATTCTGGTTGAGCACCTTCATTGAGCTTTTTTTGCCATTAGATGCACAAACATTTTATTTAATCTTTGTAAAACTACATAATTTCGACATTCACAATATTTACCAAAATCACAAAAATCATGAATATTCGTACATATCGCCCAGTCCTACAACTTGGGCTGACTGGACTTTTTGCCGTGCAAGGTCATTATCTTACCAGCCTCCTGGTATGGGGGTGGGGGTCCCGCTGCGTATGGCTGTCCCTGATATGGTGCAGTTGGCATGGGTTTCCCTCCATATCCTGGTGCCCCGCTGTACCCAGACTGAGGTTGCATCATGGGCTGGTATGGAGGGTACTGACTTCCCTGGACAACAGGCTGCTGAGGGTATTGTGTGGATACGACTGTAGTTGTTGTTGCTCCCATAACAGCTGTTGAAGAAAAAGGAAAAACAACATGAATAATGAATGAGTTGGAGGACTCACTATATCAGTGGTTTTCAAACCTGTCCTGAAGGCTTCCCAGCCCTGCACATCTTGTATGTCTCCCTTATCAGACACACCCAATTTAGTTCTTGCAGTCTCTACTAATGAGCTGATGAGTTAAGTCAGGTGTGATAAATGAGGGAGACACAGAATGTGCAGGGCTGGGGTGCCTCCAGGACAGGTTTGAAAACCACTGCATTATATACACGTGTGTGTATTATATTATATTATATTATATTATATTATATTATATTATATTATATATACACACACACACAGTCAAGTTCCTCCACACCAAACTCACTCATCCATGTCTTCATGGACCTTGCTTTGTGCACAGTCATGCTGGAACAGGAAGGGGCTGTCCCCAAACTGTTCCCACAAAGTTGTGAGCATGATTCAAAATGTCTTGCTATGCTGAAGCTTTAAGAGTTCTTTTCACTGGAACTAGGGGGGCAAGCCCAACAACTCAAAAACAACCCCACACCATAATCCCCCCTCCACCAAACTTTACACTTGGCACAATGCAGTCAGCCAAACCTAGACTCATCCATTGGATTGCCTGACAGAGAAGCGTGATTGATTGGTCACGCCAGAGAACACTTCTCCACTGCTCTAGAGTCCAGTGGTGGCATGCTTTACACCACTGCATCCCACGTTTTGGAAAACTGGGACGCCATGTCATCCGGACTAAAGAGGACAAGGACAACCCAAGTTGTTATCAGCGCTCAGTTCAGAAGCCTGCATCTCTGATGGGATGGGGTTGCATGAGTGCGTGTGGCATGGGCAGCTTACACATCTGGAAAGGCACCATCAATGCTGAACGGTATATCCAAGTTCTAGAACAACATATGCTCCCATCCAGACGTCGTCTCTTTCAGGGAAGACCTTGCATTTTCCAACATGACAATGCCAGACCACATACTGCATGGCTGTGTAGAAGAAGGATCCGGGTACTGAAATGGCCAGCCTGCAGTCCAGATCTTTCACCCATAGAAAACATTTGGCGCATCATAAAGAGGAAGATGCGACAAAGAAGACCTAAGACAGCTGAGCAACTAGAAGCCTGTATTAGACAAGAATGGGACAACATTCCTATTCCTAAACTTGAGCAACTTGTCTCCTCAGTCCCCACACGTTTGCAGACTGTTAGAAAAAGAAGAGGGGATGCCACACAGTGGGAAACATCGCCGTGTCCCAACTTTTTTGAGATGTGTTGATGCCATGAAATTTAAAATCAACTTATTTTTCCCTTAAAATGACACATTTTCTCAGTTTAAACATTTGATATGTCATCTATGTTGTATTCTGAATAAAATATTGAAATGTGAAACTTCCACATCATTGCATTCTGTTTTTATTCATAATTTGTACAGTGTCCCGACTATTTTGGAATCGGGTTTGTGTGTGTATATGTGTGTGTATGTGTAATGTATATATACGCAGATGTGTACACATCTTGTGCATTTAATCATCTTGGCTAATATATAGGGCTGTAACAACTTCTCTGAACCCTTTTTGTCCTAATTATAATAAATGTGGGTCTCAGAGCTATGCTATTTTGATTTTAAACCAAATGAATAAGGGCAGCCTAAAAATATCTGCAACCTCAATCAGTTGCAGTTAAATGGCTAAATTTAAGATACACTAGATAGCAACTTCCTGTTGTGTCAATCATTAGAAGGCCATTTAAAACCCTTCAAATCAGCAATGCATATGTATATATTGACTAGGATGATTAATCAACCAAGCATTTGTTTTAATTTTATATAGCCATAATTTGACAATTAATAGATTGTAATTTGGCATGCAAATCATTTGATATAATTGAATTGCATTACCTAAATATCGTAATTATATTGGCAACCCTGCTCTACAGATATCAGCATCGACCATATCAGCTAACGCTGTTAAAGATGGTAAATCATATCCATGGGCGGTGCTAGGGAGGGGCTAGCAGGTGCTTCAGCACCCCCAAGAAAGACAAAAGCACCCCCAAACATTTTAGCTGAAAGCAATTAACTGAAGCAACCAGTGCCTGGTTTAAGGACCATGGTATCCCTGTTCTTAATTGGCCAGCAAACTCACCTGACCTTAACCCCATAGAAAATCTATGGGCTATTGTGAAGAGGAAGATGCGACATGCCAGACCCAGCAATGCAGAAGAGCTGAAGGCCACTATCAGAGCAACCTGGGCTCTCATAACACCTGAGCAGTGCCACAGACTGATGGACTCCATGCCACGCCGCATTGCTGCAGTAATTCAGGCTAAAGGAGCCCCAGCTAAGCATTGAGTGCTGTACATGCTCATACTTTTCATGTTCATACTTTTCAGTTGGCCAAGATTTCTAAAAATCCTTTCTTTGTATTGGTCTTAAGTAATATTCTAATTTGGGATTTTCCTTAGTTGTCAGTTATAATCATCAAAATTAAAATAAAACATTTAAAATATATCAGTCTGTGTGTAATGAATGAATATAATATACAGGTTTCACTTTTTGAATGGAATTAGTGAAATAAACTTTTTGATGATATTCTAATGATATGACCAGCACCTGTGTATAAAGGCTGTATTCTAATTAATGTACAAGTAAATAATAATTAAAAACAAATAAAAAAACATTTTAGGTCTACTCATTAAGCGTGCGTAACATATGTGACGCGTCACGTGAATTGAAGCTAAGCTGTTGCACTTAATTATGTAGCATTTCATTTTTTTATGGAATGGAGCAGTTCCTTCTGCCAAGTAAGTGATCTCGTGATTCAAATTCAGTTCCTACTTCCTAGTAAAAACGAGAACATAAACTTATCTCAGCCAGAGGTTGAGGACGGTTCAGATGTTGATTGTACGGAGTCTGATGTTATGCGAGATGATGTGAGATGTTAGTAAAAACGACATGGCTATTTTCTCGTAATAATGAGGTCTTATGCCATTAAAACAAATGTTTTCTCCTAATAAGGACATGTATTATATAGTGATGTGTACAAAATATGCCTTTATCAACATTAGAGAATTGTGTCACACTTCCATGTTTGAAAAGCAGAAGCAAGCGCAGCATGATCTTCCGCTGCCTGTATCAGTGGCAGTGCCCATAGCATGAAATTGTTGTCATTTATTGATGTAGCCTACAGTTAATAACAGATAGCCATCATCTAAATCAACTTCACAAACTTTTTGGTGCCATGGACCGCCTCATGATTAGCCTCAGTTCCGTAACTTTAACCTAGTAATGCAGCCACAAATATCATAACTATCTATAGGCCTGTAATTTTATACTTAATGTAAATATATTCAAGAAGTGTATTAAAACAGAAAGACGCTATAGCTTCAGCCTTACTCAAAGGCCTGGAAACAGGACAGTGGGTTCGCTACGCACATCAATCCATTCCCAACGTTCTTGGTTTGCTTCTTATTTATTAAATATACAGGCAATTAGTTGATGAAACATTGATCAAAATTAAAATACAATGTATACCAAACGAAATTCACTTTAAAGAAAGACGTTCTACAAAACAAAACTCAATGAAGTGGTCAAAATCTCTCCAGACATGCGAGTTTGTTGTCACCAATTTGGTGAATACTGATATTTCCCTGGTGCTGTGGGTGCTTTTTAATGGCATATTGTCCTTGACTAAAATTTTGTTCAATTAATACGCCTATGCAAAATCTTAAAAGAATATTTGCTTGAATAAATGAATTTTGTGCTTGTTCAATTTAACACAATTAAAACTGAAATTGTGATAAAATAATTGAATGCTAAAAACTGAGTGGCCAAGTTTTGCTCATTTATTAATAGTATTTATAAATAATTGCGCAGCTCCCCGTCAATGATCTAGCGCCCCCTCAGCACCCGCGCTGCCCGATTATATCTCAATTATAGACAAAACATCAAGTAAATAACTTTACAACAACCCTAAATAATATGCTGACAGAAAATAAAACCAATCCACCCTATAAAGAAATGCTGTTCCACAACTTCATATACACCCGACAACATACTTCCAGCCAGGGTTAATATAGTTAACTAAAGTAAACCATCAATTAAACATTAACTGAAATAAAATGTATAAAAACTTTTTTTCCCAGCTAGTTACCAAGGCAACATTTTCATTTTCTTCAACCTGATGTACTTGATGTTTTGTTGTTGCAAAGTGCTTTGGTTTTTAAGAAAGGATACTACATTCCCAGTTCCCAGAGAGGGAAGCCAAGTTTCACTTTGTTCCCCTGAGTAACTAAAGATTTAAAACAAATGTTATGTAGGTGAGACTGCAGCGGTCTAATGACCGTCTTGTGACAGATTATCATTAATCCCTTTCAGTTGCACATGGGCGCTCACTCTTCCTGTTTGTGGTTACTGTGGACATAGTGAGTCAGACTGGGTGGGGAATCCCAGAATGATCCAGCATTCAGTTTTTCCGCTCTCAAAAGTCACATTCCAGCATTTGTATCAAAGGCTACGAGGTCAGAGAAAGTCAAAAAAAGTTTTAAAACATTTCTGCCTTTTTTACACACGAGTCAGTCTCACGAAAACACATCCAGGTCACGTTTCGGTCAAAATTAAACTTTCAATGAAATGAATATATTTTGCATAAAAACCTTCTCTATTATAATATAGCTAGACTTTACAATTTTATAGACCAGATTTATTGTTACTGGCTTCACATTTGAATGTGGAATATGCTCATCAAAATATTTGGCAAGAAAGACATATCTCAAATTGGAAACATGAACAAGAAAAATATATGTAAGTGTAGACACTTACGTCTGGGATTTCTGCACATTTTGTAGATGCAGCAGCATGGGCAGACACAGCAGACGATGAACATAATGATGAGGGTCACAAGCCCCGCTACCATCACGCCCACAGCGACATACGTATTATCGCTCGTATTACTGCCTCAGGACAGATTATGAAAAAAAGAAAAAATCTTATTAGAAATACACTTTATTGGTTCAGATGTGACTAATGCAGTTAGATTTCCCTGAAAAATGTAAATGCAATAAATCTGTGGCATCTGTTTGTCTGACCAAACAAAAATGGGCATTGTGTTTGGGAAGTCATTTTCAAAACCTTGTTTGGTGACTCTAATGGCACAGAAAGAGTTGTAAATGTGCTGTGCTGATGTCAGTGTAAAACTATGAAAGACATTATTTTTCATTAGACAAATAAAACTGCTCACAAAAAACAGTCGTCTTGCTCATCCTCGGATAACTTCTGCAGTACACTGGAGCAGCAGTATCTGGCTTCACACGTCCCACAGCAGAATGACAGAAAACCGCAACTAATGGACGGCTTATACACACCACTGCTGGTGAAGTAGGACTTGCAGTCATCATCAGCTAAACAAAGCAAAAAAGATGAGAGATATAAGACGTTAGCCATTCTTGCTCATTATTTAAGGAATAGTTGAAAACCTCCCACAAAAGAAAACCTTGATTTCTTATACTCAACCTCAGGTCACCTGAACGCTACGGCAGAAGCAACAGAAGCTATTGTGTGCCTTCAGAAGACGTGGAATATGACTATTTGTGTTCTGGTTTTTTTACAGTTTGACAGTGTAAAAAAATAAAAAAATAAAAGGATGTCCCGAGTCGATCTCAAGGATCGCTATCGGGGCCGATTAAGCAATTTTTTTACTGATCAGGTGTCGTGAAGGTGGTGGTATGCACCTTCAAGTGGGTTTGCCAACCACCACCAAAAGGAAAAGAAGAAGCTCAAATGTGCACGTGAGAAACAATGAGGTCTGTTCAAGCGTATGTCACACACACACAATGCACACTTTTGTAACGAATCATTCGAAAGTAATTTATTTTGTTTATTTTTATCTGGAGTATAAAAATATCAGTAGTCCCATATTCATAATTGTGACCACACAGTTTGGTTATGTCTACATCTACCAATGTCTTTATATAGTGTGTGTGTGTGTGTATATATATGTATATATGTATATATACATATGTATGGTTTTTTTACCATAAATGTTTGTCTTGTTCTGCGATGCGCCACGTACTACGTAATCACACTGGAAAGGCGTAGGACCGATCAAGTGTTTACAAAGCAAACATGCAAAGTCTAAGTCAAACGCCCTTCACAAAAAACAAACAAAAAAAAGATAAAAAAACGATTTCGGACAATTTTGAAGTTGGAGGAGAAAATGAGATGGAGTTTTTCGCCCTACTGTGGTACTTCCGCTTATATCACGCATGACCTTTCCAATGTGATTACATAATATGTGGCGCAGCGCGAGAAAATTTGTGGTCTCATTTTTTAGAAAACGACGATCGTTTTCGCTAGATAAGACCCTTGTTCCTCAGCTGGGATCATGTCGAGCCCTTTGAAGCTGCACTGAAACTGGAATTTGGACCTTCAACCCTTTCTACCCCATTGAAGTCCACTATATAGAGAAAAATCCTGGAATGTTTTGCTTAAAAACCTTCATTTTCTTTTCGACTGAAGAAAGAAAGACATGAACATCTTGGATGATGTGGTGGCTAGCAAATGATCAGGAAATTTTAATTCTGAAGTGAACTACTTTTTAAATGTACTTTATGTGAGCACCAAGCACTAGTAAAATACAAGTATCGGATCGGGACTCAGTATCGGCAGATACTCAATATTTAATGACATGGGGGGGCGCAAAAAAACCTTGATCAGGACCTCCCTAAATAACTACCAATTTTTCCTTGTATGTAAAAGAGCAACACAGACATTCTGCCTAACATCTCCTTTAGTGTTTCATGGAAGAAAATAAAAAAAAGGGGGAGGGGGAGAATCGCACGTTACACATAAAAAGATACATGATTAATTTGACATATATAATTCATATAATTGAAGTTTTAAAAACACGTACGTTTTAACACGTAACGCAAATGCATATCATGTCGCTTGTTTGTTTGTCGGGGCTGATCCAGCTGTATACTTGACGGATATCGGTTTACCCGGACAAACCGTCGACAAAAACAAGTTTAAACGTTAAGAGGCCGTTTCGTTAGGTATTTTATACACTCACCGAATGTCGCCGTGAATATTCCCGCAAACAGGAGCAGAAGAACCGGGACGGTGGACGCCATTCCCCTTCAATAACGCGTTTAGTGCGGATGTTGTAATTTGAGAAGACGCCTACAGCCCTCGTCTGAAATCCTGCCTTGGGTAAAGGGAAGGTAAAAAGACTAGTCAAGCTTAACTTTCAGGTTTAACTTTAAACCACGAGACTGCTTACATCTAGACCATACAGGCGGGGTAAAAGATTAACGTTTTCATGTGGAAAACCATAAACAGCACAGCACAAACTGACGATGTTGGACCAACAACAATGGGAATCAAGGACTGAATAATGGACCGGAATTGTGTCACAACGTGCATCCCTTAATCCATGAAATGCCCCTCCCAGCGGGATCCTTTTTGTATGAAATGAAAACGAAACGAAGCCACTGATAGTTTAGGACTAGTTCTGGTCATATGGGCAACCAGCAAGAAACCAGCCACCCTTTTTATTTTTTTATTGTATATTTCAGGACACACTATTATTGTACCCTGACACTCACAAATTGTCAGTTACTGGTTCCAAATTACATGACAAATAAAATGAATAGTAACATAATCCATTACATTGCATATTTTAGGTTATATTTTATATTACTTGTTTTGACCTCATTTATCACATTGAATTGAATGGAATAGGATAATATTGTACCATGTTGATATAAAAATGCAAAATGTTATCAACTATACAAGTGCATTAAACATTCAATTACGCCAGGGTTTCCCAGACTGGGGCTTGTGAAGGAACAGCAGGGGGTTTGTGAGTTTAATGAAAAGCTAATAATTGAATAAATTATAATAAAATGTTAAAAAGACATATACATGGTTAATTCAAATAACAATTATTGTGACTGATTTGATTCAATGTGCAATGTCGAGAAAACGCATCTTAAAAGTGAAATAATTTTTGTAAATCTGGTAATCAAATGCTGTGTGGCCTTGTCAGTAATAATCATAAAAATGAAAAGAAATAAACATTTGAAATATATATCAGTCTGTGTGTAATGATTGAATATAATATACAAGTTTCACTTTTTGAATGGAATTAGTGAAATAAACCAACTCTTGATGATATTCTAATGATATGACCAGCACCTGTATATAAGCAATATGCTTTCTTTAAAAAGGCCATTGTACAATATGTAATCATGTAACTGGATCATGTAACATCTTTTCTTCTCAACCTTGCTGAAACATGAGAATTACATTGTCTCATGATCATGCCTTCATTGCTAAATTTCCTTAGTGTTGCATCCTTATCAAGACATTTCATAATTTTGGACTTTTCAAGGTCAGTTAAATCTTTGGCCATTTTACGTGTAGAATAAACTGCCTAATAATAAAGGCGTTTTTCACTGCGAATCACAAAACAAATAGGCCTATATGATCAGAATAAGAACTATGCCAACTATTGTGCACTCACTGTACAGAATATGCATTTTTACAGACTTGCACATTTTGTGGTAATCTTGCCACAGCAATGGTTTTTGATCGGTTGGTCGCAGTTCGCGAATGCGTGCACAGGGGCGGGTTCATGAACTCTTTCAATCTCATTTCTTTTTTCAATTAACCTATTCACAAATAGTATCGCTGTGAAAGTAGACGAGAGGCGAATGCACTCAGTGGAGGAGTGAAAGTGCAGTCAAGACAGACATTCTCACTTCATAGTGAATCAGCCACCTATGAGACCAAAGGCTGCTATCGCACGAATCATGCCTGCTAATACAGGACAATACAGAACTTCTGTTCCTTATATATGAACAATTTTCCTCACTGATGATTGAAGAAGCCCGGCATATGTCACCAGAGATGTGTTGTTTTCATGAGAAAGTCCAGTTTTTTAATAAACACTGTAAAAAGATTGTTCAACTTAACTTTTTAAAGTTATCTTTTTGCTTTGACTCAGTTAAGTTGTATGTACTTAGAATATTAATTTCTTTCAACTTGAAATTTACATTACTTATTTAGTAGTAAACTTAGAGAAAGTTTAGTTGAAATATTATAAACTTACTTTTTCAAGTTGTCTGTACTAAAAGATTCAAGATTCAAGAGTTTTATTTGTCACATACACAGTTATATACAGAATATACAACTGGCAGTGAAATGTAAACAGGTCAATGTAAGCTTATTTTTTAAGCAGACACACTATCAGTTTAAATATAGACTTCTCTTTAACACTCTCAAACAGGAAGGATGTGTTAAAAACAACACTGAGTGTGGGAGCTCCACAGGGCTGTGTTCTGAGTCCCCTGCTCTACTCTCTCTACACGCATGACTGTTTGTCCACACACAGCTCCACCTCTATCATCAAATTTCCAACAACAATGAGACGGCATACTTGGACGAGGTGGAGCATCTAACATCATGGGGCCAGGACAACTGTCTCTCTCTGAATGTTGGCAAGACCAAAGAACTGATTGTGGACTTCAGGAAGAGACAGCAACGGACATACTCCCCGCTCATGATCAGCGGGTCACCAGTAGAGAGAGTGAGCAGCTTCAAGTACCTGAGTGTAAACATCTCCGAGGACCTGACCTGGACTGCTCACATTCAGACACAGGTGAAAAAAGCCAGGCAAAGACTGTACCACCTGCGCCAGCTGAGGAAATTCAGGGTTTCACCAGCTATCCTGAAAACTTTCTATTTAGGGGCGATAGAAAGTGTATTAACTCAGTGCATCACAGCGTGGTATGGGAACAGCACCAGTCATGACCGCAAAGCCCTGCAAAGAGTCGTGCGCTTATCCGAGCGTATCTCAGGGTCAGCTCTCCCGTCTCTGCAGGACGTCTACACCAAACGCTGCAAAGGTAGAGCTACTAAGATCATCAAGGACTCTAATCACCCTGCAAACCCTCATTTCACGCTTCTGCCATCTGGTAAGCGCTTCCGAAGCTCCTGAACTCAGTCACTTAACATCACGTAACTTCACTTCAGGATAAACATCGATACACTGACATTGCACTGCACTTTCTGTTCTCGTTGTTACTGTGTAACAACCTGTTATAAACCTGTTTGCACATTATACTTATTATATATTTATATATATATATACACACACACACATATATATATATATATATATATATATATATATATATATATATATATATATATATATATACACATATTTATAAGTCTACAGTTTACTCACTGCACAGTTTATTTCACTTATTTTATTCCACTTCTTTATTTATTTTTTTATTTTTTCTACTTGACTTGATTTATTTATAATTCTACAGATATATATATATATATATATATATATATATATATATATATATATATATATATATATATATATATATATAGTACTTTTTTTATCCTATTTCTATTATAATTTCCTCCTTGTGTTTTTAACTGTGAATTTGCACTGTCCATGTAGCGGACCTGTTTACATTTCACTGCCGGTTGTATATTCTGTATATAACTGTGTATGTGACAAATAAAACTCTTGAATCTCTTGAACCTGTGTTATGTCTTAACACACCTGTGTGTGTAGTTAAGGACAACACATTTTGTGTTAGTTTTAACTCATCCAGTGTGTTATTCCTCTTAACACAGACAGAATGTTAAAATATTTAACACAGGTGTGTCATAAATCACACTGGTTTGTGTCAGATGTGCTGACACAAACAAAATGAATGCAATGCAAAGCATTTTTTATTATTATTTTATTTTATTTTTTTAAATATATGTATTTATTAATACTTAACTGGTACATGAAGTCAATATTCACGTCATTTGAATTTCATAGACATTTTAAACATATTTATATCTTATATATAAACTGAAAATCGTAAGTAAGCACGAGAAAAAAGTAAGCACGAGAGGTCGCTGTGTAAATGCACCGTCCTTGACCGTCTAAAAATTACAAACAACAACAACAAAAAATCCTTTTTTATAGTTTCTAATAGCAAATAAATCCACATACATTACATATGAGCATTCAAGTCGTTCACCGATGAAAAGGAGGGATAAATTGGAGAAACTGAAAGTCCCGTCAGATATCACTGCACCGCCTCTCCTGTAGTGAAAATACTAGTAAGCAGGAGAGGACGCTAACTGCATGTGTAGCTAATGCACCTTGACTGTCTAAAAATTTCATAAACAACAAAAATAAACTTTTTTATAGTTTCTAATAACAAATAAATCCAAATACGTTACCTGACATGAGCATTCAAGTCGTCCACCTTTAAAAAAGAGGCACTAATTTGCTTATTAACTTGCTGTGTGAGGTAGGCAGCATTGCGATTGGATGACAAATAATTAACACATTATGTGTTGGATACAGTGTTGTTGTTTTTTTCCTTTTTTATGTTTTTTATACACACATTAAACATAAAATGTAAAAAATATATACAGAACTTACAATACATTAAATTACTCAAAATGTGATAAAACAGCCCCAAAACAAAAATGTGTAAAAACATTAACACATCCTTTTTGAGACACATAATCACATTTCTATAATTCACATAAGGATTGTTAGGCTAAATAAATGAGCTCAACCGGAAACAGGAGCACTTCACATCTGATAGACTTGTTACACTGTAAGAAGAATGGTATCTATAATATTTGTCTCTGTTTATCGCGTAGTTACCGTAGTAAGCCGTGTGGTCCACACAAACAAAGGACACAGCACAAACCTCTTCTTCAGAATCTGTGTGCTTTATTATAAATGAAGACTTTAAAATGTAGCCTACAACCTTGAAGTAAACTGAACTTAACTTTACTAGTTATATTGCACAAAATGAATTAATTAATGTTAGAAGGTGGTAGACAATACAGTGCAACTTGCTGACATTAATCAATTTCATAACAAATGGTGCTTGAATAATCATCTCAGTCGCCATCGGAGTACTTCTGTGAAGAGCAACATCACTGCTCCACTACAGCGGCTGGGAGCTGTTAAGAAAAAAATAAAGAGAACAAAATATCATAAACGTCTGAAATAGGCCATTACTATGGCAGGACCAGGGCCAGCCGCAACATAAATCAATGTGCGTTCACTCACAAAGATACACTCACCTAAAGGATTATTAGGAACACCATACTAATACTGTGTTTGACCCCCTTTCGCCTTCAGAACTGCCTTAATTCTACGTGGCATTGATTCAACAAGGTGCTGAAAGCATTCTTTAGAAATGTTGGCCCATATTGATAGGATAGCATCTTGCAGTTGATGGAGATTTGCGCAAGGTTGTGCGTGTTGTGGCTTCACAAATGCTTTGCTGCATACCTCGATTGTAATGAGTGGTTATTTCAGTCAAAGTTGCTCTTCTATCAGCTTGAATCAGTCGGCCCATTCTCCTCTGACCTCTAGCATCAACAAGGCATTTTCGCCCACAGGACTGCCGCATACTGGATGTTTTTCCCTTTTCACACCATTCTTTGTAAACCCTAGAAATGGTTGTGCGTGAAAATCCCAGTAACTGAGCAGATTGTGAAATACTCAGACCGGCTGTCTGGCACCAACAACCATGCCACACTCAAAATTGCTTAAATCGCCTTTCTTTCCCATTCTGACATTCAGTTTGGAGTTCAGGAGATTGTCTTGACCAGCCCCACACCCCTAAATGCATTGAAGCAACTGCCATGTGATTGGTTGATTAGATAATTGCATTAATGAGAAATTGAACAGGTGTTCCTAATAATCCTTTAGGTGAATGTACATGTTCAACAAAATTAGATTTATTAACAAAAAAAATAGTGAAAACCAGAAACAAATGAATTAAATTCACGAGTGGACAAGGCCAACATAACAAACAAACAGAAATTACTAATTTAGTACCCTCTAAATTCCCTAAAAGAACGAAAAAGCATTAAAAGAAAAATACAACACAACTTCCCTAATTCCCTCAACCCAAAACAAAGATGCAAAAGAAATGGCATCACACAAGCAAGTTTTGCAAAGTGCACAAAATCAAAGCAGAAACCAAGACAGAGCAAAACAAATGGCACACATTTGGCCTCGATAGAGTATTTTGGGTGGTTCTTTCACTGGAACCAAGACTAGACCAATCAGGATCTCTGCTGGCTTGAGTGCAGGCCACGCCTCCTCCTGCAACAAACACACTCAGGAACACAACAAACACACACTTCTAAAAGACATAAGATGTAACAACAGAAAGGCGCATGAGATATTTTACTTTATAAAGTGTTAAATATGGATATTTTTCTTACACAAACCCATCGATTAAGCTTCCAGAAGGTCTTTATTAACCCCTGAAGGCATGTGGAGTACGTTTATGATGGATGGATGCACTTTTTTGAGCTTCAAACTCAATGGACCCCATCACTGCCATAATAAAGCTTGGAAGCGTCAGGATATTTATTAATATAACTCTGATTGTGTTCATCGAAAGAAGAAAGTCATATACACCTAGGATGGCTTGAGGGTGAGTAAATGAAAATTTAGCCCATGATTTAAAGTCAACTAATCCTTTAAAATAAAGTGCAACCAAAAACGCTTTAGGTCTCCATAAACTTATACCTCGGAGTATGTCAATACCATGGTAAATGAATAATATTCGGTACCAAGCTGTATCAAAATAGCATAAGACTAAAACATGACTTCAGGGATCATATTCAAAAAATATATTCAGCATCATATTCAAAACAGTGAAAAGAGTCTTTCTCTACTAATCTGTAAAGATAAGGGTAAAAAGCATATACACCGAATTTAAAAATATTGAAATGCATAAAATGAGTAAAGTATATCAAATACTCTTTTACAATTAGATGAATAATAAACACCACAAGCACTAGAGATGGTTTCTTTTTATTTCGCCAGTAGGGGGTCCCAAAACATTCAAGTGCTGTAACTTCACCAAACACTGCATAAATAAGTCCAAAATCTTTAGGTGTATTTTTCTCCAGCAGGTTTGCTGTCAGTTGTAAACTTTATTGAGTTTGACATTTTTTGGTGTTCTCCTGTAGACCCTTCTTTAAATTCCCTTATTTTCCAACTGTTTTTATTCATTTTTTTATTAAAAAGACAGTCAAATATTTATCCTAAGTACCAAGCTTTTCATATTCCTCACACATACAGACATTAAATATAAAACAGCAGTTAAACATTTACAAAATCTATAACAGTTAAAAAAAAAAAAAAGGCTACATCTCAAAAACAATGTAACCCGATACAATATAATCTGCAAAGCAACTGTGAAAGACTGCACAAAACATGCTAACATTCCTAACAAAGGTTGCTTTAATAAAATACCTGACGACACAAGCTCACTTTTCAACTGCTCAGTACAGCAAGTCAGTGACACATGACAGAATTATGGCAATTCTGCATCACTCATTGTTGCCGCATTTTAGACCCTCAAAGGAAAGAACTCAAAATGGAAGACTTGTTGACTCTTTCTTTAAATAATGACAGATCCTGCTAGTTGTGTCTGTGAGCGCGTTGTGCTGTTAACAAAAGCTAATACAACAGCAAAATGAACAAAACTAAACTACAACGTAAAAATTACCACATTCAAATATCAATATATCAGATTATATCAAACATATGCAATATATTAAACAGTTCAATATTAATATAATACTAGAATCATTAATACTGAAAGTGGAAAAAATGTGTAGAACTATTTTCACTCGTGAATCACAAGTAAAACTTTCCAATTAATTACAAAGAAATGTCAAATTAAATTAAAAAGTAGAAAAGTAGAAAGACTGAAATAGTATTTTCTTGTAACACTTACTCCAATAATCTTTTTTTTTATAATGTGTCGCAGTGAAAACTAAACTGGACAGACTGAAAATAAAACAGGAATAGCTATGACTATAACACATCCACTAGTCTTGTATAATGCACTGAATTCGGGACATTCTTACAGTCGTGCGTAAGTGCGTCAATCTCCACAGTCCAACGGTGAGTGATGTGACAGACACCTGTGGTTTAGTAACCGGTGTTCGGTGGCTGCATGTAGGCGGGGTTATAGGCCGGCTGCTTGAATGTCTCTGGGGGCAGATGATCGGTACCGGGCTGGGCAGGCGGCTGCATGGGGTACATGGCCTGACTGGGATATCCAGGGCTCGCTGAAAATAGAAAAAGACAAATTAATTAATTTCAAGGAAAATATCAGTACATGGTCTCACTCTGTCCAGTACTAGGTAACTTGTCGGTTACTTGACAAAACAATACTTACTTGAGTATTCGTGGTTTATGTTACCGTTTAAAAAAGACAAAGTTTATTAACTGTCAGACTGAAGTTTGCAATAATTTATTCCAACATACATTAAATACTGAAGAACAGTAAAAATGTAATGAATACTTAGTATGGTGCATATATTTAGCAGAATCCTCCTCTCTAGAGATAATTTTTCTTGCAGTCTAACGAGACACTGAATGTTTTTGGTCACTGAATGGCTTTTCTAAAGTGAATGTAACATTACATGACATTCTGTTACAAACTGATGTCTTTCCATGGTTGAAACACTGATTAAGCGATTACATGAGACCCGATACAGATTTCATTAAGGTGTACTGTATCTTTTAACACACCTTCATATGTTTATTCATGTTTATTTTGTGCTGTAACTAATAGTAAAGAGGAAGAGATGATCTGTTCACGTGCTTTTCGAACTGCCGCTTCGCTTGATCAAGGCACTACAGTGATCTGTCACGCCACATTAAAGAGCGCCATAACTGAATTTTTTGTTTGAATTTCATAATAAAATTGACAAAATTTGAACTCTGATGCTCCATCTGAAATCAAATACTTCCCTATATAGGATGCGAAGTCAACAGTACGTCAAAATAGTAATATGTCCGAACACAGTATTTGAAAAAGAGTAGGTGAAACGTCTCCGGGTGATTCGAGATTTCCCCCTCAAAACGGCCCTGCTCACGAGGTAATACTTTTTCAAAGTTCAGGAACTTTCGGGGGTGGGATTTGGGCGGTCAACATGGTTGTATTTCAACCTAAAAGTCTGTTGCGGTGCGTGCAGTAAGAGTTGTTAGCTATTCGAATCAACAATGTTTAAAAAAATATGACCAATGGACCGACGATGAGGTTCAGGCTTCCAGCGGGATAGTCGCACACAGTCCTACCTCACCGGACTAATCTTCATGGTACTTTAGACCACAATGGAAACGTAGACAGCAGCAGGTCTGGGAGAAAAAGAATTCCAGGGAAAAAAGTTCCTGGGATAAATTGTTTCGGGTAATTTTTGTGGAAACGGGGCTTATATGGAACAAAATAAGTTTTGCACCCCTGCACTAGTACTAGGTCTTCTTACCGGCCACGTGATATGGGGGTGGGGGTCCTGGTGTGTATAGCTGTCCCATATATGGTCCCGTCTGCATAGGCTGACCACTGTAGCCTGGTTGAGTCGGCACAGGCTGGTATGCTGGATACTGAGCTCCCTGCATGACAGGCATGACAGGCTGCTGCTGATTGTATTGTGTATTCATGACTGTAGTTACATGCGTTCCTACCACAGCTGTGGGAAAAACAAGACAAATAAAAATTATAATTCTTATCATTTTACTACCAGCCTAAATAATGTAACATTATCCATTCTTTTAACACTAAAACACTTACGTCTGGGTTTTTGGCACATTTTACAGATACAGCAGCAGCAGATGATGAGCACAACGCAGATGATCACAATCCCCACCACTATTCCTGAAATACCGCCGGCGACACCAATGTTTTTGCTGCTGGGTCTGTAATGAAAATATACATTTTAAGCAACAAGAATTATAAACACTCTTTACCATGTTCTATATTTAATATATAAAATCATATTTATATATTCTAATTTTATTGTTTAAATGTTATGTATTTATTATTTATTTTCCTATGTATCTGCAGTTAGTTTGGAGTCTGGACATTCAAATTCACTTCTGCACTTTTTTTGGCATCTATTGAACCTTTACATTCATGGAAAATTTTCATGGCCAGTCAATTCATCGACTGGCCACTAAGGACAGGCTCTCATTGGCCCCTACCTGGGGTAAGAAGAACCCCTTTATTGTCACCACAACTCAGTACATTGAATAAATTCCTCTTTGCATGTGTTGTGGTTTTCTACAATTGAAAGATAAGAGAAATAAGTACAAAATAACAATGATAAATAACAGTAATCCCAATAAATAAGAACAGTAATCTCCACAAGGGATATATAATATATACATATTAAATAGACCATATGATAAATAAATGGCACAGATTATGTCTTTGATACATGACAGTGATATATGTGAGGAAACTGGTATGTAAATATACACACGAACGTCTTTACAAGTTAGTTTGCATTTGTCACTCGCATACATTAACTTCTACACACTCAAGGCAATTAAATGGTCCATAAACAAAGTAGAAAACAACATATAGACTGCTGCTTACTTTGCAAAAAATAAATCGCTACAGTACAGCTCGCATCCCTTTGCATTACTGATCGATCTGACTCAACTTAGTGCACGTTCTGTCCTGAGCACTGATTGGCTCGCTGGACAGATGCTGCGACAAATGATGCGATTTTGGCCTATAGAAAAGGAAAACTAATACACATGAATATAACCTTAATGGTGGCCTTTTTTACAATTATTGTTTATTGTGATTATAGAATTTTGGTCATATCGCCCACCCCTATTAAGATAAGCATCTGTTAAAGAAATGTTATGATAAACTTTCAATATTTCAGTAATATGTCAAGCTTGGAACTGATAATAGCCTGATGTGGCCAACTTTTATTTTGATTTAAAGTTGTTGGTGTTATTTTCACTAACATTACTATTTTCATAACCACAACATGATAAAAAAGCTTTTTTTTATACTTTTTCACACACAAGACATTCTGTAATATTCTGGTTTGAAATTAACACCAACCTGTGAAATGCGAGTTGTTGTTTTTTTTGCTTTGTGTGTGTCTCGTGTTTTTGCCTCTGATTAATGTAAAATACTAAATCAACCATTTTATTCAATTTATTTAGCTGAATAATCAAATAACAGATGACAAAAAGCAGAATGCTAGTAAAAGAGATTCATCTGAAAGGTAAAATTATTCTATCACTTATATACAGGCATATGAGTATATACATATTTAATTGCCATTCAAGGAAAGAAGCATTTGACTATCTTGATCTATCTTAGTCATTGAATCATTGATTCAATTGATTCGCTTCAAAAAGCTGATTCATTCAGTATGAAAACACAGCTGCGTTTTGCTCAGATACAGTGCTGTGTCTTTGTTTTGAACTAATTTTTGGTAGCGAAATAGAGCAAAAACAGGCAATATGGAAGTCTAAACTGGAAGTCACTTAATATTAACTTCTTGTTTTGTAAACTTGCATTAAAATCAATATCACATTTGAAAAACTGCAATCTTTGTGTGATATCTTATTAACTATATTATATGATATAACTATAGAGTAATGCTGCGTTCCAGGCAGGTTTTTGAGCCCGTAAGTTACGACTCACCACGACTCACGACTTTGTAGCGTTCCAGGCAAAGTCACGACAAACTGCCTAAGCGCAAGGAATTGTGGTAACGTTAGCTAGATGTAAACAAAGCATAGCAGACCGTACGCTATGCTCATTTACAATCATTTCTATTGCCAAATGTGGAGGAGAAAAAAATGAAAAACATTATGTTATTTGTATATCCTTAGGGGCTGCCATTGATGTTTCGCGGGCTATGTGGTGTCAGAGCGCGTAACTGGGAGTACATCGATCTAGTACAAGGTCACGGGTCTGACTGCCGTTCCAGTGCACTTTCACGTGTAGAAGGTTGGAAAAACACGGGTTACAGGTTGCCTGGAACGCGGCATTAATCACACAGTGAAAGCGTGTACTCTAATGTGAGTATGAGGGATATACTCGATAATGTCAGTTTGCACATCGTTAAAACAACAATTATGTTATTATTACAGACGATATATATCGCACACCCCTAAGTCATTAATACAATAAGAACAAAGAAACTAATTACAAATTAAACAGACAAACACATTTAACTGAACAAAAATACATTAAATAAAGAGTGTTTTATTTTTCAGGAAGAAAAATATTAGCTAGTATTAGCCTACAACAAAATCACCTGCAAAATAACACTGCATTTTCTTACTGTATACATAAATATTGATTAAGCCTCATTAAAGCTACTTGCCTTATTTAGTCAAGATTAGTGAATGATTTTCCTTTGTCTTTTGTTGTTTGATTATCAGCAAGTTTATTACGATGCTGTCACTTTAAGACCGAATGTTGTGTTTTCTTTCTTAACTGTCTACACTCGCCTAAAGGATTATTAGGAACACCTGTTCAATTTCTCATTAATGCAATTATCTAATCAACCAATCACATGGCAGTTGCTTCAATGCATTTAGGGGTGTGGTCCTGGTCAAGACAATCTCCTGAACTCTAAACTGAATGTCAGAATGGGAAAGAAAGGTGATTTAAGCAATTTTGAGCGTGGCATGGTTGTTGGTGCCAGACGGGCCGGTCTGAGTATTTCACAATCTGCTCAGTTACTGGGATTTTCACGCACAACCATTTCTAGGGTTTACAAAGAATGGTGTGAAAAGGGAAAAACATCCAGTATGAGGCAGTCCTGTGGCTAAAAAATGCCTTGTTGATGCTAGAGGTCAGAGGAGAATGGGCCGACTGATTCAAGCTGATAGAAGAGCAACTTTGACTGAAATAACCACTCGTTACAACCGAGGTATGCAGCAAAGCATTTGTGAAGCCACAACACGCACAACAGTCACAGTCACCACAGTCACCAGATCTCAACCCAATAGAGCATCTTTGGGATGTGGTGGAACGAGAGCTTCGTGCCCTGGATGTGCATCCCACAAATCTCCATCAACTGCAAGATGCTATCCTATCAATATGGGCCAACATTTCTAAAGAATGCTTTCAGCACCTTGTTGAATCAATGCCACGTAGAATTAAGGCAGTTCTGAAGGCGAAAGGGGGTCAAACACAGTATTAGTGTGGTGTTCCTAATAATCCTTTAGGTGAGTGTATGTTCACTTAAGACAAAACCGACGCTTCTTTTGCGGCTTAATGTGCTTTTAACAACACGGTTTAATATCAAGCTCATCCTCAGGTTTAGCAGCAGTAGACTGCATTTTACCACACTCACTTATTTCGATATGTGACAAGTCCAGGCTTTTAGGGAGGAACAAAAGCGCACCGCTGTGAAGGAAAGGAAGGACGGAATGCGGCAGCAGAACACAAATAATTGTTTTACCTTGATTAACTTGTTTCCATAGTTGTTGAAAACCATAACTGAAATTGAAAAATACTAAAAATACTAAATAATAACCCCATTAATTTTGATAATTATTCAATTTAAAGGATTAGTTCACTTTAAAATGAAAATATCCTGATAATTTACTCACCCCCACGACTTCGGTGTTGTTATTCTGTTATTCTTCACGTATGACGTCATCACGTCAGAAAGGTAGCAGTCGTGACGTACGTGGAAGTACCGACCCAGTGTTAAAACAAACGTGCAAAGAATAAATCAAACAGCCTTTACAAAAATGAAGGTAAAACAACGATGTCGGGCGATTTTGAAATTGGAGGAGAACATTAGCATATGCATAAACGCATAAAAGTGTCAAGCATAACACTGAAGTCAAGCATTCGTGGTTAAAGTGAATATATTTAAATCTTTTCTTGAAAATTGACTGATTGTTTCACTAGATAAGACCCTATTTTTCGACTGGGATCGTGCAGAGCCTCTGAAGCCCTTCAAAGCGCTTTGAAACTGCATTGATTTGGTTGCCGTTGAAATACATTATATGGGGAAAAATCCTGGAATGTTTTCCCCAAAAAACGTAAAGGTGTCATGAACTGGCTTTTTAAAAAAAAATTATACTGTTGTCTGAGGTCAATTTATGACGTTCACATCATAATGAATAAGAAATAGGCTATTTTCTACCCTGGTTTTGAGCCTCTCTCCTAGAATGCTCGGTTTTAATGGGCAACCGTTTCGCCCAGCTCACAAAACGTCTTTATCAAACAAACACAATGATTTCTCTCTCATCCACCTGCAATTAATTGGAATGTTATTTATTTATTACTTGGCCAGCCCAATTGATGGATATGACCACGAACCGTGCATCAACTAACACACACACACACACACACACACAAACACAAGCCTCACTGCAGAGTCAGACAAATCAAAGCATGATCAAAATTTCGTTCGGACGTTGGGCTTTGCGAGCCCTGGGCCATAGGCTACATGTCCAAGTCTGATCAGTGATCACGAATCGTAGCACAACACCTCAAATAAAGGATTTTCCAGGACTGTGACTGTTATGTTCAGTTAGACACATACACATAAGCTAATCAATAGATATCAAATGATCTGTAACAATGCAATACTATCACATATAAAAAACATTTTTTTACTCGCACAAGTGTGTTGCTTCATTCATTCATGTAATCTCATCCTGTCTGCAAATCCAGTTCCTTGTTTACAAACAAATCCATATTGAAATGAAGGAACAAACGCGCAATGTCTTCCCCATGTGTGCTGGATATTCATTAAAAATAATGTTCATCCATGCATTCATAATATTGGAATTGTGAATGAAATGTGGCATGTTTATGGCTTGGAAGTTCGATCCGGTTTAGCTCTATGTTATTTATCATGTTAGGCACGAGTCGGTGGGCGGGGCTACAGAATCAGGCGTTCTTCTTCTTCTGTTGAGGCGGTGTTTCACCACACTCTGACGTCACAGCCTGGCACATTCTGAGATCTCTCGTTTGCTGGGCCTGGTGTCAATAAAAGCTCTGAAACTTAAGTATATTTTTGTATTGCCAAAAGCTCAAGGGAAAGTTGATTTCTCAATTCATTTCTCAATTAAATTTCTTTTCGACTGAAGAAAAAAAGACATGGACATCTTGGATGAGATGGGGGTGAGTAAATGATCAGGAAATGTTCATTTTGAAGTGAACTAATCCTTTAAAAGATAACGCTAGTAACTTGGTGCCTTCTGTGAGGGTGGGGAGGGGGTTTCCTACCACAACCTCTGTAGGAAACGATGGGTGGAGCGACAGAGGGGAAGACAAAACCTCAAGTAACACTTTGCAAACAAACACACATTCAATTTGATAATAAGGTTTCAGATTTAAAATGAACCTCTACAATTAGACTGTAGATTTGATAATAAGGTTTCAGGCTTGAGATTAACCACAACAATTAGATTAAGATAATGAAAAAGAAGAAGATATAACACAACTTACCACACAGTTCAGAATAAACTATGGACTTTTACAGTTGCAGATTATGAGGATTAAAGCAATAACTGACCCCAAAATGAAAATTATGTTCTTTTAAAAACGCTTACATTAGCTCTCGAAAATGTCTCCACTTTTGTGTACAGGCGAAAGATAACCATACGAGTTTGGAACCACATGAGGGTGTGTAAAAAGGACTAAAAGACATTTGTAATAGACAGAAACAACTCGAAATGACTTACATATTGCACAAGTCTTGCTTATGCTTGGTTAACTTCAAATAGTCACTGGAGCAGCAGTATCTGTTTTCGCAGGTCCCACAGCAGTGCTGCCATAAACCACAGCTTATCGAGGGCTTGTACACGTAACTGCTGGTGTAGTAGCTTTCACAGTCTTCACCATAACCTTAAAGAACAGAGGAAATGTGACACATTTTATAAAAAAAAACAAGCCGATATTCTAAAGTATCTGTTTAATTTTTATTTTGTACGTGACGCCAAAAACAAGTTTCAAGTGTTTCTATGGGTTTTTTAACAGGCCGTCTAACTTACCGACTGTGACCGTGAATAAACCTGCAGACAGGAGCAGAAGAACAGCAACGGTGGAGGCCATGGCTCTACTCTTCCTCCTGAAGAAGAAGTCTACAGCAATGTACCAGATCTCGTGAAGGCTCGTGAATATTAATTAAGTAGGTGGGCATATATTTCTTCCTGTATTTGATCAAACTGCACGGTGAAGTGAAACCGAAAGAAGATGAAAAAAAAATCTGAAAATCAAAAAAACGAATTTCCATGAATCTTTTTGTTGTTCACCTTTAAGAACAAAAATGTTATATGTAGGAGCCTTATGTCGATCCAGTGCCTGATATGTTTGATACAGAATGTTCAAAAGGCATCTTTAAGAGGGTGTAAAATATATTTTTCTCACACGTGGATATGTTTGGATACTTTTGAAAATAAATCAGTTTAGTTTAAGATGCATGCAATTTATTAACCAATAAACAAAAGGACACTGTAAATTAATAATGGGTCTCATTTAGGCTACTAGTAATTGGATTATTTCGCATTTCCTCTCACGAAAAATCTCCTACTTTATAACACGTTCGTACGCACATGAATTTGTTCTTAATTTCGTTCTAATGTTAAGAGAATTTGGAGTATTCTAAATAACCGGGCGCTTGCACGAGGTTAGTCATTTGCATAAAACACGCCCAAAGCATCTCCATATAAATGCTTTCTGCACACCCTTTCCCGTACAGCCTTGCGTCACTCTCTCTCTCATCAAACATGTGCCGCTCTCGCCGTATCCTCGAGGCTGTTTCATCTTAGGTTAAAATAAATAGAAACAATCACCCAGCCAGCATTGCCATGTGGGCCCCATCTGGGTTGTTGATGGGCTCTCACTTGGGCCCTACATGGGCAACATGTAGGGTGTTACATCTACATGGGTGTTAGCCCATAGGGGCACATGATGGGTCCATAGTGAGCTCTAAGTGGGGCCCATTTGTGTGTTCATTATATACTATCAAAACATTAACAAGAACACTCTCTTAAAAAGCATGCATGATTATGATCGGGGCCAATGTGGGCCACATATAGAACCCTTATGGGGCCCAACTGGGTGAAAACACTGGACCCATAAATGGGTTTTTTGTGGGACCCCAGTGGGTGAGAACTGGGCCCCATTTATATTTCTTTTTATTCCTGTAAGTGAAATTAATGTGCTGATTTGCAAAATAAACAATCTATTTCTACTGTGAAGAAAATTACTTTGAACTCAGAATTTGTAAATCACCTTTTTATTAATCATAAGAAAAAGAAAAAGAAAAAACAGGACATGAGCATTGAAAATTCTTCAGTCCATCACTTCTGGGTTTGGGCAGACCCATCAGCTTCATGTCTAAAGAACAGTAATGAAAGAAAAGACAGAAAAGGCAATTATTTTAAAATACTATCAAAACATTAACAAGAACACTCTTTTAAAAAGCATGCATGATTATGATCATAATTATGCATAATTATGCAATGATCATAAGCATGCATGATTATGATCATGATTATGATCAGTTTACATTTCACTGCCGGTTGTATATTCTGTATATAACTGTGTATGTGACAAATAAAACTCTTGAATCTTGAATCAAGTCATGCCATTACTTAATATTTCTGTCCAAATCACCATCCCCATGTTGATGGAACAATTACATTTCTAAAAAATATAACTGTGTAATTATAATTAATTATGTGCTGAATCATATTTCAAGAAACCAATTTGAAATGATTTGAGCTTTGTGACATGGTGCATTATCCTGCTGGAAGTAGCCATCAGAGAATGGGTACATGGTGGTCATAAAGGGATGGACCTGGTTAGAATCAATGCTCAGGTAGGCCGTGGCATTTAAACGATGCCCAGTTGGCACTAAGGGGCCTAAAGTGTGCCAAGAAAACATCCCCCACACCATTACACCACCACCACCAGCCTGCACAGTGGTAACAAGGCATGATGGATCCATGTTCTCATTCTGTTTACGCCAAATTCTGACTCTACCATCTGAATGTCTCAACAGAAATCGAGACTCATCAGACCAGGCAACATTTTTCCAGTCTTCAACTGTCCAATTTTGGTGAGCTCGTGCCAATTGTAGCCTCTTTTTCCTATTTGTAGTGGAGATGAGTGGTACCCGGTGGGGTCTTCTGCTGTTGTAGCCCATCCGCCTCAAGGTTGTGCGTGTTGTGGCTTCACGAATGCTTTGCTGCATACCTCGGTTGTAACGAGTGGTTATTTCAGTCAAAGTTGCTCTCCTATCAGATAAGACGGCCTGTTTATTTTATTTTTTGTTGTTGTTGTTTAGATTAATGCACGAAAAATTAGATTTATCTATCTGTCTGTCTGTCTGTCTGTCTGTCTGTCTGTCTGTCTGTCTGTCTGTCTGTCTATCTATCTATCTATCTATCTGTCTGTCTGTCTGTCTGTCTGTCTATCTATTTGTCTGTCTGTCTGTCTGTCTATCTATATATCTATCTGTCTGTCTGTCTATCTATCTATCTATCTATCTATCTATCTATCTATCTATCTATCTATCTATCTATCTATCTATCTATCTATCTATCTATCTATCTATCTATCTATCTATCTATCTGTCTGTCTGTCTGTCTATCTGTATCTATCTGTCTGTCTGTCTGTCTGTCTGTCTGTCTGTCTATCTATCTATCTATCTATCTATCTATCTATCTATCTATCTATCTATCTATCTATCTATCTATCTATCTATCTATCTGTCTGTCTGTCTGTCTGTCTGTCTGTCTATCTATCTATATAATATGCAATACAAACTGTTTAATAACTTTTCAATTTCTGTATATTTCAATACTTGTTATAGAGGTAAGAAGGGCACAGGAAACCTACATATGAAATTTATTGTGGGTTTATGTGAGGATTGTTTTTAAATTCACTTAAAGTAAAAGTTGTTATTTTTTTATTTTTTTAAACTAATAAATGTTAATGTGTTATTTCAATGAAATGTTAATTCATAGAGATCAGTATATTAGTATCAGTGAAACTGGCCTTCATTCATAAAAAGATGCCATTAAGCAAGTATTTAAAATATTCTTTCTTTATGTTGTTAATTTGGAGATTAACTGTAAAATTATTCCATTATAAAATATATTTAAAAATAAGTGTTTTTAATGGCGATTAATCATGATTATGGCGATTAATTATGATTATCAAAAATTATGTGATTAATCTAGTTCATTTTTATTTTATTACAAATTCCGTATTAAATAGCTCAGTAGTGTGGCGACTCACGGGGTGTAATACTTTATTTTGTCCAGCAGGGGTCTGCGGGGTAATGCTGTTTGTGTCCTCGGGTTGAGCGCTGTGATACATGTGTGCAGAATTGATGGTGATTAACCATGCTGCTTATAAGAAGCTTGAGAGTTGACAAGAGTGTGGGATATGATGGGTTGGGACAAAAGGCTGGGAGTGTGATCTCGCTGTTCCTGGAAGCTTGGTAATCCTGTTGGCTCTCTCATCCTCTCCAGTCCAATGCTTGATGTTATTGTCTTGTAATTTTAATTTTTAAATGTAGTTATGTCTTTCTTTTTGATTAAATACTTATGTTTTCGTGATGGGCAGACCGAGGCTTTGTGAAGCACTGAAACAGTTGAAGCAAATGGGCCATATTGTTGCGAAACAATCCGACACCCGTCTCTACGGCGACACCTAGTGGTCACTTGCATGTGTTGATCTGAAATAACCTTGACAATGATCCATGTGTAAAAAATAAATAAATTTAAAAAAAAAATCTGTCTGACAACTATGATCTTGGTTTTGCAACCTGTAGCTTCCTCGTTGTGAATATTTTATTTTTTTTGGTCATGAAAAATTAAAGTTACATTTGTTACATAACATTTTATTCAAAAATATTAATTGCTCTGCTGTTGAAGGACTTAGCCGACTTCTTTTTTTACATATCATTTCTCCAGCCTCTGAAAAAATCTTCTCACAAGGGACACTTGTTGCTGGCATGCACAAATATTTTTTAGCAAATACATACAAATGAGGGAAAATGACTACACTCTCTTTCCAATAAATGTATGGATCATGTTCTGGACAAAATCTAGCTGCCTATCACAATACAATACACACATCTCACTTTATTTGATGTTTCCAAATGGAAAGATGTACGGCATCTCTTACGTGGAGCCTCCATTTTTATCTATTCTATTAATATATCTATCTATCTATATATCACCTATGAATCTACACTCACCTAAAGGATTATTAGGAACACCATACTAATACTGTGTTTGACCCCCTTTCACCTTCAGAACTGCCTTAATCCTACGTGGCATTGATTCAACAACGTGCAGAAAGCATTCTTTAGAAATGTTGGCCCATATTGATAGGATAGCATCTTGCAGTTGATGGAGATTTGTGGGATGCACATCCAGGGCACGAAGCTCCCGTTCCACCACATCCCAAAGATGCTCTATTGGGTTGAGATCTGCTGACTGTGGGGGCCATTTTAGTACAGTGAACTCATTGTCATGTTCAAGAAACCAATTTGAAATGACTCAAGCTTTGTGACATGGTGCATTATCCTGCTGGAAGTAGCCATCAGAGAATGGGTACATGGTGGTCATAAAGGGATGGACATGGTCAGAAACAATGCTCAGGTAGGCCATGGCATTTAAACGATGCCCAATTGGCACTAAGGGGCCTAAAGTGTGCCAAGAAAACATCCCCCACACCATTATACCACCACCACCAGCCTGCACAGTGGTAACAAGGCATGATGGATCCATGTTCTCATTCTGTTTACGCCAAATTCTGACTCTACCATCTGAATGTCTCAACAGAAATCGAGACTCATCAGACCAGGCAACATTTTTCCAGTCTTCAACTGTCCAATTTTGGTGAGCTTGTGCAAATTGTAGCCTCTTTTTCCTATTTGTAGTGGAGATGAGTGGTACCCGGTGGGGTCTTCTGCTGTTGTAGCTCATCCGCCTCAAGGTTGTGCGTGTTGTGGGTTCACAAATGCTTTGCTGCATACCTCGGTTGTAACGAGTGGTTATTTCAGTCAAAGTTGCTCTTCTATCAGCTTGAATCAGTCGGCCCATTCTCCTCTGACCTCTAGCATCAACAAGGCATTTTCGCCCACAGGACTGCCTCATACTGGATGTTTTTCCCTTTTCACACCATTCTTTGTAAACCCTAGAAATGGTTGTGCGTGAAAATCCCAGTAACTGAGCAGATTGTGAAATACTCAGACCGGCCCGTCTGGCACCAACAACCATGCCACGCTCAAAATTGCTTAAATCACCTTTCTTTCCCATTCTGACATTCAGTTTAGAGTTCAGGAGATTGTCTTGACCAGGACCACACCCCTAAATGCATTGAAGCAACTGCCATGTGATTGGTTGATTAGATAATTGCATTAATGAGAAATTGAACAGGTGTTCCTAATAATCCTTTAGGCGAGTGTACATTTTTACTGTGTTTTCAAAATGCCCGTGGTAATCTTGCCACAGCAATGGTTTTTGATCGGTTGGTCGCAGTTCGCGAATGCGTGCACAGGGGCGGGTTCATGAACTCTTTCAATCTCATTTCTTTTTTCAATTAACCTATTCACAAATAGTATCGCTGTGAAAGTAGACGAGAGGCGAATGCACTCAGTGGAGGAGTGAAAGTGCAGTCAAGACAGACATTCTCACTTCATAGTGAATCAGCCACCTATGAGACCAAAGGCTGCTATCGCACGAATCATGCCTGCTAATATTACTAACTTCTGTTCCTTATATATATGAACAATTTTCCCCACTGATGATTGAAGAAGCCCGGCATATGTCACCAGAGATGTGTTGTTTAGCAAGTCATGTAAATCCTTTTGGAACACTTCCAAGCATCATATGGGTAACTGTTGAGCTTTGTGCAAGCAATTTACATATGGACACATTAATTATGGAAAAATGCTGGAAACTGTTTTTAAGAACAACATCACTGCTCCACTACAGCGTGTGGGAGCTGTTAAGAAAAAAAAAAAGAGAACAAAATATCATAAACGTCTGAAATGGGCCATTACTATGGCAGGACCAGCCGCAACATAAATCAATGTGCGCTCATGTTCAACAAAATTAGATTTATTAACAAAAAATAAAGTGAAAACCAAACAAAGATGCAAAAGAAATGGCGTCACACAAGCAAGTTTTACAAAGTGCACAAAAAGTGCTAGACCAATCAGGATCTCTGCTGGCTTGAGTGCAGGCCACGCCTCCTCCTGCAACAGACACACTCAGGAACAGGATAAAAGCACCCTCAGTTGAGAGGATACTGTAGTAATATTGGCGAAACAGATTTGGACATTTGTGTCCGAGCTCTGGAGAGCGTCAAGTGCATCTATTTACATCGTGTTTTTGCAGCGGTGAGTGATGTAGCCAATCACAGATATAGTTTTTATTCAGTGCTGAGTTAATGCAAAGCCGAGACACTATGCAAGTAAGAGCTTTATTGTTGACAACAGCATTTTAGCGACTTTGGCTCACTTTCGAGGCTACAGTCATTCACTGAATAAAACTATTGTCGCTAAGAGGACCGACGGCCAGCTGCATGCTGCAAAGTTTCGGAAGTGACGTCTAAATATAAATGCCACTCGGAGGTTTTGCCTCTGTAGAGGATATTATTTAGCGAATTTCTCTGACAACATGCATAGTTTTAAGTCTGGATATTATTTTGAAATATAAGCCATTCCTATGAAAATATTACATATTGTCAGAACAAATGTATATACTTAATATGCAAATTAGATACAGTGTATGCATTGCCTAGAATGGGAATGGCATTTATGGCCATGTTTACACACATATTGCATAAAGTAAAATGGTATATCAAATTATTCTGTATCTTTCATATCATTGAGAATCATCTTTATACAAAGTTTGGATTAAACAAAAAAAAAAAAAAAAAAAAATTGATTGGTGAATGAAAAAAAAAAAAAAAAATCCCATTGTTTATCTATTCATGTCTTTTAATTTCCTCAATAAAGGGGTTCTGGTGTCCTCTACAGAGAAGAGGATATAGCATGTAACATAGGAATAAATAAAATCAAGTTATAAAAAAATATCTAAATTCACAAAACCTTTTTTTTTTTCTGGTTCTCAGGAAGATGACGTGTTCTAATACTAGTAACGCATTAAAGCAATGTAAAGGCAGACTAATAGATTAATAGACAATTTGTAGCAAAATATTTTTGAAATTCCAATTATTGGTAAATGACTTGTAAATTAATAATCATACATTTATCACTGTAAACTGCTATGGTGGAGCCGTCGCCTAGCCTATCTGCACTTTACTAGAGCGCCCTCAGTGATTTGATTTTGGAACCGGGTCTGCTCAGAAACAACAAACACACACTTCTAAAAGACATAAGATGTAACAACAGAAAGGCGCATGAGATATTTTACTTTATAAAGTGTTAAATATGGATATTTATCTTACACAAACCCATCGATTCGCTTCAGAAGGCCTTTATTAACCCCCTGAAGGCATGTGGAGTACGTTTATGATGGATGGATGCACTTTTTTGAGCTTCAAACTCAATGGACCCCATCACTGCCATTATAAAGCTCAGAAGCGTCAGGATATTTATTAATATAACACTAATTGTGTTCATCGGAAAGAAGAATATACACCTAGGATGGCTTGAGGGTGAGTGAATCATGGGCTAAATGTCATTTTAAAGTCAACTAATCCTTTAAAATAAAGTGCAACCAAAAAACGCTTATAATAAACTTATACCTCGGAGTATGTCAATACCATGGTAAATGAATAATATTCGGTACCAAGCTGTATCAAAATAGCATAAGACTAAAACATGACTTCAGGGATCATATTCAAAAAATATATTCAGCATCATATTCAAAACAGTGAAAAGAGTCTTTCTCTACTAATCTGTAAAGATAAGGGTAAAAAGCATATACACCGAATTTAAAAATATTGAAATGCATAAAATGAGTAAAGTATATCAAATACTCTTTTACAATTAGATGAATAATAAACAACACAAGCACTAGAGATGGTTTCTTTTTTATTTCGCCAGTAGGGGGTCCCAAAACATTCAAGTGCTGTAACTTCACCAAACACTGCATAAATAAGTCCAAAATCTTTAGGTGTATTTTTCTCCAGCAGGTTTGCTGTCAGTTGTCAACTTTATTGAGTTTGACATTTTTTGGTGTTCTCCTGTAGACCCTTCTTTAAATTCCCTTATTTTCCAACTGTTTTTTATTCATTTTTTTATTAAAAAGACAGTCAAATATTTATCCTAAGTACCAAGCTTTTCATATTCCTCACACATACAGACATTAAATATAAAACAGCAGTTAAACATTTACAAAATCTATAACAGTTAAAAAAAATAAAAAAGGCTACATCTCAAAAAACAATGTAACCCGATACAATATAATCTGCAAAGCAACTGTGAAAGACTGCACAAAACATGCTAACATTCCTAACAAAGGTTGCTTTAATAAAATACCTGACGACACAAGCTCACTTTTCAACTGCTCAGTACAGCAAGTCAGTGACACATGACAAATTTCATGATTCATTTTGATTCTGATTCAATATGATTCGACAGTAAAAGGGGACATTTTCCTCAAGGAGTCCTTTTTTTTTCTCCTAAATTTATAATTACACAAGTTTCTACTCCAATTAGTTTTTTGAAATATAAACATTTGGTGGCTGTCATAAAAACCTTACAGATTTACAAACTGATGTCTTTCCACGGTTGAAACACTGATTAAGCGATTACATGAGACCCGATACAGATTTCATTAAGGTGTACTTTAACACACCTTCATATGTTTATTCATGTTTATTTTGTGCTGTAACTAATAGTAAAGAGGAAGAGATGATCTGTTCACGTGCTTTTCGAACTGCCGCTTCGCTTGATCAAGGCACTACAGTGATCTGTCACGCCACATTAAAGAGCGCCATAACTGAATTTTTTGTTGAAACTCTGATGCTCCATCTGAAATCAAATACTTCCCTATATAGGATGTGAAGTCAACAGTACGTCAAAATAGCAATATGTCCGAACACAGTATTTGAAAAAGAGTAGGCGAAACGTCTCCGGGTGACCTACTACGTCCGCAGAGATTCTGAAGTGCGCATTTAATGGACACTTTACTATCCCATGAAGTCACGGGAGAGGATTTATGAATGGAAGTAAAGCCCTGTACTGTCGAATCATTCTGAATCAGAATCAAAATCAAATCATGAAATATGTCAATACCTGGCCTTAAATACATATAAGACGTAATTATTGCAAACATCAGTCTGACAGTTAATAAACGTTGTCTTTTTTAAACGGCAACATAAACCACGAATACTCAGGTAAGTATTGTTTTGTCAAGTAACCGACAAGTTACCTTTAAATTAATTCATTAATTCATTTGTGTCTTTTTCTATTTTCCAGGAATGAGTTTGGACACCCCTGTGTGTACTTTTTTAACGGTCGCAAAGTAAGTTCAAATTCAAATGATATTTTATACCCAGCCCTACATGTATTGTAAAAACATTTAACATAAGCAAAATAACACCACATTGGTCCTGTCCCAAATGGCACACTTCATTTGCACTTATGATCTTGTGGACTTAAAATGGCCGCTGCATGCACTCGGTCCATGAGACCATAGGGTATTCCATTTGTCATTTTAGGTTACAGAAGTGTGCTCGCGAGTGCCCCTTTTGCGTCAGATATGCTCCATTTAGCCAGCAGACTTCAACCTGACAGTCAAAGTGGCGTTACGCCACGAAAGTGTAGACTGTGTTTAGGGTGCCATTTGGGACGGGGCCATTATAAACTCTTTGATATCAAACAATATGTGCATATATATATTAATAAAATTCAGTTGAACTGTTAGCCTAGGGGTATTATACATTACCCTCATATAACACGTCACAGGTCTTCAACAGTAAAAGCAATTGCATTTTTGAATTGTGTTCTCTTAAAAAGACATCTGAAATAATAAACTAAGTGCAATGTAATTTTTCAATACATATCGATACTGAAATATCTGAAATGCTTCCAATACTCATTTCCCGCAGAATAGAGACACAGATGCCAGCTGCGCTTTCTCTCTCTCTCATCTCTTCGACAGCTAATCAAGTCCTTCAGGCTTATTTGAAAACTACAGGTATGTGTGTGTTGGAGCAGGACTGGAACTAAACTAAATGGAACAAAATAAGTTTTGCACCTCTACACTACTATTATGCTACGCGACATTGGGGGTGGGGGTCCTGGTGCGTATAGCTGTCCCATACATGGTGCTCCCTGCATGACAGGCATGAGAGGCGTGACAGGCATGAGAGGCATGACAGGCTGCTGCTGAGTGTATTGTGTACTCACAACAGTTACTTGCGTTCCTACCCCAGCTGTGGGAAAAACAAGACAAATAAAAATGATTAATTCCTTCCAGCCTAAATAATGTAACAATATCCATTCTATTAACACTACAACACTTACGTCTGGGGTTTTGGAACATTTTATAGAAGCAGCAGCAGGGGCAGCAGCAGTAGCAGATGATGAGCACAACGCAGATGAACACAATCCCCACCACTATTCCTGAAATAACGCCGGCCAACGCCATTGTTTTTGCTGCTGGACTGATTATAAAAATATAAATTAAGCAACAAGAATTATAAACACTCTTTACAATGTTCTATATTTAATATACAAAATCATATTTATATATTCTAATTTTATTGTTTAAATGTTATGTATTTATTATTTATTTTCCTATGTATCTGCAGTTGCAAATTCACTTCTGCACTTTTTCTGGCATCTATTGAACCTTTACATTCATGGAAAATTTTCATTGCACAAACAGCTCTTTAGATTATTCAAATATTCTTCACCCTAAGAAAAAGTGTTTTTTTTACTAGTTTTGCTAGCGTCCTGCTCCACGTTGTTTAAATGGCAAATGCATTTGGTATGTGCTGGTCTGAAAACAAGGTCTGTTCAGGCGCGTTGTTATTTTGAGGCAAATGGAAACGACTGCGTCGTTGACCAACTGAAACTTGGTCTATAATCAATGGTGCAACTACTGGGGTAAGTTGGCAGGGGTCAAAACTTGTCACCTTCTGGTGAAATTCACAGTTTGATCAAAAATTGTTTATTATTGTATTGTGATTTATCTAGATCCAATGATCTGAGACTGATTCTGACCACTTGTGGTCTGAGAGACGCAGGCACATCCGCTTCTCACAGTTATATTTGGCGCTTTATTGGCCATGAGCAGTTATATACGTATGTGTCAAAATGCCAAGTAAACACAGTCATTTATGTCTTAAATGAAAGTAAACCAATAAACTGAGAAAGGAAACGCAGTTGTTATAGAGAAATAGAGAAAAGCGGGCAGCGCTTAAAGCGACAGCTGTCTAATTTTCATTCACATTAATCGAACAACAAAAGACAGAAAATCTCTCACTGCTCTTGACTAATCCACTTTTGTAACTTAAATATTTCATTTACACAATGAAGACTATGCAGTGTTTTTATACATGATTTGTTTATACAATGCATATAGCAGTTCTTATTTTATTTGTTCTCCTGTAGTAGTTTTTTTGTCCTATTGCTTGTAATTACTTTCTTATTCTTATTTCATCACTAACTGTTTACTTGTCTTCAGTGAGCTTGAGTTTTATTTATTTACTGGTGACAAGAATTGTGAGATTTATATGGTATCAAAAATGTAATAAAATCCTTATTTAAAGCAAAAATAACTATATCATGATAAATAGCCTATCATTATTGTTTATTGTGATTATAGAATTGTGGTCAGATGCTTATCTTAATAGGGGTGGGCGATATGTTAAAGAAATGTTATGATAAACTTTCAATATTTCAGTAATATGTCAAGCTTGGAACTGATAATAGCCTGATGTGGCCAACTTTTATTTTGATTTAAAGTTGTTGGTGTTATTTTCACTAACATTACTATTTTGACATGAATGCAGCTTTACTATCATAACCACAACATGATAAAAAGCTTTTTTTATATACTTTTTCACACACAAGACATTCTGTAATATTCTGGTTTGAAATTAACACCAACCTGTGAAATGCGAGTTGTTGTTTTTTTTGCTTTGTGTGTGTCTCGTGTTTTTGCCTCTGATTAATGTAAAATACTAAATCAACCATTTTATTCAATTTATTTAGCTGAATAATCAAATAACAGATGACAGACAAAGCAGAATGCTAGTAAAAGAGATTCATCTGAAAGGTAAAATTATTCTATCACTTATATACAGGCATATGAGTATATACATATTTAATTGCCCATTTATTTTATTTTTGCCAATGAATGCAAATTGAATGATTTCACTCAACTAACCTATGGGTTTTAATGAAAACAAAGATGTCTCAGATGTACTAGGGCTGCTCGATTATGGCAAAAATCATAATCACGATTATTTTGGTCAATATTGAAATCACAATTATTGGTGGGCGATATGATCAAAGTCTTATTTCACAATATGAGAAATTTTAAATATCAGTGAAATTTCACAGTTATCGATACTTCATCAAAAACTAGCACTAGGGTTCACTGAAAGAAAAAGGTCATCAAACCCGAACACAAATAAACAGCAATACAATAAGAACAAAGAAACTAATTACAAATTAAACAGACAAACACATTTAACTGAACAAAAATTGAAATCAGTCAAATTGAAAACTGATCATAAAAAGTGTTTTATTTTTCAGGAAGATGTACTAACAGTATTAACATAAGTATTAGCCTACAACAAAATCACCTGCTAAATAACACTGCATTTTCTTACTGTATACATAAATATTGATTAAGCCTCATTAAAGCTACTTGCCTTATTTAGTCAAGATTAGTGAATGATTTTCCTTTGTCTTTTGTTGTTTGATTATCAGCAGGTTTATTACGATGCTGTCACTTTAAGACCGAATGTTGTGTTTTCTTTCTTAACCGTCTATGTTCACTTAAGACAAAACCGACTGTGAAAATACTTTGACTTTTTGTGTGTAGGCTATTTCCAAAGTTTAGGCGTGTATCCAAAGCCCACGTATACTTTGCATATCTGCGTTTGTCTCCGTCTCCGCCTGGTAAACGGTGCTTCTTTTGCGGCTTAATGTGCTTTTAACAACACGGTTTAAAGTTGCCTTAGAATGAGTTATGAGAACAATATTTTAAATTGTTCTCTGATATCTACATAGAGGGTGTGTAGCTTATTTAAGGGCAAAAATGGTCCAGATACGGTTTTACAGGTCCATTTACAACCCTAGAATGAAATTGTCTGTTTTTGTCTTATTTGGAAGGGTCATGAATAATAATGTTGAGCTTTGCTCTGATTGGCTCATTTCAGTAGCTCACACAAGTGCAGTTATTTGACAGAACCCAGACCGATTGAATGACACTTTAAGTAGAAAATCTCAAATGGAGATAGCTGAAAATGCAGCTTACTTGTTTATTTGTGTTTTCAGATCATCCGCGTGGGCATGGTTGCCAGATTGCACATGTTTAAGTAAAACACCGGACAGAATATGTGCTCTTTTAACAGAAAAACTCTGATTAGGGGATTTAAATTACTGATATAAGCGCGAACGCTCCTGCAGACATCAGACATTTGAAATCGGCCATCACTATATAAACGAAATAACGGCTTTTTTTGCACACACAAACTATTCTCGTCGCTTCATAAAATTATTATAGATTTAGTCTCTTTTATGGGTCTTGAGAGAGGAAATGTCATTGCTGCCAGTGGAGGCCATCGGATTTCAACAGAAATATCTTAATTTGTGTTCCGAAGATGAACAAAGGTCTTACAGGTGTCGAGCGACATTAAGGGAAATAATTTGTGACAGAATTTTCATTTTTGGGTGAACTAACCCTTTAACCACAACAATTAGATTAAGATAAAAAAAGAAGATATAACACTACTTACACACCACACAGTTCAGAATAAACTATGGACTTTTACAGTTGCAGATTATGAGGATTAAAGCAATAACTGACCCCAAAATGAAAATTATGTTCTTTTAAAAATGCTTACATTAGCTCTCGAAAATGTCTCCACTTTTGTGTACAGGCGAAAGATAACCATACGAGTTTGGAACCACATGAGGGTGTGTAAAAAGGACTAAAAGACATTTGTAATAGACAGAAACAACTCAAAATGACTTACATATTGCACAAGTCTTGCTTATGCTTGGTTAACTTCAAATAGTCACTGGAGCAGCAGTATCTGTTTTCGCAGGTCCCACAGCAGTGCTGCCATAAACCACAGCTTATCGAGGGCTTGTACACGTAACTGCTGGTGTAGTAGCTTTCACAGTCTTCACCATAACCTTAAAGAACAGAGGAAATGTGACACATTTTATAAAAAAAACAAGCCGATATTCTAAAGTATCTGTTTAATTTTTATTTTGTACGTGACGCCAAAAACAAGTTTCAAGTGTTTCTATGGGTTTTTTAACAGGCCGTCTAACTTACCGACTGTGACCGTGAATAAACCTGCAGACAGGAGCAGAAGAACAGCAACGGTGGAGGCCATGGCTCTACTCTTCCTCCTGAAGAAGTAGTCTACAGCAATGTACCAGATCTCGTGAAGGCTCGTGAATATTAATTAAGTAGGTGGGCATATATTTCTTCCTGTATTTGATCAACTGCACGGTGAAGTGAAACCGAAAGAAGGAAAAAATCTGAAAATCACAAAGAATTTCCATGAATCTTTTTTGTTGTTCACCTTTAAGAACAAAAAATGTTATATGTAGGAGCCTTATGTCGATCCAGTGCCTGATATGTTTGATACAGAATGTTCAAAAGGCATCTTTAAGAGGGTGTAAAATATATTTTTCTCACACGTGGATATGTTTGGATACTTTTGAAAATAAATCAGTTTAGTTTAAGATGCATGCAATTTATTAACCAATAAACAAAAGGACACTGTAAATTAATAATGGGTCTCATTTAGGCTACTAGTAATTGCGTGGATTATTTCGCATTTCCTCTCACGAAAAATCTCCTACTTTATAACACGTTCGTACGCACATGAATTTGTTCTTAATTTCGTTCTAATGTTAAGAGAATTTGGAGTATTCTTGCACGAGGTTAGTCATTTGCATAAAACACGCCCAAACCATCTCCATATAAATGCTTTCTGCACACCCTTTCCCGTACAGCCTTGCGTCACTCTCTCTCTCATCAAACATGTGCTGCTCTCACCGTATCCTCGAGGCTGTGTCCTCTTAGGTTAAAATAAATACTCTCTCATCAAACAAACGTTTCGTGACTGGAGAAACTAAAAAACCCTGCTAACAAAAATATGTTTTAAGATTGTTTTGCTAACGTTCAGTTATAAATGTTCTTTTTTAATGTTCTCTGAACGTTAAAACGACTCAGTTACTTCCGTAACCTCAGTTCCCTTAGAGAAGGGAACGAGTATTGCGTAGCATACGCTGGGGGAAACTCCTTTCCTCGAGAATATGAAGTAAAAATGTTATCCTTAATTTTATCCATGTAAAACGCAGTCAGCTGCACAGCAGATACAGCAGAGCGTGCCTATGCGCTGATTGGCTGTGCTGCGGCAACTGCAGGAACCTATGGTGAGGTGGCTAAACGGGAGTACCAATGAGGTGACTACCTGAGCTCCCGCCTAAATAGCCCATATGAATTTGCATATCGAGTCTATAAAAGACCATGTCTAGCCATAGGAATCATGTTTAATATCGACTGAAGCGATCTTCGCACAAGCATGGCAGGCTACGCAATACTCGTTCCCTCCTCTCAGGGAACTGAGGTTACGTAGGTAACTGCGTTGTTCCCTTTCGAGAGTACTCTCGTATTGCGTAGCATACACTAGGGGACGCAGTGTAAAACGCTGTTCTTGCTTAATCTAACTCCCACTAAGGTCTGTGGTGAACCACAGGAACCTAGCAGAGATGGGTGAAATGAAGCCACAAGAAGCCAACCGTGGTGTATAAGAGGAAACCCAATAAAATTAGGCCGGATATAATCGGGCCTGAATATGAATGAGAATCTCATATATATATGGGTTATGAGACCTTTGACCGGACAGAGTCGGGCCTTACAGTATGTAGTGTGAAAAACGTATGCTTGAACATAGGTTTTATACTTTTATTATATGGAAAGAATACCAGCTTATTAAGCGAGGAATTTAACAGATTTTAAATGATAAAATCTGATAAAAGTGGACCGAGAGGCCCAGCCTGCCACCACACAGATATCCTCCAGTAGTATGCCACTTGACCAAGCCCACGAAGAGGCCATGCCTCTAGTGGAAGGATCTCTGATGCCTATAGGGCAATCGAGGCCTTTTGATTCATAAGCCAGTAAGATAGCGTCTACTATCCAACAACAATCTTTCTTTGTGACTGCACTACCCTTAGTGCGGCCACCGAAGCAGACGTAGAGCTGTTCAGACTGCCTGAAAACAGCCGAACGCTCTATATATGACCTCAGTGCCCTAACTGGGCAGAGCAAATTTGCATCTTCTTCGTCTTGTGACGAGGGCAAAGCTGACAGCAAAATGATCTGTGCTTTGAATGGAGTGGAGAGCACTTTAGGTATATAACCGTGTCTTGGCTTGAGGATGACCCTGGAGTCACTGCCCAAACTCGAGAAAGGACTCACTCACAGAGAGTGGTCTAGGATGGGTCTGAGACCGCCATACTTTTTCGGAACGAGGAAAAGCCTGTAAAAGCCTGACTCGCTTAGCATTGGGTGAATAGTTTCCACCGCTCCCTTTTCTAACAGTTTCAACACTTCTGTGTTTTGTTTTGTGCTTGGAACACTGTGGTGATAGTGTTTATGCTTGGCGGCACGCACCGTGTAATGGGCACGCGCCTCACATTCAGAGCGCTGAACGCTGTGTGAAAAGTGCTTCGGTGCAGGGATGCAGACTGTAAATTGGGCACATTTCCTACATGGAAAAAGCTCTTTTCATGATTTATTTGGACAGGCTCGTTGGCTGTGAAGTTGAAGTCTCCAGTCACCTGACTGCAGGGGACTGAGTGAAGCGGATTGAGAGAGTGTGGTGGCAGTCTGGCCGCAGCGGGACTTAGCCACCGTCTCTTTCTTCCAGTGGCTAGGAAGGCTTCAGGCGGCTCAGGGTTTGACGCAATCTTGGGTCGAGGTCCCCGACGCTCTGGCTGTCTGTGGCTCGCAGAGCGTGAGCTCAGCCCTGTTTTAGACGTTGAGCGAGGGTGTAAGTTCGCTGGCGCTGCCTTCGTCCGCTGAGGGGGCGGAGCCTTAAAGTGACAGCCAGAAGCAGAGTTGGAGCGTTTAGGGAGGAAATGCTTCATGGCCTGTGAAGCTTTCTGCGCCTCGGTGAAGCGCTCAGCGAATCCCACTACTGCACGGCCATGAGATTTCATCTCCATGAGATTTAGCCAGAGGTGGCGTTTGAGCACAGTGAGGTTAGCCAAACATCTCCCGATCGCCTGGGTGGTGGATTTTGTCGCATGCAGGGCTAAGTCAGTAGCGCTGCTGAGATCTTTGAATGCTTCAGGGTCAGGAACAGACTCGTCCAATGAGCGGAGAAGTTTGGCCTGAAAAACCTGAAGGACAGCCATCGTGTGAAACGCGCGACGCAGCCTGGCCAGCGGAGGTGTAAGCTCGACCAGTGAAGGCTGACGAGGTGCATCAAGGCTTCGAGGGGTGCGATGCTTTGGACTGCCATCCTCTGACGGAGGGCGGGCAGAGATGAGCAGTGACAGCATCTTCGAGCGGGGGAAGACTTTCATAGCCTTTTTCGTTCACGCCGTCGACTGATAAGAGCGCTGGGGAAAAGGAGGATTTAGTGCAAGCTGAAATATGCCGATTTTCATAATTATATGAATGAGGCATTTATGTAGCGCTTTCATATGTACACCCAAAGCGCTTTACAACCATCAGGGGTCTCTCCTCAACCACCACCAGTGTTCAGCATCCTTGGCATCCAATTATACACATTATACAGTTGAGCAGATGAACATTGGGTTGATAAGTAGGTGATGGCAGAATTGATTATTGTTTTAAAAGTGCAGTGCATAATACATTAGATTCCAGTTTGGTTGAAATTGTGGTGATGGATTGTAAAGTGTAGTGCATGGCATAGGATAGAGTGGGCTGGGTAAGGCGCATTAGTTCTGGCTGGTAAGGTGCATTAGCAACCTGATAGCCTGAGAGAAGAAGCTGTCCCTCAGTCGGCTCGTGTGGGGCCGGGTGTTGCAGAGAGAGCAGTCTGTGGCTCGGATTGTTGGAGTCACTGATTATTTTCTGGGCTTTCCTTATACACCGCCTGGAGAGAGGGAAGCTCACCTCCTACAATGTGGCTTGTAGGTCACCAGCAGTGCAGTTTCTGTAAAGTGCTCTTGATGCGCTCCACAATGCAGGTGCAGAATGATTTGTGGATGTTGGGGCTCATTCCAAACTTCCTCAGGCACCTGAGGTATAAAAGAGGTGCTGACGTGCCTTCTTCAGCTCTGCATCTGTGTGAACAGACCATGTGAGATCTTTAGTGATGTGAACACCAAGGAACTTAAAGCTTTTGACCCACTCCCCACAGGTGTCCCGTCGATGGTGACAGGGTTTGTTCTCTATCCTTTCCCCTGAAATCCACCACCAGCTGCTCGACGTTGTTGATGTTGAGTGAGAGGTGGTTCTCCTGACACCAGTGTGTTTCTTGAAGCATCTCTCTCCATTTTCCTCTTCCAGTGTAGGCTAGAGGATTCATAAGAGAACTGTTACATACACAGGATTTACATTACCTTATTAAAAGTATACATGCATGCACATCTTTGTGAATACTATTCTTGTTGCATTTTGCAATCAAATACCTATTGAACAGTTATCACCTGATAGTGTCAGCCCTGTTCCTGGAGGCACACCAAGGGTGCGTCTCAATCAGCTCCCTAGCTCATCAATCAGTACACAAATTCGAGCAATGGTAAGGACCCTGACTTACTACACACTGGGACACTGACGTGACATGGCAACATCCTTGATGTATAACGTCACTACTGGTATTTCTGGTACTGGTCACTACTGGTATTACTGGTACTGGTCACTACTGTCTCAATTTGGAGGTTGCATTCCAAAGGTTGCATTTGTCACCCGCATACTTCATCAAGGATGTCATTTCAGAAAAGTAACCATTATAAAATTGACCATTATCCTTGTGAAGCATAAATTGTTGTAATTTCTTTATGACTTTGGAATGTGATGGCTACTTTACTGAAATGAGGCAGCCTCAAGTATGTATGCAGCCGACAAATGTAGCCTCCGAAATGAGACGCAGCTTCTGATTAAAAACTCACCTGCTTGTACTTAGTAACCCTGAAGATCTTGATCAGTTGGTTTATGTACACTCACCTAAAGGATTATTAGGAACACCATACTAATACTGTGTTTGACCCCCTTTCGCCTTCAGAACTGCCTTAATTCTACGTAGCATTGATTAAACAAGGTGTTGAAAGCATTCTTTAGAAATGTTGGCCCATATTTATAGGATAGCATCTTGCAGTTTATGGAGATTTGTGGGATGCACATCCAGGGCACGAAGCTCCCGTTCCACCACATCCCAAAGATGCTCTATTGGGTTGAGATCTGCTGACTGTGGGGGCCATTTTAGTTCAGTGAACTCATTGTCATGTTCAAGAAACCAATTTGAAATGATTCGAGCTTTCTGACATGGTGCATTATCCTGTTGGAAGTAGCCATCAGAGAATGGGTACATGGTGGTCATAAAGGGATGGACATGGTCAGAAACAATGCTCAGGTAGGCCGTGGCATTTAAACGATGCCCAATTGACACTAAGGGGCCTGAAGTGTGCCAAGAAAACATCCCCCACACCATTACACCACCACCACCAGCCTGCACAGTGGTAACAAGGCATGATGGATCCATGTTCTCATTCTGTTTATGCCAAATTCTGACTCTACCATCTGAATGTCTCAACAGAAATCGAGACTCATCAGACCAGGCAACATTTTTCCAGTCTTCAACTGTCCAATTTTGGTGAGCTTGTGCAAATTGTACCCTCTTTTTCCTATTTGTAGTGGAGATGAGTGGTACCCGGTGGGGTCTTCTGCTGTGTAGCCCATCCGCCTTAAGGTTGTGCGTGTTGTGGCTTCACAAATGCTTTGCTGCATACCTCGGTTGTAACGAGTGGTTATTTCAGTCAAAGTTGCTCTTCTATCAGCTTGAATCAGTCGGCCCATTCTCCTCTGACCTCTAGCATCAACAAGGCATTTTCGCCCACAGGACTGCCGCATACTGGATGTTTTTCCCTTTTCACACCATTCTTTGTAAACCCTAGAAATGGTTGTGCGTGAAAATCCCAGTAACTGAGCAGATTGTGAAATACTCAGACCGGCCCGTCTGGCACCAACAACCATGCCACACTCAAAATTGCTTAAATCACCTTTCTTTCCCATTCTGACATTTCAGTTTGGAGTTCAGGAGATTGTCTTGACCAGGACCACACCCCTAAATGCATTGAAGCAACTGCCATGTGATTGGTTGATTAGATAATTGCATTAATGAGAAATTGAACAGGTGTTCCTAATAATCCTTTAGGTGAATGTACATGTTCAACAAAATTTGATTTATTAACAAAAAATATAGTGAAAACCAGAAACAAATGAATTAAATTCACGAGTGGACAAGGCCAACATAACAAACAAACAGAAATTACTAATTTAGTACCCTCTAAATTCCCTAAAAGAGCGAAAACGCATTAAAAGAAAAATACAACACAACTTCCCTAATTCCCTCAACCCAAAACAAAGATGCAAAAGAAATGGCATCACACAAGCAAGTTTTGCAAAGTGCACAAAATCAAAGCAGAAACCAAGACAGAGCAAAACAAATGGCACACATTTGGCCTCGATAGAGTATTTTGGGTGGTTCTTTCACTGGAACCAAGACTAGACCAATCAGGATCTCTGCTGGCTTGAGTGCAGGCCACGCCTCCTCCTGCAACAAACACACTCAGGAACACAACAAACACACACTTCTAAAAGACATAAGATGTAACAACAGAAAGGCGCATGAGATATTTTACTTTATAAAGTGTTAAATATGGATATTTATCTTACACAAACCCATCGATTCGCTTCAGAAGGTCTTTATTAACCCCCTGAAGGCATGTGGAGTACGTTTATGGTGGATGGATGCACTTTTTTGAGCTTCAAACTCAATGGACCCCATCACTGCCATAATAAAGCTTGGAAGCGTCAGGATATTTATTAATATAACTCTGATTGTGTTCATCGGAAAGAAGAAAGTCATATACACCTAGGATGGCTTGAGGGTGAGTAAAATGAAAATTTAGCCCATGATTTAAAGTCAACTAATCCTTTAAAATAAAGTGCAACCAAAAAACGCTTTAGGTGTCCATAAACTTATACCTCGGAGTATGTCAATACCATGGTAAATGAATAATATTCGGTACCAAGCTGTATCAAAATAGCATAAGACTAAAACATGACTTCAGGGATCATATTCAAAAAATATATTCAGCATCATATTCAAAACAGTGAAAAGAGTCTTTCTCTACTAATCTGTAAAGATAAGGGTAAAAAGCATATACACCGAATTTAAAAATATTGAAATGCATAAAATGAGTAAAGTATATCAAATACTCTTTTACAATTAGATGAATAATAAACAACACAAGCACTAGAGATGGTTTCTTTTTTATTTCGCCAGTAGGGGGTCCCAAAACATTCAAGTGCTGTAACTTCACCAAACACTGCATAAATAACAGTCCAAAATCTTTAGGTGTATTTTTCTCCAGCAGGTTTGCTGTCAGTTGTCAACTTTATTGAGTTCGACATTTTTTGGTGTTCTCCTGTAGACCCTTCTTTAAATTCCCTTATTTTCCAACTGTTTTTTTATTTATTTTTTATTAAAAAGACAGTCAAATATTTATCCTAAGTACCAAGCTTTTCATATTCCTCACACATACAGACATTAAATATAAAACAGCAGTTAAACATTTACAAAATCTATAACAGTTAAAAAAAATAAAAAAGGCTACATCTCAAAAAACAATGTAACCCGATACAATATAATCTGCAAAGCAACCGTGAAAGACTGCACAAAACATGCTAACATTCCTAACAAAGGTTGCTTTAATAAAATACCTGACGACACAAGCTCACTTTTCAACTGCTCAGTACAGCAAGTCAGTGACACATGACAGAATTATGGCAATTCTGCATCACTCATTGTTGCCGCATTTTAGACCCTCAAAGGAAAGAACTCAAAATGGAAGACTTGTTGACTCTTTCTTTAAATAATGACAGATCCTGCTAGTTGTGTCTGTGAGCGTTGTGCTGTTAACAAAAGCTAATACAACAGCAAAATGAACAAAACTAAACTACAACGTAAAAATTACCACATTCAAATATCAATGTCATGACAGACTGGAGGACACAGAGGTTAGTGATCGGTGACAAGTTTATTGGAGTCAGGCAGTGAAAACAGTGAACTGGTGAAAACACAGGGGAGGTGCGAGGCTTAGCTGGAGTGGCGAAGGCGGACGACAACACGAAGGGACTGGGGAGCGTGGAATCTCGGAGACCCGGAAGTAGAGCTAGCGAAGGCTTGCAGAAGGCGCAGAGTAGCGGGACAGTCGGACTAGCGTGAGCTGAGACCAGACACTGAGTGAGGGGAGAGGGCTGGTGATAAAGGCTTCAGTGATGGGAAACAGGTGCGGGTGCTCAGTACTCAGGTGATTGGGAACGAGTGGGCGGAACGTGGGTGTCTGGAGCAGAGGGCGTGGCTGAGTCCGTGACAGTACCCCCCTCCTCACGGGCAGCTCCAGAGGACCGCGGCGGACGACGACGGCGAGGCCGGCCTCGGCCCCGAGGTGCGGGACGGTCTGGGTGTGCGGCGTGGAACTCAGCAAGGAGCGAGGGGTCCAGAATATAGTCCCGCACCACCCACGAGCGTTCTTCGGGGCCGAATCCCTCCCAATCCACGAGATATTGTAGGACGTTGCCTCGCCGTCGGGAGTCGAGAATGGTGGTAACCCGGTAAATGTGTTGGTCCGCCGGGTCCACCGGAGGGGGAGGCACTGCATCTGCCCCAGACTCTGTGGAGGAAGGGAGAACTGGGTCAGTGTAGGGTTTGAGGAGGGACACGTGAAAGGAAGGCGAAATACGATATTGTGGGGGTAACTGTAACCTGTAGGTGACCTCGTTGATCTGCCTCAGAATCTTGAAGGGACCGATATAGCGGGGACTCAGCTTGCGACTGGGCAGCCGTAGGCGAATGTCGCGGGTCGAGAGCCACACCATCTGGCCGGGGTGGTATCTAGGAGTGGGTCCGCGATGACGGTCGGCCTGGTTCTTCTGCCTACGGACTGCCCGTTGCAGGTGGACGTGTGCTGAGTCCCACACCCTCTCGCTCTCCTGAAACCAGTGGTGGACAGTGGCTCTCCAGACCAGGGGAACAGTGGGGGTTGGAAACCTAGGATACATTGAAACGGGGTGAGCTGAGTGGATTCCTGACGAAGTGAGTTCTGAGCATATTCAGCCCACGGAAGGAAGCGGTTCCAGCTGTCCTGGTGGCGGCCACAGTAGGCGCGGAGGTACCTCCCGATCTCCTGTATCTTACGCTCAGTCTGGCCGTTGGATTGGGGGTGATATCCGGAGGTGAGACTGACGGTGACGCCCAGGAGTGAAAAGAAGGATTTCCATACACGTGAGATGAACTGAGGGCCCCTGTCAGAGACTATGTCTTCGGGGAGGCCAAAGTGTCGGAAGACGTGGTGGAATAAGGCCTCCGCTGTTTCCAGCGCCGTGGGGAGTCCTGACAGGGGAATGAGTTTGCAACCCTTGGAAAACCGGTTGACTACTACCAGGATGCAGGTGTGACCATCGGAGGGAGGAAGATCGGTGAGGAAGTCGATACCAAGGTGGGACCAGGGACGGCGTGGAATGGGTAAGGGGACCAGCTTGCCTTCTGGGAGGTGACGGGGAGTGTTGGTGGTGGCACAGACTGAGCATCCTCGAATGAAGCGGGAGACGTCCTGAGCCATACTGGGCCACCAGTAACGACCTTGAATGAGCGAGAGGGTACGCTGGCTGCCTGGGTGTCCAGAGCCCGGAGAGGAGTGTGCCTGGTCCATGAGGGACGGTCGGAGAGTCGCCGGAACATAGGTCCGTCCCTCAGGACACCCCGGCGGAACTGGGTCATCGTGAGTTGCCTCTGCAATACGTTGGTCTAGGGCCCACTGGATGGGGCTGATGATAACTGCCGGAGGGAGGATGGGTTCAGGAGGGGCAGTGGAGTGGTCGGGTAGAAACTGGCGTGAGAGAGCGTCTGCCTTAAAATTCTTCTCTCCGGGACGGTAGGTGACAGAGAAGTCGAAGCGGGTGAAAAACAAGGCCCATCTAGCCTGTCGTGGATTGAGCCTCCTGGCCTCTCGCAGGTATTCCAGGTTTCGATGGTCGGTGATCACCTGGAACGGGTGTTTGGCTCCCTCCAGCCAATGCCGCCACTCCTCCAACACCAGTTTGATGGCAAGCAACTCACGATTCCCGATGTTGTAGTTCCGTTCCGCCGGGGACAGCTTCTTGGAAAAGAAGGCACATGGATGGAGTCGTGGAGGCTCACCCTGCCGCTGGGACAGTACGGCTTCTACCCCCACATTCGAAGCGTCCACTTCCACGACGAATGGGATCTCAGGATCAGGATGAACGAGGGTAGGAGCCGTACAGAAGGCTTCCTTGAGTTGCCGGTATGCCTGTAGGGCTTCAGGAGTCCAGGACAGGGACTTGGGATTACCTCGGAGCAGTGCGGAGAGGGGTGCTGCTATGGTGCTGAATTGTCGAATGAACCGGCGATAAAAATTAGCGAACCCCAGGAAGCGTTGCAGCTCCTTGACTGTGGTAGGTTGGGGCCAACTCCGCACTGCTCGGACCTTCCCCTGGTCCATCTGGATGCCGCTCTGGTCCACGATGTACCCCAGGAACTGGGTGGAGCTGCGGTGGAACTCGCATTTTTCCAGTTTCAAGTACAGTTGGTGTTCTCTGAGTCGTTGGAGGACCTGCGCAACGTGATGATGGTGGTCGGTCAGGTTATGGGAGTACACCAGGATATCGTCGATGTAGACGATTACAAATCTGTTGAGGAAATCTCGGAGGATTTCGTTCATAAAACCTTGGAAGATTGCGGGGGCGTTGCACAATCCAAACGGCATAACCCTATACTCGTAGTGTCCTGCAGGGGTGATGAAAGCAGTCTTCCACTCGTCGCCCTCTCTGATCCGGATAAGGTTATAGGCGCTGCGCAGGTCCAACTTGGTGAAGCAGCGAGCTCCCCGCAGCTGTTCCAGAGCGGCGGGAACCAGGGGAAGTGGGTATCGGATCTTGACCGTCTGATCGTTGAGCTTCCGGTAGTCAATACACGGTCTCAAGCCCCCGTCCTTCTTGCCCACAAAGAAAAAGCTAGAAGCGGCAGGGGAGTTGGAAGGCTGAATGAATCCTTGGTCGAGGGCCTCCTTAATGTACTCCTCCATGGCCTGTTGCTCCGGGATGGACAGGGGATAGATACGTCCTTTGGGAAGAGATGCCCCAGGCAGCAGGTCTATCGCGCAGTCCCATGGCCGATGAGGGGGAAGTTCGGTGGCCCGTCGTTTACAGAACACGTCCTGGAACGCCCAATACTCAACGGGAATGGCCTGACTGGGAGCAGACGTGGGTTCATCCAGGGATGCGGAGGCCAGGGGAAGAGAAGTGTGCTGTATGAAGTTCTCTAATCCTGAATGGTTGTCATAAATGGCCAGGGCGACTCGGAGTTGTGGGTTCAATCCAGCACGGTAGACTGCTAGTAGGGCAGGCTCATTCCATCCGCTGGCGGCGGCTAGGGTGCGGAAGTAGATGTTATAGTCGTGGAGTGACTGGTTACCTTGTTGGAGTTTCAGCAGTTGGTCGTGTGTGGTAGTGGGTCCGGAAGATCGGCTGAACACCTCACGTAAATGTCGTGTGAAGGAGTCGATGGATTGGGTTACGGGGCCATTGGCTTCCATGATGGCTCGGGCCCATAGGAGCGCCGGTGAGGTGAGGTGAGTGACGATAAACGCTATTTTTGAACGGTCGGTGGGGAATTGATGAGCCTGCATTTCGAAGTAAAGAGAACATTGCAAAAGAAAACCGTTGCATTCCTCCGCCTCACCAGCGTAGGGCGCTGGTCGGGCCACGGGACTGGCGGAGGCAGTCAACGAGGAAGATCCCAGACGCATGGCATGGAGAAAGGCTTGGGTGAGATCGGGGAGCGGAAGCGGTGCCGGGGATGAGGGATCGTCAGCCACTGCTTCGGCCTGACTGCTGGTCTGGTCTTCTGTCATGACAGACTGGAGGACACAGAGGTTAGTGATCGGTGACAAGTTTATTGGAGTCAGGCAGTGAAAACAGTGAACTGGTGAAAACACAGGGGAGGTCCGAGGCTTAGCTGGAGTGGCGAAGGCGGACGACAACACGAAGGGACTGGGGAGCGTGGAATCTCGGAGAACCCGGAAATAGAGCTAGCGAAGGCTTGCAGAAGGCGCAGAGTAGCGGGACAGTCGGACTAGCGTGAGCTGAGACCAGACACTGAGTGAGGGGAGAGGGCTGGTGATAAAGGCTTCAGTGATGGGAAACAGGTGCGGGTGCTCAGTACTCAGGTGATTGGGAACGAGTGGGTGGAACGTGGGAGTCTGGAGCAGAGGGCGTGGCTGAGTCCGTGACAATCAATATATCAGATTATATCATATGATTATATCATATGCAATATATTAAACAGTTCAATATTAATATAATACTACAATCATTAATACTGAAAGTGGAAAAAATGTGTAGAAACTATTTTCACTGTGAATCACAAGTAAAACTTTCCAATTAATTACAAAGAAATGTCAAATTAAATTAAAGTAGAAAAGTAGAAAGACTGAAATAGTATTTTCTTGTAACACTTACTCCAGTAATCTTTTTTTTATAATTTGTTGCAGTAAAAACTAAACTGGACAGACTGAAAATAAAACAGGAATAACTATAGGCAGGCGGCTGCATGGGGTACGTGGCCTGACTTCCGCCATATGCAGCCTTACCGCTGGGATATCCAGGGCTCGCTGAATGAATTCATTTCAAGGAAAATATCAGTACATGGTCTCATTCTGTCCAAGTATTGACAAATTTCATGATTCATTTTGATTCTGATTCAATATGATTCGACAGTAAAAGGGGACATTTTCCTCAAGGAGTCGGTTGGTCAATTTTGTATACAAACTGTATACAAAACACAAATTATTACACACAAAGAAGTTTTTTTTTCTCCTAAATTTATAATTACACAAGTTTCTACTCCAATTAGTTTTTTGAAATATAAACATTTGGTGGCTGTCATAAAAACATTTCAGATTTACAAACTGATGTCTTTCCACGGTTGAAACACTGATTAAGCGATTACATGAGACCCGATACAGATTTCATTAAGGTGTACTTTAACACACCTTCATATGTTTATTCATGTTTATTTTGTGCTGTAACTAATAGTAAAGAGGAAGAGATGATCTGTTCACGTGCTTTTCGAACTGCCGCTTCGCTTGATCAAGGCACTACAGTGATCTGTCACGCCACATTAAAGAGCGCCATAACTGAATTTTTTGTTGAAACTCTGATGCTCCATCTGAAATCAAATACTTCCCTATATAGGATGTGAAGTCAACAGTACGTCAAAATAGCAATATGTCCGAACACAGTATTTGAAAAAGAGTAGGTGAAACGTCTCCGGGTGACCTACTACGTCCGCAGAGATTCTGAAGTGCGCATTTAATGGACACTTTACTATCCCATGAGGTCACGGGAGAGGATTTATGAATGGAAGTAAAGCCCTGTACTGTCGAATCATTTTGAATCAGAATCGAAATCAAATCATGAAATATGTCAATACCTGGCCTTAAATACATATAAGACGTAATTATTGCAAACATCAGTCTGACAGTTAATAAACGTTGTCTTTTTTAAACGGCAACATAAACCACGAATACTCAAGTAACTATTGTTTTGTCAAGTAACCGACAAGTTACCTTTAAATTAATTCATTAATTCATTTGTGTCTTTTTCTATTTTCCAGGAATGAGTTTGGACACCCCTGTGTGTACTTTTTTAACGGTCGCAAAGTAAGTTCAAATTCAAATGATATTTTATACCCAGCCCTACATGTATTGTAAAAACATTTAACATAAGCAAAATAACACCACATTGGTCCTGTCCCAAATGGCACACTTCATTTGCACTTATGATCTTGTGGACTTAAAATGGCCGCTGCATGCGCTCGGTCCATGAGACCATAGGGTATTCCATTTGTCATTTTAGGTTACAGAAGTGTGCTCGCGAGTGCCCCTTTTGCGTCAGATATGCTCCATTTAGCCAGCAGACTTCAACCTGACAGTCAAAGTGGCGTTACGCCACGAAAGTGTAGACTGTGTTTAGGGTGCCATTTGGGACGGGGCCATTATAAACTCTTTGATATCAAACAATATGTGCATATATATATTAATAAAATTCAGTTGAACTGTTAGCCTAGGGGTATTATACATTACCCTCATATAACACGTCACAGGTCTTCAACAGTAAAAGCAATTGCATTTTTGAATTGTGTTCTCTTAAAAAGACATCTGAAATAATAAACTAAGTGCAATGTAATTTTTCAATACATATCGATACTGAAATATCTGAAATGCTTCCAATACTCATTTCCATAGAATAGAGACACAGATGCCAGCTGCGCTTTCTCTCTCTCTCATCTCTTCGACAGCTAATCAAGTCCTTCAGGCTTATTTGAAAACTACAGGTATGTGTGTGTTGGAGCAGGACTGGAACTAAACTAAATGGAACAAAATAAGTTTTGCACCTCTACACTACTATTATGCTATTGGGGGTGGGGGTCCTGGTGCGTATAGCTGTCCCATACATGGTGCTCCCTGCATGACAGGCATGAGAGGCGTGACAGGCATGAGAGGCATGACAGGCTGCTGCTGAGTGTATTGTGTACTCACAACAGTTACTTGCGTTCCTACCCCAGCTGTGGGAAAAACAAGACAAATAAAAATGATTAATTCCTTCCAGCCTAAATAATGTAACAATATCCATTCTATTAACACTACAACACTTACGTCTGGGGTTTTGGAACATTTTATAGAAGCAGCAGCAGGGGCAGCAGCAGTAGCAGATGATGAGCACAACGCAGATGAACACAATCCCCACCACTATTCCTGAAATAACGCCGGCCAACGCCATTGTTTTTGCTGCTGGACTGATTATAAAAATATAAATTAAGCAACAAGAATTATAAACACTCTTTACAATGTTCTATATTTAATATACAAAATCATATTTATATATTCTAATTTTATTGTTTAAATGTTATGTATTTATTATTTATTTTCCTATGTATCTGCAGTTGCAAATTCACTTCTGCACTTTTTCTGGCATCTATTGAACCTTTACATTCATGGAAAATTTTCATTGCACAAACAGCTCTTTAGATTATTCAAATATTCTTCACCCTAAGAAAAAGTGTTTTTTTTACTAGTTTTGCTAGCGTCCTGCTCCACGTTGTTTAAATGGCAAATGCATTTGGTATGTGCTGGTCTGAAAACAAGGTCTGTTCAGGCGCGTTGTTATTTTGAGGCAAATGGAAACGACTGCGTCGTTGACCAACTGAAACTTGGTCTATAATCAATGGTGCAACTACTGGGGTAAGTTGGCAGGGGTCAAAACTTGTCACCTTCTGGTGAAATTCACAGTTTGATCAAAAATTGTTTATTATTGTATTGTGATTTATCTAGATCCAATGATCTGAGACTGTTTCTGACCACTTGTGGTCTGAGAGACGCAGGCACATCCGCTTCTCACAGAGTTATATTTGGCGCTTTATTGGCCATGAGCAGTTATATACGTATGTGTCAAAATGCCAAGTAAACACAGTCATTTATGTCTTAAATGAAAGTAAACCAATAAACTGAGAAAGGAAACGCAGTTGTTATAGAGAAATAGAGAAAAGCGGGCAGCGCTTAAAGCGACAGCTGTCTAATTTTCATTCACATTAATCGAACAACAAAAGACAGAAAATCTCTCACTGCTCTTGACTAATCCACTTTTGTAACTTAAATATTTCATTTACACAATGAAGACTATGCAGTGTTTTTATACATGATTTGTTTATACAATGCATATAGCAGTTCTTATTTATTTGTTCTCCTGTAGTAGTTTTTTTTTGTCCTATTGCTTGTAATTACTTTCTTATTAACTTACTTATTAATCAAAAATGTTGATATAATAAAATCCTTGTTTAAAGCAAAAATAACGATAGGTCGTGATAAATCTCCTATCATCAACCTCTCAAATGCGGATACATGTGTTTTTTTTTTTTTTGGTTTTTTTGGTGTCTTGTGTTTTCACCCCTGAGTTTGCATTAATGTAAAATACTGATTAATGTAACATACTAAATCAACCATTTTATTAAAATTTGAATTTTGACAATTTAGTTGAATAATCAAATAACAGATGACAGACAAAGCTGATCGTACCTCTGAAAGGTAAAATTATTCTATCACTTATATACAGGCATATGAGTATATACTTATTTAATTGCCCATGTTTTTAACTGAAGATATATCATAATAGCAACACTATGAATGCAAATTGAATGATTTCACTCAACTAACCTATGGGTTTTAATGAAAACAAAGATGTCTCAGATGTACTAGGGCTGCTCGCTCGATTATGGCAAAAATCATAATCACGATTCTTTTAGTCAATATTGAAATCACAATTAGAATTAGAATGTAGATTTGATAATAAGGTTTCAGGTTTGAGATTAACCACAACAATTAGATTAAGATAATAAAAAAGAACTATGGACTTTTAGAGATTATGAGGATTAAAGCAAAAACTGACCCCAAAATGAAAAATGAAATGAAAAAATGTTCTTTTTTTAAACACTTAGCCTACATTACACTTCAAAACTTCTCCCCTCTGCTGTTCAGTAGGCAAAAAATAATCATTATACGAGTTTGGAACCACATAAGAGTGTGTAAAAAGGGACTTTTGGGTCTAAGATTCTTTGTAATGAATCAGAAACGACTCAAAATGACTTACATATTGCACAAGTCTTGCTTATGCTTGGTTAACTTCAAATAGTCACTGGAGCAGCAGTATCTGTTTTCGCAGGTCCCACAGCAGTGCTGCCATAAACCACAGCTTATCGAGGGCTTGTACACGTTACTGCTGGTGTAGTAGCTTTCACAGTCTTCAAAAAAACCTTAAAGAACAGAGGAAATGTGACACATTTTATAAAAAACAAGCCGATATTCAAAAGTATCTGTTTAAATTTTTCAATGTTTCAAGTGTTTCTATGGGTTTTTTTAACAGGCCGTCTAACTTACCGACTGTGACCGTGAATAAACCTGCAGACAGGAGCAGAAGAACAGCAACGGTGGAGGCCATGGCTCTACTCTTCCTCCTGAAGAAGAAGTCTACAGCAATGTACCAGATCTCGTGAAGGCTCGTGAATATTAATTAAGTAGGTGGGCGTATAAGTAGGGGCCCCATCCCCATTTTTGATCAACTGCACGGTGAAACGAAAGCGAAAGAAGAAACTTATCTGAATGTTTAAATCTGAAAACCACAAAGAATTTCTATGAATCTTTTTTTGTTGTTCACCTTTAAGAACAAACATGTTGTATATGAGCACCTTATGTCGATCCAGTGCCTGATTTGTTTGATAGCCTACAAAATATTAAAAGGCATCCTTGAGGGTGCAAAAAAATATTTCTCTCACATGTACATGTGTGGATACTTTTGAACACATCAGTTTAGTTTAAGATGTATGCAGTTTATTAACCAATAAACAAAAGGACATAAAATTAACAATGGGTCTCATTTACAAATATTTGCGTGGATTATTTCGTATTTCTCCTCACGAAAAATCTCTGCATAACACGTTCGTACGCATGTGAATTTGTTCTTAATTTCATTCTAATGAGAATTTGGAGTATTCTAAATACACACGAGGTTAGTCATTTGCATAAAACACGCCCAAAGCATCTCCATATAAATGCTTTCTGCACACCCTTTCCCGTACAGCCTTGCGTCACTCTCTCTCATCAAACATGTGCCGCTCTCGCCGTATTCTCAAGGCTGTATCCTCTTAGGTTAAAATAAATAGAAACAAACAATCAGTGAGTTGTGACTGGAGTAGACATGTGCCGGTATACAGTAATACGATATATCACAATAATGTTATCGTGGGCACTTCAAAATACCGTGAGTAATTATTTATTACGAATTATCCAGATTTCTAGAATGCATTTTAAGAATACTTTACCCATCAACCGTTTAAAATGAACAACACGTCAAAGAGGAACACGCACGGATGTAAACAGACCCAACCCAGCAGCACATGGCGAAACGAGCATAAATGCAATCCTCGTAAATAAAACACTCGTGCTACTAAACACGCAGCCATTCAGCTTTCTGTATTCGCTGCTCATCACATAACCAAATAATACTTAAAGACTTAAGGCTATTCATTTTCAAACTTAAACATTTTATATTTTAATCTGGACTAAATTACATGCCCTAGATATTGGGAGTTTAATAACTGGGAGGTTAATAAAGGCCTTCTGAAGATAATTGCGTTTGTGTAAAAAAAAAATATCCATATTTAAAACTTTATAAAGTTTCGGCAGATCGTCTTCCGTGGAAAAACTGTTGAAAGTGCCTTCTCGCAATTCAAAATGCGTACACAACATCTGACGACATATAACTCCTTCGTCTGAAAGAAGAATGTCATATACACCTAGGATGACTCGAGAGTGAGTAAATCATGGGCTAATTTTCATTTTTCGGTGAACTCTTTGAAGTCTTCCATTGTAACCTGTGGTGGTTAAGTGTTTTTCAGTCACAAGATGGCGCCAGACAGTCAACGACAGCGGAGTGACACGTTAAGCATATAAGTAGTACTGGTCAAGATAACTCATAGTACCCGGATGAGCGGTGTGTTATTCACTTTGGCGGTTGTTATCTGGCAATAACATACCGCTGGAATGCACGATTGACCAATCAGAATCAAGTATTCCACAGATCCGTGTAATAAGGCTCTATTATTTAGTATTAGTTCATTCATTAACAAACTGACAATGAAAAATACTTCTAAAGCATGTATTAATCTTAATTAATTGTAAATTTCAGCATTTAATAACACATTATTAAAATCAAAAGTTGTAACTGTATTATTTAATGGACCTGAGCTAACACTAACAGTTGCTTTTTAACTAGCATTATCAAAGAATAATAACTGTAAAAATGTAGCTATTTGCTCTTTGTTAATGGTAATGCATTAACTAGTGAGTGTAAAGTGTTTTAAATATTTGTTTACTTTATACATTTTTGTGTATTGCTTTATTGTATTTAAATGTTTGGTTCTTTTTGTTATAAGAAAGTTATTAAACCTGTTATAGTATGACAACACTTTTTTTTTTTTTTTTTTTTTTTGCAGCGCATTTCAATATCGTGATAATACCGTATACCATGATAAAAGCTTCAGCAATTAATCGCAACATGAAAATTTGATTCCGCCTCATGCCTAGAGAAACAAAAAACCCTGCTAACAAAAATATGTTCTAAGAATGTTTCATTCAGAGAAATAAGCAATTTTAACCAGGACATGGACTGTGTCTGTGCGTCACCTATCTATGACACCATACCCGTGTTACCTTTGATTTACAGTTTTATTTGGTAGAAACCATGGCCAAATATGCTTTAATATATTATGTGTTTTATTAGATAGGTGAGCAACTGTTTGGACATTCAACTCAACACAGTTAGTCTTACTGTTTAAATCTTGCTTTCTTGATTTACCACGAGTACAATGTTTTACCATGCCTAATATCCATCTAGCTCACTGCTGTGTGTAACAAGTGTCATACTTGAGTAGCACACAGAGTAGCATTATAACATAACTTTCAATACACTGAAATGTATCTAATATGATAAAACAGCGCTGCATTACCCCACATACGCATGAGCGGAAGAAACGAAAGCAGTCGTCTGCTGCATAATAAAAGCTCAGAGAAATCAAGGGGTCATCAAGCTATGCCATTGTTCTGAATAAGCAACCTCAAACATGGGGTGGCGGGATCAAAATTACTTGATCTTGTGTGATAGTGTTACGGATTTTGTGTGGAACAAACTCACGAAGGCGAAGGAGAACTTGGAACTTGGAACTTTAATCATTAACTCAGGAAAACAGGCAGGGAAAACACCAACAAACGCAAACGAGAACCGACAAACACTAAGGGCAAACAGAGGGCTTAAATACACAGGGGAAACAAGGTGATGACTAGACTAACAGGACACAGCTGGGACAAATTAACTCATAATGAGGGTGACCATGGAAACACGGGAGTGGCGGGAAAACTAAACAAAGGAACATGTGACCGGGAAACACAACATGTGACAGATAGGTGTTATGAGCGGCATGAAGGAGAGATGACCGATAATAAGGTGTCTTGCCCAAGATTGTCTTGTGTATAAAGAGAAACCAATGATGGAGACGCCGGGTATGAAGGGAGGGCCAGCCCACCAGTTTATACAGGTCACAGTGATGAGTGTGAAAGGGTGCATTAGTGGCAAAACAGATGGCTGAGTGATAGAGTGTGGCAAGTTTTTTTTAGGGCTGTGTTTGGTGCCATTCTGTAGATAATGTCACCATAGTCCAAAATTGGCAGTACTGTCATCTTAACAAGGGTGTATTTGGTTGCATGAGTAAAGGAAGCTTTATTGCGAAAAAGAAAGGCTAGTCTAGCTTTGACTTTTGCTTGAAGGTTATTAACGTGTGTAATGAATGATGGGGATGAGTCCAATCAGATGCCTAGATATTTATATGTTTTGACATACTCTAGAGCCATACCGTTCATGCAGGTGATTGTAGGTGGAGGCTTGGTAACAGGTTTTTTGGCTAAAGAGGATGCATTTAGTCTTACTGGTGTTAATACGTAGGTGGAGATTATCAAAAAACTGCTCTATAGAGGTGAAGCTCAGTTTAAGACTGGAAACTGCAGCATTGGGAGAGGGACCAACTGAGTATAAAACAGTGTCATCTGCATAAAGGTGAATTCGGGAGGTGCCAGCAGCTCTGGCTATATCATTGATGTAGATAGAAAAAAGGGTTGGGCCCAGGTTGGAGCCTTGAGGTACACCTTTAGAGATAAGTGGGTCTGACATGATGTTCTCAACCTTCATTTGCTGGACACAGTTGGTGAGATAACTGGCTAACCAATCTCAGCTAGAGGTGGACAGACCATCTATCCATCCATTATCTTCCGCTTATCCGGGGCCGGGTCGCGGGGGCAACAGTCTAAGCAGAGACGCCCAGACTTCCCTCTCCCTAGCCACTTCCTCCAGCTCTTCCGGGGGAACCCCGAGGCGTTCCCAGGCCAGCCGGGAGACATAATCAGGTGGACAGACCAATACTGGAAATCCTATGTAAAAGGATCCTATGGTCGACGGAGTCAAAAGCCATGGTGAGGTCTATAAAGGTGGCAATACAGACCTGCTTACTGTCTAATGCTGTAATAACATCATCAAGGACCTTTGTGGGGGCTGTTATGCACCCATGTCCCGTCCGAAAACCAGATTGCATGTCAAACAATGTATGATTTTTATCCAGGAAATGATTGAACTGTTTTTGGACAAGCTTCTCCAGAACTTTAGCAAGGCATGGTGGGATGGAAATTGCGCGATAACAATGCTGGTCAGATTCAGAACCCCCTTTGAAGAGGGGAAAAATGATGGCTGATTTCCAGTCAGTAGGGAACTCAGAGAACTGTAGGGATAGGTTAAATCATTTTGTAACGGGGGTAGCAATAATGTGGGCTGCTGCTTTTAAGAACATGGGATCAAGACCATCAAGGCCAGCAGTTTTATTTGTATTCAGCTTAGGGAGTTCATCCTGGACTTGAGAGGTGGACAGAGGCATAAAGGAGAAGCCACTGTTGCTTGATGGAGGCTGTAACCTTGACTGTTTTCCAAAATGCCCTAGCATCAGTGCCACATGTGGTAAGTTTCTCTTTAAAATGAGAGATTTTGGCATTTCTGATTGCCTGTGTTGCTTTGTTTCTGCATTTGACGGAAGGCCAGCCAGTCAGCTGGAGATTGGGTGGAGCGGGCCTTTCTCCGGAGGGCATTTTTACGATGAATAATCTCAGCCAGGTCATGAGAAAACCACGGACTATATTGATTTTTGATAGTAACCGGTCTTTGTTAATTCCACATAAGCGGGGTTGTACGCAGGTTGAGGTGAGGTGTAGTCTGTTGGCAGCGGTGGTTGAGGAGCCTGGCTGAAGGGAACAGGATACCCTGCTGGAAAAAACAAATCACTTATTTTTGATTGTTTAATACTTAAATATTTTTTCTCTTTATTTTTCAAATGTAAAGTTTCTTGTTTCAGTTGTCAGCGTTATTTGCTCTGATTGCAAAACCATTCTCCTGGCCAACTGTTGCCACAATCTCATTCTCAAAAACTCTAAAACAGTTACACGACAGCTTTGGGGGCGTTTCTGCACAAAACCGAAAGACAAAATGTAGGTGTTTTTTTTGCTCCCACTGTCTAGCGCTACTTCCACATTTAATGGACACTGACAATATTGGATTAGAACAATACTTGAACTGAATCGAGCTGGAGCCACCACTGTTTTCGGCTTAAAAGCTTTTCTGTTATTGAACTGAACTGAATCAACATTGAACTAACTCAGGGTATTTTCACGACAACAGTGTACTAAACATGGAAACGTACAAACAACAATGTTGTCAAAACGATCCCGGTTCACCCGGATCCGCAAAAACAACTAAAAGGCTGTATTATTCGTGTCAGGCCAGTAGATGGCGATGATACTTTGTAAAGAAACACTATGTGCCTATAGACCTTGGGTCCTATTTTAATGATCTGAGTGTATGGTCTGATGGTCTGCCAGGTGCATGTAGGGTGTCCAAATCCACTTTTACTAATGAAGGAAAAAACAGTCGGCCCAATCAGAGTGTCGTCTCCCATTCCCTTTAAAAGCCAGTTGCGCTTGCACCATGGCGGATTCGCTATTTACATGGCAGAATTTGCGAGCGGAAAGACTGAACACTTCTCCAGAGAGGAATCCTTTTATTTTTAATAGTTTGTGTGCTGCTGCGTCCCTGTGTGTGTAATAAGCAGAGTGTACGCGCGTTGTGTATCCTCCTACAGGTGCAGATTACTAACACGGCCTTTAAATAACACAAAAAATACAGTCAATTTTAGTTGCCTCAAAACAGCAACGCGACAAAACACACCTAGTTTTCAGACCAACATGCCCATGGGCGAACAGATGGGCATGAGTGCATTTGCTATTTAAACAACGTGGCACTGGATGTGAAAATGATAACTGCGTCAGGCTGAAACTAGCAAAAAACACTTGTGTCGCGCCTGCCGTCGCATTGTGCTGGGTGTATAATAGGGCCCCTTATGCAGCAGAGAAACAAGCCCGATCTTTAGAATTTTTATCTTCAAACTTCCATTTTTTTGGTAGCTCTGTTTATTTCTATGGCATCACTGTCAAAAAATCATTAGAAGTGGATTTACTTTTTGTAGAGTTAACAAAAGTTATCATGAGCATTGTAATGTTTGAAGCGGATGTAGACCGGGAAGATTTTAAAACGAGCGGTTCATTCATAAATCCGTAAGATCTCACCTTCATGCTGTGGAAATACAAACCAAAAGACAGTGCTGAAAAGGGGCGGGGCTACATACGGTTTCTATAGGAACCAGCTAATCAAGGTCTTATTAGGCATACTAGAAACTTTGGTGCAGGTGTATTGAGGCAAGTTGGAGCTAGACTCTGCAGGACAGTGGCCCTCCAGGAGCCACTGATGTAAAGCTTTATGGCATGTTTGCCGATCATACCAGCCTCGTGATATATGGGTGGTGGTCCTGGTACATACGGCCATCCCTGAGATGGTCCAGATGGCATGGGTTGCCTTCCGTAAACTGGCTGTGGGTTATTAGGCACAGACTGGTAAGCAGAGTACTGACTCCCCTGTGGATGGTATTGTGTAGTCGTAACTGTTGTTGACATCACATCTGTTTGAAGAAACAAAAGGTAATATTTAGTATGAATAAAAGCCACATCCAACTCTACACAAGTATATTGACACTTACACGGATGATTTCTGATGATAATTTTTTGTGGCAGAAGCAGACAATGAACATAATGAACATGAACATCACTACGGGCACAGTGACGCCAATAGCCGTATGGTCTTCCAATCGAGCATGAGAATGACTTGAATATTTGAAGGTTTTGCTTTTGGACAGATTAGGGAACATAAACATTAGACATCAGCTTTTGAACAACTTCTTCAGTCTTTAAATAACAAGCAAAGCATTGGACAATATATCAGAATAAAATCAGAATTCATTTATTAGTCATTGTTCATTTATTTTCTGATAAATAAATAAAAATGATCAGAACTACCAAGTGGTTCTGAGTTACAGATATGCAGCTAACAGGGAATGTTCTCAGCTCTGGCAAGGTTCTCCCAAAGTTAAGAAAAAAAAAATGATTTCAGTAACGTTAATAGAACGTTAATTTTATGTTATGTGATCTTTAACTCTTTCCCCGCCACTTTCCATGATTTCGCTGTTCATTCCTTTATTTGATTTATATAGCATAATAAACACAACAAGAGTTAACCACTGTGGTTTACAAAGTAAAAGTCTAGGATACATGAGAAAAAGATAAACCATAAACACATATAGAGAGATAATATAACATAATTAAGATTAGTTAAATGCCCAGGCAAGCACTGTTATATGAGGGCGCTATTATGTAACTTCTGAAAGAGTATCTCCGGTATCAACACACAAGCAAAAAAATGAGCAGAAACAATCAATAAAAGCATTGATTATGCACATTTAGTATCTTTTGAGGGGGAGAAACGCCATTTTCTCAATTATTGGTTTAAAATGTAATTTTTTAACGAAACTTATCCATATTCAAGTGTTAATTATTATAATAATTTATTAAAAGCAGAGTCTCTGTTATTTGTTTTGATATATTGCATGTTTAGATAGTCATACAACAAAATATTCTGGGGTCCATTAAATTGTGAAAATTATCAAAAACGATGGTGGTGGCAGACCAAAAAAATGCTGACAGGGAAGGAGTTAATAACATTTATATATCATTCATGGAAGGTTTTTCTGAAACATTTTAGTTCAAATAATGTTTTAACATTCAGAACTAAGCATGCTGCACACATCCTGAAAAGTGAAGCTGAAGCGTCTCAATCGCCCCCAGGTGGTTGGTCTCAGTATAGCTCATAAACCCGCCCCCTCCATGTAGTTCCCAAATCAGCGCAAGATGTCAGCCCCATATTCAGACATTGGCGGCTTTTCTACAATGGAAGATAGTGAAAGGGAGTCGTCCATCTTTTTTTACAGTCAATGTCCAGAACACTCAAAAGTAATGTTTTCCCTAACGTTTACCATTAAAAGGTTTTAAAACATTTAAAAACTGGACGTTCTGAACGTTCTCAGAACAGTGTGACATAACGTTTTCATAACGTAAGGGGTGAATATTAGAAAAAACATTTCTAGAACATATTTTTGTTAGCTCGGTACTAGTGAGGTTTGTTCTTAGTTCTGATTAAATTAAGAAGAAAATAAATAATTTCTTACAAAAGGCAGCCATTTTGTGCATCCTTGGTTAATTTTAACTGTGGATCGTCACAGCAGTATATCTCGTCACACGTCCCACAACAGAACTCGTGCGTAAACTGTGGAGTCCACAAACTGCACAATACATGAGCACCCCTGCTGTCATTGTAGGACGTGCAGTCATCAAGGGCTAAAAACAGAAAGAACAGTGTTTGAAAAGGAAATATAATAAGCTAAGAATTTCAGCTGTGTTGTGAATCACCTGTTTGTAGCATTGTGTTGAGATTTAGGGTTAAAGAAAATGTCCACATAAATGGATAATGTCCTGGCAGTATCTAGATAATGTATCTAGTCACTTACCTACTGTCCCGGCAAATAAAACAGCAAAAAGGAGCTTTAAAACCACCATATTGCAGCTTTTCCTCTTTAACCGCACGTTTCGTGGGGAATCTGGGGATGGTGCATTTCCACTGAAGAGTCAATTATACCCAGTTGTTTTTCTTGCTGGTGTAACACAAACAATCCCGATAAGTGCCTATTCGTGCTCCTCCCATGCAAGAAACTCAAGAAGAAACTAAAGACCACTGGTGTCATTTTAATGTCTTGATCAATGGAAAATTAGAAAATACAAACAGACAGAACATGTCTGAGACAAATCACTGCTCTATTACGTACAAACACAAACAATCGTCAAGACAATTGTGAAAGATTATGTAATATAAGTGTAAAACTCTGGACTCTGATAGTCAACTAACTCAACTCCTGCTGTTCATTTTTGCCATAAAATAAACCCAATCCAACAGGTTTAGTACAATATCAAAATATCTATAACAATCTACCCAGACAGCAACATAGTGTCGGCCCAGATCCGGCCCAAATCTGCTATGTGTGGAATCCACGTGTACCAGATGTGGGCCGGATCTGGACTGACACTATGTTGCTGTCTGGGTAGGATACCAAATTATGGGACAATGGAGAAACAAAGTGCACAGAGCAAGTGCAAACTTAACAATGGTGAACGAGAGTATAAATGAGACAGTATTAACAAACAATAGTAATACTTGTATTCTCAACACCATTGTAGGATACACAAGAGCAGAGCAGCGTGTAAACTCGTTACCCAGTGGCTTTGGTTTAGTAACTTGTCTTGACTGACTGAGATGGTGTAGCCAAAGTTGTATGCGGAAATTCCACGTAAGCGGGGTTGTACGCAGGTTGAGGTGAGGTGTAGTCTATGGGCAGCATTGGTTGAGCTGGCTGAATAGGGTACATGGCCTGACCACCATCATTTGGAGCCTGGCTGAAGGTAACAGGATACCCTGGACCTGCTGGAAAAAGAAAGCAATCGTTTTCATTGTTTGGCATCTTGCTCAAATAGCCTTGGTCATGTTGTTGCAGACATTACCAGCCTCCTGATATGGTTGTCCCCTAAAAGGTCCAATTGGCATGGGTTGGCCTCCGTGAGGTGGGTTACTTAGCAAAGGCTGGTAAGGAAAGTACTGACCACCCTGAACGTCAGGCTGCGGAAGGTACTGTGTCGTCACGAGTGTAGTTGTTGCAATCACAGCTGCAAGAAGAATCAAAGGTGGAAAACCGCTGGAATGACATTCTAAAAGCATTCGGCTCTTTTGATGTACATACATTGACACTTACGTCTAGGACTTCTGAACCTTTTATGGAGACAGCAGCAGGGACAGACCCAGCAGGTGATGAGCACAATGATGAAGGTCACAAGTATGGGGACTACTACTATGGGGACAAGGACGTCATCAGGCACAAAGTCCCTTCGAGGAGGAGGACCCAATTTCTTGAAACCTTTTTTTCTGGACAGATTATGAAGGACAACAAATGGTCACTGGAAATCTGTTTCGGCCATCCATTTGTGTGTAAAGATTTTCAGTTCTGATTGTATTCGTCATGTTGGGACTGAAGAGGACTGTGCTTCTAGCAAAACGGGAAATGATGGCAAGAAGGTATTTCCTCTTTAGGGTTCCTGTTCTGAAAGGTCTCTGAATCTCACAGAAAAAGGCAGCTGTGCCCAGAACTTATTGTCGTTGGTGCTCTTTTATGTTCAATTCTACTTCTAAAACATTTTTAATTATATAAATAACCAGAAGGCCAATTCGCTATAGGTTCCCTTTGGAACTGACTTTCCAGTATATTTTTAGAATGGTGTTTTAGATTTATAGGTATTTACAAACTGAATAAAGAGAAGGTCTGAAATGATAAATTATGACAAAATCATCAGAATAAATGCCCTGTGGCAACAGAAATATGTACCACTTAGTTCTGACTTGTATTAAGAAAAGAAAAAAGCAATTCCTCACAACAAACAGTCAAGTTTTGCTTTGACTCTTTTTTCCAGATCGGAGCAGCAGTACGTCTCACCACAGGTCCCACAGCAGAACTTCCCAGAATCACACCATTCATATTTACCTCCGTACATGCTACAGTCCTCACTGCCTAAACAAAAGAACAAGGGAAATGTGAACCACTTTAAAAAAGGCAAAATTATTGAGTTATTAGTGTTGGGAATCTTGTTTGAAGCAGATTTGGAAGGTTGTAGTAAATATCAGTTCAAGTTACATGTTTAAGAGACATTATTTTAATTACTTTGAGATTAATAATCTGTTCAAGCAGGATTTTTACAGATATAATTTTTTTCTGTTTAGTCAGTTATCAGTTTGCATAAAAATGACTCAACATTTTTGCAGCAACCAGTGCTCAAAGGGGGGCAGTATTGTATTGTATCCAACCCGGCCCACATCCAAATGTGACGTCAGAAGCCACGCCCATGTCCAAATACATCACATTAGGCTTGTTCAAGATGCATCAGCGCTGCGCAGACCGATCAGCTTATGACATCAAAGTACAGTGAGAGAGCGGTTCAAAAGCACAATACACAACAATACTTTCATGTCATATGCCAATCGGTCTGCGCAGCGCTGATGCATCTCAAACAAGTCTACTCTCATTAGTGTGAGAAAATGAGAGAAACACGTTCAAAACCAAACCAACACTGATCCCTAAAACCCAATATTACCTATTTTACCCTGTCTGCGTGCAAGCCCAATTTTTGAGACCGCGCGGACTGTGCACATATACCAGCGCATGCGCAAGAAGGACAGAAAGAGACCACTAGATGGCGATACGCACTACTTTGCACAGTATGCAGTTGCTGAACACTACAATGGACAGCGAACTTGACGAGCGTTTGTGCGTTGTTGTTTCTTCTTAACTATGTTGCAATAGTTGATCCACTACTTTTCTTCTTCAATCTTGCCAAGCAAATGCCCCGTTGACGACACGACTCAGTGCTGCCTTCCGTTGTTTGGTAGTGTCGAACTCGGCCATCTGCCCGGTTGAGTATATTTTGAAAGCTGTGCGGACAAGACTGTGTGCGAGATGCTTCTGCGGAAATTCAAGTATATCACGGGGCTTTAACCTACCCATCACTTTAACCTTAACCAATGAAAGTAGCTGCACAGCGGGATTGCAGGGTGAGGAATCACGCTTCCTCATTAAGCTTGTTCGAGTACTGTATGACATCAAAGTACCGCAAGAGCGACTGGAGGGCAAACAACTCCTTACACTGCATTCACACGGGGCATCTGTGTCAACGCTTAATAGAGGGCGTGTCTGAAGATTGGTGCTGATGCGACCTTCATTGAGACAACAGCCAACCATACTACTTTTCCGGTGTCGCATGAACGCAATTGGCTAGCGTCTGCGCTAGGGTATTTGCATAGGTGATCTGATTGGCTGACGCCTGCGTTGGCGCTTGAAAAGTTGAAAATGGGCAAAGAGGCAGGACGTCAGTGGAGCTGAGGTGAAGTGATGGCTAACAGACAGCAGACAAACGGCAATCCACCTGTCACTCAAGTTGCCATGAATGAGTTATAAAACAATTTAACCCCTCACAGTTGTCAAGAAAGGTAAAATTACCTGTATAGACCAAAACCACATTTTATACCAGGCTGTAAACATATTTTTTTCTGCTGTAAAGTTGGGCATTTTAACATGGAGGAGATACAGATTTGACTCCATTTTGGAGCCTGTCTCTAGTGGCCAGTCAATGAATTGCAATTTAAGTCACTTCCGTGTTGGCTTAAAGAGAGACTGCAGGAGGTTGCTGCTTGGTTACAACCCATGTAAATACTGCAAAAAATGAAATGCACATGTGCGACCTGGGCGTACAAAGCACGCATGGTTACAAAAATCTGGCAGTGTGCGTACTCTTCTGATGACAAAATTTGCATCACGTGCACTGTACGCTCACCCTCACGTACACGTATACTTTGGGCTTAAGGTGATGTATTGACACAGGCGTGGCTTCTGACGTCACACTTGGATGTGGTTTCAGAACCGCATGTGAGGGGCGGGGCTTAAACAGTCGTAATTTTCTTTAAAAAAATGTACGCTGTTTTCACACGGATCTATGACTACAATATTTAACAACAATACTTTTAAATAGTCACTTTTCTGTTCCTATAATATGCATAAGATATCATGATGTACAATGAGCAAAATCTGTAAACATAGCCTATTGATCATGCTTAATGTCAATGAATGAATACAAACAGTAGTTTATACTTCATGGATATAGGTTACAACTACACACTGTTTTTATTTTATTTTATTCCCATTTGACTGTATACATATGTGATTATTATTATTATTATTATTATTATTATTATATAGTATTATTTCCTTCACATTCAAGTTACAAAAATACTATAGTATGAGATGATTTAATGTTAATGGATACAAACAGTAAAAAATATGTTGATAAATGTGTAACGGGTTGTAAAGCGTTTCTTATTTGACTGTATATTCAATCGTATTATTTATTTCATGTTCATGTTGTTGACACAGAATGTGACATATTTCAAAATTTCAAATGTCAAATAAAAAGAACCATTTAATAAAAAGCCTTGAAAAAGTGAAACGTGCTTCTCTGTATGAAATCAAATAGGACATTTATAAAATATTTTTTTAAATAATAGGTTAAAAACGTATTTAAACGGCTCATAATAAAAATAAAAACAGTCTTTTCATCCCTGAAAACGAAATGAATACGTTTTATTAATTAATAATTATTTAATATTAACACGAATAATACCCTCAGACCAATCCTGATTCATTGATTGAAAAGAACAGTTCGTTCAAAAATAGAACATCGATTCTTGTTTGGAGTAAGATTACAGTTTAAGCAACATTAAACATTCCATTCTTTTATGACGACAGAGATACACACTTTTCAACAAGTGTACATGCACATACAAAAAAAAACTAACGTGTGGAAAAAAGACACGTGCTTCCGATGGCCTGTAAAACGCGCGAAAACAGTGTTGAGAAAAAATAAAGAAAAGAAAAAGGCGAAAACCCATATGATGAGATTATTAGAATAATTAGCCTAATAAATCTTAAATACGTGCACAGCCTCGTACTAAATACTTCTAATCAAACATGGCATGCGTCCTGTATTCATACTTCAAAAATATAAATACACTCGGAAAACAATTAGGCCAGTTGAAACGTTTCTTTAGACACTTACCGACTATAGTGAATAAACCCAAGAACAGGAATAGAAACGGGACGCTGGAAGCCATGGTGCTCTTTCACTCTTTCATTTCTGTGTGTTATAAGAAAAACGCGTAGGTTTCAGGTGGGTTTTTTTTTTTCCTGCTGCTGACTAGACTGTTGCTAGTAACTAGTTATTTCCATGCAAACTAAAACCAAGCCCACCAGTGTAATTCAAAACATTTATTTTAATGTCTAGATTTGACAGTCTTTAGACATAACACAAATACATATGTACAAACAAACAGAACATGAGACAAAACCCACTGGTCTCTTGCTTGCCAACAAAAACAATCTTCAAGAAAATGTTGAAGAACAAGCATATATAACCCAAAAAACATTTCTTCTTCGACTCTTGTCGTGAGGATTTCTATGAAATGAACCAATTTCACATTCACAAACCAACTCTACAGTCTTAAAATATCCCAAAGTGACATTGCCAATCTTGGATCCTTTTTTTGTCCAGTATTCTTATAAACAAAATGACTGAACACTGAATATTTGATCCCAGACCGGCTTGAACATATCTCTAGTATCCCATCCAGATTGGCGATTGCTCCATTTGGTAACACATACCCAGCACTGTTTGAGGGAATCTGGAGCACTGTTATCTTTGGTAGCACTTTGATTGGATGATTGGGATGTATGGAGATTAAGATTCCTTGGAATCTTTGGATTTTAAAGTCTGAATCACTCCAGCCCCGATGCTCAATCTCAAAATATTACCCTAATAATGGCACTAACAGCTGCTTACCCAATATGGTGCGACAATGATTGTTGGTTTTGATTAGCTTGATACAGTACAAAGGATTCCATATGGCAACATGACAAATGATTCAGTATCTCTAAACATCTTCTGAGCATCACCAATTTGCTTTGGAAGTGGTGGTGTACTATGAATGGGGGCATTTACGATGTGAAACAAACAATTCATAAGCTTAAAAAAACATTTGAACCAATATCATCACTAACTCTGTCAATGAGGCGTTTTTTTATTTATTGTTTGTCTTCAGAAATGTGTCTGGACAATGTCTCCGTAAGACTGAGCCGTGGAGTTGCTGCCATTCGTTTCTTTTTTAGGTTTTATTGGCGCTTGGATTTGTACGGCCGTGAGCGTTTCCGCCGGTCAGGTTTGCGTTGTTTGTGGAGTCGGCCGATGCTGACACCCTGTCGGCGACGCACAGAGATGTTCTGCTCCACCAGACTTGCTAACATACCTACAAACCACCAAAGGGACAACCATTAGCAGAACATTCATGCTGCTATTTCATGAACATATAACATATGAAGATTCTCGTTTTTTACCTTCTTGTGCCAGCATTGATATGAAGGTGCAGATGAACTCGTCATAGTTATGAGTCCTCCTCTGGTCATCGATCTGAGGAAGGACAAAAAGCATCACTATGAGCTCTCTGGCAATCATATTTCGTTGTCCACTGGACCATCAAAGAAAAAGTCAAACACTTGCCTTATACTTTTTCCTTTTCTCCACTTCTTCTTTCAGACACACTTCGTAGTTGGTAATGTCTGCTTCCACGTACTTCAACAAGGCCAGCAATTCCTGTAAGTCGGAAGTTCATGTAACATTGCATAAAAAACCTGTAGCAAACATAACTAATGAGAAACCAAGTGACTGCAGAAAGAAAATGGTCGGTGTCTCACTTTAGGAGTGTATTTTTCTCCAGGAGGTTTGGTGCTGGTTTCAGTGGTGTCGGTGGACGGCAGGTTCTCGGATTTGACGACCACTGACTCTTTGGCGTCCTCCTGTTTCATCTCCACCGATGGTCCCTCCTTGACCTCCTCCTCTCCTCCTGGACAGGTTGCCTCTTCTTTCTCTTTCTTCTCCACACTACCTGATTTCTTGAGCCCCTCCGATGTTTCTATCAAATGAGAATGGTTAGCTGGACCAATACGGGAAAAATAGATGAATCCTGCGCACTAAGATCGAGAAAGTCTATGGCCCTGTCCCAAATGGCACTCTAAACACTTGCGGTCTTCCTATAAGTCCACTTTGACTTTAGGGAAGAAGCCTGCTGCGAGCTCACTTCAGTGCAGGATCGGCAAAAGTGCGCATTGAGGGCACATATCGACCGCAAAGGGGGTGCTACCGAGCACACTTCTGAATCCTAAAATGAATCCATGGACTTAACGGCCATTGTAAGTCCACAAGACCGAAACTGCATATGAAGTGTGCCATTTGGGACCGGGCCTATTACGAAAGAAAATAGGGTCCAGTTGCAAAATGTTGCAATCTCATTGTTACCTGTAGGTGGCAGGGCAAACATGACGCCATCGTCTTTCAGTTGCAGCAGCGTGGAGCTCACTAGTGCCCCCAAATCTCGGACAGCTCGATTGTGTCGGGCATCTAACCGGAGCAGCCCCTCCTCTTCTCCGAACAGCACACGGCTCAAGTGGGCCGCCACGGGGCTGGAGGGACGTGTAGCTGCTTGCGATCGCGCGGGTGAGCGCAGCGGTGAGTTGAACGCACTGCCGATCTCAGAGGCCGTGTCAGTGCTCTCGTTACTGGGTGTGGGTGAAGGCTGGCAGGCTGAGGTGATGCTGATCCCACCCGTCCGACCCTCAGTACGAACATTCAGAGGTGTGGATCCTGTTGTGGCCATGGCGTCCTTCCTCTGGACCTCTTTCTTGAGTTTCTCAGCTAAAACGCTGAGTGCTAGCTGACCCTCCATTGCTGCAACCCCGCTCACTGCACTGCGGCCCATGGTACGCGCGCGTAGACCCACCTTCCTTCGGACCCTGCAAATCACACACAAGCAATGAAGGTCATAGGGGTGTGACTACACAAACATGGTGGTTTGGTATGTACAGTACCTTGGATTTTGAAGCCATGGTTCGGTATGTTTTTGGTACATTAGGGGGAGAAACAAAACTTAAAACTGCTTTTTTTTCACTGTATTAAAGTGCCCCTATTATGATTTTTCGAATATTCTCTTTCATGCAGTGTTCAATAAAATAAAAGAATCAACTTTGAACCGCCAATACGAGTCATTTTTAATTCGAATCTCACTGCGTGACGCTTCTATGTCACTAGAAAAGACATTTACATAATGCCTACTCACTGTGTTTACTCACTGCAGTCTACTTCAACTACTTTATTCCACTTCTTTATTCTTATTTTTTTACTTTTTTCTTCTACTTGACTTGATTATTTATAATTCTACAGATATATATATATATATATATATATATATATATATATATATATATATATATATATATATATATATATATATATATATATATATACTTTTTATCCTATTTCTATATAATTTCCTCCTTGTGTTTTAACTGTGAATTTGCACTGTCCATGGAGCGGACCTGTTTACATTTCACTGCCGGTTGTATATTCTGTATATAACTGTGTATGTGACAAATAAAACTCTTGAATCTTGAATCCTGTATGTTGTCTCGCTCAAAATCTGTACCGCTCAAAGTTACATTTAATTTAGAAATGTAAGACTTTTTCAAAGATCTTATACCTGCTTGTGGCACCTGTTGTGCTGCACTCCTCCTCTTCGTCATCATAGTCATCCTCGTCGTCAGAATAAGGGGGCTGAGGGGGGCCAGGTAAGCGTGAGCGTCCCACACCCGCAGCGAGATCCTCCTCTTCCTGTCAATCAACCAGCATACTGAATGAAAGCACATATCATGCTAGCTAGTCCAGATATCCTGAAACTTAACCCGATCCTACCTGCATGGGGGACTTGGCGTAGTTGTGGTTGTCCAGGAAGGCTGGCAGACGCTGGACGATGGGATTGGGGTTGGGGCTGGGAACAGGTAGAGGAGCTGGTGGCGGAGCGCCCACTGTTGGCAAGGAGGCAGGTTTAGCCATGGGTCTGACTTTTCCAGCGGGACTTGGTAGAGCGGCAGCACCTTCTTGAGTTTCTGAAATGTCATGGGACATGTTTTAGGTTATTATTCACACAGACCGCAAAAATTTGAGAGGCAAAAATTCTCCCACTGGTGTCATTCTTATTAAAAATAGGCCTTAAAACAATCTAAATTTAAATACATTTAAAACATTCAAACTGAATTAGATTCAAATCAAATTGTATAGGGAACCTGTTGGTGTGGCCTGCTCTGTACCCAAAGGTATTGGTGTGTCTTGCCCTTCCTCCTTTTTAACAGCAGGGGGCGTGTCTTCTGAAGAAGAGGAGTCTTGTTGCTTACGATCCTGAGCTGAATCTTGTTGGGTCACCCGAATGACCTGTAGCATGTACAGTGGTGCACAAAGACATTTAACACTGACCCCAACTGTACAGTACACAGAGAACTCATTCACAGAAAGACTGATTCTCAAAGATCAAGATTTTATTCAAACAAAGAAGAGTTCACAGTACTCACTTTTTTCTCTCTAACCTGCTGGAGCCCTTCTAGAATAATCTGCCTGTTCCGTTTCAGGACGTCCAGCTTGGACTCATATTTTATCCTGCGATCTGGAACCACCGCCATGAGATTGAAGCGGATGTCATGGTAGGGCTCTCTGAGGGGAGAGAAGACAAATCAGATATGCTAGAAAAAAAATGAAAGTAATAAATGGAGCAATTCCAATAGGGTCATCACACCATCGGTGCTCAGGCCCTAATAAATTGCCTTAAATAATAATTATAAAAAAATAATTTTTATTTATTTATATATATATATATATATATATATATATATATATATATATATATATATATATATATATATATATATATATATATATATATATATATATATATATATATATACACACATACATATACATATACATACATACATACATACATACATACATACATACACTCACCTAAAGGATTATTAGGAACACCATACTAATACTGTGTTTGACCCCCTTTCACCTTCAGAACTGCCTTAATTCTACGTGGCATTGATTCAACAAGGTGCTGAAAGCATTCTTTAGAAATGTTGGCCCATATTGATAGGATGGCATCTTGCAGTTGATGGAGATTTGTGGGATGCACATCCAGGGCACGAAGCTCCCATTCCACCACATCCCAAAGATGCTCTATTGGGTTGAGATCTGGTGACTGTGGGGGCCATTTTAGTACAGTGAACTCATGGTCATGTTCAAGAAACCAATTTGAAATGATTTGAGCTTTGTGACATGGTGCATTATCCTGCTGGAAGTAGCCATCAGAGAATGGGTACATGGTGGTCATAAAGGGATGGACATGGTCAGAAACAATGCTCAGGTAGGCCGTGGCATTTAAACGATGCCCAATTGGCACTAAGGGGCCTAAAGTGTGCCAAGAAAACATCCCCCACACCATTACACCACCACCACCAGCCTGCACAGTGGTAACAAGGCATGATGGATCCATGTTCTCATTCTGTTTACGCCAAATTCTGACTCTACCATCTGAATGTCTCAACAGAAATCGAGACTCATCAGACCAGGCAACATTTTTCCAGTCTTCAACTGTCCAATTTTGGTGAGCTTGTGCAAATTGTAGCCTCTTTTTCCTATTTGTAGTGGAGATGAGTGGTACCCGGTGGCGTCTTCTGCTGTTGTAGCCCATCCGCCTCAAGGTTGTGCATGTTGTGGCTTCACAAATGCTTTGCTGCATACCTCGGTTGTAACGAGTGGTTATTTCAGTCAAAGTTGCTCTTCTATCAGCTTGAATCAGTCGGCCCATTCTCCTCTGACCTCTAGCATCAACAAGGCATTTTTAAGCCCACAGGACTGCCGCATACTGGATGTTTTTCCCTTTTCACACCATTCTTTGTAAACCCTAGAAATGGTTGTGCGTGAAAATACCAGTAACTGAGCAGATTGTGAAATACTCAGACCGGCCCGTCTGGCACCAACAACCATGCCACGCTCAAAATTGCTTAAATCACCTTTCTTTCCCATTCTGACATTCAGTTTGGAGTTCAGGAGATTGTCTTGACCAGGACCACACCCCTAAATGCATTGACGCAACTGCCATGTGATTGGTTGATTAGATAATTGCATTAATGAGAAATTTAACTGGTGTTCCTAATAATCCTTTAGGTGAGTGTATACCCGATGTATATTTTGTATATTTTATGTATTTATATATATATATATATATATATATATATATATATATATATATATATATATATATATATATATATAAATATATATATGTATTTATAATGTATTTAAATATATATATGTATTGATAATGTATTTATAATATATATATATATATATATATATATATATATATATATATATATATATATATATATATATATATATATATATATATATATATAAATAAATAACAAATTTTTCTTAAATATATATACACATGCATGTGTGTGTATTTTTTTAAATCAGAGATCGATATTAACTACAACTAATCACTGATTATTAATAGTTAGTAAGGTAGTTGTCAAGTGTAGGTATTGGACAGGATAAAGGGATGTAGAATATGGTCTGAAGAAGGCATTAATATGTGCTTTATAATTAATAATAAACAGCCAATATCCTACTAATATGCATGCTAATAAGCAACTAGTTAACAGTGAGAATTGGACCCTAAACTAAAGTGTTACCATAATACTTAATGTAAAATACAGTATGTCCAAAACTGACATGCTTAAAGTTTACAGAAAGAAGAATAAAAAGTGCATTAAAATATTGCAATATTCTTGATGTTCTATAAATAATTTCCTCATCATGTTGGCTAGAGATGTGAATATTGATTAGCCTGGCTCTTACCCGGCAGTGGCCAGTCCTATTCGCTCCATAATGACCCGCCTGGCTTTATCGGTCCACTCTTCCTCTTCACCCCACGGCCCTGAGAGAGACAGACAGATTATTATAACCTAGTCCTTCATCAGGCTTCATCAGGCTGCCAAAACTGTTTTTTGTGAGTTCAAGTTCTCACCGTGGTCGATGGGATACGCCTTCAGCCCGTCCAGTTCAAACAGCCGGTCTTTGATTGTCACGTAACTGACGAAGTGAAACGCCTCCATCGTCCGCACGGCGCTGATGCCGTTCTGTTTCTCCGGGAGGTGCCGCGGCTCCGGTCTCCATGAAAACAAGACAAAAACAATGACTACAAAACAACAGATTGTGACAACAACTAAGATTGTGTGCGCAAAATCTACTTATTCTATGTTAGCGGGAAAGAGTTTGCAAAGTAATATTAAAGCTGAGCCTACCTGGCGTGGCTGTTGTGGGCTTTCGCCAGCTCAGGGGCATTTCCAATGGCGTAACCTTTACTCTAAGAAGTAAAAAAAAAAAATACAGATGTGCTTTAAAACCGACATTGAGAAGATGCAAACGTGTGCTTATGCCATTTTGTTATAGTGCAGTGAAATTCAGACATTTTTAAGCATGACTTGAAGAGTTAGTTCACCCAAAAATGAAAATTAGCCCATGATTTACTCACCCTCAAGTTATCCTAGGTCTATATGACATTCTTCTTTCAGACAAACACAATCAGAGTAATATTAAAAAATGTCCTGGCTCTTCCAAGCATTATAATAGCAGCCCAAAATTTGAAGCCCAAAAAAGTGCATCCATCTCTGGGGGGGGGTTAATAAAGGCCTTCTGAAGTGAATCGATGAATTTGTGTAATAAAAATTACACATCTTACACAAACCCATCGATTCACTTCAGAAGGCCTTTATTAACCCCCTGAGTCATGTGGATTACTTAAATAGTGGATGGATGCACTTTTTTGGGCTGCCATTATTAAGCTTGTATTGGTCAGGACATTTTTTATTAAAACTCCTATTGTATTCGTCTGAAAGAAGAATTTCATACACACCTAGGATGGCTTGAGGGTGAGTAAATCATGGGGTAATTTTTATTTCTGGGTGAACTAACCCTTTAAGTGTCCAAAAATGGTCTTTATGTGTAACTGACCTCAGGACTGAAGCCCTTGGTGAAAGCTT
>CM031964.1:10783409-10833409 GCA_018749465.1 Paracanthobrama guichenoti
ATTAATGTCACATCTCTGCTCAAGGAGTGACTGAAGATTCTTGAATAGTTATTTATATAAAATGTAACTATTAAATGTAGTGCGATACATCAGCGCAAGTGGAATGTCATGTTATATTAACGCTAACTCCACCGTTATGGAACAGTTGGAGACTGGAAGTAACTTTAACTATGGCTCAGGTGAGGAATGGTTTCGGACCGCGCCTTACCAAGAAAGAACAAGACGACTCCTTCTTAACATGGTCTGGGACATCTTCAGAATTGCATGAATGGAAAACCTGTTGTGACATCCATTTTAAAACTCAATAAAGATATGACACTATCACAATAATAAATGAAGGTATAATATGTGACTGGATGACACAACCGTGACAAAACAGATAACTAGCCTTGAAGGAGGTCGAAGAGTGTGTATATTATTATGAACATTAAGTTAAGTGTAAAATATGGAAACAATATGAATTTATACTTAGTATGTAATTTTCAGCCAATTTGATACTTACATGAGACACGTGAGAGAAAAACACAGTTTTTTCATGCAGTGGAATGACTTATTGATTTGGGGGGTCAGCTTACCCTTTAACATGTAAAAAAGTTTGAGTGCAACACATACATTAAAGTATATTTCATTATATTTTGTCAAATTGTGCCTGAAATCATCAAACGTTAGCATTCTAACGCAAGTCTTCGCAAGTCGCTCTTATCGACAGAAACTGGGATCATGCTATAGCGTTTCTCAGTCTCCATACATTACGCTTGTCTAATCCAAATATGGCCATTTCTTTGTAGAACTAACCAACCGCAAACGCTTATGTTAAAACCACATCTGATTTTTACGCTTTTTATAAGCAAAAATGTAAAAATTTTAAAAAATAAGGCAGTTATATTAAGTAGCTGGTGGAATGTAAATGGCAAAATTAAGTGGTTATAGCTATTACCAAAACATAAAACCTTGAAAGTCATCATGTGTTTGTGTAATCATTGGTCAGAATATTGCGAAGGAATTTACAAAGCTATCATTATTAAATGTATAATATTTATAAATGTTCACGTGTTCTTGAATACATTTATTGGACAGAAGCGAATTATAAAATAGCGCTCAGAGGACTTTTATTTGATGGCGCTCAGACGCCAAAAGATGTTCAAACTTCCACGCGGCTTGCGGAAAGAGCTTTTCAGTCAGACTACTTCACAAGTACATTGTTTATTATCGCTTGTTGACAATGAAAGCATACAGTTAACTCCCCAAGCTGTGCAAGTCGTCAACCCCCTCCCCCTCACACAGGACCACGCAAAGGTACATAAGTGGCTGGCATTACACAACCATGCCAAGTAAAGCAATAAACCTACATAATCATACATGTAACTAAATAGATTTGACTATAACAATTCAATGAACTTCAGCTGGTTCTTGCTGGCTTTCAATCGTGCTGCGTAATATGAGGAATGAACTTTTATTGGTCCTGCAGAAGTTTCAAAATTTGCTATGCATAACATGAGAATGAACCTCACTGGTTTCTTGCAGAAGATCAGGCGCAAGGCGTGAACACGAGAATGAACCTCACTGGTTCTTGCTGAAGCTCAAATGCGCTACGTAACACGAGAATGAACCTCATTCGGTTCTTGCTGAAGCTCAAACGCGTGCTGCGTAACATGAGAATGAACCTCATTGGTTCTTGCTGAAGCTCAAACGTGCTGCGTAACATGAGAATGAACCTCACTGGTTCTTGCTGAAGCTCAAACGTAACTGCGTAACACGAGAATGAACCTCATTGGTTCTTGCTGAAGCTCAAAGCGTGCTGCGTAACACGAGAATGAACCTCATTGGTTCTTGCTGAAGCTCAAATGTGTGCTGCGTAACACGAGAATGAACCTCACTGGTTCTCGTGAAGCTCAAACGTGCTGCGGTAACATGAGAATGAACCTCACTGGTTCTTGCTGAAGCTCAAACGTGCTGCGTGAACATGAGAATGAACCTCATTGTTTCTTGCTGAAGGTCAAACGTGCTAAGCGTAACATGAGAATGAACCTCACTGGTTCTTGCTGAAGGTCAAAACTGTGCTGTGTAACATGAGAATGAACCTCATTGGTTCTTGCTGAACTAAATCGTGCTGAGTAACATGAGAATGAATCTCATTGGTTCTTGCTGAAGCTCAATCGTGCTGGCGTAACATGAGAATGAATCCCTATTGGTTCTTCGCAGAAGCTCAAACGCGTGCTGCGAATACGAGAATGAACCTCACTGGTTCTTGCTGAAGGTCAAATGTGCTGCGTAACATGAGAATGAACCTCACTGGTTCTTGCTGAAGGTCAAAACGTGCTGCGTAACACGAGAATGAACCTCACTGGTTCTTGCTGAAGCTCAAATGGGCTGCGTAACATGAGAATGAACCTCATTGGTTCTGCTTGAAGCTCAAACGTTAACTGCGTAACACGAGAATGAACCTCACTGGTTCTTGCTGAAGGTCAAACGTGCTGTGTAACATGAGAATGAACCTCACTGGTTCTTGCTGAAGGTGAAACGTGCGTGCTGAATGTCAACATGAGAATGAATGAACCTCATTGGTTCTTGCTGAACTCAAACGTGCTGAGTAACATGAGAATGAACCTCACTGGTTCTTGCTGAAGCTCAAACGCTGCGTAACATGAGAATGAACCTCACTGGTTCTTGCTGAAGGTCAAACGTGCTGTGTAACATGAGAATGAACCTCACTGGTTCTTGCTGAAGCTAAATCGTGCTGTGTAACATGAGAATGAACCTCACTGGTTCTTGCTGAAGCTCAAACGTGCTGCGTAACATGAGAATGAACCTCACTGGTTCTGCTGAAGCTCAAACGCGTGCTGCGTAACATGAGAATGAACCTCACTGGTTCTTGCTGAAGTCCAAGCGTAATGTGTAACATGAGAATGAACCTCATTGGTTCTTGCTGAAGCTCAAATGTGCTGTATAACACGAGAATGAACCTCACTGGTTCTTGCTGAAGGCGTGCATGAGAATGAACCTAACTCAAACGCTGACATGAGAATGAACCTCACTGGTTCTTGCTGAAGCTCAAATGTGCTGCGTAACACGAGAATGAACCTCACTGGTTCTTGCTGAAGGTCAAACGTGCTGCATAACATGAGAATGAACCTCACTGGTTCTTGCTGAAGGTCAAACGTGCTGCGTAACACGAGAATGAACCTCACTAGTCTTGCAACCCCAAGTCAGAATCCCTTAGTAAGGGCTTTAACTCAAATTAATTTTATAATAACTGTGGGGCCTTTCTACTGAGGTTTTCTCCATTTTAAGGGATTTGTTATAAATGGTTGCAGACCCTTCTGATATTCTGAGATGCTTCACTTCTCAGAATGACCAATAGATGTCAGCAAACACCATCAAGTCATAAGTATATAAATATAATGATTTCCATGTCAAATCATTTTAAAATCTAAAACTTTTCATGACTTGTATTAATTAAGGTATAGTTTGTGCATCAGTCTCTACATGAGGTTTGCTTCATCTTATCTACGTTCGAACTGCAAACAAGTTTTTATAATGGGGTTAAACTGACATAGCCCTAGTTAGAGGTAAACTCTCTTAAACTGCCCTCATTTATTACATAACAACTATTCCATGACTTTCAACTGTGTTGTTTTCAGTGGTTTAATTTAGGCTGAAATTATCCCATTTAAAGGGATATAAAGATAAAGCACATGCAACATTTCCTTCTGAGCCTGTTTATGACCATTTTATTGACTATATTGAACAGTGACTCAATATGATGATATTGATATATTGATAATATTGATGTCAATATATTGATACTTCCAATTACTGTTCATAAAATGTGAAAACAAGAAGATTTTTCAGAATTACTGCAGAAATGCTAAAAGCATCTTACCTTGTATTCAAAAATATTGAGAACCACTGAATATTAGGCTATTGAATGTATAAAATATGGACCAAGTGCAACCATAATTTGTGCATGCATAGGCTAATTGTGATATTATGTCATGCAAACTTACTATTGCATTTGCTATTTGAAATGTATTAAGACTGATAATAAAGATTTAGTAGGTTAAAGCACATAGTCTAAAGGTTGGTCACACACTGTTACTACTGAGCAACAGCAAAGATGACCTTTTGCTCAATGAAATCTGGCCCTGAATGGATAGGGTATATCACGTTCCCATCGTCATTTACGGTCTTTTGGCAATACACGCGCTAGTGTTGATTTGGCTCAGCAAAACTATGGCTCAGCAGGAATACAAAAGCTTAGTGACAAACTGACGTAAAAGTTCTTGCAAAAGCTCAAGCTGACAAACTGACCTCACTGGTTCTTGCAGAAGATCAGGCGTGCTTAACATGAGAATGAACCTCACTGGTTCTTGCAGAAGATCAGACGTGCTGCGTAACATGAGAATGCTGCGTAACATGAGAATGAACCTCACTGGTTCTTGCAGAAGCTCAAACGTGCTGCGTAACATGAGAATGAACCTCATTGGTTCTTGCTGAAGCTCAAACGCGTAACATGAGAATGAACCTCACTGGCTTGCTAACACGAGAATGAACCTCATTGGTTCTTGCTGAAGCTCAAACGTGCTGCGTAACATGAGAATGAACCTCATTGGTTCTTGCTGAAGCTCAAACGTGCTGCGTAACATGAGAATGAACCTCATTGGTTCTTGCTGAAGCTCAAACGTGCTGCGTAACACGAGAATGAACCTCATTGGTTCTTGCTGAAGCTCAAACGTGAGAATGAACCTCATTGGTTCTTGCGAAGCTCAACACGAGAATGAACCTCATTGGTTCTTGCTGAAGCTGCGTAACATGAGAATGAACCTCATTGGTTCTTGCTGAAGCTCAAGCGAACAACACGAGAATGAACCTCATTGGTTCTTGCTGAAGCTCAAACGTGCCTGCGTAACACGAGAATGAACCTCATTGGTTCTTGCTGAAGCTCAAACGTGCTGCGTAACACGAGAATGAACCTCATTGGTTCTTGCTGAAGCTCAAATGTGCTGCGTAACACGAGAATGAACCTCATTGGTTCTTGCTGAAGCTCAAATGTGCTGCGTAACACGAGAATGAACCTCACTGGTTCTGAAGCTCAAGCTCAAATGAACCTCACTGGTTCTCGCTGGAAGCTCAAACGTGCTGCGTAACACGAGAATGAACCTCACTGGTTCTCGCTGAAGCTCAAACGGGCTGCTGTAACACGAGAATGCTCAACTGGTTCTTGCTGAAGCTCAAACGGGCTGCTTAAGATGAGAATGAACCTCATTGTTTCTTGCTGAAGCTCAAACGTGCTGCGTAACACGAGAATGAACCTCACTGGTTCTTGCTGAAGCTCAAATGGCTGAAGCTGAGAATGAATTGTTTTTGCTGAAGCTCAAACGTGCTGCATAACACGAGAATGAACCTCACTGGTTCTTGCTGAAGCTCAAACGTTCTGCGTAACACGAGAATGAACCTCACTGGTTCTTGCTGAAGGTCAAATGTGCTGTGTAACACGAGAATGAACCTCACTGGTTCTTGCTGAACTAAATCGTGCTAGAAGTAACATGAGAATGAATCTCATTGGCTGAAAGCTCAAACATGCTGCGTAACATGAGAATGAACCCATTGGTTCTTGCTGAAGCTCAAACGTGCTGCGTAACACGAGAATGAACCTCACTGGTTCTTGCTGAAGGTCAAAGCGTGCTGCGTAACATGAGAATGAACCTCACTGGTTCTTGCTGAAGGTCAAATGTGCTGCGTGAACACGAGAATGAACCTCACTGGTTCTTGCTGAAGGTGAAGCGTGCTGCGTAACACGAGAATGAACCTCACTGGTTCTTGCTGAAGCTCAAACGTGCTGTGTAACATAAGAATGAAACTCATTGGTTCTTGCTGAACTAAATCGTGCTGAGTAACATGAGAATGAACCTCATTGGTTCTTCATGAAGCTCAAACGTGCTGCGTAACACGAGAGAATGAACCTCATTGGTTCTTGTTGAAGCTCAAGCGTGCTGCGTAACACGAGAATGAACCTCATTGGTTCTTGCTGAAGCTCAAATGTGCTGCGTAACACGAGAATGAACCTCACTGGTTCTCGCTGAAGCTCAAACGTGCTGCGTAACATGAGAATGAACCTCACTGGTTCTTGCTGAAGCTCAAAGCGGGCTGCTTAACATGAGAATGAACCTCATTGTTTCTTGCTGAAGGTCAAACGTGCTGCGTAACATGAGAATGAACCTCACTGGTTCTTGCTGAAGATCAAATGTGCTGTGTAACATGAGAATGAACCTCATTGGTTCTTGCTGAACTAAATCGTGCTGAGTAACATGAGAATGAATCTCATTGGTTCTCGCAGAAGCTCAAAAAGGCTGCGTAACATGAGAATGAACCCCATTGGTTCTTGCAGAAGCTCAAACGTGCTGCGTAACATGAGAATGAACCTCACTGGTTCTTGCTGAAGGTCAAGCGTGCTGCGTAACATGAGAATGAACCTCACTGGTTCTTGCTGAAGGTCAAATGTGCTGCGTAACATGAGAATGAACCTCACTGGTTCTTGCTGAAGGTGAAAGCGTGCTGCGTAACATGAGAATGAACCTCACTGGTTCTTGCTGAAGCTCAAATGGGCTGCTTAACATGAGAATGTACCTCATTGTTTCTTGCTGAAGCTCAAACGTGCTGCGTAACACGAGAATGAACCTCACTGGTTCTCGCAGAAGCTCAAACTTGCTGCGTAACACGAGAATGAACCTCACTGGTTCTTGCTGAAGGTCAAACGTGCTGCGTAACACGAGAATGAACCTCACTGGTTCTTGCTGAAGGTCAAACGTGCGCGTAACACGAGAATGAACCTCACTGGTTCTTGCTGAAGGTCAAACGTGCTGCGTAACACGAGAATTAACCTCACTGGTTCTTGCTGAAGGTCAAACGTGCTGTGTAACATAAGAATGAAACTCATTGGTTCTTGCTGAAATAAATCGTGCTGAGTAACATGAGAATGAACCTTATTGGTTCTCGCAGAAGCTCAAACGTGCTGCGTAACACGAGAATGAACCTCACTGGTTCTTGCTGAAGGTCAAATGTGCTGCGTAACACGAGAATGAACCTCACTGGTTCTTGCTGAAGGTCAAACGTACTGCGTAACACGAGAATGAACCTCACTGGTTCTTGCTGAAGGTCAAACGTGCTGCGTAACACGAGAATGAACCTCACTGGTTCTTGCTGAAGGTCAAACGTGCTGTGTAACACGAGAATGAACCTCATTGGTTCTTGCTGAACTAAATCGTGCTGAGTAACATGAGAATGAACCTCATTGGTTCTCGCAGAAGCTCAAACGTGCTCACTGGTTCTTGCTGAAGGTCAAACGTGCTGAGTAACATGAGAATGAACCTCACTGGTTCTTGCTGAAGGTCAAACGTGCTGCGTAACATGAGAATGAACCTCACTGGTTCTTGCTGAAATAAATCGTGCTGAGTAACATGAGAATGAACCTCATTGGTTCTCGCAGAAGCTCAAACGTGCTGCGTAACACGAGAATGAACCTCACTGGTTCTTGCTGAAGGTCAAATGTGCTGCGTAACACGAGAATGAACCTCACTGGTTCTTGCTGAAGGTCAAACGTGCTGCGTAACATGAGAGAATGAACCTCACTGGTTCTTGCTGAAGGTCAAACGTGCTGCGTAACACGAGAATGAACCTCACTGGTTCTTGCTGAAGGTCAAACGTGCTGTGTAACACGAGAATGAACCTCATTGGTTCTTGCTGAACTAAATCGTGCTGAGTAACATGAGAATGAACCTCATTGGTTCTCGCAGAAGCTCAAACGTGCTCACTGGTTCTTGCTGAAGGTCAAACGTGCTGAGTAACATGAGAATGAACCTCACTGGTTCTTGCTGAAGGTCAAACGTGCTGCGTAACACGAGAATGAACCTCACTAGTCTTGCAACCCCAAGTCAGAATCCCTTAGTAAGGGCTTTAACTCAAATTAATTTTATAATAACTGTGGGGCCTTTCTACTGAGGTTTTCTCCATTTTAAGGGATTTGTTATAAATGGTTGCAGACCCTTCTGATATTCTGAGATGCTTCACTTCCTCAGAATGACCAATAGATGTCAGCAAACACCATCAAGTCATAAGTATATAAATATAATGATTTCCATGTCAAATCATTTTAAAATCTAAAACTTTTCATGACTTGTATTAATTAAGGTATAGTTTGTGCATCAATCTCTACATGAGGTTTGCTTCATCTTATCTACGTTCGAACTGCAAACAAGTTTTTATAATGGGGTTAAACTGACATAGCCCTAGTTAGAGGTAAACTCTCTTAAACTGCCCTCATTTATTACATAACAACTATTCCATGACTTTCAACTGTTGTTTTTCAGTGGTTTAATTTAGGCTGAAATTATCCCATTTAAAGGGATATAAAGATAAAGCACATGCAACATTTCCTTCTGATCCTGTTTATGACCATTTTATTGACTATATTGAACAGTGACTCAAATATGATGATATTGATATATTGATAATATTGATGTCAATATATTGATACTTCCAATTACTGTTCATAAAATGTGAAAACAAGAAGATTTTTCAGAATTACTGCAGAAATGCTGAAAGCATCTTACCTTGTATTCAAAAATATTGAGAACCACTGAATATTAGGCTATTGAATGTATAAAATATGGACCAAGTGCAACCATAATTTGTGCATGCATAGGCTAATTGTGATATTATGTCATGCAAACTTACTATTGCATTTGCTATTTGAAATGTATTAAGACTGATAATAAAGATTTAGTAGGTTAAAGCACATAGTCTAAAGGTTGGTCACACACTGTGACTACTGAGCAACAGCAAAGATGACCTTTGCTCAATGAAATCTGGCCCTGAATGGATAGGGTATATCACGTTCCCATCGTCATTTACGGTCTTTTGGCAATACACGCGCTAGTGTTGATTTGGCTCAGCAAAACTATGGCTCAGCAGGAATACAAAAAGCTTAGTGACAAACTGATCACGCACAAAGGTTCTTGCAAAAGCTCAATCGTGTTGCGCGAACATGAGAATGAACCTCACTGGTTCTTGCAGAAGATCAGACGTGCTGCATAACATGAGAATGAACCTCACTGGTTCTTGCAGAAGATCAGACGTGCTGGCGTAACATGAGAATGAACCTCACTGGTTCTGCTGAAGCTGCTGCATAACACGAGCTCATTGGTTCTTGCTGAAGCTCAAACGTAAGGCGTAACACGAGAATGAACCTCATTGGTTCTTGCTGAAGCTCAAACGTGCTGCGTAACACGAGAATGAACCTCATTGGTTCTTGCTGAAGCTCTCAACACGAATGAACCTCACTGGTTCTCGCTGAAGCTCAAACTGCGTAATGAGAATGAACCTCACTGGAAGCTCAATGAACATGAGAATGAACCTCATTGGTTCTTGCTGAAGGTCAAGCTGGCGTAACATGAGAATGAACCTCACTGGTTCTGCGTAACACGAGAATGAACCTCACTGGTTCTTGCTGAACTAAATCGTGCTGAGTAACATGAGAATGAATCTCATTGGCTGCAAGCTCAAACGTGCTGCGTAACATGAGAATGAACCTCACTGGTTCTTGCTGAAGCTCAAACGCGTGCTGCGTAAACATACGAGAATGAACCTCACTGGTTCTTGCTGAAGGTCAAACGTGCTGTGTAACATGAGAATGAACCTCACTGGTTGAAGGTGAAACGTGCTGCGCGAGAAGCTCTTGCTGAAGCTCAAATGGGCGTAACATGAGAATGAAACCTCATTGGTTCTTGCTGAAGCTCAAACAGGCTGCGTAACACGAGAATGAACCTCACTGGTTCTTGCTGAAGGTCAAACGTGCTGTGTAACACCAGAATGAACCTCACTGGTTCTTGCTGAAGGTCAAATGTGCTGTGTAACATGAGAATGAACCTCATTGGTTCTTGCTGAACTAAATCGTGCTGAGTAACACGAGAATGAACCTCACTGGTTCTTGCTGAAGCTCAAACGTGCTGCGTGAACACGAGAATGAACCTCACTGGTTCTTGCAGAAGATCAAAGTGCGTGAACACGAGAATGAATACTGGTTGAGAATGAACCTCACTGGTTCTTGCAGAATGAACCTCAAATGTGCTTGCGTAACACGAGAATGAACCTCACTAGTCTTGCAACCCCAAGTCAGAATCCCTTAGTAAGGGCTTTAACTCAAATTAATTTTATAATAACTGTGAGGCCTTTCTACTGAGGTTTTCTCCATTTTTAAGGGATTTGTTATAAATGGTTGCAGACCCTTCTGATATTCTGAGATGCTTCACTTCCTCAGAATGACCAATAGATGTCAGCAAACACCATCAAGTCATAAGTATATAAATATAATGATTTCCATGTCAAATCATTTTAAAATCTAAAACTTTTCATGACTTGTATTAATTAAGGTATAGTTTGTGCATCAATCTCTACATGAGGTTTGCTTCATCTTATCTACGTTCGAACTGCAAACAAGTTTTTATAATGGGGTTAAACTGACATAGCCCTAGTTAGAGGTAAACTCTCTTAAACTGCCCTCATTTATTACATAACAACTATTCCATGACTTTCAACTGTGTTGTTTTTCAGTGGTTTAATTTAGGCTGAAATTATCCCATTTAAAGGATATAAAGATAAAGCACATGCAACATTTCCTTCTGAGCCTGTTTATGACCATTTTATTGACTATATTGAACAGTGACTCAATATGATGATATTGATATATTGATAATATTGATGTCAATATATTGATACTTCCAATTACTGTTCATAAAATGTGAAAACAAGAAGATTTTTCAGAATTACTGCAGAAATGCTAAAAGCATCTTACCTTGTATTCAAAAATATTGAGAACCACTGAATATTAGGCTATTGAATGTATAAAATATGGACCAAGTGCAACCATAATTTGTGCATGCATAGGCTAATTGTGATATTATGTCATGCAAACTTACTATTGCATTTGCTATTTGAAATGTATTAAGACTGATAATAAAGATTTAGCAGGTTAAAGCACATAGTCTAAAGGTTGGTCACACACTGTTACTACTGAGCAACAGCAAAGATGACCTTTTGCTCAATGAAATCTGGCCCTGAATGGATAGGGTATATCACGTTCCCATCGTCATTTACGGTCTTTTGGCAATACACGCGCTAGTGTTGATTTGGCTCAGCAAAAACTATGGCTCAGCAGGAATACAAAAAGCTTAGTGACAAACTGATCACGTACAAAGGTTCTTGCAAAAGCTCAATCGTGCTGCGTAACATGAGAATGAACCTCACTGGTTCTTGCAGAAGATCAGACGTGCTGCATAACATGAGAATGAACCTCACTGGTTCTTGCAGAAGATCAGACGTGCTGCGTAACATGAGAATGAACCTCACTGGTTCTTGCTGAAGCTCAAATGCGCTGCATAACACGAGAATGAACCTCATTGGTTCTTGCTGAAGCTCAAACGTGCTGCGTAACATGAGAATGAACCTCATTGGTTCTTGCTGAAGCTCAAATTGCGTAACATGAGAATGAACCTCACTGGTTCTTGCTGAAGCTCAAACGTGCTGCGTAACACGAGAATGAACCTCATTGGTTCTTGCTGAAGCTCAAACGTGCTGCGTAACACGAGAATGAACCTCATTGGTTCTTGCTGAAGCTCAAATGTGCTGCGTAACACGAGAATGAACCTCACTGGTTCTCGCTGAAGCTCAAACGTGCTGCGTAACATGAGAATGAACCTCACTGGTTCTTGCTGAAGCTCAAACGGGCTGCTTAACATGAGAATGAACCTCATTGTTTCTTGCTGAAGGTCAAACGTGCTGCGTAACATGAGAATGAACCTCACTGGTTCTTGCTGAAGGTCAAATGTGCTGTGTAACATGAGAATGAACCTCATTGGTTCTTGCTGAACTAAATCGTGCTGAGTAACATGAGAATGAATCTCATTGGTTCTCGCCGAAGCTCAAACGTGCTGCGTAACATGAGAATGAACCCCATTGGTTCTTGCAGAAGCTCAAACGTGCTGCGTAACATGAGAATGAACCTCACTGGTTCTTGCTGAAGGTCAAACGTGCTGCGTAACATGAGAATGAACCTCACTGGTTCTTGCTGAAGGTGAAACGTGCTGCGTAACACGAGAATGAACCTCACTGGTTCTTGCTGAAGCTCAAATGGGCTGCTTAACATGAGAATGAACCTCATTGTTTCTCGCAGAAGCTCAAACGTGCTGCGTAACACGAGAATGAACCTCACTGGTTCTTGCTGAAGGTCAAACGTGCTGTGTAACACCAGAATGAACCTCACTGGTTCTTGCTGAAGGTCAAATGTGCTGTGTAACATGAGAATGAACCTCATTGGTTCTTGCTGAACTAAATCGTGCTGAGTAACATGAGAATGAACCTCACTGGTTCTTGCTGAAGGTCAAACGCGCTGCTGAGAATGAACCTCACTGGTTCTTGCTGATGTCAAAGAACGAGAATGAACCTCACTGGTTCTTGCTGAAGGTCAACTCATGTGCTGCTGAACACGAGAATGAACCTCACTGGTTCTTGCTGAAGGTCAACGTGCTGCGTAACACGAGAATGAACCTCACTGGTTCTTGCTGAAGGTCAAACGTAACATGAGAATGAACCTCACTGGTTCTTGCTGAAGGTCAAACGTGCTGCGTAACACGAGAATGAACCTCACTAGTCTTGCAACCCCAAGTCAGAATCCCTTAGTAAGGGCTTTAACTCAAATTAATTTTATAATAACTGTGGGGCCTTTCTACTGAGGTTTTCTCCATTTTAAGGGATTTGTTATAAATGGTTGCAGACTCCTTCTGATATTCTGAGATGCTTCACTTCCTCAGAATGACCAATAGATGTCAGCAAACACCATCAAGTCATAAGTATATAAATATAATGATTTCCATGTCAAATCATTTTAAAATCTAAAACTTTTCATGACTTGTATTAATTAAGGTATAGTTTGTGCATCAGTCTCTACATGAGGTTTGCTTCATCTTATCTACGTTCGAACTGCAAACAAGTTTTTATAATGGGGTTAAACTGACATAGCCCTAGTTAGAGGTAAACTCTCTTAAACTGCCCTCATTTATTACATAACAACTATTCCATGACTTTCAACTGTGTTGTTTTTCAGTGGTTTAATTTAGGCTGAAATTATCCCATTTAAAGGATATAAAGATAAAGCACATGCAACATTTCCTTCTGATCCTGTTTATGACCATTTTATTGACTATATTGAACAGTGACTCAATATGATGATATTGATATATTGATAATATTGATGTCAATATATTGATACTTCCAATTACTGTTCATAAAATGTGAAAACAAGAAGATTTTTCAGAATTACTGCAGAAATGCTAAAAGTATCTTACCTTGTATTCAAAAATATTGAGAACCACTGAATATTAGGCTATTGAATGTATAAAATATGGACCAAGTGCAACCATAATTTGTGCATGCATAGGCTAATTGTGATATTATGTCATGTAAACTTACTATTGCATTTGCTATTTGAAATGTAGTAAGACTGATAATAAAGATTTAGTAGGTTAAAGCACATAATCTAAAGGTTGGTCACACACTGTTACTACTGAGCAACAGCAAAGATGACCTTTTGCTCAATGAAATCTGGCCCTGAATGGATAGGGTATATCACGTTCCCATCGTCATTTACGGTCTTTTGGCAATACACGCGCTAGTGTTGATTTGGCTCAGCAAAAACTATGGCTCAGCAGGAATACAAAAAGCTTAGTGACAAACTGATCACGTACAAAGGTTCTTGCAAAAGCTCAATCGTGCAAGCGCGAACATGAGAATGAACCTCACTGGTTCTTGCAGAAGATCAGACGTGCTGCATAACATGAGAATGAACCTCACTGGTTCTTGCAGAAGATCAGACGTGCTGCGTAACATGAGAATGAACCTCACTGGTTCTTGCTGAAGCTCAAATGCGCTGCATAACACGAGAATGAACCTCATTGGTTCTTGCTGAAGCTCAACGCGTGCTGCGTAACATGAGAATGAACCTCATTGGTTCTTGCTGAAGCTCAAACGTGCTGCGTAACATGAGAATGAACCTCATTGGTTCTTGCTGAAGCTCAAACGTGCTCAGGCGTAACATGAGAATGAACCTCACTGGTTCTTGCTGAAGCTCAAAGCGTGCTGCGTAACATGAGAATGAACCTCACTGGTTCTTGCTGAAGCTCAAACGGGCTGCTTAACATGAGAATGAACCTCATTGGTTCTTGCTGAAGCTCAAACGTGCTGCGTAACATGAGAATGAACCTCATTGGTTCTTGCTGAAGCTCAAACGTGCTGCGTAACATGAGAATGAACCTCATTGGTTCTTGCTGAAGCTCAAACGTGCTGCGTAACATGAGAATGAACCTCATTGGTTCTTGCTGAAGCTCAAACGTGCTGTGCGTGAACACGAGAATGAACCTCATTGGTTCTTGCTGAAGCTCAAACGTGCTGCGTAACATGAGAATGAACCTCACTGGTTCTTGCTGAAGGTCAAACGTGCTGCGTAACATGAGAATGAACCTCACTGGTTCTTGCTGAAGCTCAAACGTGCTGCGTAACACGAGAATGAACCTCACTGGTTCTTGCTGAAGCTCAAATGGGCTGCTTAACATGAGAATGAACCTCACTGGTTCTCGCTGAAGCTCAAACGTGCAAGCGTAACACGAGAATGAACCTCACTGGTTCTTGCTGAAGCTCAAACGCTGCGTAACATGAGAATGAACCTCACTGGTTCTCGCTGAAGCTCAAACGGGCTGCGTAACATGAGAATGAACCTCACTGGTTCTTGCTGAAGCTCAAACGGCTGCTTAACATGAGAATGAACCTCACTGGTTCTTGCTGAAGGTGAAACGTGCTGCGTAACATGAGAATGAACCTCACTGGTTCTTGCTGAAGCTCAAATGGGCTGCGTAACATGAGAATGAACCTCACTGGTTCTTGCTGAAGCTCAAACGTGCTGCGTAACACGAGAATGAACCTCACTGGTTCTTGCTGAAGCTCAAACGTGCTGCGTAACACGAGAATGAACCTCACTGGTTCTTGCTGAAGGTCAAATGTGCTGTGTAACATGAGAATGAACTCACTGGTTCTTGCTGAACTAAATCGTGCTAAGTACATGAGAGGTTTTCTCCATTGGTTCTTGCAGAAGCTCAAACGGTTGCGTGAACATGAGAATGAACCTGCTGGTTCTTGCTCAGAAGGTCAAACGTGCTGCAGTAACATGAGAATGAACCTCACTGGTTCTTGCTGATAATCAAACGTGCATGCAAATAATTTTAGAATGAACTTTTCACTGGTTCTTGCTGAAGGTCAAATTTGTGCATCAGCGTAACATGAGAATGAACCTCACTGGTTCTTGCTGAACTGCAAACAAGTTTTCATAATGAAGGTTAAACTGACATAGCCCTGAACCTCACTCTCTTGCTGACTGCTCCGTCATGTAACACAGAATGAAACTCATTGGTTCTTGCTGAACTCAAATGTGCTGAGTAACATGAGAATGAACCTCATTGGTTCATTTAGAAGCTCAAAGATAAAGCGTAACATGAGAATGAACCTCATTGGTTCTTGTTGAAGCTCAAACGTTATGCGTAACATTGAGAATGAACTCATTGGTTCTTGCTGAAGCTCAAATGTGCTGCGTCAACACGAGAATGAACCTCACTGGTGTTGCTGAAGCTCAAACGTGCTGCGTAACATGAGAATGAACCTCACTGGTTCTGCTGAAGCTCAAACCTTGTATTCAACATGAGAATGAACCACTGAATGGTTCTTGCTGAAGCTCAAATAAAATATGGAACATGAGAATGAACCTCATTGTTCTTGCTGAAGCTAACGTGCTGATATTATGAGAATGAACCTTACTACTGGTATTTGCTGTATTAAGACTGATAATAAAGAAGCAGGTTAAAGCACATAGTCTCAAAGGTTGGCACACACTGTTACATGAGAATGAACCTCATTGGTTCTTGCTGAAGCTCAATCGATAGGGTATATCATGAGAATGAATCTCACTGGTTCTTGTTGAAGCTCAAACGTGCTATGGCGTAACATGAGAATGAACCCTCACTGGTTCTTGCAGAAGCTCAAACGTGCTGCGAATACATGAGAATGAACCTCACTGGTTCTTGCTGAAGGTCGTGCTGCATAACATGAGAATGAACCTCACTGGTTCTTGCAGAAGCTCAGGCGTGCTGCGTAACATGAGAATGAACCTCACTGGTTCTTGCTGAAGCTCAAACGTGCTGCGTAACACGAGAATGAACCTCACTGGTTCTTGCTGAAGCTCAAACGTGCTGCGTAACATGAGAATGAACCTCATTGGTTCTTGCTGAAGCTCAAACGTGCTGCGTAACACGAGAATGAACCTCACTGGTTCTTGCTGAAGCTCAAACGTGCTGCGTAGAACACGAGAATGAACCTCACTGGTTCTTGCTGAAGCTCAAACGTGCTGCGTAACACGAGAATGAACCTCACTGGTTCTTGCTGAAGCTCAAACGTGCTGCGTAACACGAGAATGAACCTCATTGGTTCTTGCTGAAGCTCAAACGTGCTGCGTAACATGAGAATGAACCTCACTGGTTCTTGCTGAAGCTCAAACGGGCTGCGCGAACATGAGAATGAACCTCACTGGTTCTTGCTGAAGGTCAAACGTGCTGCGTAACATGAGAATGAACCTCACTGGTTCTTGCTGAAGGTCAAACGTGCTGCGTAACATGAGAATGAACCTCACTGGTTCTTGCTGAAGGTCAAACGTGCTGTGTAACATGAGAATGAACCTCATTGGTTCTGCTGCTCAAACGTGCTGAGTAACATGAGAATGAACATGAGAATGAACCTCATTGGTTCTTGCAGAAGCTCAAACGCAAGGCGCAACATGAGAATGAACCTCACTGGTTCTTGCTGAAGGTCAAACGTGCTGCGTAACATGAGAATGAACCTCACTGGTTCTTGCTGAAGGTCAAACGTGCTGCTGCGTAACACGAGAATGAACCTCACTGGTTCTTGCTGAAGCTCAAATGGGCTGCTTAACATGAGAATGAACCTCATTGTTTCTTGCTGAAGCTCAAACGTGCTGCGTAACACGAGAATGAACCTCACTGGTTCTTGCTGAAGGTCAAACGCGTGCGTGTAACACCAGAATGAACCTCACTGGTTCTTGCTGAAGGTCAAATGTGCTGTGTAACATGAGAATGAACCTCATTGGTTCTTGCTGAACTAAATCGTGCTGAGTAACATGAGAATGAACCTCACTGGTTCTTGCTGAAGGTCAAACGTGCTGCGTAACATGAGAATGAACCTCACTGGTTCTTGCTGAAGGTCAAATGTGCTGCGTAACACGAGAATGAACCTCACTGGTTCTTGCTGAAGGTCAAACGTGCTGCGTAACACGAGAATGAACCTCACTGGTTCTTGCTGAAGGTCAAACGTGCTGCGTAACACGAGAATGAACCTCACTAGTCTTGCAACCCCAAGTCAGAATCCCTTAGTAAGGGCTTTAACTCAAATTAATTTTATAATAACTGTGGGGCCTTTCTACTGAGGTTTTCTCCATTTTAAGGGATTTGTTATAAATGGTTGCAGACCCTTCTGATATTCTGAGATGCTTCACTTCCTCAGAATGACCAATAGATGTCAGCAAACACCATCAAGTCATAAGTATATAAATATAATGATTTCCATGTCAAATCATTTTAAAATCTAAAACTTTTCATGACTTGTATTAATTAAGGTATAGTTTGTGCATCAGTCTCTACATGAGGTTTGCTTCATCTTATCTACGTTCGAACTGCAAACAAGTTTTTATAATGGGGTTAAACTGACATAGCCCTAGTTAGAGGTAAACTCTCTTAAACTGCCCTCATTTATTACATAACAACTATTCCATGACTTTCAACTGTGTTGTTTTTCAGTGGTTTAATTTAGGCTGAAATTATCCCATTTAAAGGATATAAAGATAAAGCACATGCAACATTTCCTTCTGATCCTGTTTATGACCATTTTATTGACTATATTGAACAGTGACTCAATATGATGATATTGATATATTGATAATATTGATGTCAATATATTGATACTTCCAATTACTGTTCATAAAATGTGAAAACAAGAAGATTTTTCAGAATTACTGCAGAAATGCTAAAAGTATCTTACCTTGTATTCAAAAATATTGAGAACCACTGAATATTAGGCTATTGAATGTATAAAATATGGACCAAGTGCAACCATAATTTGTGCATGCATAGGCTAATTGTGATATTATGTCATGTAAACTTACTATTGCATTTGCTATTTGAAATGTAGTAAGACTGATAATAAAGATTTAGTAGGTTAAAGCACATAATCTAAAGGTTGGTCACACACTGTTACTACTGAGCAACAGCAAAGATGACCTTTTGCTCAATGAAATCTGGCCCTGAATGGATAGGGTATATCACGTTCCCTTCGTCATTTACGGTCTTTTGGCAATACACGCGCTAGTGTTGATTTGGCTCAGCAAAAACTATGGCTCAGCAGGAATACAAAAAGCTTAGTGACAAACTGATCACGTACAAAGGTTCTTGCGAAAGCTCAATCGTGCTGCGTAACATGAGAATGAACCTCACTGGTTCTTGCAGAAGATCAGACGTGCTGCGTAACATGAGAATGAACCTCACTGGTTCTTGCTGAAGCTCAAATGCGCTGCATAACACGAGAATGAACCTCATTGGTTCTTGCTGAAGCTCAAACGTGCTGCGTAACATGAGAATGAACCTCATTGGTTCTTGCTGAAGCTCAAACGTGCTGCGTAACATGAGAATGAACCTCATTGGTTCTTGCTGAAGCTCAAACGTGCTGCGTAACATGAGAATGAACCTCATTGGTTCTTGCTGAAGCTCAAACGTGCTGCGTAACATGAGAATGAACCTCATTGGTTCTTGCTGAAGCTCAAACGTGCTGCGTAACACGAGAATGAACCTCATTGGTTCTTGCTGAAGCTCAAACGTGCTGCGTGCGTAACACGAGAATGAACTCATTGGTTCTTGCTGAAGCTCAAATGTGCTGTGTAACACGAGAATGAACCTCATTGGTTCTTGCTGAAGCTCAAATGTGCTGCGTGAACACGAGAATGAACCTCACTGGTTCTTGCTGAAGCTCAAACGTGCTGCGTAACACGAGAATGAACCTCACTGGTTCTTGCTGAAGCTCAAACGTGCTGCGTAACACGAGAATGAACCTCACTGGTTCTTGCTGAAGCTCAAACGTGCTGCGTAACATGAGAATGAACCTCACTGGTTCTTGCTGAAGCTCAAACGGGCTGCGTAACATGAGAATGAACCTCATTGGTTCTTGCTGAAGGTCAAACGTGCTGCGTAACACGAGAATGAACCTCACTGGTTCTTGCTGAAGCTCAAATGTGCTGCGTAACATGAGAATGAACCTCACTGGTTCTTGCTGAAGCTCAAACGTGCGCTGCGTAACACGAGAATGAACCTCACTGGTTCTTGCAGAAGCTCAAAGCGCTTTAACTAAAATTAATTTTATGCGTACAGGGAGAATGAACTCCTTCTCACTGGTTCTTGCTCAGAAGCTCAAACACCATCAAGTCATAAGTATACACGATAATGATTTCCATGTCAAATCATGAAATCTAAAACTGGTCATGACTTGTATTAATGAACTCAGTTTGTGCATCTTGCTGAAGTAACATGAGAATGAGAACTTCATCATCTGGTTCTTGCAAAGAAGTTTTCAAACGTGTTAAACTGACGTAACATGAGAATGAACCTCACTGGTTCTTTATTGAAGGTCAACTATTCCATGTAACATGAGAATGAACCTCACTGGTTCTTGCTGAAGCTCAAATTATCCCGTAAAGGATATAAAGAGAATGCAAACCTCACTGGTTCTTTATTGAATATTGAAACGTGCAATATGTATATTGAGAATGAACCTCATTGGTTCTTATTGAAGCTCAATTACTGTGCATAAAACATAAGAAAGAAACTCATTGAATTACTGCAGAATGCTAAATCGTGCTTAGTAACATGAGAATGAACCTCACTGAATATTAGGAAGCTCAAACGTGCAACCATAATTTGAGAATGAACCTCATTGGTTCTTGCAAACTTGAAGCTCAAACGCTGCTGCGAAATGTATTAAGATGAACCTCATTTGGTTCTTGCTGAAGCTCTAAAGGTTGTGCACACACTGTTACTACTGAGCAACAGCAAGAATGAACCTCACTGGTGGCTGAAGCTCAACACGCTAGTGCTGCAGTAACATGAGAATGAGTGACTCACTGGTTCTTGCTGAAGCTCAAATCGGCTGCGTAACATGAGAATGAACCTCACTGGTTCTTGCTGAAGCTCAAACGTGCTGCTTAACATGAGAATGAACCTCACTGGTTCTTGCTGAAGGTCAAACGTGCTGCGTAACATGAGAATGAACCTCACTGGTTCTTGCTGAAGATCAAATGTGCTGTGTAACATGAGAATGAACCTCATTGGTTCTTGCTGAACTCAAAACGTGCTGAGTAACATGAGAATGAACCTCATTGGTTCTTGCTGAAGCTCAAACGTGCTGCGTAACATGAGAATGAACCTCACTGGTTCTTGCTGAAGCTCAAACGTGCTGCGTGAACATGAGAATGAACCTCACTGGTTCTTGCTGAAGGTCAAACGCTGGCGTGAACATGAGAATGAACCTCACTGGTTCTTGCTGAAGCTCAAATGTGCTGCGAACACGAGAATGAACCTCACTGGTTCTTGCTGAAGCTCAAACGTGCAAGCGCGTAACACGAGAATGAACCTCACTGGTTCTTGCTGAAGCTCAAACGGGCTGCTTAACATGAGAATGAACCTCATTGTTTCTTGCTGAAGCTCAAACGTGCTGCGTAACATGAGAATGAACCTCACTGGTTCTTGTGAGAAGCTCAAACGTGCTGTGTAACATGAGAATGAACCTCATTGGTTCTTGCTGAAGGTAAATCGTGCTCCGTAACATGAGAATGAAACTCACTGGTTCTTGCTGCCAAGCTCAAACGTGCTGCGTAACATGAGAATGAACCTCATTGGTTCTTGCTGAAGCTCAAACGTGCTGCGTGTAACATGAGAATGAACCTCACTGGTTCTTGCTGAAGGTCAAACGTGCTGCGTAACATGAGAATGAAACTCACTGGTTCTTGCTGAATAAATGAAACGTGCTGAGTAACATGAGAATGAACCTCACTGGTTCTTGCTGAAGCTCAAATGGGCTGCTTAACATGAGAATGAACCTCATTGGTTCTTGCTGAAGGTCAAACGTGCTGATGAAACACGAGAATGAACCTCACTGGTTCTTGCTGAAGGTCAAACGTGCTGTGTAACACCAGAATGAACCTCACTGGTTCTTGCTGAAGGTCAAATGTGCTGTGTAACATGAGAATGAACCTCATTGGTTCTTGCTGAACTCAAATCGTGCTGAGTAACATGAGAATGAACCTCACTGGTTCTTGCTGAAGGTCAAACGTGCTGAGTAACATGAGAATGAACCTCACTGGTTCTTGCTGAAGGTCAAATGTGCTCGTGAATACGAATGAACCTCACTGGTTCTTGCTGAAGGTCAAACGTGGAGTAACATGAGAATGAACCTCACTGGTTCTTGCTGAAGGTCAAACGTGCTGCGTAACACGAGAATGAACCTCACTAGTCTTGCAACCCCAAGTCAGAATCCCTTAGTAAGGGCTTTAACTCAAATTAATTTTATAATAACTGTGGGGCCTTTCTACTGAGGTTTTCTCCATTTTAAGGGATTTGTTATAAATGGTTGCAGACCCTTCTGATATTCTGAGATGCTTCACTTCCTCAGAATGACCAATAGATGTCAGCAAACACCATCAAGTCATAAGTATATAAATATAATGATTTCCATGTCAAATCATTTTAAAATCTAAAACTTTTCATGACTTGTATTAATTAAGGTATAGTTTGTGCATCAGTCTCTACATGAGGTTTGCTTCATCTTATCTACGTTCGAACTGCAAACAAGTTTTTATAATGGGGTTAAACTGACATAGCCCTAGTTAGAGGTAAACTCTCTTAAACTGCCCTCATTTATTACATAACAACTATTCCATGACTTTCAACTGTGTTGTTTTTCAGTGGTTTAATTTAGGCTGAAATTATCCCATTTAAAGGATATAAAGATAAAGCACATGCAACATTTCCTTCTGATCCTGTTTATGACCATTTTATTGACTATATTGAACAGTGACTCAATATGATGATATTGATATATTGATAATATTGATGTCAATATATTGATACTTCCAATTACTGTTCATAAAATGTGAAAACAAGAAGATTTTTCAGAATTACTGCAGAAATGCTAAAAGTATCTTACCTTGTATTCAAAAATATTGAGAACCACTGAATATTAGGCTATTGAATGTATAAAATATGGACCAAGTGCAACCATAATTTGTGCATGCATAGGCTAATTGTGATATTATGTCATGTAAACTTACTATTGCATTTGCTATTTGAAATGTAGTAAGACTGATAATAAAGATTTAGTAGGTTAAAGCACATAATCTAAAGGTTGGTCACACACTGTTACTACTGAGCAACAGCAAAGATGACCTTTTGCTCAATGAAATCTGGCCCTGAATGGATAGGGTATATCACGCCCCATCGTCATTTACGGTCTTTTGGCAATACACGCGCTTAGTGTTGATTTGGCTCAGCAAAAACTATGGCTCAGCAGGAATACAAAAGCTTAGTGACAAACTGATCACGTACAAAGGTTCTTGCGAAAGGTTCTTGCGTAACAAAGCTCAACTCACGTTCTGCAGAAGATCAACATGAGAATGAACCTCACTGGTTCTTGCTGAAGATCAAACGTGCTGCATAACATGAGAATGAACCTCACTGGTTCTTGCAGAAGATCACCTCATTGGTTCTTGCTGCTCAAACGCGTGAACATGAGAATGAACCTCACTGGTTCTTGCTGAAGCTCAAACGCGCTGCGTAACACGAGAATGAACCTCATTGGTTCTTGCTGAAGCTCAAACGTTCTTGCTGAAGCGTAACATGAGAATGAACCTCATTGGTTCTTGCTGAAGCTCAAACGTGCTGCGTAACATGAGAATGAACCTCATTGGTTCTTGCTGAAGCTCAAATGGTGCTGCTGAAGCTCATGAGAATGAACCTCACTGGTTCTGCTGAAGCTGAAACACGAGAATGAACCTCATTGGTTCTTGCTGAAGCTCAAACGCTGCGTAACATGAGAATGAACCTCACTGGTTCTTGCTGAAGCTCAAACGGGCTGCGTAACATGAGAATGAACCTCATTGGTTCTTGCTGAAGCTCAAACGTTTCTTGCTGCGTAACATGAGAATGAACCTCACTGGTTCTTGCTGAAGGTCAAATGGGCTGCTTAACATGAGAGAATGAACTCATTGTAAAAACGCTGCGTAACACATGAGAATGAACCTCACTGGTTCTTGCTGAACTCAAACGCGCGTGCTGAGTAACATGAGAATGAACTGGTTCTTGCTCATTGGTTCACTGGTGCTGCTGAAGCTCAAAACGTGCTGCGTAACATGAGAATGAACCTCATTGGTTCTTGCTGAAGCTCAAACGCGTGCTGCGAAACATGAGAATGAACCTCACTGGTTCTTGCTGAAGGTCAAACGTGCTGCGTAACATGAGAATGAACCTCACTGGTTCTTGCTGAAGGTGAAACGTGCTGCGTAACATGAGAATGAACCTCACTGGTTCTTGCTGAAGCTCAAATGGGCTGCTTAACATGAGAATGAACCTCACTGGTTTTCTCGTAACATGAGAATGAAGCTCAAACGTGCTGGTTCGTGAATCATGCGAACAGAATGAACCTCACTGGTTCTTGCTGAAGGTCAAACGCGCTGTGTAACACGAGAATGAACCTCACTGGTTCTTGCTGTTCTTGCTGAACAGAATGAACCTCACTGGTTGCTGAAAATGCGAACACGAGAATGAACCTCACTGGTTCTTGCTGAAGGTCAAACGTGCTGAGTAACATGAGAATGTACTGGTTCTTGCTGAAGAGAATGAACCTCATTGGTTCTTGCTGAACTAAATCGTGCTGAGTCAAACATGAGAATGAACCTCACTGGTTCTTGCTGAAGGTCAAACGTGCTGCGTCAAACATGAGAATGAACCTCACTGGTTCTTGCTGAAGGTCAAAGTTGTGTAACATGAGAATGAACCTCATTGGTTCTCTTGCTGAATCCAAATCGTGCTGAGTAAATGAGAATGAACCTCACTGGTTCTTGCTGAAGGTCAAACGTGCTGAGTAACATGAGAATGAACCTCACTGGTTCTTGCTGAAGGTCAAACGCGTGCTGCGTAACACGAGAATGAACCTCACTAGTCTTGCAACCCCAAGTCAGAATCCCTTAGTAAGGGCTTTAACTCAAATTAATTTTATAATAACTGTGGGGCCTTTCTACTGAGGTTTTCTCCATTTTAAGGGATTTGTTATAAATGGTTGCAGACCCTTCTGATATTCTGAGATGCTTCACTTCCTCAGAATGACCAATAGATGTCAGCAAACACCATCAAGTCATAAGTATATAAATATAATGATTTCCATGTCAAATCATTTTAAAATCTAAAACTTTTCATGACTTGTATTAATTAAGGTATAGTTTGTGCATCAATCTCTACATGACGTTTGCTTCATCTTATCTACGTTCCGAACTGCAAACAAGTTTTTATAATGGGGTTAAACTGACATAGCCCTAGTTAGAGGTAAACTCTCTTAAACTGCCCTCATTTATTACATAACAACTATTCCATGACTTTCAGCTGTGTTGTTTTTCAGTGGTTTAATTTAGGCTGAAATTATCCCATTTAAAGGGATATAAAGATAAAGCACATGCAACATTTCCTTCTGAGCCTGTTTATGACCATTTTATTGACTATATTGAACAGTGACTCAATATGATGATATTGATATATTGATAATATTGATGTCAATATATTGATACTTCCAATTACTGTTCATAAAATGTGAAAACAAGAAGATTTTTCAGAATTACTGCAGAAATGCTAAAAGCATCTTACCTTGTATTCAAAAATATTGAGAACCACTGAATATTAGGCTATTGAATGTATAAAATATGGACCAAGTGCAACCATAATTTGTGCATGCATAGGCTAATTGTGATATTATGTCATGTAAACTTACTATTGCATTTGCTATTTGAAATGTAGTAAGACTGATAATAAAGATTTAGTAGGTTAAAGCACATAATCTAAAGGTTGGTCACACACTGTTACTACTGAGCAACAGCAAAGATGACCTTTTGCTCAATGAAATCTGGCCCTGAATGGATAGGGTATATCACGTTCCCTTCGTCATTTACGGTCTTTTGGCAATACACGCGCTAGTGTTGATTTGGCTCAGCAAAAACTATGGCTCAGCAGGAATACAAAAAGCTTAGTGACAAACTGATCACGCATAAAAGGTTCTTGCGTAAAGCTCAATCGTAAGGCGTAACATGAGAATGAACCTCACTGGTTCTTGCAGAAGATCAGACGTGCTGCGTAACATGAGAATGAACCTCACTGGTTCTTGCAGAAGATCAGACGTGCTGCGTAACATGAGAATGAACCTCATTGTTTCTTGCTGAAGCTCAAACGTGCTGCGTAACATGAGAATGAACCTCATTGGTTCTTGCTGAAGCTCAAACGTGCTGCGTAACACGAGAATGAACCTCATTGGTTCTTGCTGAAGCTCAAACGTGCAGGCGTGAACACGAGAATGAACCTCATCGGTTCTTGCTGAAGCTCAAACGTGCTGCGTGAACACGAGAATGAACCTCATCGGTTCTTGCTGAAGCTCAAACGCAAGGCGAACACGCAGAATGAACCTCATCGGTTCTTGCTGAAGCTCAAACGCAAGGCGTAACACGAGAATGAACCTCATCGGTTCTTGCTGAAGCTCAAACGTGCTGCGTAACACGAGAATGAACCTCATCGGTTCTTGCTGAAGCTCAAACGTGCTGCGTAACACGAGAATGAACCTCATCGGTTCTTGCTGAAGCTCAAACGTGCTGCGTAACACGAGAATGAACCTCATCGGTTCTTGCTGAAGCTGAAGCTCATACGAGAATGAAACGCTGAAGCTCAAACGGGCTGTAACACGAGAATGAACCTCATCGGTTCTTGCTGAAGCTCAAACGTGCTGCGTAACACGAGAATGAACCTCATTGGTTCTTGCTGAAGCTCAAACGTGCTGGCGTAACACGAGAATGAACCTCACTGGTTCTTGCTGAAGAACGTGCTGCGTAACACGAGAATGAACCTCATTGGTTCTTGCTGAAGCTCAAACGTGCAAGGCGTAACACGAGAATGAACCTCATTGGTTCTTGCTGAAGCTCAAACGTGCTGCGTAACACGAGAATGAACCTCATTGGTTCTTGCTGAAGCTCAAACGTGCTGCGAGAATGAACCTCATTGGTTCTGAGAATGAACCTCATTGGTTCTTGCTGAAGCTCAAACGTGCTGCGTAACATGAGAATGAACCTCATTGGTTCTTGCTGAAGCTCAACGCGTGCTGCGTAACACGAGAATGAACCTCATTGGTTCTTGCTGAAGCTCAAACGTGCTGCGTAACATGAGAATGAACCTCACTGGTTCTCGCTGAAGCTCAAACGTGCTGCGTAACACGAGAATGAACCTCACTGGTTCTCGCTGAAGCTCAAACGGGCTGCGTAACATGAGAATGAACCTCACTGGTTCTCGCTGAAGCTCAAACGGGCTGCTTAACATGAGAATGAACCTCATTGTTTCTTGCTGAAGGTCAAACGTGCTGCGTAACACAAGAATGAACCTCACTGGTTCTTGCTGAAGGTGAAACGTGCTGCGTAACACGAGAATGAACCTCACTGGTTCTTGCTGAAGCTCAAATGGGCTGCTTAACATGAGAATGAACCTCATTGTTTTTTGCTGAAGCTCAAACGTGCTGCGTAACACGAGAATGAACCTCACTGGTTCTCGCAGAAGCTCAAACGTGCTGCGTAACACGAGAATGAACCTCACTGGTTCTCGCTGAAGCTCAAACGTGCTACGTAACACCAGAATGAACCTCACTGGTTCTTGCTGAAGGTCAAACGTGCTGCGTAACACGAGAATGAACCTCACTGGTTCTTGCTGAAGCTCAAATGGGCTGCTTAACATGAGAATGAACCTCACTGGTTCTCGCTGAAGCTCAAACGTGCTACGTAACACCAGAATGAACCTCATTGTTTCTTGCTGAAGCTCAAACGTGCTGCGTAACACCAGAATGAACCTCATTGGTTCTCGCAGAAGCTCAAACTTGCTGAGTAACATGAGAATGAACCTCACTGGTTCTCGCAGAAGCTCAAACGTGCTGCGTAACACAAGAATGAACCTCACTGGTTCTTACTGAAGGTCAAATGTGCTGCGTAACACGAGAATGAACCTCACTGGTTCTTGCTGAAGGTCAAACGTGCTGCGCGAACACGAGAATGAACCTCACTGGTTCTTGCTGAAGGTCAAACGCAAGGCGTAACACGAGAATGAACCTCACTGGTTCTTGCTGAAGGTCAAACGTGCTGCGTAACACGAGAATGAACCTCATTGGTTCTTGCTGAACTAAATCGTGCTGAGTAACATGAGAATGAACCTCATTGGTTCTCGCAGAAGCTCAAACGTGCTGCGTAACATGAGAATGAACCCCACTGGTTCTTGCAGAAGCTCAAACGTGCTGCGTAACACGAGAATGAACCTCACTGGTTCTTGCTGAAGGTCAAACGTGCTGTGTAACGAGAATGAACCTCATTGGTTCTTGCTGAAGCTCAAACGTGCTGCGTAACACGAGAATGAACCTCACTGGTTCTTGCTGAAGGTCAAACGTGCTGCGTAACACGAGAATGAACCTCATTGGTTCTTGCTGAAGCTCAAACGTGCTGTGTAACATGAGAATGAACCTCACTAGTCTTGCAACCCCAAGCCAGAATCCCTTAGTAAGGGCTTTAACTAAAATTAATTTTATAATAACTGTGGGGCCTTTCTACTGAGGTTTTCTCCATTTTAAGGGATTTGTTATAACTGGTTGCAGACCCTTCTGATATTCTGAGATGCTTCACTTCCTCAGAATGACCAATAGATGTCAGCAAACACCATCAAGTCATAAGTATATAAATATAATGATTTCCATGTCAAATCATTTTAAAACCTAAAACTTTTCATGACTTGTATTAATTAAGGTATAGTTTGTGCATCAATCTCTACATGAGGTTTGCTTCATCTTATCTACGTTCCGAACTGCAAACAAGTTTTTATAAAGGGGTTAAACTGACATAGCCCTAGTTAGAGGTAAACTCTCTTAAACTGCCCTCATTTATTACATAACAACTATTCCATGACTTTCAACTGTGTTGTTTTTCAGTGGTTTAATTTAGGCTGAAATTATCCCATTTAAAGGGATATAAAGATAAAGCACATGCAACATTTCCTTCTGAGCCTGTTTATGACCATTTTATTGACTATATTGAACAGTGACTCAATATGATGATATTGATATATTGATAATATTGATGTCAATATATTGATACTTCCAATTACTGTTCATAAAATGTGAAAACAAGAAGATTTTTCAGAATTACTGCAGAAATGCTGAAAGCATCTTACCTTGTATTCAAAAATATTGAGAACCACTGAATATTAGGCTATTGAATGTATAAAATATGGACCAAGTGCAACCATAATTTGTGCATGCATAGGCTAATTGTGATATTATGTCATGCAAACTTACTTTTGCATTTGCTATTTGAAATGTATTAAGACTGATAATAAAGATTTAGTAGGTTAAAGCACATAGTCTAAAGGTTGGTCACACACTGTGACTACTGAGCAACAACAAAGATGACCTTTTTGCTCAATGAAATCTGGCCCTGAATGGATAGGATATATCACGTTCCCTTCGTCATTTACGGTCTTTTGGCAATACACGTGCTAGTGTTGATTTGGCTCAGCAAGAACTATGGCTCAGCAGGAATACAAAAAGCTTAGTGACAAACTCATCACGTATAAAGGCACTGTCTTAACTTTGGCTACGGATCATGATGTTACTCCAGAGTATATTGACAGTTTACAGGATTTCGAAACAAGGGATGATGATCTGTTTGTTGTTACCTTCCCGAAATCAGGTAAGTGAAATGTTGAGAAGGCAAAATAATAATAATAATAATAATAATAATAATAATAATAATAATAAATAAAGCCCAAAAGTTACCTATTTTAGAACAAAGTACCTCCTGCAAACTTTGACTTTGGCCCTTTTTTGCACGTAAATATCTAAGAATATGTTTAATGTATTATGCTTGATTTTATGCCTCTCCAGGTACGGTATGGACCCAACGGATCATTACTTTAATATACGAGGAAGATTTCCCGGACCAAGCCACACAATGCACACACGAGCAGGTGCCCTGGCTAGAGTATCGTTCAAAGGAGATAGATTACAACACGCGTCCATCTCCAAGACTCTTCAGTTCCCATTTGCTCCAGCCGTTGATGCCCAAAGCACTGCAGGGAAAAGGAAAAGTGTGTATGCATTCATCAATTGATTAGTAAAAAAGCTTTAGATTACAGCCCGGAAAGTACTGCGTAAGTAAAGCGAATTTACAGCGTAACTTTTGGTAATTATAGTGTAACTATAAAGTACGTACGTGTAAGTATAGGGAAACAATATGTAATATTTGGGGAATAAAGGGGTAACTACCAGAAAAATGTACAAATTATTTATACTGTAAGTATTTTTTAATTAAGGGGTAATTATCCGTGTTGTTACAGGGTAAATGGTGCTTGTTCCCCTCTTGTTTCATGTAGTTACAGGGTAAGTATGAATCTGCGGGCTGTAAATTAAAGTGGTGAGCCCGCAGATTCACACTTACCTTGTAACTACATGAAACAAGATGGGAACAATCACCACTTTAATTTACAGCCCGTAGATTCACACTTACCCTGTTACTACATGAAACAAGAGGGGAACAAGAACCGCTTTAATTTACAGCCCACAGATTCACACTTACCTTGTAACTACATGAAACAAGAGGGGAACAATCACCACTTTAATTTACAGCCCGTAGATTCACACTTACCCTGTAACTACACGAAACACGAGGGGAACAATCACCGCTTTAGTTTACAGCCTGTAGATTCACACTTACCCTGTAACTACACGAAACACGAGGGGAACAAACACCGCTTTAGTTTACAGCCCGTAGATTCACACTTACCCTGTAACTACACGAAACAAGAGGGGAACAAGAACCGCTTTAGTTTACAGCCCGTAGATTCACACTTACCCTGTAACTACACGAAACAAGAGGGGAACAAACACTGCTTTAGTTTACAGCCTGTAGATTCACACTTACCCTGTAACAACACGAAACAAGAGGGGAACAAGAACTGCTTTAGTTTACAGCCCGTAGATTCACACTTACCCTGTAACTACATGGATATTTACCCCTTAATTAAAAAATATTTACAGTATAAATAATTTTTTAATTTTCTTGGTAGTTCCCACTTTATTCTCCAAATATTACATACTGTTCCCTTATACCTACATGTATGTACTTTATAATTACTGAAAGTTGCACTGTAAATTCGTTTTAATGACGCAATACTTTCTGAGCTGTAATCTAAAGCATTACTGTAAACTGTCTTGACGTCACAGTTTTAATACGCCTGTCTTTGCTGTCAGATCATCTACATCATGAGAAACCCTAAAGACGTCATGATGTCATATTTCCATTTTTCCATCTACATGAAAAGCCTGGATTCTTCAGAGAGCATGGACGAGCTGCTGGGAAAATTCTTCAAAGGATGCAGTAAGAGCCAAGACTAGTATAATTTTTGCATAACAGATACTTGCTAAAACTGTTTATGAAAAATTTAATAAATATACTTAAATTAAATATACTGTGTAACATACACCAATCAGGCATAACATTATGACCACCTTCCTAAAATTGTTGTGGTGGTTCCCCTTCTGCTGCCAAAACAGCCCTGACCCGTTGAGCCATGGACTCCACTAGACCCCTGAAGGTGTGCTGTGGTATCTGGCACCAAGATATTAGCAGAAGATCCTTTAAGTCCTGTAAGTTCCAAGGTGGGGCCTCCATGGATCGGACTTGTTTATTCAGCACATTCCACAGATGCTCGATTGGATTGAGATCTGGGGAATTTGGAGGCCAAGTCAACACCTCAAAGTCGCTGTTGTGCTCCTCAAACCATTCCTGAACCATTTTTGCTTTGTGGCAGGGCGCATTATCCTGCTGAAAGAGGCTACAGCCACCAGGGAATACCATTTCCATGAAAGGGTGTACATGGTCTGCAACAATGCTTAGGTAGGTGCTACGTGTCAAAGTAACATCCACATGATGGCAGGACCCAAGGTTTCCCAGCAGAACATTGCCCAAAGCATCACACTGCCTCCACCGGCTTGCCTTCTTCCCATAAGTGCATCCTGGTGCCATGTATTCCCCAGGAAAGCGTGATGTAAAAGAAAACCTGATGCATCAGACCAGGCCACCTTCTTCCATTGCTCTGTGGTCCAGTTCTGATCTCACATGCCACTGTTGGCGCTTTTGGCAGTGGACAGGGGTCAGCATGGGCACCCTGACTGGTCTGCGGCTATGCAGCCCCATACGCAACAAACTGTGATGCTCTGTGTATTCTGACACCTTTCTATCAGAACCAGCATTAACTTCTTGAGCAATCTGAGCTACAGTAGCTCGTCTGTTTGATCGGACCACACGGGCCAGCCTTCGCTCCCCACGTGCATCAATGAGCCTTGGCCGCCCATGACCCTGTCGCCGGTTCACCACTGTTCCTTCCTTGGAGCACTTTTGATAGATACTGACCACTGCAGACCGGGAACACCCCACAAGAGCTGCAGTTTTGGAGATGCTCTGATCCAGTCGTCTAGCCATCATATAATGTTATGCCCGATCAGTGTATATGTATATATATATGTGTATATATATTATTATTATTATTATTTATTTTCTCACTGTATAGATTAAATTATATTGTAAAAACAGGTCTTGAACCTAATACAAAGTTTGACGCTAATGTTGTGTCTGGTTTGTAGTGATAGGTGGCTGTTGGTTTGACCATATTAAAGGATGGATCACAAATAAAGACAAATACAATATGCTGATCCTTACTTATGAAGAAATGATCAAGGTGAGACTGATTCAGTTTGTGATCCTTTCATCTTTCTTTCAAGAGTTATTATACTTCTCTAATGTTGCGTTTGGTGGCTGTTGGTATATGTATATCTATAGACTGACCAATGAAATGTACAAACCTTTTAACAGGACCTCAGATCTGTCATTGTGAAAATCTGTGAGTTTGTGGGGAAGAATCTGTCAGACGCAGCGATCGATAAAGTGGTGGAGACAGCCACATTCAAGCACATGAAGAAAGACCCTTTGGCCAACTATGAATTCCTTTCTCATGATGTCACAAACCATCCAAATGGATTTTTTTTGCGCAAAGGTCAGATAAAAGTGAAATATCAAGAGTTTAAGCAGTGTCTAACTCAAAACTTGAGCTAACATTCTGGTCGAGTTTCTTAAAATTACGAACAAACTTTCTTTCAGTAACGATAACAGAACGTTCATTCAATCTGGTCTTTAATAATGTTCTCAAAACAGTAGCACAAAAGCATTTTAAAACACTTTTAAAAAAAAAATTTAAAAAAAAGAACATTCAGTTGGACCATTTCATTATTAATGTCACATCTCTGTTCAAGGAGTGACCGAAGACTTTTGAAATAGTTACTTATATAAAATGTAACTATTAAATGTGAAAAGTGACACATCAGCGGCGTGGAATATGTTATATTAACGTTTTCAACCTACCGTTACAGGAACAGTTGGAGACTGGAAGAACTCTTTAACCATGGCCCAGAGTGAATGTTTTGACCGCGTCTACCAAGAAAGAATGAAGGACGTACCTCTTAACATGGTCTGGGACATCTCAGAATTGCATGGCTGAAAAACTCAATTTGTGACATCCATTTTAAAACCTAATAAAGATATGACACTATCACAATAATAAAATGAAGGTATAATATGTGACTGGATGACACAACCGTATCAAAACAGATAACTAGCCTTAAAGGAGGCTGAAGAGTGTGTACATTATTATGAACATTAAGCTATGTAAAATATGGAAACAAAATGAATTTATACTACAGTATGTAATTTTCAGACAATTTAATATTTAGTAAATATAATCATACTTACATTTTTAAATGGCTAAATTTAAATGGCTATATTACCAAAACATAAAATCTTGAAGGTCATTATTTCATATATGTTTGTGTAATCCTTGGTCAAAGAATATTATGTATGATTTTTTCTTTTTTTTTTTTTTTTTTTTTTTTTTTAAAGTCGTAATAAATTTATAAAATATATAATAATGTTCACATGTCTCTGAATACATTTATTTTGACAGAAGAATTATAACTAGCCTGAGGACTTTTATTTTGATTGTGATGCGCATGCGCAGTTCTCAAACTTCCACGTGCGTACGGAAAGGGCTTTTTTCGTAAATGTTCGTCTTAACTTCACTTACACAATTACTTTTGATATTTTTCTTCTGCCAGTTAACTGGCAACACTGCATCTGTAATGAACCTGTCATGTTAACATTTTCTCCTTGTTATCGGCATATTTGGCTGCTGTATATCTAGGCACAGGTATGTGAATGAAAACAACAACACAGCACGAGATTTTAAGAAAAATAGCAATGCATGAATCTAACTTATTAGTATAGTTCTAACTGTAAGTGAACGACGATAGGTCACATTCATATTGTCATGTACACAACTGTCTTTTAATGAGGTTAACGGCTTTGCGCAGGATTAGCATTCATTATATTGTGAAGTGATACAGTAATACTTAACAGTGACATTGTGTTTATTTACGTATTACACATTATTTTAAAATGTTCCCAAATTTCTTTCCACTGACATCTTCATGGTTAATGCATCATTTCCACAGCTTATAAACAAGCGAAATAAAATCGGGTAAAAAAAAAATAAAAAAATAAACAAGAACCTAAGTAAAATGCCTAAAGCAGCAAAAAAACGGACCAACATGGAAAATCTCAGTTCTGATGATGAAGAGGACGCGTTAGAGATGGAGAGAAACTTTGCTTTACTCAGTAAAAGGAGCAAGATGCAAACTTCAGCAGAGGATGAAGAGGAAATAGGGGATGAAGATGCATCTGCAGAGGATGACGAAGAGGCTGAAAAGGATGACGAAGCACCTGAAGAGGATGACGACAATGACATGGACGATGAAGGTGACTCAGGGAGTGATGAAGACGAGTCAGTTAGTGACCATGAAGATGGAGGCAGCAAGGCACAATCACACAGGGAGGGCAACATTAAAAGCGGTAAGAGGAAATCAGATCTTTATGTAACAGCTTTATAATTTAAATTATTATTTGTTGACCCTGTAAGAGCCATATTTTACATTTACACTCATGTGTTTGCACAGAATTATCAACCATGTCATTTGAGGAAATCCTAAAGCTACAGAATAAAGTCGGAACAAAAGTGTACAATAAAATCGCCTATGGTGTCACAAAGCAACAGCAAAACAACGAGCCTATGAAACGACTAAATAAACACAGGTACCTGAAGTGTTGTTAAAAATTATAGTATTTATTATTATTTTGAATTAGTTTTTATTTGTGTATCATTATAGTTTTAGTTAGTTTCAGTAATTTTGTTGTACTTTTGTAATTTTTTTATTTATTTTTATTTCCATTCAGCTTGATTTTCAATTTTATTTTTTTGTAACTTTACTACTTCAGCTTAAACATTTCAGTTAGTTGCCAAGGCAGCATTTCTAATTTCCATTTGTTTGTTTTTTTGTTTAAGTTTCCCAACGTTATTTCAACTTTATTTTTTTATAGTTAGAAAAAAGAAGTGCGAAGCACTATGGCTGATGAAGACCCGATCAAAATCGATCAAATTTGTTTTGAGCTACTATTTTCATTGTGCGGTATTCACGCTTCTTTTTTCTATAATTGTTATTTTGTTGTCCTGCACCTGAGCCCAATTAAAGGGTACATAACACACATTATCTGCCAGTCTCATGTTAAAGTGGGGGTCTAATGCTATTTCATGCATTCTGAGTTTTTTACACTGTTAAAGACTTGGATTCCCATGGCCAAAGTTTCAAAAAAATAAGTTGGACATTTTATTTCCGGTTTCTCACAAGTTCCGGAAAGTTTTTTTTCGAGTATGGGCTTATGTGACGTCAACAAGGGCGGAATTTCCTTGTACGGGCACTTCTCCCGGAAGGGCGTGCGCACACGCTGACCAGCGCGAGAGAGCAAAAGCGCGACCATCAACACGCTTTGCTCAGCTTAAGGGAAGTCATCGGCTGCACAGGTCATAGGACTTCACGAAATCAACAATGTCACCAAAGAAGAGCGTTTTTGGTTGTCAGGGCAAGACAACCCTGTACAGCTTCCCAAAGAACGCAGCGTTAAGGGGACAGTGGATGGAGTTTGTTTTTCCGGAGCAGCAACGGAGTTGCGCAAGTGTTTTTGTTTGTTCCCTGCATTTCCGCGATAATCGTTTTATAAACAAGGCCCACTTCAACTCCAGATTTGCAGATCGTCTAATGCTGAAAGATGGAGCGGCCCCAACGATAAAGGTTCACGGTCGTGCGTTGGAACCGCAGGCAGTGAGTAAAACTGCTTCAAATGTCTGTGTGTTGTTGGCTATATCGGTGCGCAAGTAAACAACATGAATGTATAGCTCATGACTCTTTAGCTCTGCCCATACGATACGCCTCTAGCCGTTCGGTTTTATATTGTGTGTGTGTGTGTGTGTGTGTGTGTGCTAGTGAATCTTAAGCTCTGCCCCACTGCACGCCTCCACGAGCTCGGCTGTTTTTGGAAAGAATCGGTTTCTTTTATAAATATGATAAAACTAAAGACTCTTCGGAGATATGAAGGATGCAATACTACTCTACAGGTACTCAGAGTAGTATCCCTTAACACTGGATTCTTTGGGAAGCTGAACAAAGTTATCTTTCCCTCACAACCAAAAACACACTTCTTTAGTGACATTGTTGATTTTGTGCTCAAAAACAGAATGACAGCGCTGCCGACGGCTTCCGTAACCTGAACAAAGCTCGTTGATAGACACGCTCTTGTTCTTGCACACATTTGCACACATGCTCATCCGGGAGAAGTGCCCATACAAGGAATTCCGCCCTTTATGAAGTCATACAGGGCCATACTCAAATAAAAACGTTCCCAAACTTCTACAAATCCTGAGGGAATGTATTTCGAACAGAAATACTCCATCATACGTCCAACTCGTTTTTTTAAAACTTTGTCCATGTTTAGAATCCAACTCTTTTAACAGTGTAAATAAGTCAGAATGTATATTAGACATACCCTTTAAAAGGTTAGTTCACCCAAAAAAAAAAAATAATTAGCCCATGATTTACTCACCCTCAAGTCATCCGAGGTGTATATGACATTCTTTTTCCAACGAATAAAATCAGAGTTATATTAAAAATGTCCTGACTCTTCCAAGCATTATAGTGGCAGTGAATTGTTGCTCTGTTATATGAAGTTCATAAAGGTGCATCTATCCATCATATAACTGCTCCACACGGCTCTGGGGGGTTAATAAATGCTTTCTGAAGCGAATCGATGAGTTTGTGTAAGAAAAATATCCATATTTAAAACTTTATAAAGTAAATTATCTAGCTTCCACCAGATCGCTTTCCATATTCAACTTACGGAAAAAGTGTAGTGCCTTTTGCAGTTGAAAAAAATGCTTATGCTATGTCTGACGACTAGGGTTGGATACCGAAACCCGGTGCCAATATGGCCCGACACCGGTACCTATATAACCAGTATGCACCGGACCGAATCAGAACGCAGATTTCGGTGCCTCATTTCGGTGCCACTTAAATTGAAACAGAGACAGATGCGCTCCGTGCTCATCACATATCACAACAATTCAGTGTTTTCAACCACATCATGTTTATTTTAGTTTTCAGACATTTAAATGCACATAAGTACTAGCAAAAAACACATTTATGGTTTGTTAAATACACTTTTCTCTATGGAAGTGGCAATAATAATCATTTCAGACAGTTATAATTTGACTGTTTTATTCACATCAAATACACATTGTATAGTTAACTATATAGTTTACTCTGTTCTTCTCCCAGTTCACCGGTCACTTACTTTCATGTATTTTGTGAGATGTGATGTCAATCCGACAGATCCGATTCTCTGAGGCGCAAACTAACATGGCGGCGCACATTATAAATCAACTAACACACATTCACTTGCACATATTTGAAAATCAGAATATCAGATAGTTCATGACATGGTTAACAAGTTTGTGTATTTTGAATAAAAAATTAAAAATGGAATAAAACCGATAGCCTACATCTGTGATACAGCGCTACTGCGGCTGCTGTGTGTCATGTGAGGAGCACGACACGTCGCCATGGAAACAATAAGGCGATGCATTCTAAAATGTTTAGCCAGAGAATGTGGTCATATTTCTGCAAAATAATGCTGAGCCTTGAAGATGGTTTGTAGCATACCAAGAATACTTTGCTGTTATTAGTACTATTACTGTTATTTAGTGTTAAATTAGGCCTGTTGTAGTTGGGTTAGGTTTTACTGTGAATTTAAGTGAAATTGTTGTGTTTTGTATTTATTTATATTTAAGTATACTTTAAATTTAATAAATTTATTTAAAAAAATAAAATGAAATAAAAAGCCATTCTTTACTGTCATCCACCATCGTTTTGTGGCTCTTTTTTTATTAAAAGTATCGGTCCAGGCACCGTTTAGGCACCGGTACCGTTTTAAAAGTACCGGTTTGACACCGGTATCGTAAAAAACCTTAACGATACCCAACCCTACTGACGACATTGCACACCAGTTACGTTTTTTTCTGATCGGTCAGAAGCTAGATATTTTACTTTATAAAGTTTGAAATATGGATATTTTTCTTACACAAACGCATCAATTCACGTCAGAAGGCCTTTATTAACCCCCTGGAGCCGTGTGGAACAGTTACATGATGGATTGATGCACTTTTATGGACTTCAAAAAAGGAGCAACAATTCACTGGCATTATAAAGCTTGGAAGAGCCAGGGCATTTTTAATATAACTCAGGTTTTATTCATCTCAAAGAAGAATGGCATACACACCTCAGATGACTAATTTTCATTTTTGGGTGAACTATCCCTTTAAGATGTTTGGGATGTTCACACCTTTGAATTTTTTTTATTTTTATACTTAAAGGTAACAGCAGTGACCTGGTCAACTTTCTTTTTTTTTCATCAAAGTTTAACCACATTTGATCATTGTGTGTGTTGATGCATCTTACTAAAAATAATCAAAGAATTGTTTGTGAGTTGAAGTTATTTTGTCTGTCAGTTTGTGTATGTGTTGTTTGATCACTGGGTGTTTTGTCTTAGACCTCAAGAGATTTCTGCAAAGAAACATGTGCCTTTCCTCCGAAAAGTGGTTCCCGTCAAGAAAAGGGTATGTTTCAGGAGATTATTAAATTAATGATTGCTCATACTTATGATTAGGGATTTGAAAAAACTATGAAGACTTGATTTTTCGCTTTGTAATCACTTTTTCAGATTTCAAGAGACCCTCGCTTTGATGACCTCTCAGGGGAATACAAGCCTGAAATTTTTAATCAGACGTACAAATTTGTTAATGATCTCAGAGAAAAGGAAGCACAGGTTTGTGAAAATGTAAAATACCTTGTTGATTCCTGTTTGTTTTCATTATGTGCATTACATTTATGGCCACTGCTATTCGTTTCAGATGGTGAGGAAGAATCTCAAGAAAGCCAAAGCAAAATCTAAGAAGGAGGAGCTGAAAGCCTTGCTTAAGAGAATGGTGCGTTTGAAATATACTGAGCCTAATGACTCTTTAAACTTAAATACCTTATAGGGAAAGCGACATACAGCTTGATATTGCTGCTTATGATGTGCTTTATATCTAATGTGTGTGTGTGTGTGTGTGTGTGTGTGTGTGTGTGTGTGTGTGTGTGTGTGTGTGTGTACAACAGGAAAACCAACAGAGGGAACGTCAGAGACAAGAGCAGGAGAGAGAAAAGGAACTTGAGTTCAAGCGAAAACAGAGAGAGCTGGTCGGCCAAGGACACAAACCCTTTTACCTGAAGAAATGTAAATCTCTTTTCATCCTGTTCCTTGAGTTTTTACTTTGTTCCAATTCTGATGTATTTATAGTTCATGTAGAAGTTACTGATTCTTTTGGAGAAGATTTGTTGGTGAAAGCCACGCTATTCCTTCTCGGGTTTCTTTGGCGTGCCAGTGTTCACAATGCGTCATTTCTCAAAAAAACATCAAACAATCTGTATAATATGCAAATTTTTCATGTAAAACTTCTTTAAACCTCTCTACAGCCGATATGAAGAAGCTGGAATTGGCAGAGAAGTACAGTGAGCTGAAAAAGAGTGGAAAACTGGAGAACTTCTTGAGTAAGAAGAGGAAGCGCAATGCCACCAAGGATCGCAGACATTTGCCCAAGAAACGCTAAATATGACTCGCCTGTAGAAACTTGTGTGATGTTTAAAGAGAACTTGAGGTTGGGGTTCACCTACAGTTGCACAAAACTGGATAAGGATGTGTGATGTTAATAGGTTTGACGCAGATGCTTTTCTTAAATATCCATTGTCTTTTTTCATTTAATTATAATGTAATGTTTAACGTTTCTTAAAATAAAATCCCTACATTTATTATCCGACATCTCTTAATTTACCACTAGGTGGCACTGCTGGTTCTTTAAATAATCTCTGCATAATCCCTTCTTTTTTTTTGACTCAGCAAACCTCTGTTCCAAATCAGCAGAAGTTAATATGCAGAAAATCAACTATCTGAACTGTCACTGAATGATGTTAATCCAATTTTTTGACCTCAAGGGCACTAGACATAAACCCGTTTCATACAGACATCCGTCAATAGGATGAGTCAGCTCGCATTCGTATCTGCCCTCTTAAAATCCCAAAATATTTTATTTTCGTCTAGATCATGACCCATTTAAGCACGGTCTGTCTAGGCCGAGGTTGTTTGTGGCGAATCCACAGGGTTTTGCACATGGGCGTATCTTGAAATTGCTGTGATTAAGCCGAGTACCCTGCTTGAGAGATTACAATTTTCAACAGCGTCAGTTTTAAACCTTTAGTTTTCAGCTTCTTCGGTGTTTATTCGTAGCAAGGGTTTCCTAAACCTTGTAATCCTGGCACAAAAACCCCTTGATAATTCAAGCCGCACAAGGGTAAAGCCCTCAATTAATCACTTCATTTACATTCTTGAGTAAAGGATGAGACTATTGTGGCTATATATCTTCTTAACCTGCTGGTCCATGTGCAAGAGTCCTTCACATCCCTTAAGGGGGTGGAGTTAATGCTGCCTGGGAATTTAAAGAAGGCTTGCATGTTTGAAACCATCCTTGCTTGAATACAGAATGGTGAATTAGTGGCCTTTTTTAACCTTCAGTTTTATGTCCGAATCATTCCCTTGCAGTTAATTCCTTTCTTTGGGTCACCCGAGGCTTTTAGAAATCTTGTTTCCGGAATCTAAAGCACACAAACCCTTCCCTTTCATCCTAAATCTGTCTTGTGAAATGCAGTTGTATTTTCGGTATTAATGCGAGAATCAGGCACTTTCGCTAAAAAGAACATTTGACACAGCATTTGTCAAACGCTCTATGGCCATTGGGCCACCCAAAGGAGTGATTGCTGAAACGCAAGCAGAGACTGTGGAATGCTAAACTGCGAACCATCATTCTTAATCTGCAAGTTAGGATATTGCTACGCCTTCATACTCAGCAAAATAACCCAAGGCAACCCGTGACTCCTTTCAGAAATTCGCAATAGGCACAGAGGACAGATTTGCATTTTATTACTTTATAACTTGTCACCTCGTTGATGTCTTCATATTTATAGATATAACAGTGGAATGCGGAAGGAAAAGGATTGGAAAATGAAATGGGCAAGCCACACAGCATCAAAAGAAAAGCGCATTGACATGCACTATGGGCACCGTGATTTTCCAAATAAGACATGCTCCCAGATCAACTTTTGTTTGTTCCTGGAATATCATTCATATCAAAGAATCATATTCCTAACCCTATCCCAAGCCTCAACCATGAATTTTTAGTTGATAAGCCTGGTGTCCTGAACCTAACTCTAACTTAACCCTAACCTTGATCATTTTCCCTAACCCTAAAATCGAATTGGTTAATAGCAATTTTGTTCCAGGACCAACAAGGACGTGTCCTACTTGGCAAAGTCATAGTCAGTGCTTTAGTCAGTGTTCAATTTGTCCACTGAAAGATTCTATCTAGGAGTTACAAGTGATAATGGACTCGCTGGACAATTTCACATCCTGATAAAGTCAGGAAGCTTTTTTTAATGCCACTACAACATATTGGATGCATGATGCATGAATTGTGTGTAAACGATACTTTATCTGTGTATTTATGGTGCGTTTAAGTCATGTCGGAAAGTTCGTATTTGAAAACTGATCACACATGAACTCCACCACAAACTCATAGTTAAAATTTGAGGGCATGCCAGTGAGAAACATGACGGATGCAGTATATACAGCGGATGCAGTGCATGTATATACAGCACCTGATGGTAAATTTGTTTGAAATTCAGTTGAGACACTGTACACTGATACAGTAACTCTGATTCCTACAAAAATTATAAGGTATCTTGGTTGTCATATTCCAGGTATCTCATACTCTCAATTAAAGTTACAATTAAAGTTAGTGAGTCCATGCTAACGTACAAACCTAAATAGCTAACTTTCACGTCATGTACAGTGTAGGTCAAAAACACATACAGTGCAACCGGAAAGTATTCACAGCGCTTCACTTTTTCCACATTTTGTTATGTTACAGCCTTGTTCCAAAATTGATTAATTTAATTATCTACAAACAATACCTCATAATCGCAATGTGAAAGAAGTTTGTTTGAAATCTTTGCAAATTTATTAAAAATTAAAAATGAAAAAATCACAAGTACTCACAGCCTTTGCTATGACACTCAAAATTGAGCTCAGATGCATCCTGTTTCCACTGATCATCCTTGAGATGTTTCTACAACTTGATTGGAGTCCACCTGTGTTACATTCAGTTGATTGGACATTATTTGGAAAGCCACACACCTGTCTATATACACTCACCTAAAGGATTATTAGGAACACCTGTTCAATTTCTCATTAATGCAATTATCTAATCAACCAATCACATGGCAGTTGCTTCAATGCATTTAGGGGTGTGGTCCTGGTCAAGACAATCTCCTGAACTCCAAACTGAATGTCAGAATGGGAAAGAAACGTGATTTAAGCAATTTTGAGCGTGGCAGGGTTGTTGGTGCCAGACGGGCCGGTCTGAGTATTTCACAATCTGCTCAGTTACTGGGATTTTCACGCACAACAATTTCTAGGGTTTACAAAGAATGGTGTGAAAAGGGAAAATCATCCACTATGCGGCAGCCCAACAAATGCTTTGTTGATGCTAGAGGTCAGAGGAGAATGGACCGACTGATTCAAGCTGATAGAAGAGCAACTTTGACTGAAATAACCACTCATTACAACCGAGGTATGCAGCAAAGCATTTGTGAAGCCACAACACGCACAACCTTAAGGCGGATAGGCTACAACAGCAGAAGAGCCCACCGGGTACCACTCATCTCCACTACAAATAGGAAAAAGAGGCTACAATTTGCACAAGCTCACCAAAATTGGACAGTTGAAGACTGGAAAAATGTTGCCTGGTCTGATGAGTCTCGATTTCTGTTGAGACATTCAGATGGTAGAGTCAGAATTTGGCGTAAACAGAATGAGAACATGGATCCATCATGCCTTGTTACCACTGTGCAGGCTGGTGGTGGTGGTGTAATGGTGTGGCGGATGTTTTCTTGGCACACTTTAGGCCCCTTAGTGCCAATTGGGCATCGTTTAAATGCCACGGCCTACCTGAGCATTGTTTCTGACCATGTCCATCCCTTTATGACCAACATGTACCCATTCTCTGATGGCTACTTCCAGCAGGATAATGCACCATGTCACAAAGCTTGAATCATTTCAAATTGGTTTCTTGAACATGACAATGAGTTCACTGTACTAAAATGGCCCCCACAGTCACCAGATCTCAACCCAATAGAGCATCTTTGGGATGTGGTGGAACGGGAGCTTCATGCCCTGGATGTGCATCCCACAAATCTCCATCAACTGCAAGAATCTATCCTAGCAATATGGGCCAACATTTCTAAAGAATGCTTTCAGCACCTTGTTGAATCAATGCCACGTAGAATTAAGGCAGTTCTGAAGGCGAAAGGGGGTCAAACACAGTATTAGTATGGTGTTCCTAATAATCCTTTAGGTGAGTGTAAGGTCCCACAGTTAACAGTGTATGTCAGATCACAAACCAAGCCATGAAGTCCAAGGAATTGTCTGTAGACCTCTGAGACAGGATTGTATCGAGTCACATCAGGCCTATATGGTGGAGTGGCCAGATGGAAGCCACTCCTCACTTAAAGGCACATGACAGCCTGCCTGGAGTTTGCCAAAAGGCACCTGAAGGACTTTCAGATCATGAGAAATACATTTTTTGGCTTGAATAGCAAGCGTCATGTCTGGAGGAAACCAGGCACCGCTCATCACCTGGCCAATGCCATCCCTACAGTGAAGCATGGTGGTGGCAGCATCATGCTGTGGGGATGTTTTTCAGCGGCAGGAACTGGGAGACTAGTCAGGATTGAGGGAAAGATGAATGCAGCAATGTACAGAGACATCCTTGATTTGATGAAAACCTGCTCCAGAGCGCTCTGGACCTCAGACTGGGGTGAAGGTTCATCTTCTAACAGGACAACGACCATAAGCACACAGCCAAGACAACAAAGGAGTGGCTATGGGACAACTCTGAATGTCCTTGAGTGGCCCAGCCAGAGCCCAGACTTGAACCCGTTTGAACGTCTCTGGAGAGATCTGAAAATGGCTGTGCACTGATGCTCCCCATCCAACCTAGGTGTGCCAAGCTCGTAGAATCATACTCAAAAAGACTTGAGGCTGTAATTGGTGCCAAAGGTGCTCCAATAAAGTGAGCAAAGGCTGTGACTAATTGTGTACATGTTTTTTTTTTATTTTTTTTATAAAAATGTTTTTTAACTCCTGTTTATTTTATATATATATATATATATATATATATATATATATATATATATATATATATATATATATATATATATATATATATATATATATATATATGCACACACATATATACATTTATTTCACAATGTCATTATGGGGTATTGTTTGTAAATTTTGAGGAAAATAATGAATTTAATCCATTTTGGAATAAGGCTGTAACATAACAAAATGTGGAAAAAGTGAAGCGCTGTGAATACTTTCCGGATACACTGTATGTGTGGTTAAGAAACCTCTCGGATTTCATCAAAAATATCTTAATTTTTTTTCCGAAGATGAACGAAGGTCTTACGGCATGAGGGTGAGGAATTAATGACAGAATTTTCATTTTTGGGTGAACTTACCCTTTAAACTCATAAAGTCCAAAGTTTTACACTGGTGATTATGAAATAAAGGTGGCGTTCCTGCATGCTCAACTTGAACTAAGGATCATTCTAAAGTGACTTCAAACTTCAAGTAGACGATCATTTTATCACTTTAACAATCAATAGAGTGGGTATTCTCTTTTTTTTTTTAGCTCTCCCCTTAAAGATTTCTTAAGATAGAGTGGTTTGCCTTGCCAAGAACCAACAATCCATTTTAAGAGAGGCCTGCTGGGAAATCTAGCGCTAAATGAGGAGGGAGCTGTGTGCCTTACAGACGCTGACTCCACGACACCTCCGCCTCGTCCCCTGACACATTACGACAGTCCTGTCCGTAATGACATTAGCCGACTGAGTGTTGAGAAGCAAACTGCTGCCTGGATTGAATTACCGCACCCCACCGTTTCACTCGCCCGTCAGATTATCCATCTGATGACCGTCGGCGGGAAAGTGGATTTTCAAGATGCTGCCCTGAGCTTCATGTGTCTGCTTTTCAAGGCTAAAGATTTGTTTATGACCATGGATATTCGGATTTGTCAAATGAGGTGGAGAAAGGGAATCAAGGACACATAGGGATGCAGATATGGGATTAATGTTGTGTCAGGTTAGCGTTAATTGCATTGGTAATCTGGGATTTGAGTTAGGATGTATGACAAGAGGCCATCACACAAGCAGGCGAATGTTCAATATCGTCCCAAGCACAGCAGTATTTCTTGAACATAAAATGGTTATTTCAGGCTGAAACACTTGAAGGTTAAATCGCATTTGGTTTAATCAGCCCAATGCCATTTGCAGCGGACTCACAAAGTGTGAAACTGTGAAACACAAGACAAAAGAAATGAAATATTTAAGCTTTGCATTCAATATGGGCAGAGAGAACACATAAATATAAATACATTAGATGTAATCTGAAATCTTTCCTTATACAGGCCTATTGTAGATGTCCTGACATTTCTCCTTTTATAGTCAACCTACATATTTATGCTTATAGTTATCTCTGTACACTTGGAAGGTAATAAAACACATTTACTTGGCAGATGTGTTTTATTACCAAATAGTTTTGTCATTGTCAGGATATTAATGAAGTGAAATCAACACAAAGGTGTGAAATTGCATTTTACAGTTACAGCGTTTAAACAAAGACACGTAGAGGAATTTCCTACATAAATCAAACCACAGGGAAAGTCTTACCAATGTCAGCATATTGAGATACACAATTACGTTTGACATAGATCCGAGATTCATTTTCTGTCTGTCTGTATTCTTACCGTTCAGAGTGTCTGAATTGATTCTACTTTTATTTAGAATAGAAGACAGCTCCTCGTCTACTTCAAACAGACATATTCTCCACAGAGCAGATTGTCACCTCACCCGTCCTTGGCCATCAGGAAAAATCCATAAAAACATCAGATTTTCTTGCAAAATATCAGTAGGAAACTGGTGCACTTGCAGTTTATTTTTGCTTCAGTGCTCCAAATGTTTTCCCGCACTATCTTTAACCTTCTCTTGCTGTTCGGTCATTTTTTATGTTTTTTTTACTTTATCGGAATGGTACGAAACTTGGTAAAGGTTTTGGCATTTGCTATGTGAACACACACACACAAAAAAAAATCATGGACATGATTCAAAAAGGTTAAAAAATAGCCTGTACTGTTCGCGGTCAAAAATATGAATGGGGTACGAATTTCATCTAGTAGTGGTCACATTTGGTACTGCGCCTAAACAAATCTTACTGAAAGCTAATTTTTTTAGATATCAACCTCAAATTTAGAGCACAACTTGTTTTGTTTTTTTGTTTTGTTTTTTATTTAACTTTTTAATTTCAGCAAAAATCTGCCTACACTATAAAAAATATTGGGTTATTTTTTTTCTACCCCAAATCCTGGGTTGAGCCTTTTGGGTTATTTTTTCAGTGTTTGGGTAGTTTTTGTGTTACCCAGCTCCTGGGTCAGACATAACAACCCTATGTTTGGGTAGTTTTTGTGTTACCTGGGTCAGACATAACAACCCAATGTTTGGGTAGTTTATGTGCTACCTGGGTCAGACATAACAACCCAGTGTATGGGTAGTTTTTGTGTTACCCAGCTCCTGCACTCTCAGAAAAAAAGGTGCAGTGCTGTCACTGGGGCGGTACCCTAAGGTACAAAAGTGAAGAGGTACATCTTTGTACCTTACTCACCCCTAAATGGTACATATTAATACCTTAAAAGGTACATATCAGTACTTTAAGAGTGCGGATTAGTACCTTAAAGGTAAATATTAATACCTTAAAGGTACATATTAGTACCTTTTCGGTTTTGTGCCTTAGGGTACCGCCCCAGTGACAGCAATGTACCTTTTTTTTCTGACAGTGTGGGTCAGACGTAACAACCCAGTGTTTTGGTAGTTTTTGTGTTACCCAGATCCTGGGTCAGACGTAAAAAACAACCCAGTGTTTGGGTAGTTTTTGTGTTACCCAGCTCCTGGGTCAGACGTAACAACCCAGTGTTTGGGTAGTTTATGTGTTACCTTGGTCAGACATAACAACCCAGTGTTTGGGTAGATTATGTGTTACCCACATTCTGGGTCAGACATAACAACCCAGTGTTTGGGTAGTCTTTGTGTTACCCAGCTCCTGCGTCAGATGTAATAACCCAGTGTTTGGATAGTCTGTGTGTTACCCAGCTCCTGGTTTAGACTTAACAACCCAGTGTTTGGGTAGTTTTTGTGTTTGGGTAGTTTATGTGTTACCCAGATCCTGGGTCAGACATAACAACCCAGTGTTTGGGTATATTTGTTTTGTTACACAGATGAAAACAAAATTAAACAATGCCATGTCCTTGCATTATATTTTATGATTTTATTTAAAATGATACAGAATATAAGTACTTAGGATGTTCTCAGAACTGTACACTGGTTGTTTATGGTCAGGTTATGGAGTCAGTCACAGCATATTTCAGCTACGAAAGAAATGCAGAGTGGCGGTCTAAAGTTAGAAGTTCCCCCACTTAACATGATACAAGCTCTGGCACGAGATCCAGAGCCGTTACAGTGGAAATGGGACAACAGAGACTGGTCGATTACAAAATAAAAGCTTGTTATATAGTAAAAATGAATCAACCCATTATGCTGGGTTAAATAAACAACCCAATTTGCACAACAAGTGTTCTGTCCTAACTTTACACAGCCCTTGGTAATTTATGTGTCTTCTTTAAAAAACAAGTCAAACTTAAGTCTGTACTCCAAAGCATTAAAGATTTACACTGATCAGGCATAACATTATGACCCCTGTTGGTCCCCCTTTTGCTGCCAAAGCAGCCCTGACTCGTTAAGGCATGGACTCCTCTAGACCCCTGAAGGTGTGCTGTGGTATCTGGCAGCAAGATGTTAGCAGCCTGTAAGTTGCGAGGTGGGGCCTCCATGGATCGGACTTGTTTGTTCAGCACATCCCACAGATGCTCGATTGGATTGAGATCTGGGGAATTCGGAGGAAAAGTCAACACCTCAAACTCGTTGTTGTGCTCCTCAAACCATTCCTGAACCATTTTTGCTTTGTGGCAGGGCGCATTATCCTGTTGAAAGAGGCCACAGCCATGAGGGAATACCGTTTCCATGAAAATGTGTACTAAGTCTGCAACAATGCTTAGGTATGTGTCAAAGTAACATCCACATGATGGCAGGACTCAAGGTTTCCCAGCAGAACAAGCATCACACTGCCTCCGCCGGCTTGCCTTCTTCCCATAGTGCATCCTGGTGCCATGTGTTTCCCAGGTAAGCGACGCACACGCACCCGGCCATCCATGTGATGTAAAAGAAAATGTGATTCCTCAGACCAGGCCACCTTCTTCCATTGCTCCGTGGTCCAGTTCTGATGCTCACATGCCCACTGTTGGCGCTTTTGGCGGTGGACAGGGGTCAGCATGGGCACCCTGACTGTTCTGCGGCTATGCAGCCCCATACGCAACAAACTGTGATGCTCTGTGTATTCTGTCACCTTTCTATCAGAACCAGCATTAACTTCTTGAGCAATTTGAGCCACAGTAGCTCGTCTGTTTAATCGGACCACACGGGCCAGCCTTCACTCCCTGCATGCATCAGTGAGCCTTGGCCGCCCATGACCCTGTCACCGGTTCACCACTGTTCCTTCCTTGGAGCACTTTTGATAGATACTGACCACTGCAGACCGGGAACACCCCACAAGAGCTGCAGTTTTGGAGATGCTCTGACCCAGTCGTCTAGCCATCACAATTTGGCCCTTGTCAAACTCCCTCAAATCCTTATGCTTGCCCATTTTTCCTGCTTCTAACACATCAACTTTGAGGACAAAATGTTCACTTGCTAATATATCCACCCACTAACAGGTGCCGTGACGAAGAGATAATCAGTGTTATTCATTTCACCTGTCAGTGGTCGTAATGCTATGCCTGATCGGTGTAAGTTGAAAGTTTAAGGTGGAAATTTCATTTTCAGGTCTATGCTCAAAAAGTGGTAATAAATGGATTCCATAAATATAATTTAGTATCATAAACTTCCCTATAAATACAAAATATAAAAAAAAAAAAAAAAAAACATTATCATCTAAAATATAGTGCATTCATTTTATTGAAATAAAAATAAAATAGACAGTGACTTGTCAAGGTTTAATATGACATACATGTACAAAACATCTTATGCGCAAAGACAAAGAAGCAGTTTGAAATCCTCCTCAAGAGAAGTACTTCTGACAGTGTAAACAACTCTGCAACAGATTCTTTCACAACGGCTCAGGCTTCCTCACATCTTCTCTTAGGCACAAAGGAACGACTTATTCATCTTTCACTCTCTGGTCACTGAACAAATTATTGAATTTCTTTAGCCTTTTATACGTAGTGAAAAGTAATTATTTCTTTGGCTTTTAAATATAAACTATCAAAAGTGTGAAATTATTTTTTTAGTGTTTAACATTCAAAGGCAGACTACTTTGTGTCTTGACACTGATATAGCCTATTCATTTCATAGCCCGCATAAAACATCCCCCATATGGAGTTGTTAACAATGGGATGAATGTGTGTTGAATATTAAGATGGTTAATTATATTCAAAATGAATTTTAAAAGTGAACGAACAAAGCCAAAGACTGATTAACTGAACATATGCCTTCAAGTGTCTTCATTACAGTTTAATCAAATAATAACAGATAATAGTGCAATAAATTGCCTTTCTTCTCAGTAACAATGCAATTACTGACAACAGCAGTAATATTGCAAAAACGTATGGGGAAAAATGGCAAATTGTATTATGACACCTTTGAATTAACCTGAA